>CM052802.1:124186648-124480885 GCA_028533885.1 Nasua narica
ATCCCAATCTTTTGGTACCGGTTGAGACCTGATTTGTGTCCCAGGATGTGATCTATTCTGGTGAGTGTTCCATGTGAACTAGAGAAGAAGGTGTATTCTGTTGCTTTCGGATGGAATGTTCTGAATATGTCTGTGATGTCCATCTGGTCCAGTGTGTCATTTAGAGCCTTTATTTCTTTGTTGATCTTTTGCTGTGATGATCTGTCCATTTCGGTGAGGGGGGTATTAAAGTCCCCTACTATTATTGTGTTATTGTTGATGTGTTTCTTTGATTTTGTTATTAATTGGTTTATATAATTGGCTGCTCCCACGTTAGGGGCATAGATGTTTACAATTTTTAGATCTTCTTGTTGGACAGTCCCTTTAAGTATGATATAGTGTCCTTCTTCATCTCTTATTATAGTCTTTGGCTTAAAATCTAATTTATCTGCTACAAGGATTAGCACCCCAGCTCTCTTTTGATGTCCATTAGCATGGTAAATTGTTTTCCACCCCCTCAATTTAAAGCTGGAGATGTCTTTGGATCTAAGATGAGTTTCTTTTAGACAGCGTATCGATGGGTCTTGTTTTTTTATCCGTTCTGATACTCTGTGTCTTTTAATTGGGGCATTGAGCCCATTTACATTCAGGGTAAGTATTGACAGATATGAATTTAGTGCCATTGTATTGCCTGTAAGGTGACTGTTAACTGTATATTGTCTCTCCTCTTTTCTGGTCTATGTTCCTTTTAGGCTCTCTCTTTGCTTAGAGGACCCCTTTCAATATTTTCTGTAGGGCTGGTTTGGTATTTGCAAATTCCTTTAGTTTTTGTTTGTCCTGTAAGTTTTTTATCTCTCCATCTATTTTCAGTGACAGCCTAGCTGGGTATAGTATTCTTGGCTGCATATTTTTCTCGTTTAGGGCTCTGAATATATCATACCAGTCCTTTCTGGCCTGCCAGGTCTCTGTGGATAGGTCTGCTGCCAGTCTGACATTCCCGCCTCTGTATGTTACCAATTTCTTGTCTTGAGCTGCTTTCAGGATTTTCTCTTTGTCACTAAGACTTGTAAGTTTTACTATTAGATGGCGGGGTGTAGACCTATTTTTACTGATTTTGATGGGGGTTCTCTGTGCCTCCTGGATTTTGATGTTTGTTCCCCTCAGCAGATTAGGGAAATTTTCTACAATAATTTGTTCCAATATACCTTCTACCCCTTTCTGTCTTTCTTCTTCTTCCGGAATCCCAATTATTCTAATTTTGTTGCATCTTATGGTATCATTTATCTCTCGAAGTCTTCCCTTGTGTTCCAATAGTTGTTTGTCTCTCTTTTTCTCAGCTTCTTTATTCTTTGTCATTTGGTCTTCTATGTCGCTAATTCTTTCTTCTGTCTCATTTATTCTAGGATTAAGAGCCTATATTTTTGTTTGAACCTCATTTATAGCTTTTTGATTTCATCTTGGTTAGATTTTATTTCTTTTATTTCTCCCAAAAGGGATTTTATTTCTCCTGAAAGGGATTCTTTGATCTCTTCCATGCTTTTTTTGAGCCCAGCTAGCACCTTGATAATTGTCATTTTGAACTCTATTTCCGACATATTACTGATGTCTGTATTAAGTAGGTTCTAGCCATCGGTACTGTCTCTTGTTCTTTTTTTTTGTGGTGAGTTTTTCTGCCTTGTCATTTTCTGGAGCTAAGAATAGATGAGTGAGAGAGAAAAGTACTCTGGAGTTCCACAGTTCTCACTGATTGATGAACTTGAGCTTGGCTAGATATTCTCACTGATCTTCTGGGGAGGGGCCTTTTCAACTTGGTTCTGAGATGTCTCTGCTTGTGGCGGAATTGCCCTGCCCTTGCCCAGGGAGGGGCCAAGCAATTCACTCAGGTTCGCTCTCAGGAGTCTTTGTTCCCTGAGCGCTTTCCGTACTGCCCTCGGGCCGGGAATGCAAATGGAGGCTTATTGTCTCCGGCCAGAGGAGCCAAGCGCTCAGCCCCGCTCCTCAGCGCGCCCTCAGATGAAAGAAGTCAATCACTCCCGTCTCCCGGTCCCCGCACAAGCTGCGAGCTCAGCCACTGGTGGCGGCGCGTTTCTATCTCTGGCATGCGGCCCCGTCTGGAGTCTCCAAACCCAGCAAATTCCTGCTGGGTGCTCCGGCGCCGCTCCTCCCCGAGGAGGAAGGAGGGGGTCTCTCCAGAATGCCTTATGTGGTCCCTGCTCGAAGGGCCGCGTCCACGGTCTAGGGTAAGTCCCAGTTGAAAATCACTACGCGGCTCTTTCTCTGTCGCCGGCTTCTCTGCCCCGATATCTGGGAGATTTGCCGCACTCAGACACCGCCCCCCCCCACTCCCAGTCTCTCTGATCTTGCGGGTCCCGAAACCACTTTGTTCTCCTGAGGGCTAAACCTCTGGCCTAGCCTCTGGAGGGATGTCCCTCAGCGGAGCAGACTCTAAAAGTTCCGATTTTGTGCTCCGCGGCTCTGCAGCTGCAGGGAGCCGGCCCCTCACCCCACGGTCTCTCTTCCCGTCGCTTTGGATTCACTTTTCCAAATGTCCTACCTTTCAGTAAGTGGTCCATTTTCTGCTCCTGGAATTGCTCTTCTTCCTCTCTTCTCTCTCCTGTTGAGTATGCTGGCATTTAGAATGATTTGCTAACTATCTAGGTGAACTTCTGAGATCCAACTCTATCTCAACCTCCTACTTTTCCGTCATCTTGCCTTCCTTCCCCTGTCCATTTTAATATGGTGGAATTTATGAGTATTTCTCCTTTTGTTTGGGGCTATGTCTCAGGTTACCTCCCCCACACCACCACGAAAACACGCCTCATTGTGCTCATCCATATCTTTTACTGTTTTGCCTTTTACCTTCAGCTTGCTAATCCACATGGAGTGTATCTGTGTTTCACCATGAAGTGTGGCGGGCAAGAGATTTGCTTTGTTTTGCTTTCTATGACGATATCCACTTGAGCTAATGCTCCTTATGGAGTCTCATCCTTGCCCCACTTTCTTCCTGGGCCCCTTTATCATAAAGCAGGTTTCTGTCGGTATGTGTGCACCTGCTCTTGAACTTTCCCCTGGTTCCCCGATCTGTTTGTCCCTCTCTCTACCAGATCACAGTGTTAATTACCACAGCCTTGTAGTAACTGTTGACACTGCAGCGTAGGCTTCTCAGCTCTCTTTTTCTTGAACATTGTCCTAACTATTCTTGACCCTTTGCCTTTCTACATTTGTCAACCTATACCAAAATATTTTGTTGGCATTTTGATTGAGATTATTTTGATTCTGTAGATCATTTGGGAGGAAGTTGACATTGTTATACATCTGATTCTCCATCTTTGAATAAAGTATCTCTTCTTTATTTTAATCTCCTCTGATTTTTCTCAGTGATGTTTTATAGTTTTCTGTATTTGAGCTTTACATACCATTTATTAGTTCTGTTGCTACATACGTGTTCCTGGCTACTATCAAAATGACTGATTTTCACTTTTTGATTGTTAGTGCTATTTAAAAATATGGTTGATTTTAATGTGGTCATCTTTCACCTGTCAACTTTGCTAAATTCACTTAGTAATTCTAATGATTCTCCTATAGATTTTTCTTCAAAGTTTTCTGTGTATATAATTACCTCACCTACTGATGGTCGCAGTTTTGTTTCTCCATTTCTGATCCTCATTAGCTTTTATTTCTTGTCTGGCTAGCTGGGACTTACAGTACGCTGTTGAATAGAATTGGCCATTTACCTCTTCTTCCCAAACTCAGAGGAAGAGTCTTCAGAATTTCTCCATTCAGTATAAAAGTTGACTATAGTTTTGGGATTAGGGAAGTTCCTTTCTATTCCTGATTTACCCAGAATTTGTGTGTGTGAGCATGCATGTGTGTGTGTGTGTGTGTGTGTTTTAATCATGAATGGAATTGAATTTAATCACTTTCTCTTCATCTACTGAAATAATCATATAGTTCGTTTTGTGTTAAGTCTTCTAATACGGTGAACTATACAAAATGGTTTCAAATGTTTAAATCAACCTTGCATTCCTGGGAGAAACTTCATTTGGTCATAACGTAATACTTTTGATATACCATTGTAGTTAATTTGCTAAAATCTTGTGAAGAACTTTTCCATCTTTGTTCATGGAGGATTTTGATCTATAGTTTTCTCGTGTTGTCTTCTTAATTTTGGTATGAGAGTAATGTTCTCACAGAGTGAACTGGAAAGTACTTCTTTCTCTACATTTTTCAGTAAGCATTTTTAAAGAATTTGTATTATTTCTTCCTTAAATGTTTGACAGAATTGCCTAATATGGTAAGTATAACTCCAAGATGGCCCCACAAACTCCCTTAACCTTATAGCCCCTACCAGGGTACAGACTCTAAATAAGCCCTGGGATCGTTAATTTGATATATGCTCTGCCCTTTGGTTTCTTGTTTCCGCTGAGTCATCTTTCCTTTCTTCATGGAGGGTAGCACAATTTTCTCAAAACCTTTGTGAGTCTTTCCTAGATTTCCCTACAGTTGGTTCCATTAGACCAAAGCCACATCAACAGATCTTTATGATACGAGCCCTTCTCTCCTATAGCCCCCTGCTGGGTATTTTTCTTTATATTTATCCTGCTTGCAACTCTTGGGGCTTCTTTACTCCACCCCAGTCTCTTTCATCAGCTCTGCAAAATGTCAGCCATTCTCTCTGAGGTATTCCTTTTGCTCCACTCTCCATCCCTCCTGGGATTTCAGTTATATATGTTAGATGTTTTCATTATGTTCCCTAGTGTCTGCGCTGTCCCTTTTTATACTTTTCGTTCTTTGTTCTCTTTGGGTTTCTGGATTTTTCTCTCTTTACACGTTTTTTAGTTTCCTGGTCTTCACCGCAGTCCCTGGGTCCACAACAGCAGTAGTAGCATGCCGTGCTTGCTGGAGGAGGGACACTGCTGTCACCACGGGGCTGCCGCAGAGGCAGAACCCCAGCTGCCCCCCCAGACCCGCTCCATCGCGGTCTGCGTCTCCATGCGGTTTGTGCACGTCCATGTTTGTGAGGTACTCTTCTGGCTCACCGAGCCTCTCTTCTTCTGGGTTCAATCAGCTTTCCAGCCCACCGATGGGATTTCTAATTTTTACTTAATTTATTTCTTCTCCTAGCAGTACAGTTTGATTTTTTTCTTCATGGATTCTACTGTTCTGGTAAAATTCCTCTTATTTTCCTTTGTATTCTTTGAACGTATTACTCATTTATCTTAAAGCTCATTCTGAATTCTCCAGTATCTGGTTCTAATATTGGTTGATTCTGTGGTCCTTTTTTTCTTTTCTTTTTTCCTTGATTTTGATCATTTGTCTTCTTTCCATGTAGCTGATCATTTTTGTTAAATGGTGACCATTGTTTGTTTAAAAAAACAAAGTGAAACAATAGGTTCTAGACAGTTATGTATCTTCCTCCAGGAAGATTTGGTTGTGCTTCTGCCAGGCTCTAAGGTAAAGATTGATTATTTTACTTGGTCTCAGATTGTTTTTTGAATCTGTTTTTCAGCCTTCCTGAGGATTGGTTTATTTCTGGTTTGCCCTTCCTTTTCGAATGCAGCCAGTGGTGTGCTAGGTATTGAATGACCGACTCCAGTGGGAAGGCACCTTCCATGTAGCATTTGTTCATTTCCATAACGTAAATACATCGACCGCTGCCGGTTTCTGAGTGCCTATGCGGCACGCACAAACATAGAATTGGAAGGAGATGCAGATAGTCAGCTCTCGTGAGTTGGTAGAAAGCCACGTCCAGCACACCGTCTGCTGTGGCTCTTCAGGGTCTCGTCGGACATTCTGTGGTGCTTACTGGGCCTTTTTTCCTACTCTAATTTTTGTCTCCCCAGGCTCATGAGAATGCCTACGGCCCTGCGTGGCCTCTAAGTCTCTCAGCTTTTGCCTGGCTCCTTAGCCTCCTGGCCATTGCTTACAGACTGATACATAGGTAGAAGGGAAGCATGGCTCCAGGTGTTCAGCTCATGGACTTCCCTTCTCTCGAGTCTTGCTAGTTTTTGATGTTGAATCAGAACATTATACATTTTTATTCACCTTTTCTAATTGTTGTTGGCAAGATCCTTGGTCTGATAGGAGCTCGTTTGCCTCCGCCAGAAGCAAGACTCGCTGCATAAAATCAGCTTTCAGATGCTTTTGCTTTTCCTCTTGTCTTTTATCTTTTCGACATAGCCCCTTAACATCTTTCTTACATTTTTAGATCTTAATAATCTGGTCCTGGTATAACAGAACCTCTTATCCTGTTTTAGAGTTTATATTTTCAAGCAGTTTTAGGTTTACAGTAAAATAGCGTGGAAGTACACAGACTTCCCATCAACGCCCTGCCCACATACATACCCCAGTGTCACCGTCCCACCCCATTTGTTACATTGATGAACCTACACTGACAATCATCATCACTGGGACTCCGAACTCTGTGGCTGCCGTTATTTTCTATTCTCAGTCTTACGCATTCTGTGGGTTTGGAAAATGTGTACTTATTTGTATCCACTGTTAGAGTATCAAGCAGACTAGTTTCACTGCTCTTCCCTGCTCTGTGTTCCACCTGTTCATTCCTCCCTTCTCCCTAACACCTGGCAACCACTGATGTTTACTCTCTCCATCGTTTTGCCTTTTCTAGAATATCCTAGAGTTGGAATCATACAGTAGGTAGCCTTTTCGGATTCGCTCATTTCACTGAGTAACATGCGTTTAAGTTTGCTCCATGCCTTTCTATGGAACACAACAGATGTTGATTGCTTCACCGTTCTAGAAACGAGAAGTCGAAAGCAGGCCACCTGCTCCCTCTGGACCATGTAGCAGAATCTTTCCTTCTGAGCCCTGCACAGGTTGCTGGTAATCGCTTTCCTCCGCCTACAGATGCCTAACTCCAGTCTCCTCTCCATGGTGTCCCTGTGTAGCTGTCGTCCCACCACTGTCTCCTCGTAAGGGTCCCACTTGGATTTGATTAGGGACCCATCGTACTCCTCATCTTCATGAGGTACCTCTGCAATGACCCTCTTTTCAGATAAAGTTACATGCTGGGGTGTCAGGGGTGAAGTCCTTCCAAATATCTTTTCAGGGAGGGAGATCCAAGGCGGTCCGAAACCCTTCTTTACCGTGTGTAGTTATGCTCCAGGTAAAAACCACAGCCTGGAAGAGGTTCACCTTAGAACATTTCAGAACCTTGAATAAGGGGAATTGAGCATTAATGGTGAGACTTTAGAGATCTGCAGTTGAGGAGACGGTGTAGGATGCGCCCTAACTCTTCATGGTTCTCTTAAAGGTTCTCTTAAATTTATCAAAAATGAATAATTGTCTACTTCTCTCAGGTACTTGATGAAACTGCTTAGCAGCCAGACTTCACTCAAGTGAAACACAGAGGCAAATGGATAGCAGTTCCTTCTTACCTAATTTATTTCCCATTTTCCTGCCCAAAAGATCAACAGTAAAGGTAGACTTTTAACCCATTATAGAAAGAAAGCCCAATTCCATTGTTTTCAAGTAATAGCTCTTTATCTTGGAAGTGACAGTCTCTTGTTATCTTAGACATACTTTATTTTCACTAAAATTAAGCCCCCACAGTGTTCTCCCTCTGCTATAAATGATGTATAATAGAGAATTTCCGCATAAATTCCCCTTTTTTCATAACTACCTTTAAATGAGTACTAGTATTAATATAAATTCCAATTTTTAATGTTTTCTAGTACAGCTCTGTTCAATGAACCAAATTATGTGTATTTCTTAATCATTTAAATCACCAAATGGATAGATTTCAACTGAGTTTTGTATTTGCATAGGTGGGAGGAGAGGATTTTTCTCCAATCTTTGATTGCCTGCTAAAAAAAGAGCATAACTCTGTTAAATTTATAATGAAAATAAGTTAGGCAGTGTATCTCCATGAACAAGATAAACTAAAATTTATTTTGTTTTAGCTTTTGCAAGATTATTAATGTATAAGAGATTTAATAGTAATATCCCCTAAGCTAAACGAGAGTGACCTTAGACTTTTAGATGAAAGGTCAAATTTGCATGTTTATATTTTTTTTTCAATTGAGTCTTCCTTCATTAGTCTTCATTAATCTTAAGTAGCTCTAACAGTATTTTCAAATTGTTGCTGAGATTCTTAGTCTGCCTAGAAAAGGTCACTTAAGTTTAAGATGGTTTTGGATCCTTAGCTATCAATTCCAGAGTTTCTTTTGAAGAAAATTTTGATGAAAAATAATGTAGTTGGGATGAAATCTTTAAGAGGCCTGTGACTTGGAGAAAGAAAATTCTTTAGGTGACAAGAGTGGCCATTAGAATGTTCGTAGTGATTTAAAATGTTAAATTGTGATATTAAATCCACTGCTTGCTTGTCTCACATCTTGGAATCAGAGAGTAAGATCATGTCTTTAGATATGTGTGAGCATAAAGAACCATAACTCATTTAGCTGCAGTTTCTAGAATATTTATCCTAAGGATAACAACGCCGTGGTACTCTTCTTGACTCAGCCCGAAGGAGTTGTGGGTGCGGGCTCCTGAGGTCTAGAAGGGCCACTTGGGGTCGACAGAGGCGGCTTCGCTGGAAGTGTCCACAGTAGGTTTCCCTGTGAGGGACTGAGTTTTTGCTTCAGATAGTCAAACTGAGGCAAGGTGACCATGTGGAACAGATACTGAATAAGGAATTGTTCTTAAATCCTATACAGAGCTTATCCAGTGACATATAATGGCTCTCCCAAATCCAGCTGCGTGTGAGTCCAGGACATTATTTTGAAAAGCAAAACAGAAATATAGCATGCAGAAAGAGCTTTGTCACTTTTTCTAGGTGTTCCTAAAATTCTTTGTTGGAGTACATCAAGTTGCCTTAATTTCCATTTTTTACACCCCAGCTCTTTTGCCTTACTTGATAAGGTAACCACATTGTTTACATATTCTCCTATTTTTAAACTAAGCTTTTTTCTTTGGGGGAGAGGTAAAAATATTTTCAGCAGTCTGCATATTCTAGATTGTCTAGTGTTCTTTATTCTAAACTGATTCCCAAATACACCTGGAGGGACACTCCTTTTCTCAAGATCCTTTTCATCTTAACTTCATTTTTTTTTAAGAAGGAATATCTTAGAATTCTTCTACAATTAATTGTATTTGATCCCTCCAAATACAGTGAATCGTTTAAATTCTTCTTTTCTGGACATACTGTTTCTCTTTTTACTTCCATCTTGGATAGAGCTTTTAGCCTGACCATAGTTTAATAGTGTATAGACTTCAGCAGATGACCTAATAGTCTCCCATGAGGACTCTGTAGTAACAGAAGTAAAGAATGATCTGTATTCTAATCCAGAGAGTTCGTTGAGAACCTCCTGCCTCGTGTCAATTTTTATTGAGATGCTATTTATTTAACAAGTAGAAAATTGAATTTAATGATCTCTAAGGGCCCTTGACATTCTTAATAATCTTTGATTCTCTATCATATGGCCACCTTTCAAACAATATTTTGAAAGTCTAAGTGCTTTTCTTTTTCTAAGTATGTAATCTGCACTTCCCAATTCTTTTATCTTTTACCCTATTATGAATCTGAAAACTTTTTGCCTGTATAATCAATTAATTGACTTAGGGATACTAAATACACAGTAATTCATTTGGTTGTTTATGAGGGCTCAGAATGGCAGCCGAGGGACCAGCTGTGCTAGGCGGAATAACGGACCCCCAGAAGACAGCACATCCTTATCCCCAAACCTGTGAATGTGTTACCATAGTAGTAAAAAGGTCTTGGAGAATGTGATTAAGTTAATGTGTTTGAAATGGCAGATGCTTACGGGTTATCTGGGCGGGCTCAGTGTAGTTAGTCGTGAGGGTTCTTAGAAGAGGGAGGCATGAGGGTTTGAGTTCCAGGGAGGAGATAGGAGGACATAGCAGAGCATCAGAGTAATGTGCTTTGAAGATCAGGACGAGACAAGGGATTCAGGAATGCAGGCTGCCTCTGGAAGCTGGAAAAGACAGGGAAGGGATTCTCCCTTAGGTTCTCCAGAAGGACTACAGCTCTGCTAATACCTCAATTTTAGCCCATAAGACCCATTTTGGACTTCTCACTTCCAAAACTGTAAGATAATAAATTTGTTTCAAGCCACTAAAGTTTGCTAATTTGTTACTGTAGCAATAGGAAATTAATATGCCCACAGTGGGATAGTTTGAACTAAGGGCATTGTCTAGCTTTTTGAGACAGATAAATGAATTGCTTTGGGCTCTTTATCCTCCCCAGGTTGTGCCGTATCATGTGTGACACGTGCTTGCTCCAAGGTCTGTGAAAACCAACCCTTGTTGTCCCCCAACAGGCACAGTCATCGATAGGCCTAATCGTTGTAATGCTGAAACAAAACTAATGGTAAAAATTAACATTCATTTAGCAAGCAGCATATGTCCAACATTGCTCTGAGCCCTTTGTGTGTATTACCTAATTTCATTTTCACAGATTATTAGAGTCATTTTGCAAGTGAGGAAACCCAGGCTTAGAGTAATGACCTAACCGACACAAGATCACATAGAGAAGCCCCCTCCACCCCCACTCTTGGGTCTTGTGGTTCCTTCCAACACACTTTATGCTCTCACAGTGCCCAGCAGCTTGGAGTTCCCAGCGTGCCCCCGCGTTCATCTCCCCGGCCCCAAGCCCCCCAGACGGAGCTACACATGAAGAGCCCTAAGAATACAGAAAACATAGATCGTTTATTGAGCATAAAATGCACGATATTTAGGACAGTGAGGTGTGTCACAGTTTTCTGCTTGTTTTTCGTGGGGGGGCAGAGCAGCCTGCGAGTGTAAGTAAGGTTAGTTTTGTCAGTGAATGAGCCGGGACCTACAGGCAAGCCCGAGACTGAATGGCCTTATCAGCCATGCGACCTGGCCTCACACCTTCCTGTGGGTGGGACGGAGCCTCTGAAGAGCAGCAATCTTGTGTTCATTTTTGAAAGCTCGTTCTAGGTGCAATGGACAAAGAACAAAAGAGTCAGAAAGCCCAGTTAGGAAATTGCAGAAGGTTTGGAGACTTAATAAGTGAGTTTTAAGAAGTCTCTGGGACTTATTCCTGAGACCTTCAATAAATATTTTTCCTTTGGACTTAATAATTCCGAGTCTTAGACTTAGCTACATGTCAGCAAAGTTATTTTATGTTCAGTGGAGAACATTAATTGCTGTACAGAAGGTCACTTAGTTGGTTTTGATTGATTGCAGGCTCACAGACAAATATTGGTGGGCCAAAACACTTTACAAGGACCCTTAAACATGCCAGAAACTTAGGGCATTACATCTTGTTTCTGCCTTTGTTCTCGCTGGCGCTATTGGTGTTCTGTCTCTCACTAGTCATGCATTGCTCCCTGGACCAGGCTTCGGCCTCTTCTACTCGAAGGAGAAATGCCAGACCCTCCAGACCCCTGCCCTTGTCTGTTCCCTGTCCCTCCCTCAACATGGTTTGATCTCTTCCCAGACTGTTTCTACACGGCGGTCACGGGACTGGCTTTTTCCCTGTAGCCTCTTTATCTTATTTTGTGTTTTTGTTCTAAGTGCGGTAAGATAAGCTTATCAACTGTGTGTGCAGGAGTGTGTGCGTGTGTGTGTGTGTGTGTGTGTGTGTGTGTGTGTGTTTTGAACCTGTAGAAAACTGAATTTGGGAGCCTTTGAAGAAGCTGGTGCTGTGATGGGGGATCATTCTTTTTTAAATCCTTTTAAAATTGAGCACTTTCCTTTTATCCCACTCTCACACTGGAAGAGTGAAGGAAAACAGGGTGATAATGTCTGGAGCTTTGAAGAATGTGAGAATAACAAGAATTGTTCAGCCGCTGTTGGGTAGCAGGAAGTTGGCCCATGTCGATAATACCTTGGCCTCGCCAGTACTACTAAGCTCTTGGTTGTCTACCACGTTGAAACGGAAGGGTTAGAGAATTTAACAAATATGATTACTTTGGAGTAAATAAAAGCAGAATGTTTTGTCAAGATCTCATGAAAGAAAATAAGTGCTATTCCTAAGAAGAACATCTTCTTGGGGGTGTAAAAAATATACATGGACATTGGCTGATGCAGTAACTCACAGTCCATGAACCTGTCCGGGGGACCTAGCGAAACAGCTCGGGGAGAGATCACTGGTGACGGCCTTATTTCTGTTTCCTGCCACGAGGGATTTTTTTTAAAACGTCTTTCTCCTGATTCCTCTCAGCCTGAATCATTCTTTCAAAAAATGCCAGCCTTCTCTCCGTGTACCCTCACTGCTCCCCCTAGTATCCTGCCTTCTGAGTCTGACCTCTTGCCTCCACCGCCCAGCACTGCCCAACTTCTTATGTAGTCCTGACCAACAGTGATGAGCAGTCACTGCATAGCAGCTTCGTGGCATCAGACCCACAGGACTAGGCCTGTAGGGCACATGCGTACACCCTACCCAGGATGGAGCCATGTTTCTGTAGAATTGGTCTTTGTTTAGGATGGTAAAGATAAGAAAGATACAGATTTTTTTTTTATTATTTATTTGACTACTTGAGAGATTACAAGTAGGCAGAGAGCAGGAAGCAAGCTCCCCGCTGAGCAGAGAGCCTGATGTGGAGCTCGATCCCAGGACCCTGAGATCATGAACTGAGCTAAAGGCAGAGGTTTAAACCCCCTGAGCCACCCAGGCACCCAAGAAAGATACAGATTTTTTTGTTGATACCTGAAGTCTTCTGTTAATTATAAGCAGTTGTAAGAAAAAAATCAGTGATGACTGTATTTTGGACCCATGGTTTATATAAATCAACTTTAGGACAACAAAGAATCCAGTATGATTTGAGAGCCTTGAGTTCGGTGATAGTAATCTTTTTGTACTTTGTAGTGAGCTTATAGAAAGCCATTTAAAAAGAAAACTTCTGTAGAAAAAATCCACTCAATTTGTTTCTTATGATTAATTTTTTGTTTTCCTGTTGGCATTTATTTTTATCTTGTTTCTTTTGTGAATTTTAATTACCACAAAACAGTAGGGAGATAGGTGGTTTTTTTTCTCTCAGATGCTAAAGTGTGGTAGATATTAGGGTTGAGGTGGACTGAGTGAATTTATATTAAATCAGGTGAATATGAATTCTATCCTTTGGAAAGTCATCTTTATTATATTTTAGTCTAACTTTTTTTCTATGGTGATTACATACCTTGTTTTATATAAGTTTCAGAAAAATTGCAAGGATCTACATAATTCTTTTATGCCTTTTATATGAACTTGATTTATTAAAATCGTATTCAATTTGAATTCACTTTTTATTAACAACTTTAGAAGTGAGTAGACTCTTTGGAGTAACTTCTAAAGATAAAAGAACCTTATAATGATATATCTTATTTTTTGATCTTATATTATTATTTTTCTGTGATAACTATGTTTCATTAATAACTTCATATTTATAACCTTCCGAAGGACCCATAAGTATAGTTCCCAGTAATAGAGCTAATATTAAATGTGTATGTAGGTCAACAAAATATATTTGGCAATTTAACATGACATGCTTTTCTAACTCCTGCCTCTTAGAATCAGGTTTATTTCATAATTAAGGACTGAAATATCAAATATGAACAGATAAGCATTCAAATGGGTAAAATATACTGTGCTAATTTTTTTCTGGCAGCTTATAACCGAAGATGAATGTCCTGAAGCTCTCTTTTTGCTACTCATAATAAAGTAGAAGTGGTCTATAAGATGAGAAGTTACATGGGCATGGGAAAGAAGCTTTCATTGTTTGAATGTTAAGGTGTGCCAGAAAGAAACATAGTCTGTGCTTTTCATGTACTTTGTCTCATGTTATTCTTCTGATCATACTTTTACATATCTGGTATTATTTTTTTTTTAATTTTTCAGACAAACTGGCTAAGGCTCAAAGAAAAGTAAATTTGCCGAAGGTTTTATAACAATTAAGTGAAAATGCCTGAAACATAGGCTCTTCTTTCTGACTCTTTGCTCTATGCTCTTATAAACTGTAAAATAAATGTTTATCCCAGAAATGCAAAATAATTTTAGAACATTTTGACCAAAAAAGTACTGGTTTCCACAGTTTTATTTTTCTATTATAGCAGTGAGTTTTTATTTATAGGCCCTAGAAAAATTGTAAACTCCTTAAAATGATTTGTAGGAATAGCACATCTCCAGTGTACCCTTTGCCAAGCTTCAACATTTTGCTAAATTTGTTTTCTGTCAAGAGTTGGCTAGATAGACACACAGACTGGCTGACATTTTTCCCCTGAACAATTTCAGAGTAGATTACAGATATCATGCCCCTTTACTGCTTCATATTTAGTGAGTGTTTCCTAAGAACGAGAATCTCCCGTAATCACAATATTGTTCTTTTAACTCAGGAAATTCAGCGTGGGTACAAGACTTTAGCCTACAGTTTATATTCCAATCTCTGAAGAGTCCCAGAAACATCTTCCAGAGCTCTCATTTTCCAATCTAAGAATCAGTTCAGGATCAGGTCTTAACTTAGTTTTCACATCTGTAGGTCTTCTTGAACCTAGACACTTCCTCAGCTTTTTTTTTTTCTTTTAATCTTTCACGATATATTGACATTTTTTAAGAATACTGGCCAGGTACTTGATAGAATGTCCCTCAATTTGGGTTTTGTTTCTCTCGTGATTAGATTCCTGTATAACTAAATGAATGATGTTCTGTCCTTCTCAGAATGTCACATATGGAGGTGCCTGGGGTCCTCTCGTCCCTATAGGTGCTGCTAACTTTGATCACCTGATTAAGGTGTCATCTCGTCTCTCCACTGTGTAGTTATCCATTTTGAGGATAAGAATTTTTAACCCCAAGTATGTGATAGAATCATGGAAGAAGGAAAAGAGTAGGTCCTGAGACCTCAGAAAGCTTAGTGGAGTTCACACTTTCCATCTTATAATGGATGGGCTCCATAGTTACATAGTCTGAAAGACTATTCATTCCTTAGTTTTCATTCATTTTAAATCTTGGAATTATTTCTAACAGTTTTTAATGCCTACACTATTCTCTTTTTAAGCGAGATACTTCAAGCTGAGGGTGCAGTGACACAGAGGGAAAAGTAAATTTGGAAAGGCAGAAACTTATTTCTCTGCTGTATCTGTATATTTGTACAGCAAACAGTACATATAAGGCTTTCATGCTCAAAAACTGTGCAGATCAAAAACTTGTGTGAGTCAAGAGGAGCTAGAAAAATTCATGGATGAAGTATCTGTAATGTTTAGGGGGAATTCATAGACAGCGAGTGAAATACTACTCTCGAAATGCTGTGATACTAACTCAGCAGCTCTCTCTCTGAGTATTACTGAGTGTCAAAGACATTCTTTTGGAATCAGAAATATTTTCCACGTATACTATATCCCTTTAGTGCCTGTCCTCTCAACCTTTGTTATTTATGAAATCACAGAGTATCCTCTCTAGCCGCTTTCTGGGTGCTTTGAACTTTTGTTAGTACAATCAAATGGAAAAAGATAAAGGAAGAATTCTACAGGTAAATTCAAGTGAGTACTGTAATCAAGCTCAAAAACGTGTGAATGATATTACTAGGGCCATATGGAGTTAATGCAAAGCAGTAACTGATGATTCTTTTCCTGACTAACTTGATATTAATTCTTAAGAGAGGGCCCCAGAAAACAGAACTCTTCATTCTTCTCATCAGGTGAACCCAGAATCACTCAAATGCTATTAAAATGAAAATCATCTTGTTCTCCAAAGTTGTACAAAGGTTACCCAAATGCATAATGTGTCAGGTACCTGAAATCATATCCCAGTAAAGAACGTAAAGACCACTGTGAAAAAATTTAATTTGATTTTATCTTCTGTTAGCAGCCGCAGTGGTGCAAGGACAGGTGGGAGGTGAGAAGTGGGCTCTGCAGCACTTCTCAGCCCTGAACAGTGACCACAACTGTCCCATTGACTGTCATGACCCAAAATTTAGCTTTGGGGAATGATTTAAGTTTCTTGATCACTTTGGCATCAGAACTACTGATATTTTATTAAAAATTATAGTGAAAACTGCAGTTGGGATAACACAAATTAATTTACCTAATGTCAAATAAATTTCTGCATTAAAGGCCTGGGCTGGATGCTGCAGCACTTATCAAGGTGACTTCTGGGTGGTTCCTTAGTCTCAAGCAGCATATAATCCAGAAAGGAGAAGGATGACATAAAGGGTGATAATACAAGGCAATGTGTCTCGACGGCTGTAATGATACAAAGGGCAGTTAAAACTCCAAGCTTTATGAGTGCAAAGATCAAAGTCACTGTCAGGAAAAAAGGAAATTTTAAGGTGAGGTACCAAGAGTGAGGCACCAGGTGTTTCTAGAAAATGATGAGAAGTTTAGTCCTTCTAGAATGCAAAGTTTACAATGAGTAATGAGAAGGATCCTTTTGGGAAGTATTTTGGGGCCAGTCACGGGGATTTTGACGCTGTAATCACACACAACCTTGTTAGCCCTCGAGAATGTTCCTAGCTAATGATCTCAAGCTGAGCTGTCAGAAGTGCATCACCTGTAGTCCATGCGCAGCATCCACTCTGTTTAAGTAGAGCAGTGGCCCGATTTCAGTAGTGTTGGAGGAAATGAAATCAGAAGCCACGTGTAGGACACATCAAAATGGAGAAAGGCTGCAGGCAGGAGTGGAGCGCCTAAGGAAATGGTGTTGCTGTGAGGTCCAAGAGGTTGGTGGTGGATCTAAGGAGAGAAAGAAGGAAGAAGAGAAGCTTTGAAGGAAGAATCCCTCTGACCTGTGAACTGGACGATGCTGGTGGTTTGACCTTGGGCCGTCCAGGCAGTCTTGGTGCTGTACATATATTGATGCCTTTAATCTTCACAATAACCCGAGGTAATGACTGTTCATATCCCCCATTTTACCTTTGAGGAAACTAAGGCATGGTGAGTAAAAGTAACTTGTTCAGAGTTGCACAGGTACTGGTGGAGTTGGGATTTTAAACCAAGCAATTCTGTCTCCATCCTGTGTTTCCTAACTACTTTGTCTAGAAGAAATTATAGTGACCAGGGAGAAGGAAAAAAACAGGGCCTAAAATAAAGCTCTAAGAGGCTTGATTAAAATACAGAATCCTTGATTTTCTATTTTAAATACAGAATGTTAGAGCCAAAATCTTATTCATTTAAAGGCAAAATGCATTAACCAGCATGGCTGCTTTAAAGACATAGGAATCTCTGCTCCTTGAGGCTTGGTGCGGGAAAGTGATGACCTACTGCTTCTTCCATGCTAAGGGCAAAGTGAGGGGATGGACAGGGAGGGGGCCGTAGGCCAACACCGGTATTGTTCTGGCTAAGGGGTATCTGTCCGTGCTGAGGGTCAAGCTCTGCCAGTGTGTCTTGTCCCTAACCTGCTCCCTTTGCCTCCCATGCCTAATTGCCATGTTTTCTTTCACCCCAAGACCAGCTTCAAGAGGTATCCAGGGTGTAAGCCCTCCCTTGCTGTGCCCAAGTTCCTTTCACTCTTTGACCTTTTTGTTAATCTCTGTTGAAACCAGGAGAAAAACAGAATGAAAATTTTAAGGAAACTTAAAAGCTAAAAACCATCATAGTCCCTCATCCTCAATTCTTAATCAGTTTGTTAGATCTAAATGTCATGGTCAAAAATATGTATATTTCTCAGGAAGCAAAACCTTGATGTACCAAGCACTGATTAGGATGGTTTCCTGTGGCCTACTGACTCTCTCGCTTATTATCTCTTGGTGTTCTTTAGTGTGACCCGATCTGCATATCCTTCGGTAGGTCTGTGTGGACTCTTAGGCCTCACAAAGCAAAACAGTATAAACTGCATGAAATTATGGGCACATTAGGTGCCTGGTACTCTATGAAAGACTGAGCGAATGATGCCAAACATCATTGGAAAGAGAATGAGGTGGGGAAAATAGTTTTTTGTTGAAACTCTTATAAGGGAGATGGATTATATGTGGTTTGTAACTGAAACTTCGAGAAGTCCCCTGAAATGAAGCTTCATACCCCCAAAGGACGTGCTTGTGTAACTGCCTTCTAAAGAGGGAGAGCCGGGCTCACTTCTGCTCTTGCCGTGTGTCAGGTGTGGGAGCAAGCGAGGATGCTCTCCCTCTGTCACTGTCCTCTGCTCCTTGCCTGTAGTGCTTAGCTGGTCCTTTGAGAACATCATTCGATGTTTAAAGCACTTTGGCTTCCATGGTCACCCAACGTCTACTTTGTAAGAGACCTTCACCAAATCCCTAATTCTAGGCTAATGGTTCTTAACATTTTTGGAGAATCTGATTATATGTAATGCTTTTCATACACACATACACACTAGGCACACACACATACATATGCACTCTTCCCAGAAAAAAAGCAGATTTGTCCAAAAATGTTAATACATTTTTGAAGTGCACAGATAAAACCATCCATGGGCTCTCAGAGCGCTGTGCCGAGTGATTCGTGTCACCTGACTGGCTTGTTCCTGTCTCAGTTTATTCCCTGTCCTCCACCGCTGAACAGCCACCATCGGATGGACATCTCTCATAGATGGAGACACCAACAGTGAACGCTTGTTGATTGAACAATGAAGTGTAGGCTGACCACGTAACTGCTAATAAGGCTGGATAAAGACACAAACTTAAGGAAATAGGTTCATTCATGGGAACAACATACTTGAGCATCTGGCTAGTAAATACTCTTCATGTAAACCTTCCAGAGAAAGTCAGATCAGAAACAAAGACAGTCACTTCAGAATCTGGGACAAAACCAGAGACAGACCATGCTGAGATTAGTTCATTATGGCCTGATACTGGAAGAACATTCACAGAAGCAGGTTATAAGTGGTACTTAAGTATAGTTGAAACAAGGCAAATGCTCTGCAGGTTAAATAATTGTCTGGATTGTTTGTTGTCATTGCTGTTATTGTTTGGGGTTTTACCCAAAATCACCATTTTTTTTTCATTTTAAATTTGTTCATAGTCACACAGACTTTTTTTCTTTTTCTTTTTTCTTTTAAACTTTTTAAATCAACATATAATGTATTACTTGTGAGGTCTGTGATTCATCAGTCTTACACGATTCACAGCACTCACCATAGCACATACCCTCCCCAGTGTCCATCACCCAGCCACCTATCCCTCCCAACACCCTCTACTCCAGCAACCCTCAGTTTGTTTCCTAAGATTAAGAGTCTCTTATGGTTTGTCTCCCTCTCTGGTTTCATCTTGTTTCATTTTTTTTCTTCCCTTCCCTTATGATGCTCTGTTTCTCAAATTTCTCATATCAGTGAGCTATGATAATTGTCTTTCTCAGATTGACTTATTTCGCTTAGCATAATACCCTCTAGTTCCATCCACGTCTTTGCAAATGGCAAGATTTTGTGTTTTCTTGATGGCTGCATAGTATCCCATTGTGTATATATACCACATCTTTATCCATTCATGTGTTCATGGACATCTAAGTTCTTTCCATAGTTTGGCTATTATGGACATTGCTGCTATAAACATTCGGGTACACGTGCCCCTTTGGATCACTATATTTGTATCTTGAGGGTAAATACCCAGTAGTGCAATTGCCGGGTCGTAGGGTAGCTCTATTTTCAACATTTTGAGGAACCTCCGTATTGTTTTCCAGAGTGGTTGTACCAGCTTGCATTCCCACCAACAGTGTAGGAGGGTTCCCCTTTCTCCGCATCCTCGCCAACATCTGTCGTTCCCTGACTGGTTAATTTTAGCCATTCTGACTGGTGTGAGGTGGTATCTCCCTGTGGTTTTGATTTGTATTTCCCTGATGCCGAGTGATGTTGAGCACTTTTTCATGTGTCTGTTGGCCATTTGGATGTTTCCTTTGCAGAAATATCTGTTCACGCCTTCTTGATCAGATTATTTGTTCTTCGGGTGTTGAGTTTGAGAAGCTCTTTATAGATTTTGGATACTAGCCCTTTATCTGATATATCATTTGCAAATATCTTCTCCCATTCTGTCAGTTGTCTTTTAGTTTTGTTGACTGTTTCTTTTGCTATATAATCACCATTTATAATGAAAAAAATATGGCCCAATTCCAAACAACCAAGTTAAAAACAAAGTTACGAGGCACCATATGTTTGAAAGTTAAGAACTGCATTTATTTTTTTACTAATGGCTTTTATTAATACTTGGCTCCAGAACACTGTTTTTGTCTTCAAGCTGAAACTGTGTTACAAGAGTCTTGCAAATCAATGTGATGTAAAGAGTGCTAAGTGCTGCCTCTGCCTCATCATCTGTAGGTACAAAACCATCACCACAGAGCTTTACAGTATTTCGTGTTTCCAGGAATTAAAAGTGTAACATTTACTTTTCTTGATTTTTAAAATAGAAAACTTAAAAAAGATAAGCTGGCATTCTGAGCTTAGTAAGTGGTAAGATAAATATTTTAAAATCCCTATGCCTTAAGGATATTCTAGAGGGAATTAAAAACCACACAGGAGTTTCTTGGCCTGGATTACTGTATCCAAAGGCTTCAGAGGGTCTGGAAACCAAAGTTGTGTAGAGCAGTCTAAGAGTCTATTTGTATTCTTTCCCCCCAGGGAAGGGACTCATTGGTTCTCATCAGATTCTTAAAGGGATCCTTATCCCACAAAAGGTTAAGAACCAATTATATGGCGTTAATGTCTTCCATTTAAGAAAACAAATAAAGGGGTGCAGGGCTAGCTCAGTAAGTAGAGCATGCTACTCTTGATCTCAGGGTAATGACTTTGAACTCCTAGTTGGGTATAGAGATTGCTTAAAAAATAGAGAGACAGACAGACAGATCTGTTCACCAGCAAAACTAATGAGGCCAGGGGGAGAAAACAAAAATAGGGTGTATGTGTCTGTATCTACAAAACATGTGTTAAAAAAAACGAAATTTACCTGGGTAAATTTTAAAGATCTTAATGGCTTTAGTCAACAGTTCATGAAGGGGGCAGCATCCAATCCAGCAGGCAAAGAGGCGCTCTGAGGAGCTGTACAAAATGAGAGACTTAGAGGCAGAAGGGAGCAGGAATGCGGTTTGGTTGTATTGCAAGGTGACTGTCCTTTAGGGGAGGGCAGGAGTCTTATCGGGCAGATGACCTAACAGGTGCTGATCAAGTGATTCCCGATAGACTCACTCACGAGTACGTTTCTGGGCACCAGAACTGTCATTAAGTCTTGTTTTGGCGATGTAGGGCTTAGCAGAAATGACTCAATTTGGGGCCTGTTGTCTTGTTTGTAATACCCGTTTAATTGTTAAAAACCATCAATGCTTAGTGCTCTTTTAATCTTGGCCCAGCAAATTAACAGTTTAAAAGATGAGCCAAAATAAAATTTAAAAATTTTTACTTTTTGGTTACTAGAAAAAATAAAGTTTCATTACCTTAAAAACTGTGTTTTCAGGCCCAGTATTCTTTGGTAGACCCCACATCAAAGACTTGCCAAGCCTGATAGATGGGACCCAAGAAACTGTACATAAGGACTTGGAAACTTAATTGTCTCCCATATTTTTTTTAATGTGGATTTAAAGGTTTTTTGCCAAACCTATATAATCATGAGGACTGCCTTTATGATTTTTTCTCCCCCTCTCCACTCAGCAGATATTTAGTGAATGCTGGTATGCGCCTGACTCCTCAGTGTTGGGCAGCATTGGTAAGGACTCTCTTCCCATGAAGCATGTATTCTAGCCAGGGAGGAAAACAGCAAACAAACAAAAAGCAGCAGAATACCAGATGGAATAATGTTGCAAATTAATGGATGAATATAATAAGTAAAGGCTGGGTTGACTTATTGTGTCGATCAGCAGAGATCTCTCTGCAGAGGTGATGTGTGAACTCTGATCAGAATCAGAAGCCAGCCTTGGCTTTCACAGAGAGACCTTCAGGACGGATGAGCACGGAGAAACCAAAGAGAGGGCATCATGACTCCATTCTCATAGGTGAGAGAGGGCAACCTGTAGGAAAAGCAGTAAGGCACAGTGAACGAGGGTCAGAGCAGGTCAGACTTTATAAGCCAGAGTGAGCTTCGTGGAACAGAATAAGCCATAAAGGCAATACTAATTCTGGAAGGAAAAATTAGAGGATGCTGGAGTTATTTTTTGCTTTTGAAATTTTGAAAATGTATAGATACAACCAACTGAAATGGAAATTTCCATATGAAATGAAGCATTGGTTAGAAAATAACAACTTGATGATGTTTTCAGGTGTTTGCTCTACAGCGTGTCGTCATTCTGTGACTTCATCGAGCACACATCTGGTCATTTATGAAGAAAGTGTACGAGGGCCCTATCTTTGTAACTATGGCTGAATAGACATCTGTTAATTCTTAGCTTGCAGTAAGATATTGTTGAGCTATTACAGAGTTATATTCAATGGAAGTCTAATGAAGAAGCTTGCACATTGATAATAGGAGCTAATGTTTATGGAGTGATTGAGTGATTACTATATTTTGCTGACATTTGATCTGATCTTATGGCGGCCCTACAAAGGATGGCATGATAGGCCTGACTGTAAGCGCCCACTGGGCCAAAAGGGTAGGCCCAACTTTTAACACCTTTTGATAGCTAGAACATAGGTCCTTCTGTCTTTGAACATAATCTTCAGAAAACACAGAATCCGTTGTGTTTGGGGAAAATAAACAAACAAAAAAGAGTTATAAATGCCACTTTCACAGGTGCCTTTTGCTGATAGAGACCGATCTTGTAGGTTATAGGATTATTTACTCTTACAGAGCCTCCAGAATTAAGGGATGCTACGTGTGTGTGTGTCTGTGTGTGTGTGTGTGTCTCTCTCTGTCTCTTCAAGATGCATAAACAGAACACATAAAAATAACTTCTCGTGTTATCCCAAACTTCTTCACACTTAGATCAGGTGTTCTAATATTAGATCATCGCTTACTTTGTTCTTTAAATTGATTCTTTTGAAAGAGAAACTTATAAATTCCAGATGTGTGATACGTGAATTAAGTGAATTAAGAGATTTTTTTTTTAAGAGTACTAATAGTTTGTCCAAGAATAAGTTTGGCTTTGGGTTTGAAAAGAAAGTTCAAGATAGATGAAATTTCATTCTCTTTCAAATCCTTCTAAAACTACAATGGAGAGGCTTTTATTACACGTATTATTAACCCGTGAGGCTAAAGAAAACAGGAGAGAAAACAACAACATTGTGGTGGTAAGAAAATAGATGGACAGTTGACAGCTAGCCTCACCACCCTAGGGAATCCTAAATACCAACCCAGCAGCACAGAAAAGCCAAACCTAAACCAAGAAGCAGCCTAATATATATGGCCCAGGATCCTTACATGGCCCAAGGATTGGCTGGCACCTCGTGGAAGGAGAACAAGGCAAGAAGGGAAGGGACTAAAATAAGGAAAGTTGTTCAAAAACCACGTACAAAGCAGTTACATTTCTCCATCGCTTCCCCAACAAGGCCTCCAGAAGACAGCCCCTCCCCCTCCCTGACAGAGGACCGGGGGCTTGTTCTCCAAAGGGAAAATGTGCCAGAGCTCTTCAGAGAGAGAGGACCAGTAGGATATGTATGTGTGTGCACATACGCACATGCACACACATGCACGCATGCATGCACACAAATATATGGAGAGAGAGAGAGAGAGGTGCTGAGAAGTCGAGAGAGAGAGAGAGAGGTGCTGAGAAGTCCCAGGACCTGCCATTAGTGAGCTGGAGACCCAGGATAGCCTACGTGTTTCCTTCCATCCCATGTCCAAAGGCCTGCCACCCAGGGGAGCCAGCGGTGTAAGTGACAGCTAGAGCCAATGGCTCTAGGCCCCAAAAGAGCCAGGGGCGCAGTTCAAGTCCAGAGGTCAGAAAACACCTGTGCTCCAGCTCAATCCGTCCCTCAGGAGGACTTCTCCTTACCCGGCCTTTTTTTCTGTCCGAGCCTTGAGCAGATGAGATGAGGCTCACTCCCATTAGGGAGGATCATCTGCCTTATTGAGTCTACCAGTTTAAATGTTAATCTCACCCAGAAACGTGCTCACAGATACACTCAGAATAATATTTGGCCAAATGTCTGGGGACCTTCTGGTGAAACCAAATTGACGCATAAAATTAACTCACGGGAATATAGAAGGTCCCTGAATGGGAAGCTGCCAGGCACAGTTAAGGGCAAGTGTTAGTCCGTGTGTATAGAGAGATCGCATGCCCTCCTTGTTCCTTCATGCAGCTAGGATGCTGGCACTCAAGCATCCCTTTACCTTCCCTCCAAGGGTTTAGAAGAGTTTCTTTGGGAAACCTGACCAGTCCAACACTGGAAAGATGTTGGCATCAGAGGTCCTAGAATTAAACTGTCCAGTCAGATTGCTCCGTAGTAAGGCTCATACTGACAAGCCCAGCCATCAGCTCAGAACCTTAAATTAGTGTGTTCGTCCTTGCCTTAGTCTCCAGGGGTGACCATAACAAAATACCACAGACTTTGTGGCTTACACACCAAAATGTATTTCTCACCATTCTGGAGTCTGAAGATCCAAGATCACGATGCTGGCGGGGTTGGTTTCTGGTGAGACCCTCCTTCCTGCCTTACAGATGGCCTCCTTTTTGCTGTGTCCTATCATGGCCTTTCCTCTCCTGAGTGCACAGAGGGAGAGAAAGGTCTCTGGTCTCTCTTCCTTTTCTAGTCCTATTACTGGATTTAAGGCCCCAGTCTTACGACCACATTACCTTTAATTGCCTCCTCCTTTTTTTTTTCTTTTTAAAGTTGGCTTTTATACTCACTATGTGGGACTTGAACTTAGCACCCTGAGATTGAGTTGCATGCTTTACTGACTGAACCAGGCAGGCACTGTCCCCCATTAATTACTTCCTCAAAGACCCTATATGTCCCATTGGGAGTTAGGGCTTTGTCATAGGAATTTTGGGGGAAACACAGTTTAATCCATAACAGTCCCTTACCCCCCTTTTAAAAAAATATTTATTTATTTATTAGAGCGAGAGAGCACGAGCAGGGACAAGAGCAGAGGGAGAGAGAATCTCAAGTAGACTCAGCACTGAGCACAGAGCCCAACATGGTGCTCAGTCCTCCGACCTGGAAGTCATGACCTGAGCTGAAACCAAGAGTAAGGGCTTAACTGAGTAAGCCACCCAGTTAGGGATCTCCAGATGTCTGAGGAAAGCCACTCACTAATAAGGACAGGACCAAAACTGAGGAGTAGGATGAGGCAGAGGGGGGAAAGAAACAGGACTACTCAGGGAGAAGAAAAGTTTAAAACATATGTATCTTTGACATTCTCAGAGGAATGAGAAAAGGTATTGTATGCATAACACAAGATTAGGATATGTTAAAAAAAAAAAAGAACAAAAGCAATACTTAGAGATTAAAAACATACTAGCAAAATTAAAGAATCAGAGGAAGTTATGAGATAAAGTAGAGGAAATCTCCAGGAAACAACAAAAAGAAGTGAGGTAGAAAATAGTAGAGGAAGACAGGGAAGTAAAGGACCAACACACAAACAGTAAGAATTCCAGAAAGAATGAGAAGGGATAGAAGAAGCTGTCAATGAACTAACTCAAGGTCATTTCCTATGACTGAGGGACATGATGGGACAGACTGAAAACAGTCACCCTAGATCCAGCATCATGGACAAGAAACAGACGTATGTCAAGACAAGGGAGCAATACCAGGCACGTTCGAAGGACCAGGAATCAGAATGACTTCAAATGTCTTAAGAGCACCCAATTGACAAATGATATCTTCTCAATTCTGTGAGAAAAAAAGAAAACAGTGCTTTCCATTTTAGAATTTAATATCCCATCAAAGCATCAATCAGCAGGTTCCCTGCTCAGGAAACTTCATCAAAACAGGAGAGTACACTCAGAAGGAAGATATAAGAGAAAGGAAACAGAACACAATGCAGAGAGAAGAGCGGAATCTCCAGGATGAAGGTAACGAGAGCCATTCATCAGAGCTCCAGAGCAGCCAGACTAAGTCAAAGCAGGCTTGAAAGTGCTGGGAGAAACTGCTTCAAGAAAATGAAAAAGATAAACATTTAGTGGGAATTACATCCTTTTTTGTTGTTGTTGTTAACATATAATGTATTATTTGCCCCAGGATACATGTCTGTGAATCATCAGGCTTACATATTTCACAGCACTTACCATAGCACATACCCTCCCCAATGTCCATCACCCAGCCACCCTATCCCTACCCCCAACCACCCTCATTTTGTCTTGTGAGTTTAGGAGTCTCTTATGGTTTGTCTCCTTCCGGATCCCATCCTGTTTCATTTCCCGTGCCCACCCCCATAACACCCCCATCCTGCCTCTCAAATTCTTCATATCAGAGAGATCATATGATCATTGTCTTTCTCTGATTGACTTATTTTGCTTAGCATAGTGCCCCCTAGTTCCATCCACGTCGTTGCAAATGGCAAGATTTTGTGTTTTCTTGATGGCTGCATAGTATTCCATTGTATATATATACCACATCTTCTTTATCCATTCATCTGTTGATGGACATCTAGGTTCTTTCCATAGTTTGGCTATTGTGGACATTGGTACTATAAACATTCGGATGCACATGCCCCTTTGGATCACTACCTTTGTATCTTTAGGGCAAATACCCAGTAGTGCGATTGCTGGGTCATAGGTACGTTTATTTTCAACATTTTGAGGAACCTCCATACAGTTTTCCAGGGTGGCGGTACCAGCTCGCATTTCCACCAACAGTGTAGGAGGGTTCCCCTTTCTCTGCATCCTCGCCAACATCTGTCGTTTCCTGACTGGTTAATTTTAACTATCCTGACTAGTGGGAGGTGGTATCTCAGTGTGGTTTTGATTTTTATTTCTCTGATGCCAAGTGATGTTGAGCACTTTTTCATGTGTCTGTTGGCCATTTGGATGTCCTCTTTACTGAAATGTCTGTTCATATCTTCTGCCCATTTCTTGATTGGATTATTTGTTCTTTGAGTGTTGAGTTTGAGAAGTTCTTTATAGATTTTGGATACTAGCCCTTTATCTGATATGTCATTTGTGAATATCTTCTCCCATTCTGTCAGTTGTCTTTTGGTTTTTTCAACTGTTTCCTTTGCTGTGCAAAAGCTTTTGATCTTGATGAGTCCCAGTAGTTCATTTTTGCCCTTGCTTTCCTTGCCTTTGGTGATCTTTCCAAAAAGAAGTTGCTGTGGCTGAGGTCGAAGACGTTGCTGCCTGTGTTCTCTTCAAGGATTTTGATGGATTCTTGTCTCACATTGAGGTCTTTCATCCATTTTGAGTCTATTTTTGTGTGTGGTGTAAGGAAATGGTCCAGTTTCATTCTTCTGCATGTGGCTGTCCAGTTTTCCCAACACCATTTGTTGAAGAGACTGTCTTTTTTCCATTGAATATTCTCTCCTGCTTTGTCGAAGATTAATTGACCCTAGAGTTGAGGTTCCATTTCTGAGCTCTCTATTCTGTTCCATTGATCTATGTGTCTGTTTTTGTGCCAGTACCACACTGTCTTGATGATTACAGCTTTGTAATAGAGCTTGAAGTCTGGAATTGTGATGCCGCCAATTTGGTTTTCTTTTTCAACATTCCTCTGGCTATTCGTGGTCTTTTCTGGTTCCATATAAATGTTAGATTCCGTTTTTGAAAAAAATTGATGGTATTTTTATAGGGATTGCATTGCATTAAATATGTAGATTGCTTTAGGTAGCATAGACATTTTCACAATATTTGTTCCTCTGATCCATGAGCATGGAACATTTTTCATTTGTGTCTTCCTCAATTTCGTTCACTGAGTACTTTATAATTTTCTGAGTACAGATTCTTTGCCTCTTTGGTTAGGTTTATTCCTAGGCATCTTATGACTTTGGGTGCAATTGTAAATGGGATCGACTCCTTAATTTCTCTTTCTTCTGTTTTGCTGATCGTGTATAGGAATGCAACTGATTTCTGTGCATTAATTTTATATCCTGAGACTTGACTTTATTCCTGTATGAGTTCTAGCAGTCTTGGAGTGGAGTCTTTTGGGTTTTCCACATAAAGTATCATATCATCTACAAAGAGTGAGAGTCTGACTTTTTCTTTGCCTATTCGGATGCCTTTTATTTCTTGTTGTTGTCTGATTGCTAAGGCTAGGACTTCTAGTACTATGTTGAATAGCAGTGGAGATAGTGGACATCCCTGCCATGCTCCTGATCTTAGGGGAAAAGCTCTTATTTCCCCCATTGAGAAAGATATTCGCTGTGGGTTTTTCATAGATGACTTTGATGATATTGAGGAATGTACCCTGTATGCCTACAGTGTGAAGAGTTTTGATCAAGAAAGGATGCTGTACTTTGTCAAATGCTTTTTCAACATCAACTGAGAGTATCATACGGTTCTGGTTCTTTCTTTTATTAATGTATTGTATCACATTGATTGATTTGTGGATGTTGAACCAACCTTGCAGCCCAGGAATAAATCCCACTTGGTCGTGGTGAATAATCCTTTTAATGTACTGTTGGATCCTATTGGCTAGTATTTTGGTGAGAATTTTTGCATTGGTGTTTGTCAAGGATACTGGTCTGTAATTCTCCTTTTTGATGGGGTCTTTGTCTGGTTTTGGGATCAAGGTATTGTTGGCCTCATAAAATGAGTTTGGAAGTTTACCTTCCATTTCTATTTTTTGGAACAATATCAGCAGAATAGGTATTAATTCTTCTTTAAATGTTTGGTAGAATTCCCCTGGGAAGCCATCTGGCCCTGGGCTCTTGTTGGGAGATTTTTGATGACTGTTTCAATCTCCTTACTGGTTATGTGTCTTTTCAGGTTTTCTGTTTCTTCCTGGTTCAATTTTGGTAGTTTATGTGTCTCTAGGAATGTATCCATTTCTTCCAGATTGACACATTTGCTGGTGTATCGTTGCTCATAATATGTTTTTATAATTGTATTTCTTTGGTGTTTGTTGTGATCTCTCCTCTTTCACTCATGATTTTATTAATTTGAGTCCTTTCTCTTTTCTTCTTGATACGTCTGCCCAGGGGTTTATCAATCTTATTAATTCTTTCAAAGAACCAGCTCCTAGTTTTGTTGATTGGTTCTACCGTTCTTTTGGTTTCTATTTCATTGATTTCTGCTCTGATCTTTATTATTTCTCTTCTCTTGCTGGGTTTATGCTTTCTTTGCTATTCTTTCTCTAGCTCCTTTAGGCGTAGTGTTAAGTTGTATACTTGAGATCTTTCTTGTTTCCTGAGAAAGGCTTGTATTGCTATATACTTTCCTCTCAGGACTGCCTTTTCTGTGTCCCCAAAATTTTGAACAGTTGTGTTTTCATTTTCATTTGTTTCCATGAATTATTTTAATTCTTCTTTAACTTCCTGGTTGACCCGTTCATTCTTTAGTAGTATGCTCTTTAGCCTCCATGTATTTGAGTTCTTTACAACTTTCCTCTTGTGATTGAGTTCTACTTTCAAAGCCTTGTGGTCTGAAAATATGCAGGGAACGATCCCAGTCTTTTGGTACCTGTTGAGACCTGATTTGTGATCCAGGATGTGATCTATTCTGGAGAATGTTACCATGTCCACTAGAGAAAAATGCGTATTCTGTTGCTTTGGGATGGAATGTTCTGAATATATCTGTGATGTCCAGTCTGGTCCAGTGTGTCATTTAGAGCCTTTATTTCCTTGTTAATCTTTTTTTTTAAGGTTTTATTTATTTATTTATTTATTTATTAGGAAAGAGAGAGAGAGAGACCAGGTCAGAGTGAGAAGCGGACTCCCCAAGGAGCTGGGAGCCCGATGTGGGACTCGATCCCGGGACTCCGGGATCATGACCCGAGCCGAAGGCAGTCCCTCAACCAGCTGCGCCACCCAGGGGCCCCTCCTTGTTAATCTTTTGTTAGATGATCTGTTCATTTCCGTAAGGGGGGTATTAAAGTCCCCTACTATGATTATATTATTGTTGATTTTATTTGATTTAATATTGATATTCTCTTTGATTTTATTATTAATTGGTTTATATAATTGGCTGCTCCCATGTTAGGAGCATAGATATTTACAATTGTTAGTTCTTCTTGTTGGACGGTCCCTTTAAGTATGATATAGTGCCCTTCCTCATCTCTTATTATAGTCTTTGGCTTAAAATCTAAATTATCTGATATAAGGAGTGCCACCCCAGCTTTCTTTTGATGTCCATCAGCATGATAAACTGTTTTCCACCCCCTTACTTTAAATTGGGAGGTGTCGTTGGGTGTATAATGAGTTTCTTGTAGACAGCATATCAACGGGTCTTGTTTTTTTATCCATTATGATACTCTGTGTCTTTTGCTTTGGGCATTTAGCCCATTTACATTCAGAGTAAGTATTGACAGATATGAATTTAGTGCCATTGTATTGCCTCCATGGTGATTGTTACTATATGTTGTCTCTGTTCCTTTCTGGTCTATGTTCCTTTTAGGGTCTCTCTTTGCTTAGAGGACCCCTTTCAATATTTCCTTTAGGACTGGTTTGGTGTTTGTAAATTCTTTTAGTCTTTGTCCTGGAAGCTTTTTATCTCTCCATCTATTTTCAGTGACAGCCTAGCTGAGTATAGTATTCTCGGCTGCATATTTTTCTCGTTTAGGGCTCTGAATATATCATGCCAGTCCTTTCTGGCCTGCCAGGTCTCTTTGGATAGGTCTGCTGCCAATCTAACATTCCTGCCTCTGTATGTTACCGATTTCTTGTCTCGAGCTGCTTTCAGGATTTTCTCTTTACCACTAAGACTTGTAAGTTTTACTATTAGATAACAGGGTGTAGACCTATTTTTATTGATTTTGAGGAGGGTTCTCTGTGCCTCCTGGATTTTGATGCTTGTTCCCTTTGGTGGATTAGGGAAATTCTCTATAATAATTTGTTGCAATATACCTTCTGCTCCTGTCTCTCTTTCTTCTTCTTCTGGAATCCCAATTATTCTAATATTGTTGTGTCTTTTGGTCTCACTTATATCTCAAATTCTCTCCTCGTGGTCCAGTAGTTGTCTCTCTTTTTCTCAACTTCTTTTATTCTCCGTCATTTGGTCTTCTGTATCACTATTTCTCTCTTCTGCCTCATTTATCCTAGCATTAAGAACCTCCATTTTTTATTGTACCTCATTAATAGCTTTTTTGATTTCGACTTGGTTAGGTTTTAGTTCTTTTATTTCTCCAGAAGGGGATTCTGTAATATCTTCCATGTTTTTTCCAGCCCAGCTAGCACCTTGATAATTGTCATTTTGAGCTCTATTTCTGATATATTACTAATGTCCATATTGATTAGGTTCCTAGCAGTCAGTACTGCCTCTTGTTCTTTTTTTTTGTGGTGAGTTTTTCCCCCTGTCATTTTTTAAAGATAAGAATAGATTAATGAGAAAACAAATACTAAAAGGGTAGTAATGACCCTAGAAAAATGAGAAGAGAGCCGAAACCAGTGGTTGAAGAAAAAGGGGTGGGGGGGGAGAAAAAACAATAATAATAATAAAAGAAAAAGAAAAAGAAAAAAAATATATATATTAGACTTGTGATTAGAACAGAGCCCCACACCTGATTTTCCATGTTTTTGGTCTGTTAGAAGAAAGTACCTCCCATGGGGCGCCTGGGTGGCTCAGTGGGTTAAAGCCTCTGCCTTCGGCTCAGGTCATGATCTCATGCTCCAGGGATCAAGCCCCTCATCAGGCTCTCTGCTCAACAGGGAGCCTGCTTCCTCCTCTCTCTCTCTACTTGTGATCTCTCTCCTCTCTGTCAAATAAATAAAAATCTTTAAAAAAAAAAGAAAGAAAAAAAGTAACTCTCAAAGTTTTAAAGAAAGAAAAACTTATAAATATATAAAAATAAGTGTAAACACTATGAAGGGTTGGAATATGTGTGTAAAGATGAACATTAAAAAAGATTCTAAAAAAGGGATTGATAAGAAGTTGGTTGAAAAAAGAGAAAAAAGAAAAAAATCAAAGAGAAAAGAATGTGATCAGGCTGGAGACTAGAACCAAGCCAAGTGCTAGATTTAGGGTACATTTTGATCTATTAGAAGAAATTGTATCCCAAAATTTTAAAGAAAAAAAAACCCTATATGTATACAAAAAATAAGGTTAAATACAATGAGGAGATAAAATATGAGTGTAACAGTGAAAGTTAGAAATGATTTTTAAAAAGGTATTGATAAGGGGTCCCTGGTTGGCTCAGTTGGTTGGGCGGCTGCCTTCGGCTCGGGTCATGATCCCGGAGTCCCGGGATCGAGTCCCACGTCGGGCCCCCGGCTCCACGGGGAGTCCGCTTCTCACTCTGACCTTCTCCCTTCTCATGCTCTCTCTCACTCTCTCTCTGTTTCCTAATAAATAAATAAAATCTTTAAAAAAAAAAAAAGGTATTGATAAGATACTAGTTAAAAAATGTTAAAATAGAAAAAAGGAAAAATAAAATAAGAAAAAATAAAATTTTAAAAATTTAACTCTGAAAGACTAATAGATCATGGGGAAAAAAGCCACGAATTCTGTGTTTCTTTCTCCTAACTGTGAAGTTCCACAGTTCTCATTGATCAGTGAACTTGGTTTTGGCTGGATGTTCTTGCTGATCTTCTGGGGGAGGGGCCTGTTGTATTGATTCTTGAGTATCTTTGCCCGAGGCGGAATTGCATCACCCTTGCCAGGGGCCATGCTAAGTAATCTGCTCTGGTTTGGTCTCGGGAGGTTTTGTTCCCTGAACGCTTTCCGTGCCGCTTTGGAGGCCGGAATCAAGATGGCGGCTGGCGTCCCAGTCTCCGGCCAGAGGAGCCGAGAGCTCAGGCCCCTCTCATCTGTACGCCCTTGGAGAAAAGCAGTCAGTCCCTCCCTTCTCCCTGGTCTCCAGCCTGCGCTCTGAGCTCACCCGGCCTGTGACTGAGCGTTTCTGTCTCTGGCGCTCGGCCCCATTTGGAGTCTCCAAACCCAGCCGATTCCTGCCGTGTGCTCCCACGCCGCTCCTCCCAAAGGGAGGAGGAAGCGGTCTCTCGATCTGCCGCTTGTGCTGCCCTGCTCGAAGAGCAGTGGCCCGACTGTGCTGCAGATCATGTTATAAGGTAAGCCCGAGCTGAGAGCCTCCCTTGGCTCCATCTCTGCCGTGAGCTTCCCACCCCATACCTGGGGGCTCTGCCGCACTTGGGCATCCCTGGTCTTTTTGTGACCCCACAGGTCGTGAACGCACTGTCCCTGCGAGGGCTCCACCCCCCGCTTAGCCTCCAGAGCGACGTCCCTCAGTGTAGCCAACTTCTAAAAGTCCCGATTTTGTGCTCTGCTGCTCTGCGGCTGCCAGCTCCCGGCTCCTTGTTCTCTCTTCCTGTTGCTTTGGATTTACTTTTCCACACGTCCTGCCTTCCAGAAGGTGGTCGATTTTCTGTTCCTAGAATTGCTGTTCTTCTCTTCGATCTCCTATTGAGTTTGTAGGTGTTCGGAATGGTTTGAAAACTACCTAGCTGACCTCCTGGGACCTGACACTATCTCAGCCTCCTACTCCTCCACCATCTTGCTCCTTCCACTGGCAGTTACATTCTTGAAGAGTGATTTAGGTATGTGGAGGAGAATTTGAGGTTGAATTAGTGATACACACATAGGCAAGCAAATAGAAAATGAGGGTTTGGGGTTTTTTTTTAACTCCCACGAAAATAAAATATACAGGAAAGGATATGTAATCATAGTTATTAGAGCTGAATTCTGAATGGCATGTCTGTAATGTAGTTGTATTGGGAAAGGGAGGTTGGGAAATGGGTGAATGGAGAGGGCAGGGGAGAGAAGGGAAGGTCATCTGCTGTAGGGGAAAACCAGTAGAGAGTATCTAGTTCTAAAAAATACAGAAACACCATGAAGACACATTATTTAGCAATATGGTGACAAATACCAAAGGAATAAACTAAAAGAGCCAAGAGGGAGCTATTTCTAAGGAAGCAGTAAGGGGAAAGGGAAGCGGGAACTGTTGAGTAGGTTGACCCTTTTAGAATATATGCCTGCATCACTGATTTTGGAAAATAACTGAAAAAAAATAAGCAAAGGCCTGTTGCAGGGGAGGGCAGGTTAGGATTAACCAAGTTACTGAAACTGAGCAACAAAAGCACACAAAGGACCCCAGGACGAACACCAAGGCATGCTCTTCAACCCAGAAATGTGTTTACTCATGCGTATAAAAAGCAAGGAAGATGGCTGACTTTGACCCAAAAAAAGAAGCAAAAAGAACATAGAGCAATTTCCCTGCAATGAATAGGCTGATAATATCCAACAGTGCTCTGAAATAAAACAAGAAAGGAAGGAGTTTATGGTTCTTGGCTCCTGGTGATGGAGAAAGCCAGTAAATCCAGGCGCTGGGTGAAGGAAGGGGGTTAATTGCTGATAAAAATACACGGAGCAGACATTCAGTAGATCTTTGAGTACATGAGTGCTTATCATTAAAATACAGTTGGGAGCACTCTGAAAATAGAAAGTACTATATAAATGTCCAAAAAATGTTTAGACTTTGGGATTGATGAAAGTTACTTTAAGCAGAACTACTTTATCATCTCACAGGCGGGTAGTTAGTTGATTGAGCTTTTTCCAAGGTACTGTTGTCCTTTTGCAGCCCAAACATGTGCACATGCTAAACCTATAGGCCTTTAAAAAAAAAAAAAAAAAGCAACAGACGCGCCTAGGTGGTTCAGTCAGTTAAGCCTCTACCTTTGGCTCAGGTCATGATCTCAGGGTCCTGGGATTGAGCCCCACATCAGGCTCTCCACTCAGTGGCGACTCTGCTTCCCCCTCCCCCTCTGTAATGTCTCTCACCTTCAATCTCTCTCAAATAAATAAAATCTTTTAAAAGAATGGAAATAAACAACAACAACAGCAAAAACCTTAGGATCCTCTCCTAATGAAAAAGCAGAAAGCATAGGATATATGCAATGAGTAGGTGGCGGGGCCCTTTCACGTCTTAGCTCTCCCTCTCTGAAGAGGGGAGGAAAACAGGGACAGTGTGTTGGGGGGGTGCACGGAGGCTGAGTGGACAGGCCTACGCATACCCTGAGGATGTGCTCTGGTGGTGGACATGGGCCCCCTAAGGATGGAGAGCCCGGCTGACAGGTCGACCATGCTTCAACCCCTCCCTCCCCACCACCCCCTGAGCCAGTGCTGGTAGACAGAGCCCACGCCTCCTGTTCTGCCTGTTTTCTTGTGACTCCAAATGGTCCGGCCAGGCATTTGATGTCTGCACCGTCTGGGCAGCTTTGCCCCGTTTGAGGGAGTATAGGTTAATTTCACGAAAGCTGTTATACAACATGGATTATAAAAAACAAGGGTTGTTTGAGGTGTTGGAATGGGCTCCAGGGAAACCTCATACTTCGCGTTCCTCCTGCCTTGCCCTTGTTCTCATTTCCTAAGGCCTCAGCCAACAACCCTCCCCCGGCCTTCGCCCCCTCACATGCATACCTGTACCGTTCTTTCCTGTGGGCACAGCTCCAGCCTCAGAAACGTTCACCCCCCTAGCTATCTGTGCAGTAACCTCACTCCACGGGATAAAAAAGAATCCCCTGATTTCTGAAGTGGCATGAGAACGACAGAAGGGGGAAGACGAAACTGTATATTAAATTGTCTTCTGGTCATCAAATATGGACTCTGTGATCATAAAGGCCAAAATAGGGGGAAAAAAAAGGAAAATGTGTATGTTTAATATATGGAACAAAAATCAGTCTATTTTTTGACATAGGACTGGAGGAGAAGACAAGTCAAAAAGCCCAGCCACCCCTGAAATGAATTTTAGACCCTTCGTACTGGCATGGCAGAGCACAGAGAGATTGATCGGTGGTGGTGCATCGCTGATAGAAATGATTTTTTACAGTAGGTGCTAAATTAGATGTAGAAAGGAGGAGAGTCATCAGCCCTACGATGGCGTCTGACTTGCCGGGTCCCAGTCGTGGAATCATAATCAGAACGAGTTGTGGGCTTATCTGGAGACGCCGCAGTAACTGGCCCCGAACAGTTTTCAGGCTTCAATTCAAATGGGGTGATGCCAGGGGTCATGTGGGGTCATGAAGAAGATGCATGGGTTTTGATCAGTTTTTAGAACCGGATAGCAGCTTATCTGTAGGTCAGAGAAATTTAGTTTCCTCCATTCTTTTTTCATCATTCTCCTCCCTGGGTGCTGTGTTGATTAGCCTCTGGAAGCTGCTATGAGGCTCGGCGCGTTCGTCGAGTTCTTGCAGACCCAGGCAGCCCAACTCTGTATCTCCTGATGCTGGGCTCCCAGGCGCATCTGTGGGGAATGTCAGGAAAGGCATGTTACCACCTCCCAGCAAATAAAAGGAAGAGAGACGTGACAATACAGAAATGCAGAGACCTCCAGGGCACTCAGACAAACCAACCTTGTGTGTGTTAGAGACACCTGCAAAATATTAACCTCTCCAAGTCACACCTCTACTCAGGCTTCTTATTTTTGCTTTTTGTTTGACTGTAAGGTTTGTCCCTACTTAAAATAATTTACAGGTACCAGACGTTATTATTAAGCAGGTAGGAAAAAGTTAAATAAAACCATTTGTCCCCAGCCTCTCCCTAATTTCAGATAATTTATAACCTAATAAGACTTTGAAGACAAAAATAAAAACAATGTAGTGCGCAGAAACAAATTTGTTGCCCATACTACTAGCTGGGTTGTGATGGTGGGAGGGGCTCCCAGAGTTTCAACATTGTAACTGCTAGTTCTTCTAAAGTATCACTGCGAGAAAAGTTACCTAGTTATATGTTAAAGGAATGTTTTAAATTTTAAAAATAACAGGGAAACCTCTTCACGCATGGGTAATCTTTGTACCTATGAATTGGTCAAGAAATACTAAAATTCTGTGGAAGAGCATTTAACAGGAATTAGATTAAAACCTATTTGCGGGCGCCTGAGTGGCTCAGTCGGTTGAGCAACTGCCTTCGGCTCAGGTCATGATCCCGGAGTCCCGGGATCGAGTCCCATATCGGACTCCCGGCTCTGCGGGAAGTCTGCTTCTCCCTCTGACCTTCTCCCCTCTCATTCTCAGTCTCTCGCTCTCTAATAAATAAATAACAATCTTAAAAAAAAAAAAAAAAACTATTTGCTTTGCTTTGCTTTGTCAAACTCCCTAGATCCCAAGTAAGATCAGTTCCGTCAGAATCCATCACAAAGGCGGGGGGAACCCAGACATCAGTATTATTTCGATCCCCAGGCATTTGCCCTGTGCCGCTGGGGTCGGACACCAGTGATTCCGAGTGGGGGTTTGCAGACTTTGTGTAGAGGGCCAGGTAGTGGGCATCTAGGTCGCATGGGTCTCCCGCGCCGCCAAGCACAGAAGCAGCCGTGGACAGCCCATGAGCGGTTGACCATGTTCCAGTAAAGGTTGGTGGGGATTTGAATTTCCTATCATTTTCACATGTCACCAGTACTCTTGTTCTTTGGACGTTTGCTTGCTTGCTTGCTTGCTTGCTTGCTAGCTAGTTAAAATTGTAAAAACAAATCATAGGCTGTACAAAAATCAGTGGTCATCTGAATTTTCCATCAGCTCTTGATTTGGACAGTGAAACGTGGACCCAGAGAGGCCAGGAAAGAAAATAGTACTACAGGAATCCAGATAAGAAGTAAAGTTAGCTCTCATTTTGTGTCGGTTAGAAGGTCAGAGTGAGGATAAGCGAGACCGAGTTGGTATTTATAGCAGCTCCTGTTCTTGTGTGCTACTTTGAGCCCCAGAGTTCCCACACAAAGGAACTTTGAATGAACCATTGTGTGGTAGGTAGTGCTTAGTACCCTTTGACTTTGTCTTTTTAACTTTACAGGGATTTGTTTTATGTTGAAAGGTGGTTTCTTTTCTAACTGCTTGTAATGGCTACTCATTTGGACAACACCTCCGAGAGCAGAATAGTTCAGTCTCCTTCCTTTCTCCTGTGCCGGGTCATGCCTTTGTCGCCAAAAGAATGACCTTTCCTTGCAAACAAACGTTCTCTTTAGAAAATAAGGTAAACTTGATATAAGAAGATATGGCTACTTACACTTTATATTATCAGCTGATTGAGTGGAGAGTTCCTGTTTATACTTTCCCCCAGCAGTCATTGCCCAGTCAAGGACCTCTGGGACAAATGGCGTCCCTTGCCTCTAGCACACCCACAATGAAAACGACGGACTGATTACTGCACCGACAATTCCACCAAGGTTATTTTAGAAAATGTAAAGCCAAAAATCAGTGATACGTTTCCACATCTGCCTGATTGGGGTTTTTTTGAATACCATTAACAACAGGTGAGCAAAGTCACTCGCTCCTTTGCTGACGTCCACTCTGAGAATTCGGTTTTTTGTGTCCTCTGAGACACGCTTACACGGTGGCCCCCCTACTGTGAAGATTCCAAACACTAAAGAACCTGAAACGTTCGTCGAATTTGCTGTAACTGGAGGCAGAGAAGGAAATTCAAGAGTACGGCCCAAGTCAGCAGCGTTTTATGGTCACGTCCATTCCCTTCCAGATCTTACTAGAACGGAAGAGGTGGAAAATGTATATAGACCCAGAGCTACTGATGCTTCTTTATTTTCCCTTCTCTCCTCACAGCGCCATTTCTCACAGAACACGAAAGTATTATATGTGTGCCTTATGAAGGAAAAGCAGGTGACCTTTCAAAGTTTGTCTGTTTTGCTGAGTGTTTGGGGTATTTTTGACCACTAAATGTATTTCACATCACTGATTTTTTTTTTTTTTTTTGGACTGGTTTCTGAATTTTGAGGTTTCTTAGATGCCAGGGACTTGTTCTTTCTTCTTAGTGATTTCGAATGATTATTATCCTCTTAGGGACACACCATCCAAATATGTTTAATATCAAAGTGAGATTGTGATTGAGTGCTGATAACGTCGAGTGCTTTTAATTAAGCTTCTAATGTTTTATACATTGATAACAAAATAAAGGTTCAGGTTTATTAAATTAGCTTTCCATTAATTTTTCAGAAGCACTCACCAAGCAGGGAGCTAAATATATAACAGTAGCCTCCGTTCTCTGCAGCCCGAGCCTCAATGTGCCCAGAGGGATTCCTGCATAGAGTTCATTTTTAAGTAAAGGAAGAGGTTGGGAAATAAGGCAAAGCTGCAGACGTCATATTGAGATTAAGAATGAAAATGCTTGGGACGCCTGGGTGGCTCAGCTGGTTAAGCGGCTGCCTTCGGCTCAGGTCATGATCCCAGGGTCCTGGGATCGAGTCCCACATCGGGCTCCTTGCTCAGCAGGGAGCCTGCTTCTCCCTCTGCCTCTGCCCGCCACTCTGCTTGCTTGTTCTCTCTCTCTCTCTCTGACAAATAAATAAATAAAATCTTAAAAAAAAAAAAAAAAGAATGAAAATGCTTGATAGCATTCAGAACTCAGAATGGCAAAACCCGAAAGACAGTGGCAATCCCACCTGGAAGACAGAGGCTAACAGCTCGGAGAGACCTCAGGGATCGTATATTGGCTAGTGGTTCTCAACTTTGGCCACACATTGGAAAACCCAAGAGCTTTTCAGTAATCCCCTTGCCTGCGTCTCAGCACGCCAATTAGCTTAGCATCACTGGGGATTAAGACCAGAACGCTGGTGTGTTTAAAGGTTCCTCATTGGTTCCAACCGGCAACAAGGCTTGAGAACCACTGGCCTGATTCACCTCCCTCGTACCACATATGAGGTCCAGGGCCGATTCCTTGCCCAAGGTCAGAGAGCTGTCATTTGCTGGGCTATTAACCTCAATCTTCTCTCATCCTCTTGCCTCCTTTGTTCTGGATGCTTCCCCTGCGATTGCATCCCCTCTCCTGCTTTAAATGAGACCAGCGTGCTCATGACTCCCAAATCTGTGGCCCCATCTCTCCTCCAGCCCCATGCCCTTATATCTGACTGCCTCTCATTATCTCCCCAGCGTCTCATGGCTAGCCACTCAAAGGCATTCTCTTCAAACCTGAATTCCCACCCCCCTTCCAAACTTACTTTTGGCCTAGATTCCTTATACTGGCGCAGGGCACTTCTCTCCCATTGGTTATCTGAGCCCCTAATCTCAGAGTCTGCACTGTTCTTCCCTCTCCTGTACTCCTTACCTAATGAGTCACCAAGCACTGTCTGTCCTACCTCTGCCTTTCGTCGATCCAGCCCACCTTCTCTCCTCACCCTAGCTGAATCTGGGATGGGGTGTGGTCCTTTTCTCTGAAGCATTGCCACCGCCTGTCTCACACTCAGCCTCTAGCCCTGCACGCTTGCTCCATCTCTAACACCATGAGGAAGGGCTTTCTGTACCGCAAACGGGATCGTTTATCACATTTCTTACATTATGCCCTCTAACCACTTAGGCGGCTCTCTGCTTTCATGGGGCTACCTCCTTCCTCTCTCTGGGCACCTACACTCAGCCTACTTTCCTACAGTTTGTAAATGCCATCAACTGTCTATAGACTCAGTTCTTTTATTTCTGCTTTTATCAAAAACTAAACTCTCCAGTAAGCCGTAATATTTTCCATTTTCAACCAAATGCTGTCACATCACAGGCTGAGTTTAATGAGCTCAGCATCGCCCACTCCTGACAACGGGAAGCTGCCTCTGCAGGAAGTATAATCAAAGATCCCGGGGCAAGCATCAGACCTACCTTATGGTCAGACCACAGTTTTGATAGTTAACACATTCACTTACTTCCTAAGGTTTCCTGGCTATTTCATTTCTTATCTCTGACTTTAGTGCCTCATTGCTTCTTGCTAAGCCTTGTCCTCACTGCAGTTCTCCCAGTTCCTTACTAGTCTCACCAAGGACCCCTGTACCCCTGAGTCATTTGTTTTTCTCTTGCACCTTTGCTGTTTGGGCCCTTCTGCCTCAGGATGTGGTTCTCTGGCTTTCCTGCTGAATGCCTGTCTCTGGCAAATAATAACTGACCCGTTCTTGTTCCCAGGTGTTTATTTCCTAGAATTTTGACTCTGGTCTCTTTTTGGAATTTGTTTAGAACTTAACCCTTCTAGACATCACCCATCCCCATCATCAATTGCATTGGTTGTCTTAAGTGCCCCTGCATGACACAAAGATAACCTGTTCAGAACCTGCTTGCCTAGTTAATGAGTTGTCTTGGCTTCTTATCCTTTCATTCTTACTTTCCGCTGCTACTTGCCAGTCTATTGGTTAACTACTTCTCAGGCTCCCTGCCAACAAAGGGACGAGAAAAAATAAGTGGCTTGAAACTCTCTTTTCTTAGCATATCAGTTATACTTTTATATTTAACCTGTGTTTGTGGTTGCCCTAGAGTTTGCAGTATGCAGTTCCAACCAATCCAAGCCCCCCCCCCCAAAAAAAAATCCACTTTCATGTAACAACTCAACTTTAGGGGTAGTGTGTGAGTACCTTATAATAATAACACAATTTTTTTTTTTAAGATTTCATTTCTTTATTAAAGCACACAACCAGGGTGTGGGGGAGGCAGAGAGAGAGAGAGAGAGAGAGAGAGAGAAGCAGACTCTCTACCAAGCAGGAAGCCCAACACAGGGCACAATCTCAGGACCCTGGGATCATGACCTGAGCCACCAGGTACCCCAAGAACACAATTATCTTAATTTCTTTCTCCCACCTCTAGTGTCATTGTCATTCATTTCACATATACATAAGCATGTGTAATTGAATACATTTTTGCTATTATTGTTTTGAATAAGCTGTTACCTGCTAGATCAATTAAGAATAAGAAAAATAAAACTTCTTTTACCTGCAATTTATTCTTCTGTACTTATTCAGTGCTCTTTCTCCTGATCCAGATTTCTGACCTATATAATTTTCCTTCTTTCCAAAGAGCTTCTTTTAATGTTTCTTGCAAACAAGGTCTGCTGGAAATAAACTCCCTCAGTTGTTTCTCTAAGGAGGTTTTTATCTATTCATTTTTGAAAGATAATTTTGCAGGGTACAGAATTCTAAGTTGGTGGGTTTTTTTCTTTCAACACTTTTTTTTTATTAAGATTTTTATTTATTTATTAGAGAGAGAGAGAGACTGAGAATGAGAGGGGAGAAGGTCAGAGGGAGAAGCAGACTCTCCGCAGAGCCGGGAGTCCGATATGGGACTCGATCCCGGGACTCTGGGATCATGACCTGAGCCGAAGGCAGTTGCTCAACCAACTGAGCCACCCAGGCGCCCTCTATCAACACTTTTGAATATTTCTCTCTCTTCTTACCAGTCTGGTTTCTGAAAAATCAGATATGGTTCTTATCTTTGTTCCTCTATAGATAAGGAATTCTTCCCCCCTTTGGTTTCTTTCAGGAATTTATCTTTGATTTACTGTAATTTGAAAATAATATGCCAGAGAAGAGGTTTCCTTGGCATTTGTCGTGCTTGGTGTTGTCTGAGCTTCCTAGCTCAGGAAGGTGGTGTCTAACGTTAATTTGGAGAAATTCTCAGTCATTATTGTTTCATATATTTCATGTGTTCCTTTCTTTCTTCTTCTGATGTCCCCATTATGCATATTTTACACCTTTTGTAGCTGTCCCACAGTCCTTTTGTTTAGTCTTCGTTCTCTCTCCTTTTTGGTTTGTGAGGATTCTATTGATACATGTCTAGCTCAGAGATCCCTTCCTCCGCCATGTTTAGTCTGCTACTTGGCCTATCAAAGGCATTCTTCATTTCCATTGTAGTGTTCATCCCTAGCATTTTGGGAAGGGAAGTTTTGGGGCGGTTCGTTCTTTGATTTCCATCTCTCTGCTTACATTTTTCATCTGTTCTTGCATACTGTCTACATTATCCATTAGAACCCTCAACGTACTTTAAGTTCTCAGTCTGATAATTCCAGCACTCTGCCATGTCTGGTTCTGCAGCTTGGCCTGTCTCTTCAAATCTTGTTTTTGCCTTTTAATATGTCTTGTAATTTTTCTTGATAGCTGGACATGACGTACTGGGGAAAAGGAACTGCTGCACATAGGCCTTTAGTAATACGGTGGTGAGCTTTAAGGACAGGGGAAGCATTCTAGAGTCCTACGATGAGATTTCAGTCTTGTAGTGACTCTGCCTCTGGGCTGTACACACATTTTCTCAGTGTTTTTCTTCCCTCCTTGGGTGAAACAGGATGGCTTAGTGGGCTGCAGTGGGTATTGCCCTTGCCAGGTTGGCTAGTCTCCGATAATACCCCGGGAGGTTAGACTCTGGTTAACTAGTTCCCCCCTGAGGGCAGGCCTTGTTAAAAACAGAGAACTCTGGTGTATTTCAAGATGCTGCTTCTTCCCCTTCCCATGCCTGCAGCCACAGGGGATTTTCCTCCCGTATTACTATGGGAACCTGGTTGAGCTCCCGGAAGCAAATCTCACACAATACTGTAGTCCACCCACTCCTGCCTCAAGACTGGATCGCCCTGAAGTTCTTAACAGAGTTGTCTGCACTGAGCCTCCAGCAATCCCTCCATTACCATTCAGGTTTTCCTGCTCATGCTCCAGAATGCTCCAGAAGCCACATTCCCCACACTCGCTTATTGATCTCCCCCAGTTCTGGGGGCAGCAGTGTTTTCTGTCTTTCCTTCCCTTATGCATCTGAAAAAAAGTTGATTTTTCAGTCTGTTCATCTTGTTACTTGTTAGGCCAGAGCGGTGACTTCCAAGCTCCTTGCATGGGAAACTGGGAACAGGAAGTTAGTACACTGAAACTCAAACCTGCTCTTTTCGGCTTCTTACCACAAAGTATCCAGAAACATTTATATTATCTAAAAGTAGAGAATGAGCACAGAAAGCGTGGAATTTGAGTGGGGGGGGAAGCCCAGGAGAAAGTAAACAGGTGGATATTGTTACTATTTAATTGATTATATAACCTCACCTTCAAAATACAGGTTTTCATTGCACGTGGAGCCTCTTTTCAGATCTAACTCCTTGTATCCATTTGAAAATTGAAATGATTCCATTGTCTGGAAATCTGAACTATTAAAAGTGCTCCATCGGGGCCTTTAGTTTTGTTTGGTTTTGTCTGCAAAGGAGTTTAAACTTGGATCTAAAGGGGTTATCAGTGTTTTCTGTTCTTGGAGTGTGAAATGTAAAAGCAGTGTTGGAAACACCTCTAGGATGGAGATTCTCCAAAATCTCAAAGTTCAACCAAACTTTCAGACTGCCTCATTTCTAAACCCAGCTGTATCCCACACAGACTCATCTCTGTGACCTGTACCCCAAGATTTATGATGAAAGGGACTTGGAGGTCCCTCGTTCAGCCTCCAAGAGAGATGTTTGCCATACGTGCTGTACTTTGGCCACTCTCCTTCCAAGTTCATCACACATCTTGTTCAACATGTTTACTTTTTAAACACTCAGAGAATTAACAGGTGGTTGCATGACTGAGATGTTTGTTTTAACAGGCTAAAAAAGCGGGAGGTAGTTTAGACACACGCTATGATGCAATAGGAAAGTATCTAATTATTCCATTTTTGGCTTGGCTTTTAGTTTCAGTTAAAACTGCTGATAGCAAGGCTCAACAAGTTTTGTAGCCTGGGACTCTTAGCAGTGTCTGCCTATGAGAAACTGGCTCAGTAGCAGTAATGGCCATTCCCTTCTACATGAAAGCTTCTCCTTGGCTTTGGCACTAGAATTTAGGAAAGAATCTCAGCATTTCTATCACCAGCAGTTCACAGTGTGAATGCCGAAGGCTCTGAAAGTCCCATATCTACATCTGCACGCTCTACAAACTGACTCGTAATATCCTCTGTCTGAACATCGAATACCCAAAAGTAAAATCCTGGCAGCAAGACAGCTGATGGATCTTTGGCCTGGTATGTTCATCCCAATGTGTTCAGGTATAGGTTCTGATTGGTTCTTGCACTGTCTTCATGGAGTAGAAGGAGAAAGGAATTTTGCTAGAAGGTTGTTTATTTGGTTTGGGGTCAGGGACTATTGCCAGAAGTAGACATGGTCCAAGATAGAGATTCGAGATCTGGGACGGCTAACTCTTTCTGTAAAGGGCCAGAGAGTAAATACTTTAGGGTTAATGGGCCATAGGATCTGTGTGGGAACCACTCTACTCTGCTGTCGGAGCACAGATGCGCTCATAGATGCACAGAAACAAATGTGTGCGGCTGGTGGCTGTGTCTCAGTAAAACGTTCCTTACAGAAACAGGTGGAGGACTCCATCGGCCCGTGGACCATCCTTCGTCAAGCCCTATTCTGGATCCCTGAACATACACTACCAAGCTGTATGATTCTGACCCCCCAGGAAAAACAGCCATAGTTTCCAGTTAACTGAACTAATACAGAGAACCTTCAGGATTCCTAGCTAAGACTTCTTCCGTATTTGTATATAATAAAACTGTTGTCAGAAGAGTTATTTTTTTCTTCGCTGGCTTCTTTTGGGTGCCAATCCAAATTGTGTTATTTATTTGCATTTGTACCCCACTTCCTTCCCAAAATAATTTGAGGTAGCTTACAGTAAAAAGCATGTATAGGCTTTAGTTGTCAAAATAGAGATATAAAACCAAAACCCCATGAAAATGTCACACCAGACAACCCCTGAATATTCCATTTCCACCCACCAACTCAAGCTGGTAGTTCAGCCTTTTCGGGACGAACCAATCTCTCAGACACCTCCCAAACTGAATACTGATATGCTCCGTATTTTATCTTTCCTAGCATAATTTCCTTCCTGAAAAAAATTTCACCCGTTTTATAGTGAGTCTTCTACCAAAGGAAATGTTTGTATACATCATTTTTCTTCTGATTGAAGTTTAAGCCAAGAGCTCTGATACAACTAAGTGGGTACATGGAAAGGAAAGAGAAAATTACAAGCTAAGGAAAACTTTGGCAAGCCAGTGACTGGTTCAGAACAGGTTTCGGGGCTCCTGGAAAGTCAGGGGACTGTTTCCAGCAGGGTCATCTTGTTCTCCAGGGGGAAAGAAGCGTTATGTTCCTTCAGCGTTGGGATGGTCAGGAGCCCACTTTCGAGGTGGACAGGGGAGGTGCGGATTTGGGCTGGCGGCAGGGAGGGGTGATGTTTAGTGGGTGACACGGAAGCAAAGCCAAGGGACTTGGAGCCCTGCCATCTGGAATCGCGGCTCCAAAGACCGTTCTGAAATAGGAAAACTAGTCTGTGGGACAACAGTGTGTACGGATGACTCTGATCTAAAATCCGAGCTCATGTGAGATTCAACTGCTCAGCCAAGTGGCTGCCGGAGGTCACGGAGAGCCCAGGCCCGGAGGGTCCGCTTGGATGCCTGGCACTGCGGAGGTGGGACAGATGTGCTCAGGCGGACGCTGGAGTTTAAAGGGAGGAAATACGGAAATACTTCCCTGGGAAACTTGAATACCAGGCAAGGATTCATTCACAAGTGAAGACAGAAGCCGCTCAGCTACCTGGCAGTTGGATTAGCAACAGCAGAGTGGAGCGAGAAGCAAGAAGGGTCAGTAGTAAGGACAGGAGACACGCTCGTGCCGGCATTGCAGGATACGGTCGGGGGCTAACTCGACGACATCGGACATATCAGTTCTGTAATTGGCACCTGGGCAGATGTTTGATCTCTGTTTTAAAGATGTTTCATCTGCTTGGAGAATTGAGAAACGTTCTAACCTTTAGATGGAAACAAGAAATGAAAAATTTCCAACTTAGGCTGCAGTCCCGTCTCTTGGTCACTCTTGGTGGGAAGGCAAATCGGGGTAGGGTTAAGAGGGAGGAGGCCATTTGGGGTTATCCATCAAGGTGATCAGCATGCCGTGCTATTTGATTCTGCCTCTGCACTTGTGCAATTTATCGTTTCTGAAAAAAATGCACACTGTCAAGCTGGCAAAGATGTTCATGCCGAGATGATCATTTTCGGAAAAAATGAAAGTGAAATGGCGAAAAAAAGTTCAGATTGCAGAAGGTTTTGGATTTCAGTACCCCGTGTAAGGCACTGCAGATCTGGTTATACAAGTCTTTAAGTGTGGCAAGGGTCAGTCATGAAGTTGGGAAGTGTCAGTTTTGGGACACTGTATACAGAATGGTCCCCCTTTCTTTGAAAGTAATAATTGTATGTGAAAATATATGCACGGAAGATCTAGAACCACATGCAAAATTTCCCATGGTGGTTATGGTGAGTGGACAGGTCTCAGTGTATGAGAAAACAAGCTGCTGCTTCTGGTCGACCAGAAGAGACCTCCACCCTCCCTTCACTGTCACAGACACTGGGGGAGCAGGAGGTAGAGACGGTCCTCAAGTAGTGGGTTCAGCTGAAAACATATCATTAGCAGCAAAAAGAGGCTTCTCGCTTCATCACCAAATATGAGGCTTATGGATCATTATAGATCATCATTATATAATGAAGTCATCATTATAGATAGGCCTAAGTCAGGTGAATTCGTTTATTTCTTAAGCAAATACGCTTCGAGTGCTGCGTGTGAGACACCATGCAAGGCACTTGGGCTCCACAGCAGGGACAGAACAAGGTCAGCCTCGAGCAGAGGGGCCCGAGCTGTGACTAGAAAGCCAGAGGAAGGCGTGTTGTTTAACTGGACACATGTTGGTGTCCAGGTCAGAGTAGTAGCAGTTGGCATTACAGTGAAATCCAAGTGTCCTAAACGTGCGTGCGTTGTATTGCTCTTCAGTTTTTTCTCCAGTGTAGTCTCTTCTGTTGAGTCTTATGTGTTTGAAAATAGAGTTTTTGAGGATGGTTAGTATTTCAGCTATGAAACCTCCAGGTAAAGGTCTCCTCGCTGGTATGTGACAACGACCCACAAAACCATCAAGCGGCTTTGATTTCTGATGGCAACCCCGTGTCCCAGATTGGCCCTAAAGCCCCTCATGCTGCACAGGGAAGAATCTTTAAACAATATCTTAATGCAGGTGGGTAGGTAGACAGAGATGTAGATAGATAGATACTTATGTACGTGTATATTTTTGTCACCTGTCAACTCACATGTTTGCGTTTTCTTCCGCAGAAAAAGCAAAGAACGAAAGATCTTTCCCGGGTATTCCATTCTTACAATCCGTATGATCATAAGGTAAGAGAAGCATGTTTATTCGTGTGTTAGATCCAAGTCTTTCTGAATGTAGAGCACAGTTCTCACCAGCAGATAGTGATTTTGAAGTATGTTTTCCAATTACATTTATATTTCCATTTTAATTTGTTAGCTGTTTATCTCTTCTAAAGAAGTCAGAAAATCTTCATTTCTGAACTAAAATAATTACATCTTATTCACATTAAAATCCAGTTACACATTGTCACTGAAATCTCAAAGACGAGGTAAAGACAGATTCGGGGGTGTTATTGTTGTTTACTTGGTTGGTTTTTTTCTTTCCAAACGCTGACGAAATGAACTTGACTTTTGAATTGATAAAGACAGTTGACATAGTAATTACCAAGCCTTTGGTTTCCCATCCTTCCTACCAGAGAGTTATTTCCTCTAAATAAAACCCCTAACAAAGAGCGGCACACAGCGTATCTAGAATACCCCCTGCCAGAATTGTGCCCCGCGCAAGACCAAACACCACCGTGACGCCCACACATTTGTCCCCCAGCTCTATAGACCCGTGGCCGGTGTTGCTTCATTTATACCCCACGCTCTTCACTCCCTGTATTTGAAGAATTCTCAGACATCTTTTTTACTTATAAGCATTTCACCATATATTTGTACAAGATAAGAGCTCTTTAAAGAAAACACTCACACACGTCTGTTTTTAAAGAAAACGCTCAACACCACATCATCATAGGGAAATATATTGCAAGATTCCCGAGACTTGTGCACAACTTCTGTATCATGTAAGGTTCCAGTAAATCTGTTAATTCGAGGTGATTTCAGAAGCGAACAAAAAATTTGCACACTTGAAATGCTAATATAAACTTAAATCTTGATCTATGAATTTACAAGGAGACATGTGGTGGGGATTTTTTAACTAGCCAAAATAAGTAGTGCGAAAACTATTTTCCTCAGTTGAGAATTTCGGAGATGTCTGGATTCAGGAGGAAAAAACTGTGCCAGTTGTTCATAGAAGTTGGAAGATTTTCAATAGCTTCTAGTGTTTCTATAGTGACCAGTTGACTTTAAGCACTAACAATTTGTGAAAGAGGTGTTTATGCTTCGTGTGACCATGGCAATATACAGTACTAAAAATGATATCATTTCACGTTGCGTTTTTCAAGTTAAACCAATCACTTTGCAGAATATGGCAATTTGTTTGAAAGAGATCGGGAGATCCAGTAATGCCTGACAGTAGAGAGAGAAGGTGCCGGCAGATAAGTAATACGCCAGCAAAGGGAAGGAGGTTGGCCAGATTCCTGATAGGAGAGTTGCAGTGTTTGAGATGAAGCCATTTAATTTAATTAACATAAATGCAGCATTGGCTAAAGTCAACATTCAGGAACAACAAAGGGCTGTGACAAATCAAAGGTCTTGCCCAACTTGTCTAAATTTTGCCCACTTCTAACATTTTTTAATTCACAGTTAAGGGAAATTCCATTATTTTTTTATTAGAACTCTTAATGGAACTTAGCCATTTGCAGCTTCTACCAGCTTCCTCCTCATATCCTTTGTGGCATTGTATCAAAGTCACCTCAGATTATTTTGGCTTCCCTTGTGAAGACTTCATTCCTCTACAAATTAGTCATTGGGCAATGAGGAATTGAATATAAGTGCTAGATGGAGTTCCTTTTGATCTTTGCTTCAAGATTAGTCATAAATTATTGTAAAGAGCTAGACTGCATGATGAGTGATTTTTGAGGTTCCAAAGGTTTGGCCTGTTGGCATTCTGCTTCGTTCTGCATGTGTAGGGACTGAAAAGGGGAAAGTTTCCAGGCAGCTCCTGCCCCTTTCTCCCACTCCATCCAGACACGTCTCTTTGGGTCACTTTCAACCTTTCTTGCTGTTGGTCAGTGTCCACAAAGACTAGCTTCACGGGGGCTGAGGAGTAGACGCTGCTTTCTCAGTCTTAGAATCGTCCTTTGCCCCCCAAAATAAAATTCAAAGAGGTCATGATTCAAGTTACTTTGTCATTAAGCACGCAATCATACTCAAACAAATTAGCTTTCTAAACAGATAGGTTTTAGCATAGAACGTTTTGTAAGATGTGGTTAGAGTTGGCTTAAACATCTTGTGCTCAGTGAGATTTCTGTAGTGATCTTCAGATTAAATATATACATACGTTATAAATGAAAGCTTATATAGAATAAAATATAAGCTGTCCGCGACTTGCTTTAAAAAGAGAATGCAAGGCAGGAAGTAGGTAGGATACAGTAAAATCAGACAGGCCATGTGTCGACGACTAATGAAACTGAATGATGAGTTTATGGGGTTCATCATGCTCTTCTGCATATTTTATTTCCTTTTTTTTTTTTTAACATAACGGAAATTTTCCTGGGAGTGAATGTTGTGGTATTCTTTTCCTCTCTAGCTAGATTCCTTTTATTGTTAATTTTTCCCTTGACGTAAATTTACACCAAAGAAGGAACACTCAGCATTTCAGTGGGTTCGTTATGCTGAGTAAGCTCAGAAACGCAGCTCCTGTTCTAAAGTTGGCATAATTTCCCAGGGTTTCATCCCAAATTATAGTGGGTTACTTAAATGATAGCCTGGACTGCTAGAAACTGTTAAAACAGTGGTAATTACAAAGGATAGTCCAACCGTTCTCTTCTCAGTGAGTCAATTACGTTTGCTCTTCTCTCCCCCCCAACTCCTCCAACCCGACCAAGATTGCTGCTGCCTGACCCCAGGCACAGGAGAGTCACCGGGTTAAACAAACTAAACAAATGTGTTGTTTGAGTGAGGCCAGGTGTGTTTCTTAATCATCCTCTGAAGCCATTGTTTACGTTGTAAATGGTCAGTTGGGTTTCTCTTAAATGCTGTTGCAGAAAGCAAATAAAGCTTAGAGCAAAATGTGTGCACTCAGAATGAGTCTTAAGGAAAATACCTGATTTACTTTTTATACTCTAAGACAAATTTTGATGGCGATGGGAAGAATTTCATTTTGGAGTGTTATCTCTGGTTCCAGGACCATTTAAAAAAAAGCAAAACAAAACTGTGTTCAGTTCTTACAATACAGACTTATAGAGAATGGCTTGATGAAAGCCAATTCCCATTTTTCTGTCCTAATAAAAGGGAACATTGGTAAAGAGACTCCAGAGCAGCAGGTAATTTGATTTTATTTTGTGCACTGTATGCTGTCCTCTGTTATTTTAATAAACACATAATAAACATAGCTTGTAATTTCTGAAAACACATCATACTAACTACCAGGAACGGGTACAGGTCCAGAGGCCTTCCATGTTACTGGAGTTGAATTTTTTCTTTGGATAAGTTATGGGTAAGTAGAGTAGGCTATAATTAGAACAGTTTTTATTAAAATGCTGCTTATTAGCATGTGCTTTCTGTCTTTGGCCCAAAAGAAGTATTGCCATGCATATAAAAGATGTCTCCCTCTCTCTCTCTCTCTGTTTCCTTCCTTCCCCCTTTTTTTTCTTTCTTGTTAGACTTTTATCAGACTTATGTGTTCGGGAGGAAATCTCAGTTTATTAGCTAAACACAGATGTTTATAATCTGCTAACGTAAAAAGCTATTATAAAATATGAAAATGCTTGGAAGGAAAAAGTACATAATTCTGCTTCAGTCTAGAGTGGTTTTTAACATCTGCATAGTTCAGTCTCTAAACACAGTTACTCTGCGTAACTTTATATATATTCCACCATTAAAAGTGAGGCTTGAATGGGTTACTGTTGCAGTTTCTGTATTTTGTAAAGCGGGCATCTCATGTTCTTGGAGTGATTATTACTATTTCAATAATTTTCTACATTCACGGACATAAATAAGTGGACACACGTGAGAGAAGAAACGTTCCTGTAAAACCATAGTGGTGGAATCAGCTTTCCTTTTTTGTCTTTTTTTTTTTTTTTTGGTGACTAGTGTTATTTTAAGAATTTTTCAACCTACTGACATAGGCGTACATCCGCTAAGCTATAAACAAATTCATACGTGCCCCCCAAAAAGGCTGTGTGTGAGTCAGCGTCGGAGCAGCACAGCCTGGGGCCTCCTGTGCAGAGTCTCTGTGGCCTGAGACCCGGCTCAAAGCCTGCGCGTCCGCCAGCCCGCCAGCAGGACCCGGGCTGTCCACATCCTCCTTTAATTCTCTCTCCCCACCTCGTTGCTTTTTCAAGTCCCCCATCCACCAGCAGTCCACTTTTAAAAAGAATACTTCTAACAAGCATACATGTCTGGTTTCTCAAAAAGTAATCAACCCTAGCAGCAGTTACAAAAAGGGTGGTTATGGCTTCAAGAAGCCCGAACTCCATTAAAAGCTGGCGGCGTGCTGAAATGAAGGCAAGGCCGAGGCCGTAAAGATGCCAGGTCATTAACAAAGGAACTCCGGAAGTGCAGCTGCCCAGGACCACTTAATTTGGACCCAAATACCCCAGGATCCCTACACATTTTAGTAGTCGCAGAGTAAAATAATTGGGCCTAAATTACATCAAGAAGCAGATGTTTTAGGATAGTAGAGACCTGTATGGTCTATTTATAGAAATATTGCTATTTTAAGGATAGATCTTATTTATCTTGAAAACTCTCAGGAATGGCTGTTTTTTTAAAGGTTGGGTGAATGAAGTATTACCATAGAACGTGGTTTAATAACAGAAAAATAGTAAGAGTGGTTGAATATGTGTTGATAGTTGGGTAAAGGATAAAAAAATGTGTGTGGGCAGAAAAAATGAGACAATCCATATTCCCCCAAATTACTTAGCTATACAATTACATGCTATATAAACATCAAAGGACATGATATTTTTATCTTAAAGAGTACACTAGGCATAACTTGAATAGAAGAATTCTAAGTAATGTATCAGTACAGGGCATTTTTAAGTGCAATATTAACTAAAAAATGCTGATATGTATTTGCATAACCCGCACTTCCTAAGGCTACCTTAAACACTGCTATTAATACAAACGCATGTGGGAATTCATGCCTCCCTGTGCACAGTGAAATGGGATTTAATAAAAAAATGTAAAAAAAATACTCTGTGGCTACATGAGGACAGAGGCATACAGCAAAAATGTATTTCTTAAGTCTTGGGGACACAACGGCTTGGGTTATGCCCCCACCCTGCCTTCCCTGAGAGACTGTTCATCCCCGTGGCATCGAGGCCACAAATTGACCTACGTGGAGCCAAAGGGGCAATTTCACGTTAGAAATCGCGTATTGATCTACCTTTCTCCATCCACCGGATTTGTCTCGTGATTTAAGATAACAACAGTCCCTCTACCCGGCTCTCTGTGTTTGGAGAACAGTGGCCATGTGACCCGATCCCGAGGCAGCCACAGCACTGTCTGAGCCTTCATTATCCGCCGCGCTTTGAGGAACACAATGTCACCGACAGAGCGGTTCGAGTGGTTCCTCTCGAGGTGGAGATGTGAATTCGGATCCCGGCCTGCTGGCCCTGCTGAGCTCCGAGCTATCTGCTGTCTGGAAATAGCACATCTGGTGTTTAATGGAAACGGCACTCTCCGAGAGCCAGAGCTGCGCGGCGCGTGCGGACACGGAGACCAGTTACCGATATCTGCGTGTTTGTGCCATGCTTCGCACACTTCCCCGCAGCAGCTTGTCCAAAGCCATTTGTGCACTCCACTCTGGTCCCCATCTTTGGCAAAGACTAAAAAATGTTTAAAAAGTCATTCGGGGGATGTTGCTAAATATCAAGAACAATTGGATAAATGTCCGCTGGGTTGAGTTGCCTTATTGTTGTAAAGCCACACTCCGCAGGGCCTCAAGGCGCGGGGAGGTGAGTACTTTAGGAAGTAGTCATCCCCTATTCATGGTCCGGTGAACTCTACCCTAAAGCCACATGACAAACTCAGCCTCAAAATAAAGGACGTCACTAAGGCACACCCCTGGTCTAAATCTGTGCCCCCATTTGTTAAAATGTCTTTCCTCTCAAGGTGATCCTGTAATCCTTAGCAAAGGTGCAGACGTGGTTCAGCTGTGTTTTCCCTCAACAGTAGATGGTCTGGCTAGCTACCCTTTTGCTTCCTGCTCCCTGCCAACCTGACCCAAAGGCATGTTCTTCATTTTTAACCCTCCTCAGCTAGTGATTCAAGTGGACTAATTCATCATGTTTCCTTGAGCCTAGCTTTGCCATTGTATCTCTGTGTTTTTCTCTTTTCCTTCTAAAATAACGTTGATCTAAAACCCAAACTTTTTTTTTTTAAAGATTTTATTTATTTATTTGACAGATCACAAGTAGGCAGAGAGGCAGGCAGAGAGAGGGGCGTAAGCAGGCTCCCTGCCGAGCAGAGAGCCAGATGCGGGGCTCGATCCCAGGACCCTGAGATCACGACCAGAGCCGAAGGCAGAGACTTTAACCCACTGAGCCACCCAGGCGTCCCCAGACTTTTTTTATTTACATGTTAGTTTATGATGTGACTGTCACTGCAGGGATGGGGGGTTTGGAAGTGTGTGTAAATGCAGGTGTAGACTCGGGCCCGGTAGATACAGCATTCTGCTTCTCCAATCACCCGGAGGACTGACAAAGAGAATGGAATCTGAGGGGACCTATTACTATCATCATCATCATCATCATCATCATCATCCAAGTATTCAGTGCACACCACGTAACGTACCTGCGTAAATCATATACTCTTCATACCGACCCTGTGAGATGAGGACTCTGATTATCCCCTATTTTACAGGTAAGGAGACAGACACGGGGAGACCCCGTGACTGCTCGGGGTCACACAGCCAGTAAGTTACAGAGCAGTCTGGCTCCAGAGTCTGGGCTCATCATCCCGGTACCACGAGGAGCTAAAAAGCCAAAAAGGTGGATTGATGCTTAAAGTCAGGGTCGAAGTGGGCCTTCTTCCGCTGCCTCTCTCCCCCCCCACTTCCAAGTTGAAATTTAAGTAGGTGAGCTCTAGCTAGAGAGAGATGTGAGAAGGAATAAAAGGGTCAGAAGACAGAAGTAGGGGAAGAGCATTGAGGATTCCATGGACTGACTTCCCGGTAAAGCAGACAGTAGAGCCACCCATCGGATACTGAAAAGCACGGCCCTGACCTCCAGTCTCCCAGGCCCGGCTGACTGATTCACCATCAGCCTGGGGCCAAGATGTGTTGAATAAAGGCGGATGTCAGGGCGAATATCATCAGAGACTAACAGATCGGGCTGGTCCCACCCTCTGTTCTTCATCTTGCTCTCCTCCCGCACTCCTCCCTGTGGGCAAATTAGGGCCTCAGCCCACGGCTTCCTGACAAAGGACTGGCATTCTTTGGGACTCACCCTATAGGAGATGTCCAAGCAGGCGGAGTCTGAATCCCTGAGAAAGGTTGAGGAGAAAGTCCTCTGCAGCTGCGCCACGGCAGCAAGGCAGCGTGGAAGCAGGTAGGATGACGTCCTGTGCCATTTACCTGGACCCCAGCTGGGCAAGCGGGGTCGCGATGCAGAAAACGAAAGTTTCCCAGATCCCGGGTTAGGAACGTTGTATTTAGTAGATTACTGTCTCCCTTCCACCTCTCCACCCAAGCACTCTCAGAAATCTTAGTAATAGAGGGAAGAAGCAAAGTTCATAATGAAATCCTTTGCCAATAGGGAGCAAATAAAAGTATTGATAAAAAATAATCAAAAGAACGTCTGCACAGACATGGCAGTTACTGTGTTCTCAGATTATTTCTCAAACCTAAAGGAGTCTCTGTTTTTACTGCCATTGGTTGTATACCGCCTCTACGAAATTCACCAGCATAGGCCAGAAGTGAGCCAAGGTCAGGGAGAGGAACGGCACTGTACCAAGAGCTGAGCGCGCCCTCCAGCCACCATCGTGTTTGCCCCCCACTGTTCCACCAGTCACCCTACTCGTCCTCCGTCATCAGTCTCTGCACCGTGTCCCAACCCTGTCTGTGTCTCATCGCCACTGTGCACGACCACTTACCGGCCTTTCCCACTCGCCGGGGACAAAACATGTGGCTGGTATAGTATCCACACGGAATTAACAAATAAAATTAACAAATAAAAACACAGCACACCCAGTTAAATTTGAATTTCAGATAAACAGCATTTTTTTTTATAATAAATTAGGTCCCACGCAATAACTGGGACGTAATTATACTAAACATTTGTTCATTCATCTAAAATTCATATGCAACTTTTTATCTGGCTACCCAGGCTACACGGGTGTGACATAGTTCACTTTGGCAAATTGAGACAGAACGGTGAAAAGAAAAGCGCAAAATGGATTGAGATTTAAAAAAAATGATTTAAAACCTCCCCTGCATTTGGTGCGAAGGATGTAAGAATGTTTGTTCCTACTCCTCAACCCATCCTTATCTGTGTACCATGCCTGGCCTCCTCTCAAAGGCTGACACCTATGGCAGATAAATTAAGAAGCTAAAACTAGGGCGCCCGGGTGGCTCAGTCTGTTAAGCCTCTGCCTCCTGCTCAGGTCATGATCCCAGGGTTCTGAGGTTGAGCCCTCCGTCGGGCTCCTTGCTCAGTGGGAAGTCTGTTTCTCCCTCTCCCTCTGCCCCTCCTCCCTGTTTGTTTTCTCTTCCTCTCTCTCTTCCCCAAATAAATAAATAAAATGGAAAAAAAAGAAAGAAGGAAAAGAAAAAGAAGATAGAACCTACCAGACGGAAGGTGGGGAGGAGGATGGGAGAAATGGGTGATGGGGACTAAGGAGGGTACTTGTGATGAGCACTGGTGATGCTGGCAAGTGTGGAGTCACTACCTTGCACACTGAAGCTGGTATTACACTGTATGTTAACTACCTGGAATTTAAATAACCACTGAAATAAAAAGAGAAGATGAGGGGCGCCTGGGTGGCTCAGTGGTTAAGCATCTGCTTTAGGCTCAGGTCATGATCCCAGGGTCCTAGGATCGAGTCCTACATCGGGCTCCTTGCTCAGGGGGAGCCTGCTTTTCCAACTCTCCCTCTACCCAAGCTTGTGTTCCCTTTCTCGCTGTCTTTCTGTGAAATAAATAAATAAAATCTTTTTAAAAAGGAAGAGGAGGATAAAACAACTTACTCATTTGACCTTAGTTCTCTAAAATCTTATAACAGCATTTTACCCTGGGAAATCCGTCTGGGAAATTGCTTGGAAGACACAAACAGAAGTTAAATTAAAACGTACCCATGCCTCATTTTCAAGGAATGAGAATTTTCATTTCCCCCCTGAAAAACACACTTTGTTTCTCGGCAATATATTTTATCATAAAATGTAATTAATGACTGCTTCGTAGCTGAAGTTATTTCTATTGAGATGTGTTGAGAAACGTTAATGCTAGTGATGCTCACAGCAAGGGATGTAGGCGGTCACTAGAGAGATGAGGCAGCTCGTTCGGCTTTTTCCTCTCTCTCTCTCTTTAGCTCTGCCGCTCAAGTTTTAAGACTGTCGAGAGTCCTGTGATTGGTGGAGTGCGGGTTGATGCTGTTTGCGGAATGGGCCCCCCAGGCCTGGCCTGTGTCGTCCTCAGCACATTATCAACAGTGGCTGAAAGGCCTCGGTCTGTGCGCCCCTCTCATATGATCTCCAACCCGCGATACAGAGTCTGACTTGCACAATTTCCAGAATTCTGTTGGCCAAAAATAGTGAAATGCAAGTATTTCCACGGGCCAATAATTCATTCTCTCACGGGTTTTTGTGCAAGATTAAGAAGACGGGATTGCAGTCAGCATCTGTGATGCTTTCTTCGTGTATGCATCAACACTCTTCTCTTGAAATTGGAAGACCGAAATTTTAGCATCTGGGGAAAAAAAGTTAACTACCTTCTCCTAATGACTAATATTTTCCATTATTCAACACTACCTTGGGGTGCCTTTCAGGATTCCAGAGATATTTTAAATGCACATGTGTCAAATAAAAATAAAAGGGCTCTAAAAACTCAAGTTCTTTTTAATTTAGCTCCATTAATATATGGAACACACATGGGTAAGAAAGGAGACATTCCATTTTTAATTACCATATAGTAATCCAGCTACTGTGCATAAAACAAATCTCTAATTCAAGATTTTTTTTCTTTTGAAGGAGGATGGTTTTAAAGCTGCTTGTTTGTCTTTACCCCTCACTCTTTATTTCTTTATTTCTTAACAACTTTCTTTTTCTGATTTAATTTAAAATTTTAGGTTGTTGCACGTTAAGGTTTCATTTGACCTTTGTCCTCACCCCCATCCTCCCAAGCCTTCTTAACACTCTCTTGTTTTCTGCTGTCTCTAGGTACAGGCTGATTACCTTCCTCCATCCATTCTTGGCATTCATATTTTCTTACCATTCCACTTTTGCATTTCTCCACAGTTTCTTAGATAGTCTTGCCTTTTGCCCTCCATAATGTTTCTCCTTGGGATCTTGAGCATGGTGCATCCTGGGACTTCCTTCCATGGAGTCTAAGATGGAGTTCCTTCCATCCATCCAAGACTTCCTTCCTTCCTGTCCATGACTTGGAGCTAGTCATGGACAGCTGCACACAGGGGTCTGCCCTCCCTTTCTGTGGTGTTAAACTGTAGAGCTGGGAACACCTTTGGAGCTCCTGCAATCCCACCTTACCCCCATCCCATCTCTACCGTGTAGGGGAGGAAAAGGTTCCTTTGTCCTCTTGAATTCATCCTCCAGAACCCAGTTTAATTTCCCCTTCTTTGCATCTTCCCTGATGCCCATGGAAAATTATTCTCACGCTACCACTCTGACGCACATATGCCTTTATTACTTGACTTGTCGTGCTCTTAGGATTCAGTTCCTTTCAATAAATGCGATTTTTTCCCTGGGGGACAGGCACAATAACGGGGCTAAGATGCTCATAATCCAGTGGGGCAGTAGAGGGAGATGGCAACAAATACTGCATTTAATTATGTTGCTCTTTTGCATATTTATTATTGGCATGACTATTCCACCTTACTACACTGTGGATGTCCTTAGGATGGAGATCATATCTTGCTTTGTTTTTCCCCTCTCCAAGAGAAGACTCTGAATTCTGGATTCGAATTTAGCATTAGAATTTAATGTGTTGTGTATATGAAGTATATTTTACTTGGTTTTGATCTGCATGCCTTAACTATACAAACCACTTACCCATCATCCCACAGAAGATACAGGGTTAAAACCCAGTTTCTTAATTCTTGGTTCGAGGCTCTGTCCACGTCATGCCATAGTTGGAATGTTCCAGAAGTAATGGCCACAGCTGTGGGAGAAGGTGTACCAAGTTTGTTCCTGGTTTTTAATTATAAAGTCAGTAATAGAATGCTTAATACTTTATTCAAAGAAGGACTCCTCCTCCCCCTTATAGACCCTTGTTCTCTTCTCCGGAAGCAACCACTGATTCTGGTTTTATGTATATATCTCTAGGGTTATTTTTACCTATGTAAGCACACACGTATATCAGTGCTTTAGGTAGACACTTTTTTATTCAAATGTTAACATAGCTACAAATTCTTACGTTTCTTTTTTCATATGATAGCACATCTTGGAGATAATTTCAACCAGTACATAAAGAGCTGCCTCGTCCCTTTTTTAAAAAGTAAATGGATATATTCTGTACCAGATATTGACCATATCTAGCTAGACTCTTACTGATGGATCTTTGGGTGGCTTCTGATCTTTTAATTTTACAGATAGTGGTGCGGTGCATAATCTCACAAACATGTCCTTTCTTGTCTGTATAAATATCAACTGTATGATAAATTTCTAGAAGTAGAATGACTGTATCATAGGTGAGTACGTTCTAAATCCTAAGGATCGCAGGTTACCCACTAAACAAGATGTTCCAGAGTACTTTCCCACCCACAAGGTAAAACAGTGTTTCTTCACACCCTCCCCTACATCCTGTGTCAACTAACTTTTAAATTCCTCTTCTCTTAGTTACAAAGAAAGAATAATTTGGTCTTTGATTTTACGTCATGACCTTGACCTTGCCTTGCTGTGTGACTTGCCAAGATACTTAAAGTTTTCTTTACCTCTGTTTCCTCTGTAAAAGGAGAATAATACTGTATTTCATAGACTCTAAAACACTATTAATTACAAGTCTTGCCCTTAATTTATAGAACACTGAGGAAGGAAAGAGGCATTGCTCATTATAATGTTGAGACAGTGTTGATTAGAAAACACTTCTCAAGCCAAGAGGTGCTAAAATGTCAAGAAATGTGCATTTTAGAATTAGTGAAATTTGCTAGTACCTGCCTTACAGGACTATCGTAAGGATGAAATGGAAGGCTTCTGGGAGAGTACCTAGTGCATAGTAAGTGCTCAATGAAACAACCATTCTTGTTCTTATAATAAAATTATAGTTATTAAAATGTCAGCTCCACCCAGCACATAGGACATCCTCAGTAGCTGGTCTGTTTATCATCATTGTTACTAATGCAAATTTATAGTTATTAGAATACAAGCAGGGATTTTGTCTGTTTTATTGAATACTTATTCTTCAACACCTAAAACAGGGCTTGGCATATAGAAAGTGCTCTATAAATATTTGTTGATTGAAGAAATTTATTTCTTCCTCCAAAACTTCAGTAGAAGTATACGTAGAAATGTTAATTTTTCCTAAGTAGCAGGTGCACTGTTGATCTCAGGGTTCTGTGGTCTTTAACTTTCCTCTCCCTGCCCCCGTACTCACCCACACTTCCAGACCTCATCACAAATCACATGATTTCATAGTAAAAAAAATAAATAACTGAGTCCTGTGGAGCTCAGTGTAAACGTTTAAAAACCAAACTTATATTTATAAAATCAAAAACTTTGAGTAGAAGGGAATCTTCAGAATATTGTTGGTATAATTTTTTTTTCTAAACCCTAGTCAAAGTGTATTTCATATAATCTGTACAGGTTTCTAATGAGCCTCTGATAAGATTTATGTAAGTCCTGCATTTTAGAGTTTGTCTTTTAAAAATACAATATATTCTTTTTACAACTAATCTAGTCTTAGACTCTCTTTACGTATCCATATAGAAAGAATAAAGAAATAAGACCTTTTATTTTGAAAGTACCCTGTATTTTTTTAGTTGAACCTGAGCTCCTATGGGAAGCCTTTTCTTCGTCTTCCTAGCTCTACAGATGTGGACTTTAGAAAAGTCTTTAGTGTTATGTAAAGTATATATCCTTTACATTCTGCTTTTTGAATTGTAGCATTTTCTCCCTTCAGACTGATTGGTTTGATAGACTTTGCTTTATTTACCTTGGTCACAGGTATTAGAATATTTCCATGCAACATAGGTCTGTTTTGATACTTCCAGAACTTAAAATATAATATTGATTTAGTCACTTTAAAAAGGAAGATGCGAAATACAGACTTTGAGTATGTGTTCTAATAAATGTTTGTATGTACATATGTGTAGATTAGATATATAAAAGTATGCAGATAGAGATGCACACTGCGACGAAAATCAGCCCATACTTTCTGGCTGAGACTATTTTTCCCACCTTCTTCCTAGCCTTAAAATTCTTTGAATGGTTTCCAGTGTACTCAGAAATTAAATGTGCGTGCTTTTACCTCGCATTTAGTCGGTAGCGTTTGAGTCAGTCATGTTGAAAAGTCAGCGTAGGTGCTAAATCAGCGTAGCGTGTCCCTGCTCTGGGGCCGGCGGTGGAAGCGGCGAAGCCCTTGTGCTCTCGTGCGAGCCCCTTTCCGTGGGGGAAGGGCACCCCCGCGTGTTCTAGAAGCCCCTTTCTCACAGACCCATTCGCTGACGTGTTTATCTGAGCTCACAGTCGCTCACCTTCACTTTCTTAAAGAAGATATGGTCAACACCTGAAAGTTTGCTCCAAGAAATGGAGGCAACGCTTATGTCTCCTCCCGGAACGCAGTCGCCATCCGCAGTGCGGGTTAGCACCGCACACCAAGCGTGGCCCCCCGAGGGTCAGCGGCTGCCAACACTCGGGCCCAGCCATCCGCGATCCCGCTCTCGCCCTCGCTGTGACTCAGCAACCCCCCCTTTGGTACTTGAAAGGCCTGAGCGTTCACCAGGTTGCACTTTGTTATTACACGCAGAAGCGCTCATTTTTAAATGAAGACAAGTGGTTTTAACTCATGAATGAAAAAAATCCTTTTCAAATTAAGTATTTTTAATAACAGATCTTGAGTACATAACAGACATGCGTTTAGAGCGTCCCTCGGGGATGGCGGAATCACCTGCCCGCGTGTATAATCTCATGTTCAGATACCAAGTTCGCGCAGCAGCGACGCATCTTAGACGGTTGACCTCTGCGGGCTCTTCCTTCGCCTTCTTGGCCTCTCCCTGCAGACTTCCTCGCATCGCGCCTTCTGCGAGCCCATGCACGCCAGGGTTGCGTTCGCCGAGCCCGCACTGCCGCCCGCGTGCACCCGGGCCTATGCGCAGCGCACTGCGGACGTGTCCTTCCCGGTGGTGCCTCCGCGGTGTGGACCACGTGCGGGCTGACCCGATCCTCTTTCTGCACGCGCTGTGTTTCCTACCTTGATGCGCATTAACACATCCTTCCGGCTGCATAGCCATAAGCCACCATGGCATCCTGGACCTCTCCCTCTCCCTCCACCAGCTGCTCTTGGTTGGTCGCGTTTTTCCGGATCTGCGCTGTGATTCATCTGGGTAAGGCCTCGGCCTCTTTGCTGTTGCCCCTGGGCAGGCCTTCGGCAGTCCGCTGCTGGATTTCATCAATCTCAGACCGACTTCCCCGTTTCCACCCTCATTGTTCTCCCAAACCCCGGTCTAGGCTCACTGTTCTCCTGGGAATATTTATAAAATGCCGCACTCGCTGTGTCAAGCCCATGTGTAAAATACTTTCCCAGCTGTCGGACCCTCACAGAAAAAAAGCCACAGCACGATGCCTAAGGCCGCTGAGGGCCGCCAGCTCCTGCCCTTGTTCGTTGTGCTCCAGCCCTACCAGATGGTAGGCCTTTGCACACACTCCACTCTGTTTTCCGTGTCTGTGTGCGGGCCCCTTTCTCTCTCTCGGACCTAACTGTTGCTTCGTTCACCAGTTTCATCTCTCCCCTTCAGAAGGCCAAGCCAGTCCGCCCTCTAGGAAGCCCTCCCCGGCGGCGTCGTCTCCTCCCCACCTGCCCCAGGGCGGGCGTCCCTTCAGTGTGCTCCCCCAGCCGCCTTGTCTGCCTTTCTCCCGGGGTCAGTGTGGACTCGGGGAGGACGAGCATCGTGTCAGTAGGGTCTGAGCCCCTGAAGGACCAGCGCGGTGGCTGACACACAGTAGGTGCTCAGTCAAAGGTAATTTAAAGAATGAAGGTGGTCTCTTTCGGAAGTCTGATCGTCCCTCGCACAGGTCCTCTGGCAGATGCGTTTCTGAGGCATCTTTAGTACTCCGTGCGCACGTGGCAAACTAGGAAGCTTGTGTGGGCAAGCAGTGGTTCCACTGGATTTCCGTGGCCCGTAGTTAAAAGACATCTTTTCTATTCCTGGTGATGTTCCATTTATAGAAAGTGAAGGAGAAGGCTCTGAACGCAGGCTGTGCTTTCTGTCGCAGCCATATGAGGAACGCGTGCAGGCTCTGCATGGTGGAGCGGTGCCCCTTCTGAACCACGGGTTCACCAACTCAGCGGCACGTTAGGATCACCCGTGGTGCCATAAAATATACTAACGCTTGGGGCCCGCGTGTCTGCACAACTCGTGTGTGTGTGTGTGTGTGCGCGCGTGCCCGTGCATGTGTCATTGCTTCCAAATGCTCTGAATGAGATTATGCTAATTTACATCATTATCAAGTCATGCATTGCCGTCTCAGCTGAGCCCTCAGTCATAATCCTTTTTTGCATCTGCATTCAGCTCCTTTCCCCATTTCTCCTGGCACTTGCCCTAAACATTTATCACTCTCCTACCACACCCCTACCCTGTATCGTGTGTGCGCGCGCACATGCGCGTGCGTGCCCTGCGAATTGGTTTTCTGTTTCAGTAGTTCAAACAGCAGACCTGACCTACCATTGTGAACTTCTAGTTTTACCCATAGTGTACTTAATCTGATAATGTAACTTAGCACCAAGGATCCTGATTGACTGGCTTATTGGATATTTTATTTAGGGCTATGTTGTGAATAACCCAACTCATGCTGGCTTCAACAAAGAGATAATTTGTATTTATAATTTATTGGCTTTCTTAATTAAAATATCAAGATAGATTTTGCATTAAACAGGGCTTGATTGAGAACTCAGGGCGAGTCGCCTCCAGCAGTCTTTGCTATATCACTTGGCAATCTGATCTGTCAGTTATTCCCAGGTTCACCTCCTTAGAGTTAGCAAAGTGGCTGCCGCAGCCCCACTCATGCTACCAAATAGAGACAAAAGAGCAGGCCATTGTCCTGGGAGATCCAACCAAAGTTCCATCAAACCCTAGTGATTTGGGTTGTGTGCATGTCCCTGGATTTGGAGTTAATGTGTTGATTGACTTAAGCCAACCAGAATTCTCAACCCAACAGCCCTGGGGGTGGGGGGGGCAATTAACCCTCTTAAGCCATATTGGCTACACCCTGAGGGAGGAAGGGGCCAGAATGAATTCCCCAAGCAGTGAAGAATGAATACAGAAAAGGCAACATGAATATTCACAATAATAGAAATTACCATAAGATTTATCTATGAGGATTTCATCAACATTTGAACATGTACTATGTCATACATACATGTATAGTGAAATTGCTGGGTCATATTGGACCATCTTGAATTTCTAGTGAAGTGAATGCAAAAAAAAATAGTTATGTTTTTAAGCAACATATTTTTATAAGCAATGTAAGAAATCACTCTGTCATTGAATTTTTGAGCTTATTTTTCTACACATAAGAAAACTTACTCCATAAATATTAGAAGTATGATAAATAGAGTCTGAAGAACTGACTTCAAATTGACGTTTTGTCACTTGACTTTGGAGAAGTTATTTTCTCTAATCGCTAGTTTTGTTACCTGCTACATGCAGATATAAGTAATACCTGTCTTTTCTGAAAGTCATTGTATCAAATGCGATAATATACATTAAAACACGTAATAAAAAGACACAGCTAATTGTGCTCTATTATTTCACTACCTCACCAGGTTGACTTTGCCTGGCCAAAGAAAATAGCATTGTAATTAAAATGTAATTCTGTTTTACTAACACATTGCCTTTATTACTTAAAACCTGTTTTGTTTTTATTTTTTTGTCCGAAGCCTCCAAGTAGCTTATACACAAAGTATAGAATACCATATCTTAGGGCAGAGTATGAAGAACCATGTTGTTCACCCACAAAATCGGAGTCATTGCTACAGTCGAGAATAAAAGCCAGAGCTTCTGGGAGCAAAAGCAAATAAATAAGCAGCCAAGTGCTTTTGTTTTGTAATAACGGAAAGTATATCATTCAAGAGAAGTGACAACCTTTTCTTAAGGCAAATTTCTAAATAGAATGTGTCCCATCCATCTTGCTGTTAAGGGGCATTGAACAGCATAATGGACCATCGTACCATAAAATTTACAAAACCCAGTAAGCTTTGAAACTATTCTGGACAGTTTTCAACAGAGACGCTCTCCAGCCTGGGTTTCAATCTGCCATTTATTCGCTGTGTAACGTCAGCCATTTGCTTCACTTCTCCGAACTAATGTCTAAAATGGAGATTTTAAAAAGCAGTACCTACCCCATGGGGTTAGTAGAAGGAAGGAAAAAAAAGGATGTATGTGGAAGAGATAGGAACAGTGCTCTGAATGTAGTAAGTGCTCAGTAAATGTGAGCTGCCATAGTTATCTTTACAAACTCCATCAGTAAACTTTTATTGTTACAATTGGATATAATAGACGCTTAGCAGTGAAGTGACTTTTTTATGCTTAATGCACGCCTGTGATTGGATACTGGAATGTGTCACCAGGATCCCTCAACTGGATGAGAATCTAACCGGCTGGGGATCTAAAGACAAAAAATGAAAATCTTGTCCAGGTTCTGTCTGGGAGCTGACTAACTTCAGATTCATTTTGGAATAAGTACTGAGGCAGTTTAACATATCATAACAGAAAAGCATGCAGTGGGAGGGGTCAGCAAGCTAACATGGATGAACCCAAAATGAACCTTATAATTCACACTTTGACTGACAAGATCTGTACCTTATAACCTGCTCAGGTGTGTGTCGTCTCGTCAGTGGCCTGTAGCCTAATTGCCATGGCCCGGCATTCCCTTCCACCCATGACAATATCCTGCAGGATGCTGTCTCTCAGCTGTACCCCTCACTTACCTCCCTCCCTCCAACACTCCCCCACCCCGCAAGTAAGAAAGGGCAGGAAGAAAACATGGAACAATTACACTGATCACTCCAGATAGGACCCAAAACCTGATGACCTGACGTACACCCATATTTTGGTAATAGATGGATTTTTATGTTTGTCTCTTAAGTAGTCAAAGTAACGGTATATATTTAAAATCCTTGAGTGTTAGCACCGGGAGGAATTGTAAGGTCAGCTTAATTCAGTGCCTTCTTTTTTCTTTCTTTCTCATTTAGATATGGAAACCAAGGCTCCCAGGAGTTAAGTAGCACAGGCAGATGGCTAATAATAAAACCGTACCTTAAAATCAGATTCGCTCCCTCCTCATCTCCTAGGCCTTTCATTTCACCATGAGGTGTTGCTGGGGGGGAGGGGGGGGTTTGATCACTGTTGTTTGTTTTTGTTTGAGGCTGTGGTTGATTTTCGGTATTTGCAATCTGCAGATGAAAGCCCCTTTTATTTGTGGTTATTCTGCAATTCAGAACTCCAGCGCATTCCATCTGTTGGCAAAAGAGGTAACCTTGAAGCCCCTGAGGTTGATTTAAACTTGCTCAACGAAATGTGAATTTCTAGCTTCCTTGGCTTTTATCAGAGGCCAGGAGTACAGATCGCAGACGTGAAAGTGCTTTAGAAGACCACTACTCTTGGGTTATATAGACCTCTTGTGGGTTTGTATAAAAGAAAGCAACTTTAGCTTTTCCCGTTTCACTTTTCCACTGGCAGAAAGCCACAGAACAGGCCAGGCTAGTGGTGATTCCTCTGCCCCCTGGCAGACTTCCCACAGCCAGCTGGCACCCAGGGAGTACGGTGGCAAGGGTTGGAAGACCTGGGTGGCGAGAGGAAGGTGTGGCAGGAATCACCAATGCCAGGACGAGAAAGACCCTCCAGTTAGAACTCTGTTTGACTTCTTGGTCACAAGGCTGTAAGTCTCCTGCCCGAAGTTTTCCCTTAACACTAGCTACCACAGGGGAACTTAAGAAAACGTGTGTCCAAAGACTACGTAACAGTACAAGGTAGTGCTCGTGAGACGCCAAAGTTCAATGAGCAGCTACACACCAGTAGATTCAGTCTGATGCCAACATTACGTATCTGTGTTTCTGAATCATCGACTTTTTATCTTAGGACTTACTGCAATGACGAATAAAAGGAGTAAATATTCCTTTCTTTTAACAAGTCTGTGACTGGGCCAAAGGAAATTTGGATGACTCTGGTTTTTTTCAAAATCTGGTTGACTGTGATCATTTTAAGTGTATTCTCTGTTTTAAATATAACTATCACTGGGGCACTTGACTGGCTCGGTCAGGAGAGCGTGGGGCTCTGGATCTCAGGGTTGTGAGTTCAAGCTCCATGTTGGATGTGGAAATGCATTAAAAATAGAATCTTTAAAAAAAATCCATCAGTCAGTCACCGAATTTTGGAAATACCAATTCTTCATGACAGGTAATACCTTTAGAGTGTTTACCTAATTACATCCAGTTCTAGAAAGAAACATAGTTTTGGTATCAGATTAATTTTGACTCTCTTGTTGAGCCATTTAGTGGTATGTTCTATGTTTTGGTCACAAATACTTTTCTTTCCTACCATGCATCGTCATTACTTTGGTGAGGTCCATATTATTACATGTATTTCAGAAAGTCAACATGAGCAACTGAAGAAGAACTTGACACTGGCCACCCAATGTTCAGGTTTTAGAAGTAAACCAGACACACATTTCATGGGAGGGAGTTCCTGCAAAAGACAGCTGTGATTTTGGCATTCCCGACACTGGAAACAAGCAAACAAAATGCTATTGATCCATTCAGAGCACTTAGTTATTTATGTTAAATCTTCACTGATTTGAACTAGTGTTGAGGGACACCTGGAACTCCATTCATCACATCCTGAACTAAGAAGGCGCAGGCCTGTCTACTTACCCGTAAATGAGCGTAACGTTAGTTATTCGTTCAGCTTGCAATTCAGAGTCATAATGTATGCAAGGTCTGAATTAAGGAAAAATACTTTCAAATATTTTAAAGGAGTGCAGTTCATTACGTTGAAGTAATTAAACAAATTCAGTATTCCAAGGAGGAGTACATTGTGATTCTTTTTAGATAAAAATGATACATTTTCTGAGACATCAGTAAGACTTCAAAAAGCAAAGTAGTTGTTAACCACAGAAAAATTCTTAACCTCGCTGGTGATTAAAATAATACAAATTTAATTCACAACAAAGTATTATTTTCACCTATAAAATTAGTAAGGATTTTAAAATTTAGACCACTGGATCCTGGATGAGAATATAAGTGTAAGAAGAAGCCTTATAGTTCCTGTCACTTAGCTCAGCAATTCAGCTTCTGAACGTCTGTTCTAAGGAAATAATCTTAAAGACCAAAATGCCACCTTTGACGATAATGTCCACAGTATTGTTAAAAAATAGGAAGGAGAAAACAAAAACTTAAACATCCACCATTAAGGAGACTAACTGTATGAGTCAATCATAGCATACACGTGCCGTGGAATAATACCCAACTAATAAATAGTACTTATAGGGAATTTAGAACAGTGTGGAAAATGCTCATATTTTTAGGGAAAAGATGGTAACAAAATTTCACTTAAGTTAGGATGTCTGTCCTATTTTAAAACATAATGAAAAAAAATACCCAGATTTTTAAAATCTCAAGCTCAACAATTCCACTTAAGGTCTTCTTTATATTGACATGCATAGTCACTCCGGTTTTCGTTATTGCTACAAAGGTAAACGTGGGCTGTTCGCTTTCCAAATTATCTTACATGTCAAGTTCTGCAGGCCGTAATATAATTTTTAGGGTAAAGCAGAAATATCTTTAGATTTTCCAAATATTTTCACTCCTATTAGCCTTCTGTATTTGTGGTTCTTAATGTATTATTTATCTCATTTTGCTACATAACTCTTCTGGGAGAAGTTTGTATTCTTTGGCATTTTCTCCTTGCCTGCATAACTGTCTCCCTCCCAAAACTCCACAAAAATCAGAATTCCAAATGGTATTTCAGTGACTAGTAGGATTTGGAACCCATATATTTGTTTTATTTTTTTTTTTCTTTTTAGCTCCCACAGCGCCTGGGGATCATTTAACATTTTCTAAGCACACAGGATCCATTTACAAAGACAAAGCACTTTGTGTTCCTATAGTTATTTTTATGTAAAGCTATTAAAGGAACAGGAAACGTCTTTGGACCACCTTTCTCCCTACAACTTCCCCCCAAACAGTCATCAGTATTAAACATAACAGAGATGAAACTTGTTTCCCACAGATTCCACGGAGAAAGGCTGCAAAGTAACACTAAAGCATTTGGGGTTATTTGTAATAAAGCGCGTGCAAGGGAGACAAGATGCCAACTCACGTGTCAGGCAGACAGTGGCAGCTGCTTTGTCACTATGTGGCACTGTCCCATCCTAAATCATATGGGAAATGGGTCCTGTTTGACAGATACTGTCATCAGTTCAAATGTTATTAAAATACTTTAAAAGCTTCTAAATTTTTTTTTTTTTTTTTTTAATTTTAAGGACGGGCTGTTTGGTTAGCTCCGGCTTCTCAGCTCTGCCGCAAAGGGCTCCTGCAGTGAGCGTTCCTGTGCCGGGTTTTTTATCTAGCCAGCCCTGAGCTACGACGTTTTTATCGGTGTAGCTTTTTTTTTTGCCCCCAGTGGGACAGCACAGCTATGTTCTTGGCGTTTTCTGCCTATTACCAGTTAGGGTCTGTGAACAGAATCTCCATTTGTGAGAACCTCATTGTGGATAGCACGCAGTGGTCTTTTCATTTTGATTGATGGTTCTGGTTCTGCACCATCTGGCTTCTGATAGGCTGCATTAATCATATCCTGAACTAAGAAAGTGTAGACATGTCTGTTTAATATGTACCCATACATAATGTAGCATTAGTTATTCATTCAGCTTGCAAAACAGAGTCCTAATGTATGCAAGGTCTTTATATAGTAAAACATAAATATTAATATGCGACCCATTAATGCTGTTTTCACTTGTACTAACCTCCCGCTAGTATATTTGTTGATGAAGATTGAGGAATTAAGAGAAAGAAGACCATGTGCGTATCTACGTGAACGTATATAATTTTGCTGATGTCTTCAATGAATTTAGAGTGATGTATGTCTGTAGTACTTCTCCTACCCATATTTTTTCTTTATATTTCTGACTGCCTCTTAAAATACAGGTTAAATGCAAGCTGCAACACAGATTCCCTTTTTCTCATGTGAACTGCTGGCCTCCAATGTAGGTCATCTGTTTGCTGAGGTCACTGAGGGTGTGCTTGGCCCTGCCCTTTGGGGCTGCCCCCGGCTGGGCCCACTTTTGACACATTCTGTCTCCTGCTGTGTAATAACATCCAGAAAAGAGAAAGAGAGAGAGAGAGACCAGGAGAGGCAGGAGAGGAATTCACAAGTCAAACAAAGTTTGCTCCAGATTTAGGCCATCATACTTATCAGTAGCTTAAATTTGGTTTCAGAAATTTTCTGGGACCTTTCCCAGTTACGAGAGATTTCGTGTGCATTAATCATAATCCTTTCAGTACCTGGTGGAGGGCGGGTAACGGGATTTCAGTTCTCATGGGAAGTTACCTTGTGCAGGATTGCTAGAGCAGATTTCTTGAGGTAGCAAATTAAAACCATAACTTCATAAAACACAGTCTCTGTTTTATTAATTATGTTTTGTCGTAACAGTGCTATATCCCTCTGTGGTTACATCTTCTGGTATGTGCCCCAGATTCAAAGTATGTATTTTAACGGATTATACTCTTGAAGAATGAATGAAGATTAATGCTCGCGTGTTGTGGAATGCAAACTACAGTGCACACTGGAACAGTAATCAATCATGGGATAATGCACGGGAAACAAGGCAGATGAGCGTCGTTTTTGCTGAGAAATACGTAAACTGCAGCTTCTGTCTGACGCGTAATTTCAGTGAGGCTTAATTAGTCACGTGTGCACGGTGAGCAGTACCCACCGACGCTCTATGAAATGGAACACACGGGTACAAACTGACGTCTTAACAGCTGAAGACATTAAGACAGCCTATATAAAGCTGGGGAAAAAGAATCACTTTAGGAGTAAAAGCAGTAAAATTAAATAATCAGTTCATCCATTTCGTTTTTCAAAGGTATTTTTAGCTGTTTCATCTAGTACTTTAGATCCCCTTATTGCTTACTTCATCCTACTAATTGTTTTTTGTTTCGTTTTAAATACATTCACTGCCAAGAGCACTGGATGGACAAACTGGAGAACAGAAAATGCATAATGTAAGCAGGCCGATGACCATGAGAACACTGATACAGTTCTAGGACTCTGGAAAAAGCCCCAAGTTTGCTGTGAGAAGCAGGGTTTCGAGCCTGGGCCCCGTCCCCCGACTAGTTGGATGACGTTGGAAGTAGGTTCTGGCCGGCTGGCCCGCCTGCAGAATAACCCTCCTTGTGGGCTACAGTAGTCTTGGTGAGCTTTTTATCTAAGTAAGGAAGATCTTGAAGAACCTCAGGCCTTCTTTCTTACGTAAAGACAGACGTCATCCCTGCTCATGCTCATGAGGGTCAAACGAGTTAGCTGCATGCATTATCAAGTGTGAGGTGCTCTGAAAGGACAGGTACTGTCATGTTTGTTCTCTGAGCTTCCCTGCATCTCACCTGCCCTGCTCATGAGCGTCTGCCCTCGGACCATCCTCCTCCGGAAACAGTAAATGCGAGAGGCAGCGTGATGGTGAATGCGCATGTTTCCTGGTGCTGCTTAAGGTCCTCTTCTTGTATGAGTTCCCTCTAGAGTTCACAGCAGAGGCTGATCTCTTTTTTTCCCCTGTAAAAGACCATATGCTAGAGAAATACAGCATAATTTAATTTCCTTCTTGGGCAGCATAGAAGCTATGTGCTTCCTTAAAATTAAGGACATTCATTCTAAAGCTTGGACGGGACAGGACTGAAATGAGGGGGTTGGACTTTTAAAACAAAACATTTTATTAGTTCGAGGACGCAGCACCAAAACGACAGCTTTCAAAGGCCCGTGCAGCACTTCCTTGTCGGAGAATGGGGAACATGGGGGGGGGGGGCGGGAACAGATGGACAAGTCCGCAAACTAGACCGCTCTGCCCTTCCCCCACACGTCATCGTCATTAGACTTCCGTGCAAAACGCAGCGAAGCCCCGGAAGGACAAATACACCTCTTTCAAATACCAGAGGTAGCGAAACACAAGTCATTTATAAATGTGTAACATTTTAATGAATCTATGCTATTGTGATTTTGCGTTATCATGAATAGATGGACGTTGACGTTATCATTGAATCTGAAGCGTTTGTTAATGTTCCCGGCTCGTGGGGAAGACGCCCAGACAGATGTATGGTTCTGCAGATCTGGGAAAAATGACTTCCATTCTAGAGTCTATTTTGTGCTCCCTTTGACTTTAGGTGAAGTCAGGTGTCCTCTATACGTTGTACCTAGTATCCTAGAGCAGATTTTTATGTCTGGAGACAGTGTAAGCCAAGCCCTGAAGTCAGCATTGTCAGTGGGACTCGATCGTCATTATATGAAATAGGACAAAACGCACATTCATTTGGTTATTGAGCCACAGAGAATGAGGTCTCCCATGGTCTCATGCGCCAACACACAGTGTGTTGGGGAGAATGGAGGTGAACAGTTCATTTTCCTTCTAACAGTCCTGTCCACCAATACCACCATTACTAATTACTGTAGTATCACTAATCGTGTTAACAGCAAAGCATGAATATCTTCTAAAGGAACTCCCTTATGAAAGTTTAACTTTTATAAGTTAAAAGTTAAATGAAGGTCACTTGAAACTTTGAGAGCCCAAGGAACGCAGTACTATCTTCACACCTGAAAATTGTTGCAGCAACGAAGACTAATTAATTACTTGATTCAGATACACTTACTCCTCATTCCCCTAAGACCTGAACATGTCCATTTTTTCCCCCTAGGACCCATATGCAGAGGTATGTCTACCAATTCGCCAAGGATGTAATGGTCCCAACTTACCTTTTTGGGTTTCACTTCTGGTTTAAATTAGAGCCCAAACACTGAGCACATACCTGTCCAAATAACTGTCCAGCGCTTTTTCCTTAATAATATCACACTCTCGTGTATTATTTCTTTTGACTCAATTTCTGATCATAAAGATAATTCTGAGGAGCTACTTCCTAGCTATCTCTCCTCTACTCTAATAAATTATTTGCCCTCTGCTGTTCCCGGAGGCCTTCGAGGTTATTGACAGTCCGGACTGATGGCTGCCGTTGCCATCCCCTCAGCACCCCAGCCCTCCGTACCGATAGGCCCTGTCCCACCTCCACAACCATCACATGCCCTGATAGGGATGAAAGCAGGAGCTCCTGGAAGGGGCTGGAGGGTGGGACAGTCGTGCATGAGGCAGAGTTCGTCAGCATTAATGTGGACAAAAGGTCACCAAGACTCATCACATTTATAATGGGGAGGGAACATTGGCTTTTGAGAATTCCTCATTTTCTCGTTAACGTAGGACGCTGCAATGATTGCGTTTCAACTGAAGATAGTGTTCTTGCCATAAGAAAAAGAAAGGTATTTATTTTTAGTGAGATTTGGTCAACCTGTGTGCTAATTTCAGTTATTTACCAGCTGCACTTGACCTTCACTGCCAGAGGAGGATCTACCCTTCTTAACTCACTTTCTTTTCCACAGTCTGTTAAAGTTTTCAAATGTAGTTAAAGCATGAAAAAGCTTTGACATGATAAATATATGAGATATTCCTCTAAGTATATGAGATACTTTCAATGACTTGAGTCATTATTTTTATGATGTGGGGCTTTTTTTAATAAAACATATATAAAAATGTGAATTGGTTTTCTTTTCTAAAGCAGTAATTTCATTAAAATTCTTCGTTAAGAGAACCTTTTGTGGGGTAAAATGACAGCACGATTGCTCTTTACATGCCCTATTTTCAGACGGCAGAGACCTAGTATCATGAAGGGAGGGACTCTTAAACGGCTAATACAGCTAAATGTGGCAGGAGATGGGAAGATGCTAGTCAGAATCCAGGGACTTAGAGGCCGCGATGTCCGTCTTTTTCCCAAGAGTGAGAAGTCTTAATATCACAGCTATTCGATTTCTAGTCCCCGTGTATTGTTGATAAACATCTCTAGAACCATCTCTAGGTAACCCATGCAGGTGCCTGGTGCTCCTTCTTCTGTGTTTCCGCCTCCTTCTAGGTGTTTTATTTATCTCCCCTCCCTCCCTCGAACAACAGCCTATCAGTTCACCCTTAACGTGCATTACCGGAGTCATGTTTTTGTTTCAAATGATGCTTGTGGCCCTCAATCCCCAAAGATCTGGGTAAATAAGTTGTTAGCCATCTACATCTTGTCACGCAAAAGAACACAGTTTTTCCAGATAGATTCAGTAGCTCAGCTGTAGCAACCAACGTTATTGGGGGCGGGGGGGCGGGGGAGGGAGTGCACGCATGCGTGTGATCTTAGGGGGACCATTGTCTCGTTATTTCAGCCCCAGACAGCCATAGCCCAAAACTTTTTAAACACCCATTCAGTCATGAACATAGTTTTGTTTCTAACATTTCTGTAATCCACATTTGCTAAAACATCTAGGCGGCATAGTGTCTTCAGCTCAAGCGAACCTGGCCTGGAATGTGCATTCTCTCTCTTACCAATTCCTAATTCTCTCTCTTAACATTTCCTAATCTGTCCAAGCCTCACATTTGTCATCTGTAAGACAGAGAAAATAGAATCTGCTTTTTGTGAGAAATAAACCTTTGAGAACAACTGATTCATTATAAGTAAATATTCATAAAATCTCTTGTGCATTTCCTTTCCCTTCCTTCTAAACAACTACTATTTCATATGCTCAGCTGTCTAGACACTTGGAAATACTGAATTATTAAATATTTTCATGTTTTATTTCTCACATAGTTCCATGGCATTTGAGAAAAATACGTTATAATGAAAACATACACACATCATGGATCAGCTCAGGCAAGCCCATTTTTATACATAAATTCCAAGACAGATCCAACCCTGGAGAAAATTGTGAAATAAAGTTTGCCTCTTCCAGCAGTTGGTGTCTCCTTTACCCTTTGTGTGACCTTTTCATTGCCTGTGACCGCCACAACCTGCTGTCTCGAGTCATCCACGGTCAAGACTGCTTTCAGGAAAGAATGTGATAAACACTTCCATTATGAGATATAAATTATGGAAAGGGGTCAATATGAGAATCTCCCTGGCTATTTTCATGTTAACGTAAAAGAAAAGGATTTAAGCCCAAGTCTTAACTACTAATTGTTGATCCTCATGTATTAATGAACTTTCCTATTTTCTAACAGACTTTCTGGAACTTGTCAGTTATAAGTGTCCCTGAAAATTAGAACTTTGCATTGGTTTTTTTCCCCCTTTAAAGAGGTTACTTGTGATGACTTGCAACCCCAGCAAAGAGATGCATAACTCACTGGAAACGGTTCCCTTCGGGCAGAGGCCCCTTATGCTTTGTGACCGGTCAGATGCGTAGTGTCATCAGAGAAGGGAATCAGGAACAGAGCAGTGGATGGAACCCACTGCACAGCTACTAGATGTGGGTATTTCTGGCCGTCAGGATCTCCTAAGAAAGACATGGTAGGGCTGGGAAAAACAGAGGAAAATAATTTCTACCTTCAGTGCAAGATCGGTGTTACTGTGCGTTTCCTTAGAATCTTCACTTATGGAAAATACATGAAAGTGAATGAAAATCTCAATTAATAGGATGTATGTTACAGGCAAGAATATTTTTGTTTCTCCCAGATAAGTTAGAATAGTATTTTTCTCCAGAATCTATAAAAAGGGGAACACTGAGAAGCCTCACAGGTTAATTGCCAGAGTCTCAGCTCTCTACCAGTTTTCCGTGACTTCCTGTATTGTACTCTTCTGATAGAGGATGTGGGTCAGACATGAGAGATCAAGAAGCAGGAATAAAGAGGAATCCACTCAATTGCTAAATGTCCCCATGAAACCTATGGATAATACACTGTCAAACACGGGATTATATACTACCTTGTGTGTTTACTTAATTATGTCTTAGCAACTAGACTGTAAATTTCACATGAGTAGAGACTCCGTCTTATATTTTCAAATTCCCTGAAAGGAAACTCGTTAGCAGTTGACATTTCATAGGTTTTAAATACATACTTGCCGAGTGGAATTGAATTTATGGTAAAGTTCCTTGCAAATTACTTGTGTAAGATGCCAGATACAAACACTAGAGTCCAGTGTGATTTTCTTTGGAAATCCCTTGGGCGTGACTGATGTGGTTTTCCTTGGACATTTAGGATAACACTTTAATTCAGGCAAATTGGTAGCACTGCTTCTTCCTGAGAGACTTGTCCAGTTTTGACCAAACCATCCGTCTCCCCAAGGTTCTCAGTCAGGGTTGATGGCGCCAGCACAGTATCCTGGGTTCTGTGCTCAGGGACCAGGGATGCTGAATACCTTGAATGTGGCAAATCACAGCCCTTCACAGCAAAAAATCATTGTGCTCACAATACCGCTACTACACCTCTCTAGGAGACACTCCATTCCTTAGAACTCTCGCCCTTCCTACTAGCCAGAGCTCATATTCCCATGCCCTCCCTGTACTGCACACTGAAGCCTTACCGAGTTGCTTCTTGATCACGCCAAGCTCTGTCTACTTCTTTATCTTTGCAGATTTTGTTTCTTCTGCTTTTGTCCTACTTTCTCTTCTAGTGAGTGTCTTCTGACCCCTCAGGACCCCGCTCAGGCACCATCTCCTCCAGGAAATTATTGCTGGTTACAAAGCCATACTGGGATAAGGGGCACTCTTCAAAGTATCCCTTCAAAGCACGCAGTGACATTTAAACCAGTGAATTATGGTTGTCTGTTTACTTTCTATCTTTCGCTAGACTGAAAACTATTCAAGAACCAGTTGGATGTCCTAGGAACTTACGCAGGGCCTGACACATACTGAGCACTTAATAATGGTTTGGATGAATGAATCAATCGGTGACATTTTCAGACAAGGATTAGTTCACTCAGCAAATATTAACTGTGCACTTTTCGTAACTAGGAAAAGTCCTGACACAGGGCATGCTAGGATATTGCCAACACTGGGATTGTGGATGAGGAGGAAGCCTTGTGCAAAGGTAGGGAAGAGGTAAGAAGAGGGACAGAAGATTCTCCCTACCATGGGGTTGGCTGAGACTTGATACCCTCAGTAACTCTATGACCATGAGTGGGGCATGAAAACAGATGGGCCCTGTCCAGGGCTGTTGGGAGCGTGGTCCTCAGGCCTGGCCACTCTCAAATAAGGCAACTGCAGAAGTTGGAGTAAGATCTAGGGATTTGACAGAATAATTTTAGGTCTCTCGAATCGTATAATAAAAAGGCTTTTTAACTTTACTTTTTTAGTCACTAATTTTTATTGTATTTTAGAAGTAATTCAGTTCCTGATGCATCTGAAATATTTTTCAGAAAGGAAAAGAACAAAAGGAGAGAACATTCTTTTCTTTTAAAATTTTATATATTGACTTGAGAGCACGCACAAGGAGGGGGAGGGACGGAGGGAGAGACTGTCAAGCAGGCTCCCCGCTGAGTATGGAGTCTGACACGGGGCTTGATCCCAGCACCCTGAGATCATGACCTGAGGGTTAATCCAGAGTCAGACGCTTAACCCACAGAACCACCCATGCGCTCCAAACATTCTTTTCCAAAGCTGGTCTTCACCACAGGCAGTTGGAGCATCACTGATCCAGTAGAGTGATGAGTTTCTCACCAGCTTCCGTATCAGGGGGCCAAAGAAGCAGAAAGTTCTGCCAGGCCTCTCCTTTTCTTCTTGGGCTCCTGCGAAGGGAGTGGCTAACTTGAGAGAAGGGCAAGTGGTGAGAGTCAGGGTCCCCTCTGACTCTAGAGTTCTGGATAAGACCGCAGCACCTGAGCAGGACCAATCTGCTTGTGGGGTTCAAGCCTGCCCGTCAGGAGTCTCAGGAGAGCGCCATAGAAACTGGGGTGGCCCGTGCTCCCTTCTGGCAGCAGCGAGTGTGGTCGCACGGCTGGGAGGCCATGGCTGACGTGCACAGGGTGTGGGGAGCACGGGGCCAGGTGAGATGGAGACTCAGAGGTGACCCGTTACGTTGAGACCGTGCCCCAGAGGCGCAGGCAAGAATACAGCTGGAGTGCTGGAGGAGGAAAGGGGAGCACGCATTGTAGTAAAGCCGGCTTGAAGCGTAGATACGAACTCGTTTGTGTGCAGATTCGAGCAAGGAAACGTAATCGTTACAGAATCATTGCAAGAAGTTAGACACAGTAATGGCAGCAGCACGACTATTAAATGAGAAACCGAATGACCCTCGTAAAGGTTGTGGATGTAGAGCAGGCCGCCAGTGCCAAATGGGCAAACTCACAAGCTTTACTGACTAGAGTTCTAACTGGCGTAGAAAAAATTCCTGCCAGGCAGCATGTCTGCTTTGTTTGGAGTAGAAGCATAAATCTCTAATTTGCCTCGTTACAGAGAAGAATGCATGATCTATGCTGCATGTAGCCAAATAATCATTCCATCAGGCTTCAGATGTAAAGAAGGTAATTAATTTGCTGATTCGGCCTAATCCTCATTCTCGGATGGTGAAACCAGTCTGGAAGTTCATATTTTATTTAGTCATATTTTATTTCTCGAAGCTGAAAACACAATTTTGTGAGAAGACCCAAAACAAAGGGAACCAATAGTATATATAAGTCAGTATACCGTGATTTGGGAAGTTAAAAAACACGCTCAGTGATAAATTTCTCAGTTTGTTTTTCCCTCAGCATATCTCTGTTTTGTAGACTGTTTTTTTTTCTTTCTACTTACGTGTTGAATCATCAAAGCAACTGTGTCCGTCACGATAAACGTCTCATGAATGCGAGGTAGAACCGTAGAAACCTTTAATGTTTTCCATCACAGAAGCTCTTCTGTTCATTTCTTTATTGGGGGGAAACTGAAGAGGACAACCTCAAACCAAGGGTTTTTTTGTTCATTTTTAAGCAAAGTTGGCTTGATGTTATTTAAATTAGAAATTGATTTTTTTTTTTAATTTACTGGGCTTTTTTTTTTTTAACTGGTGTCGTCTTGCCTGCCACCTGCCATTCCGTGTGAGATCTTTCCATTTCCTGATGTGTTCGTCGTAAACAAAAGCAAATACATTTTTATTAAGCCATAAAAATGATCAACTGTGCCCTCTTACAGAGAATGCTCGTGGGCAGCCTAATTGTGGAATACTGTTTTCTTTCCACATTAAGTCGACCCGGAGGACTATTGATCGTACCAAACACTGTGTCTTACTGCCATCCTTCTCCAGACCTGTGTCTCCAGGGACCCCCGTCAGGAGGGCGATTGTGCAGCTCGCGGCTCCGTGTCGAACGCCCAGCGACAGCTCAGGTCATAGGACGGCGCGCGTCTCCTATTCCGGGACAGAGAGGGAGCGTTTCCTTATTTATAGCTCACGGGAGAGGGAGTTTGAAGGTGGAAAAAAAAAAAAAAACCACCAAAATTTTAGTAGGCACGTCCTATTCAGAAAGAAACTAAAATACTCTTCTATTTGAAGTTTTAAATTCTGCCATGATGCATGGAGATGTGCCCAAATCCCATTACTCACTTTCATTTGTGTAGTGCTTCACGTAAAGCGTCTTATCTAAGAATCTTCTCACCACCACACCGTATTCTCTTGAACAATTTCCATGATCCTCAGTTTTCTGATGGGTGAAAATGGGCATCAAATTGCAAGTTGTCCCATCCATTCCAGAGGACACAGAGTTCCCTCACGCAAGTGTTCGGCATTTTTCCTCCACTAGAGTGAAGTCCCGTGTATTCCATTAGCAACTCTTTCTAAAACAACTACCATGTGGCAAGTTCTGTGCCGTGAGCCAAGAGCCCCATGTCACCCGCTAGGAACGGATTCTGCAGAGGGGCAGTCCAGACTGATGCACCTGTTCTTAAAGACGAAGGAAGCGAGACCACACAGGCTGGGGCTGGGGGAAGGCGGGAGATAAGGAGAAAGCCATGGCTTCACGTATTTTCAGAGATTTCCTGGCTTAAATAAGTATTCTTACTTGATTTAAACCAGAGGTTTACACAAAGTGGCTTCAACCTCATCAAGGGTCCAAAATTCATTGTGCTGCTGGGCTTGAGCGCTAGGTGGTCGTGTCCCCTTAGGTTACCTGGAGCCTTAGGGATTTCAGTCCTCCGCCTGTTTCTGTGAGGTCTGCACAGCCCGAGGCGGGAGCTCATTTGCATGCATGCGATTCACAGCCTCTGTTTCCAGGCAGGCACATTTTCCTTCCCTGAACAATGTCCTGACCGTTCAAAGTATGCAGATTTTCTTGTTTGTTCTTAATGATGAAGAGCAGAAAATCTATAAAAATTTTGAATTAAAGTAATCATGTAAATGTCTTCATTTACTGAGCTGATCTTTCCACACTGAGAATAAATATCTGTCCTCCGTGGTACCTCCTTAAAAAGAAAGGGAAAAAAAGATCCCAAAAGCTTTGTAACATTATTATTAGAAAGGATATATATATCCTTTCTAATATAAAATATATATATATATATTTTTTTTTTTTTTTCTCCCTTCTGTGAAACTGTGTTAGCAACACCCCAGAAAACTGGAATTCTCTATTAACCCCCAGGTCAAGCATCCATCTTGACACACATCTCTTTTTTTCCACCTCATTTATAAAGGAGCAGTTTATTCCTAACTTCATTCTCAGCTTCTTTTTAGGGAGTGTTAGAAGTTAATCTCAACAAAGAACAGTAAGTCAGACTTTGCAATCTATGGTATTAGAGAATAGAATGAAATCAAGTAATTTTAGTATTAGAAGGAATCCTGGAGCACATCAGATCTAACCCCTCATTTTGCTATGAGGCTGCCATGGCTCAGAGAAACTCAGAAAATCTCTAAAATCACGTGGCTGATTTGTGGCTGATCCTGTAGCTCCGTACCAGTGACGCTAGGCAACACAGCTATATTTTCTAAAAGTTGGGGAGGGCTAGAATATAACATTTCTTATTAAAATAAATGCATATGAAAGGTGGTTTGGAGATTCTGCACTTCTAAACTCTTCATATGCAGAGTTGCACCTTTCTACTTAGTGGGTCTGAACAGTGTGTAATGTGGTTGCCTAGTAAGAGAAAATTTATCATCAAATATTGCTTTGGGAGCCAGGGACAGGCATCTGCCAGAGATCCAACATGCACCTTCTGGGTCTTGGGTTTTTCCCCCCTCCGAAATTAGAATAATAAGGGGGCTGCCATGACCGATGGACAGCTCCGTGGAGCACCATTCTTCCATTAAAACTCTCCCAAATATTGCAATGTATATCCCTTAGCCCAGAAGAGAAAAGGTTTTTTATCTCTGACCCTAACTTTTCTAATCTATCCTACAAATTCAAAGGAGGTTCAGCTCAAAATAAATGCAGCAAGACCTACCTGGAGCCCATTGCTTTCACTCTTAACCTTATGAGTTTTGGAGTGAGGAGACTATGTGGGTTCATTTCTAGAGCCTCTACTGTTATTTCTGGGAGAGACTGGTTGCTCTGATGTATTTTCGAACTTACCTTCCTGTGCAGGGTTCCTTCAAGTCTCTACTGTAGTCCAGTGATCAAAATAAACCTCCCGTCTCCTGCACTTTCCCGCCCGACAGTGCTGGTCCTGATCTACAGCGGTGGGAATCTGCAGTCGCCCACGGCCCATAAGCCACAGTAGCTGTGGAGGCCATGACCCAAGGCCCTGTCAGCAGGAGCAGGCAGGGAGCTGATTGGGGGAAATGTCAGTGCCCCACAACCTGCCATTCAACCAATAGTTTTTGCTATGAGTGTATCACGCGATCCAGGTGAGGACCAACTTGGGTTATTTTTAATACGTGAAGTCATTTCACTGAGATGCTTCTTTTTTTCTTCACCTCAGTAGTTATTCGATACTTTTTATACTCTTTAATTAACCACATGACGGTTGACTATATATATGCATGCTACTTTGACCAAAATGCAGAATAAAAATCTGTAGACAGGCCCCAACCTATAGTGGTTTGACTTATAATTTTCCAGGTTTGTTTTTTTTCCAAGTTCTTATTTAAATCCTAGTTAGTTAGCAAACAGTGTAGCATTAGTTTCAGGTGCATAACATACTGATTCATCATTTCAATACAAAAGCCAGTGCTCATCACAAGTGCCCTCCTTAATACCCATCACTCATTTAACCCATCCCGCAATCACCCTCAGTTTGTTCGCTATAGTTAAGAGTTTGTTTTGTGGTCTGCCTCTCTCTTCTTCCCCCCATGTTCATCTATTTTGTTACTTAAATTGCACATGAGAGTGAAATCCTATGGTATCTTTCTCTGACCAACAAGTATTTGCTTATCATACTACATCCTAACTCCGTCCATGTCGTTGCAAGTGGCAAGATTTCATCCTTTTTGATGGCTGAGGAATATTCCATTGTGTGTCTACACCACATCTTCTTTATCCATTCCTCAGTCAGTGGGCATCTGGGCTCTCTCCATAACTTGGCTGTTGTTGATAATGCTGCTATAAACATCGGGATGCTTCTCGACGTATAAGAAAACCTAACTTCATTTACTACAGAGAATGTTCAACAAAGTGAAAGTCTGGAAAGCTTAGGTTGTCAACTTTATAGTATATTGTTTTTCACTTGTTTAAAATGACTGTACCCTTTCATCATGTGAAGAGTGGCACCACCACACATATGACTGACTCTTACCAGGTTGGCAAACAGAGTATGCTGGGGACCGGTGGAGTTAGGAGGCCGTCCGGGGCTCCCCGAGTGTGGGCCACACAAAGGCTTAGAGGTTAGGAGAATAAGAATTAAGGAGCCGACCTTGCATCTGCTTCTGCTGTCCGTTCACAGGAGCCTCGAAAGTTCCATAAACCACGCTTTTCAGTTAGCACGGTCAAGACCCACTGCCTCTTCCTTTGGTCGTGTGGGAATCTGTCTCTACTTTGACTGGAGAAGAAGCTAATTATGGGTTGATTTTTGGAAAGAGTGATTAATAATCACTTCCATTTGGTGGAGTGTAATCTGTGGAGGCAACAGTAATGTTTTTATGACCTTATGAACAACATAAGGAAGAAGGAAAAAAGAAAACCCTGTGTACTCCTTTGCAACAAGCTATAAAATATTATTTAATCTTGAATAATTAAACAAAAACATTTTTACTCACATCATGTTACAATCATATTGCTAATACCAGCTTAATACTTACTTTTAAACTAATTCGTTTTCTCATTTGTGGCAACCGAGAAAGGTTTATTAAATCTAATGACTGTTTTAGGATTAAGTAGGGGAAAAGCATGTTCTAATTACAGGGATGGATAAAAGCAAATTAATTAACCAAAAACGTGTATTTCCTTCCTCATAGATGTCTGGTCAGCCATATCCGAGATGAACTTGGGTTACCTAGCTCCTGAGTTTTTTAATCATGTTTCTAGATTGCATTTTTTACACCATCTGTACCATTAACATGACTGTAATTTCTGTCACAGTTGGAAGCTTCGGTTAATAAATGTTTTGTTTTGGAGGGGGATGGGAAGGCAGACGAGAAGGTGGGAGTGTTCGTCAGTGAGCCGATGGAGGAAACTGTGCCTTCACTGAGGGGCCACGGAGGGACACGCTGGACTTCCACAGCTGGGGACTTCCCTGCCCCATCTTAGAGCTACAGTTGCTGGGGAAAATAGTCTTAATTCATCCTTAAAAAAAAAAAAAATCAGATCTAATAGGAAGCACAGTCATGAGCTAGTTAAAAATCTAAGTAGCCTCCTCCCTATACAATTGAATAAGAATATGTAATTATTTTATAAAACTCAGACATTTATTTTTCAGTGTTTGTAGGTCTTCTACAGAGCACAGATCATGGAAATAGCTTTTAGTGCCAAATAAATTGTTATTTTATCTTTAAAAAAATACAGGTTTTCAGGATATGCTTTCCCTTTTTTGCTAGTAATCCTTGCTATAGGCTTTTTAAAAGCATACTGATTGTGTTTTCAAAATTCAAGAGGATGATCAGAATTTTTTTTTTAAAGATTTTATTTATTTATTTATTAGGAAAGAGAGAGAGTGAGAGAGAGCATGAGAAGGGAGAAGGTCAGAGTGAGAAGCGGACTCCCCATGGAGCTGGGAGCCCGATGTGGGACTCGATCCCGGGACTCCGGGATCATGACCTGAGCCGAAGGCAGTCGCCCAACCAACTGCGCCACCCAGGGGCCCGGATGATCAGAATTTTTAAAGCATATGATTATAATTTCAAAAGAGTTGGGGTATCCTGATAAAAAGTCCACAGGAGTAGATAATAAAATGGCGGGGTGGTGGGGTGTAGACACTCAAGACACAATGCTGGCTGCAGACTATTAGCTAAAAAAAAGCATGCACGTACTTTTCAGATAGAAAAAAATTATTCAAGAGTAAGAAAATTAAAAACTATTTAAGGTGTGGGATGCCTGGGTGGCTCAGTGGGTTAAAGCCTCTGCCTTTGGCTCGGGTCATGATCTCGGGGTCTTGGGATCGAGCCCCGCATCGGGCTCTCTGCTCAGTGGGGAGCCTGCTTCTCCCCTCACTCTCTGCTTGCCTGTCTCCCTACTTGTGATCTCTCTCTCTCTCTCTTTCTAAAAAAAAAAAAAATATATATATATATATATGTAAGGTGAAGACTGAATTTTTAGTTAAGTCCTGGAATCCTAGGATGAACTTCTACATCTAGAATCATGAGAGACATTGACTTTCGCATCCTGAAGGGAATATCAGTATATCGGGTGTCTCTGCTGTACTCTGGGTGCTTAGGAATACAAATGATTAAGACAGATTAATCTAGGGATAAAAGATTAGGCTTCCCTTAAAGAATTGAGGTATAAGTAAGCATGTGGGGGACAAGGAGTTGCAGCAAAATAGAAAACGTAGAAATATAAAACATTTTCTGAAAGGGGAACTTCTATAATAAAAATTGGCTTAGTAGACAATGGAAATGGGGCTCCACTGGTCTGCTTGCGATGATTTTTATCTAGTGGTCTTTTGACGTTTGCTGGCTACGCACCCTGAAGTCTTTGTAAATCATCAGATTCCCACACAACCTTACAATTTATAGTGGTAGTCCTAGGTTATGCTCATCAAAGGAATTGAACATTTAGAGTGGCGACTTCTGGCCTTTCTGAAGGTGACTGTGAAGAGGGACAGTAGAGAAGCCGCATGAAGATGTAAACACTGGGAAGTTGGCTAAATTCACTCTTTAAATGCATCCATCCTGGGGCACCTGGTGGCTCAGTCAGCTAAGCGTCTGCCTTCAGCTCAGGTCATGATCACAGGGTCCTGGGATCAGTCCCCACATCGGGCTCCCCGCTCAGCGTGGAGCCTGCTTCTCCCCCTCCCTCTGCCCCTCTACCCCGCTTGTACAGTCTCTTGCCCCTCTCTCTGTCAAATAAATAAAATCTTTAAAAATAAATAAATGTGTCCATCCCATATACCAATCCTGAAGCGATGTGGGAATTCCAAATTGTGCCTCACGAACATAGCAAACAGGTCCAGGTCCTGAACCCCCTGGTTCAGACGAGTAGCACGGATCGAAAGAATTTCCGCATTCGCCACACATTTACCAAACCACACACGCTTCCAGGAGCAAGTGAAAAAACGGGTGTGTGGTACTTATAAGTAGGCGTTCCCTGCTTGCCGTGCTGTAGAGTGCTGGTGATTCCTGAGCAAACACCCGGGGCAGGCTTGCTCCCCTGGCCTCCGGTTCAGGACCGTGCTGTCTGGCAGTGCATTCTTTCTACACAGTTCTACCATATGAAGTTCGCTGCACTGAACATTCTGCTCCATGAACTAAGTCTTCGCCTTGGGCACAATACCTGGTGAGGGTCGTGAAGGCAAGTATGGCTAGAGCCTCCGCCAAGTTTGCTCGAAACTCCGGCCCCTCGGGTCGGTTAGCCTGGCACTCTTATCGATAAAACCAGTGACCTTGGAATTGATCAGATTAAGCATTCAAGTCCACTTAATATTTAGAAAGCCTTCCAATAAGGCCACAAAGGCTTATTAAATACAGCAGCCCAGTTTCAAGGTTGTCCTATTAGCTCCATCCTGACAGGCTTTCCACATTCCACCGCCGGCTTTCTGACTTACTCTTCACCGGACTGAAATCAGAGTAATGAAAACAGTCAAACTACTCATAAAATGTCACATTACTATGAGAGCACACATTATTTCTACAGATATTTTCTGTCAGTCACTAGATCGCTGCTCAAATGACAGCGGTGCCTGCCTGGAACGCGCTTTAAAAATGACAGTCCTGTACCGTAAAGACTACTTCAGCAGTAAAATTTACTGATCTGTCCCTTTGATCTCAGCCCACAAAAGATACCAAATGTTACTCAGGAATAAATAAAACATTTATAGAAAAGGGGAGAAAAGGTTATAGGCTTCATTTTGCTTATCAATGTCATTTCCAAGCCAACAATTTTATTAGGGGTAGGGGGAGAGTGACATGCTATTTTTAGTTTGTGGGGGAGAAATGTGACATTTAGAACAAATGTCATAGCATTTCTTCAATAAAAATCCATGCTGTCAGCCGCCTAGCTCTGGAGAATTACAGAAAAGCTGTGTTGAATCACAAGAGAAGCAACAATAACTTGACTTGTAGTTTAACCCCCTCCGACCCAGCCTCGGTGAGGACGGACAACGGGAACCGTGGTTGTTGGTCGTGTCGCCCCCGGAAGTCGGCCTGTATTTGCACAGAGTAGTTCTTAAAATAACCCATCCCGTCGTCCACCCAAGAACCAACCCGGTGCTCAGCCAAAGCTCGGTGGCCAGTTTTGTTCGGCGAACCTTGCCGAGAAGCCCTCTCTTCACAAACAAAAGAAGAACTCCCAGTACCTACTAAAATAACTTCCAATAGGAAGGCCAGAAAATGACTTTATTGACTGTAAGCCAGGAAATAAACACTAAAAAACAGTAGTGGAGAGAATGATTAGAATTTAGGAAGGAACAACGCGCCGTGAATATGGTTCTCGTCGTGGGACGTTCGGCCCTTATCTGCCCCACTGGCTTTGGCCTCTGTTCACATCCTACCATGAAATCTCTCTGGGTTGTTATTTAACTTTTCCGGGACCAGAGCCGTATCTTACATTTCTCTCCATTCCCCACGGTGCCTAGCACAGTTCTTGATAAAACGACTGAACAATTAAAGCAGTGGTTTGGGAAGTATGGTTCATATCTTTTTCTTTTTCTTTTTTTTTTAAGCTCTCTAGCCCTTTCCAGCACGCCACCCCCACCCTAGACACACCCGATGACTGTTCTCAGCCTCGGCCTCTTTCAAGGCTGCATCCCACTCCCTGCACCCTCACTCCGATGGGTGACAGTCTGCCGCAGTTACCCGCGCGCTTGTAGATGGGGGTGACCATTTCTGTTCGGGGAGAAGATGAAGACGTCGGTGACCTTTTGTTGTTGTTCTTTCCTTCCCCCTTGCATGCACGTGAAGTACGTCACATGTGATCTATCCTTTCCTTCCTTTCTCAGGAGAGGTTCCTGTCTTTCCTAACAGAGCCCTGGTCACCCTTTTTTGGGACTCCTTCCTTTTAGCTTCCAGGTGAGCATGGGCATAGCCTCCAGTTTAACCTGCCACCTTCTCTAATTCCCATTAAATTGCCAACTAGGAACGGAGCACTCAGTAGGCTCGAGGCATCGGGCCAGATCAGAAGGGCGCCCGGCGGAGTGAGACAGAGTCTGTGCTGTTAAACCCCTCACAGCCGCGTCCTCCACAAGTAACCACCTCCACAGACCTTCCTCCCGCAAACACTCCCCGAGTAAATTCAAGGGACACGGTGACTACTAATGGCAGCCCTTGCTCCCAAGGAGCATCTAGGGTGCACTGTTTCTAGAGCCCGTACCAGCCATGCCTCTCATTTTGAACTTGTACTCATTTCCTCCTCAAAATTACAAAGTAGGTTTTATACATAAAATGCTTAATGCAGTTTCTCTTCAATTGCTGTGAAACCATCTTGAAGGCAAAGGCTGTTTCTCAAAAACGGAATTACTTTTTATCTTTCGTGGTCATTACCCCTAAACACGGGCATCTCGTGCAGCTGCTCAGCTCCGGATGGCTGGGTGCTGGGTATCAAACACGTCTCAGTCCAGGAGGCCCTGCGTCAGTGCTCGAGAAATATTTTTGTTTGAGTCTTATGAATACCAGCAGTTTGTGAAGCATCATTCATTTTCTGAAATTTATTTTTAATTCCGTGCTCCTACTCTTTGAATCTGCTCCTTGTATGTAAAGGCACGTGAATAATTCAGAAGTAGGTTCAGAAGTAGGTGATGTTTTGAGAATTCATTTTCATAGGAGTTAAATACATATGATTTAGTCGCTTGTATATGCCCCCAATTATATTCCTAACCCATTTTTCCCAATAGTGTTTTGACATGACTTTTGAACGTTTGTTAAGTATATTGACAACCTCATTGGCAGGGTGGAGGTATGTGATTTCTTTTTTATCGTCAAGCATTGTCATTTCTAACCACGGAGTCTCAAATACAAAGAAAAATAATTGCTCCCGTATGGATTTATTTAAGACTTTAATGAATTAACCTGATGTCATTTGAACTTGGATTGCTTCTGTGTCTCTTCTGATAAGTCAGTGAACATACGCCAGATCTGTTCCATTATGGCAGCTGCGTAATCATCAACAGCAGTGTTTTCTGCTAACCTTCTAGAGGGTGTCTCACCGCCACCCTCCTGTGCACACATGGGAGAAGGGCATCATCGTTCATTCTCCCAGCTGCCAGCAGAATTGCTCTCAGGCAAGGAAGTCGCCCCATTTAGGAAACAGTCTTGATAGACAGTTGAGAGGACAGAGTGAGAACCTGAGGCTGTGAGTTAGAAGGAAGTCAGAACTAACCACTTTGCAGTAGAAAAACACAGGGAATCTTTCTCTCAGTGTAAATGACACGAAGTGACAAAGAGGGAGAAGTAGTGGGGGGAGGAACTAATATTCAATTTGAGGTGGTTGGCATTTTTTCCCCTGTGTGCACTAACCCACAAAACTCAGTCAGAAGGCCAGAAATTGGAGTTACATATGACCTTGAGAATGCAAGTCCCCTGCCCCCCGATGTGTGAAGTCATTTGGGGAAGGGCATTGAGCTTTTTTGCAAGAGACCAAGTGCTAGAGGTTGGAGCCCAGGTCTAACGGGGCAGCGGGACCCCAGCTGCCACCTGAGTTTCGTGTATATTCGTGTCTGGCTTGAATTCCCAGCCCCACCTCTTACTAGCTAAATACTCTTAAGAAAGATACTTAATTTTTCTGCGTCTAGGTTTCCTCATCCGTGAAAGAGAAATAATAAAAATACATTTTTCCACTGGGTTGTCTTAATGATGAAACTAATACATGTGAAGAGACAAGAGAAATGTTTTCCATGGTGAACACCGGAGCAGTGCCCTGTGCATCGGCCACACCCGTGCAGACACACGCGTGAGGGGAGACTTGGGTTTGCCTTCTATGTGTGTGCTTCAAGTTAATTACAGAAAAGCTACCACGTATAAAACCAGTCTAAGGGATCACGGATAATTCAGTATCCCCTCTCTCTAACCCCTACCTTTCTCCTTTAAATGGGAAGTGTCTTATACCTCAAACAAATCAAATGGTGCGTGATTTATTATCTTTGTACTGATATTACCGTGTATTTAAAAGTACCAGAATGTTATCAGAGTCTTGATATATTTTCAGTCCTAATACATTTGCTCTTTGGGAGAAAAGGGAGCGCTGTTTCTAAAGCAGTGGTGTACCAGGACTCGGGAGACACCATCTTCAAAGTCTTGATTGTTTGGCTCTCATCTATATGAAGTGGAAAAGTAGCGTGCTCCATAGCAGTCGTTAGCTTTGTTGGTTGCTAACTGCTATGCTGTGTAAAATATTAAAATGCAGAGGTCATGAAGTTATTTGGAGAACATAATCACGGTGTGCTCTGCCCACTTCTTTTTAAAACCTTCAGGCTAGAGCGCCTGGGTGGCTCAGTTGGTTGGGCGACTGCCTTCGTCTCAGGTCATGATCCCGGAGTCCCGGGATCGAGTCCCATATCGGACTCCCGGCTCTGCGGGAAGTCTGCTTCTCCCTCTGACTTTCTCCCCTCTCATTCTCAGTCTCTCTCTCTCTCTAATAAATAAATAAATAAAATCTTAAAAAAATAAAAATAAAAAAAAGTAAAACCTTCAGGCTAGGGGCACCTGGGTGGCTCAGTCGTTAAGCATCTGCCTTCGGCTCAGGTCATGATCCCAGAGTCCTGGGATCAAGCCCCACATCGGGCTCCCTGCTCATCGGGAAGTCTGCTTCTCCCTTTCCCACTCTCCCTGCTTGTGTTCCCTCTCTCACTGTCTCTCTCTCTCATGCGTGCGTGCTTTCAAATAAATACATAATCTCTAAAAAAATAATAAAAAAATAAAACCTTCAGGCTATTTGCTGCTGACCAATTTTGGAAGCTGCTTATGTTCATGAACATTGTTCACCATATTGATTACAATACATCTAGAAACTTAGTTCTGAAAAAAACAATAATTCTGATCTACATAATCTTGTAGAAAAACACTTTCCCCCAAGTAATTGCCTTATTTAGTCTACTTTTTCTCCAGAATTATTCTGTTTTTAATCAGTGTGTATGTGGGGGTGGAGGTGTGGGGAGTCACGAAGCTATTCTATTTAGTAGTGATTTCTTTTATAGTTGTGAGGGGACTTTGGAAATAAAATATTTTGTTTTACCTCAGCTCACACTGGAAACAAAAACAGAAAGCATGGGGAAATAAGGGGGATCGTCGTGGGGGCAGGAAGGCTGAGGAACTTGGTTTGGAGAGCTGCTGAGAAGCCTGACACCCTGTCCATCCCAAGACTTTCAGTTCCTCTGCTGCCGGCCCTTCTTCCCCACTTTCATGAGCTCCCACTTTTGTACTTTTTGTAGTTTATTGTTATTCCTTCCTTCATTTTCTGTCTTGATATAATGAAAGCTATCTAAGACCAAGGACGGTGTCTACTTGCTGCATCCCAGTACTTAGAACATTTAAAGGCTAACACACGTTTGGGGAATGGATTAGTTGATTCACTTATAAGTCACTTCGCAAGTGGCGATTGTTCATTATGTTCAAGAGACCCATTTCCCATGCCTTAGTATTTAATACATAAAATCTGTAAGGAGGGAAACCTCAGAGCCTTCCAAATGGGCAGAGGCACATATCCTAATGAAACCATCACGAATTATAAATTATAAATCTGAGTAAAAATATAAATCTGAGAGGATGTTCATTGCAGAACTGTTTATAATAATAAACAACCTGAATACTAGGTGATGAGTTAAGTATGCTGCATTCATGTGATATAAAGCCATAGTCACTGGAAATCATGTTGAAAAAGAATATTGATGGGGGAAATGTTCCTTGATATGTGAAAAATTGAAAAAGAGTTAAAAGACAACGTATATACACGATAGCAATTGTATAAAGACAGTAATTATTATGCATTTACTTAGGAAAAAATAAGATTGGTAAAATATACACCATGATGTTAACAGTGGTTATCCGTAAGTGGCATAATCCCAGGTGGTTTTATTTCTGTGTGTGTGCCCTTCTAGATATATATAAATATAAATATAGATATAAGTATACACACACACACACAGACACACACGTATATTTTAATTTTTAAAACATTGAAGCGAGAACAAAGAAGTGAGAAAGAAAGGGAAGTTTCCAGTGCCATTTGTAGAGTGGTGGGACAAGCCCGTGAGGAAGGAATGTGCGGGAAAGAAGACAGAACTAGGCCAGCAAGAGGAGCAGCCCCTAAAGCGTTCGTGGGCTGAGAAGGACAGAATTCAAACAGCTGGGAAGGTACAGAGCCGTCACGTGACCCTGAGGGGCAGGGTTGGTGTGCCTGCCATCGTACCAAGCCATCTGCAGTCGGTAGGAAACAGAACCCTGAATGTCCTGTGATCTTTGACAAGGGAAAGCCTCTACTCTCTGCCCGGGTTGGTTTTTCACCTAGGACTGAAACACGTTATAGCCGTGCATTAATTTGGCTCTTAGTATGTGCTTATTGATTTCTTTTTCTGCACCCTGTTCTTTGTCTCTGCGATGGTATTTTGAAAGATGGTGGGTGGAGTGGAAAGAGATGAGCTCTTGAGGTTGGCAGAATTCAGCAGATAGGTTTGATCCCTGCTCTGGCACTTAAAAGCTCTAAGACTTTGGACAGATTTGCTTTGATGCTCTGAAATGGAAGTGTTAAAAATGAGACTAATAAACAGTCCCCTTGCAGGATTTTAAACAAGTAAGTGTCTTCAAAGTCGCTAATTCAATACCTTTCACAATAAGACCACAGACAGCCAATCAATGTTCGCGGTTCTGAAGATGGTCTTTTCTCGTCGTCCTTGATTACACAAGCACGGTGTGTCTTAGAATTACAAAACCATATGCTTCTGTGGATGTCTTGTTTTTGTTTCTATAATTTTTTTTTTACTTAAGTAATGTAAAGAAAAACTAAATCAAAAGCTTCACCAGTAGAAAGCAAGCTGCTCGGTTGGTTCTGAGTCAGCCCGACCAAAATCAGTCGTTTGGCGGTACTCCTGTTTCATTATGACATCTACCAGTCACCTAAACTGGCCTTATTGAAACAAAACAGTCTTTGAAAATGCAAGCACATCGCTCAGCCTTGTTATGGGAAACTGGCAGACACCTGGCTGTGCCCAGAGGGACTGTGATTTCACTTCTCACTCCAGAAGCAACATCCTTCTGTTGTGAATTAAATCTTCACAGTCAAAATCTGTGTCTGCATGTGCTTGTTTATTTGGAAAAGAAATGTTCTTCAGAAGGATTTTATTTGTAATAGTCGTGGAGCCATACGTTATTCAGTGAGCCTGAGGTCGGTGTGGTGCGATTTCCACAGGAAGAGCCCTCGTGAGCATTTGGTTTTCTTTCCGGTCTGACCATGGTTCCTAAGGCCAGCCGATGGGTTCTCCTGTGTACATGGGTGTCAGTACTGTGTGTGTGACATCGTACCCCTTTCGTATGTGGGTTGATGCAGGTAGCTGAGGATATGCATGTGGGCGAGCCAGTTTCTGTATAATATAAGGAGGTTTCTTCTCTCTAGTTTCACCCAACCCGACTTTATTCAGGAGGGAAATGCCCTTCTCTTATCTCACATCCCAAGCTGATTTCAGCATCTGGAGAAGCTTAAGGACCCAATACATCAAATTATCCTGCTCAGACTGTTGTTTATTGCCGTCTGTTTTGTCCTGTCAGCCCAGTGACAGAATGTCAAAGCTTTCCTTTCTGTTGCCTTCAGCTTTCAGCATCTGCAAGGATCTGATATGCTGTTCTTGCTGGGGGGGCGGGGGGGGTACAGGGGGAAGGGCTCCCATGACCCTGATGAAGACTACAGGCCAGATATCTGCAGGCACTGGTTACCTTCTTTACTGAAGCTTGGGGTGGGTTTCTGCCCCACCGTCTCCCTTCCGGGAGCTCAACCAGGCAGTCTGTTTCAGGGATTTGTGTTAGTTCCTTATCTAGTTCCATGTTTCTTCAGTTGAGACTTGAGGAATCACGAGCAGATCATGTATGATGGTATTCATAGAAGTACTGACAGTTTAAGTCTGGAAATGTGGTGTGAATTTCATCGCTAACTACAAATAACGTGGTCTATAATCTGAGCGATTCAACTTAGGTAAATAGAAATATCGCATCCTTTAAAACTCAGTCCAGAATAACTAAACATGCACGTGAATTTCCCATTTAACTGTTTAAATCTTCAAGCTCTGACCTTTATTTTTTTCATTAGAAACATACGTGTACCTACTTATGTATTTTTAGCTTTCTATAATTAGTCATACATACAATCGTGTACGAATTATCTTTCCAGGATAAAGGTTCATTGGGCCAAAAGATGCTCTCATTTCTAAGATTCAGCACAGAATCCCTTGTCCAGATAAAGGAACATCCGCCAATGAAAACACGACACTGATTACAGACCAGGACACATGTGCACGTTTCTACTTAAAACCATCTCCGGCCCGGGCAACCCCCTTCTCTTGCCTGAACTACAGCAGTCACTTTCCGACTGTTCCCTCGGAGTTCATTCCGGTTTCCTTCTCAAGACTCTTCACCGAAGGGAGACTAGAATGATCTTCTGTGCCAACGAATCTGATTTTGTCACTTTTCCGCTTAAAACTCCTCAATGGCTTTCCATTCCTTTTAGGAAAAAGGCAAAACCCTTTTGCATGTGTGAGGCAGAGTGCCTCCCCCCGTCCCCCCCCCCCGGCTGCCCCCAGCCCCCCCTCCTGCAGGCACTCCAGCAGTGCTGTCCCTTCCCACCACAGGGCCTTTTCCTTGCTGTTTGCCTACGCCACCTGCTCTTCCCATCTTTCACCACGTCAGTTCCTGCTCACCTTGCCAGATCCCAGCCCCAGAGCCTCCTCAGAGAACCTGTCCCAGACTCTCCAAGTGAGTCAGATGCTCATCCCTGTGCTCTCGTAGCAACAGGTGATGCTGCTCTCAACACTCAGCAGTTAGCATTTACATTTGGGTGACTCTCTGGTCACAGTCCCCTCCCTCTCTAGACTGTAAGCTCCGTGCAGACCAGAACCCGATGTGGTTTTACTCGCCCCACTAACCCCAGAGCCCAGCCCAGGGCCCAACGTAGAGGGCAGGCTCAGCGAAGTTTCGTGGAAAAATTAAATGAAGATAATCACATCCGTAATATATTCTCTTTTATGAAAGCGTGTCCTCACTCGCCATGGTCTACACATTTCTCACAGACAGCCACTCTTAACAGTGACACCTAATCCACTTAGATCCCACTCTCTGAGATCCTGCCTCCTTTGTTTTGTGTCTGCGGTGTAGACCCCTGCTCCAGGCCAGGGGTGGAGATACAAAAATTTCCCTCTAGTTCCACTGAGCACAGATGGGCTTGAGGATATGTCTGCATCTACACAGCAGAAGGACACGAGTGACTTCCTAGCTACTCTTAAAAAAGACCCTCACAGTGAGACCTGATAATTTTCCTACGAGTGTATTTCCCGAGTAAAAGACATTTAAAAAACCCGCTATGATGATGATCATACATGTGTATGATGCTACACATGTAGGATTTGTTCTTTGCGATTTGGGATTACCAGTTTTCTGGGGACGACTTTGCTTCTCTGGTCAGTCTGTAGCGTACTTGTGGCCTGTGTGCTCTGGCAGGTCCACTTGGGACCAGACATACCTAGGTTCGAAAGTTCCAGTGAAAGATCGCTAGGAACCTTTTGGCTTTCAGATGGCACGTGAGCCTCCTACCTTTCTGTCTTCATTCTGTCTTTTGCTTTTGAAGGGGAGAACAGTTTTTTATTCATTACAGTTTTTGGACACATATATATTTTTACCTAAAGACTAATTCAGTCCAGAAAATAGCTATTAGAAATGTAGAAGATGCAAATTGAGGGAAAATAAGAGTCAGTTCTAATACAGGAAGCCCCCTTTGTTGTCAGGGTTGGGGGGGGGGTGCGGTGAAGGTAAGGTCAAGGTGTCCAGGAAAGATGACCCGGTGACCCCAGCCCAATATTGAACGTCAGCAGGGAGCAATTTCCCTGCTCCTCTGAGGTAAAGACATTGCGGAAACCTTATGTTATATGGGCCCATCTTCCTCAGGTACTTGACAGGGCTGTATTTCTCCCCCTCCAAAGATAGTGTATAAGATTGACATTATCTGAATAAAAATAATCTTGCTTGCAATATTTTCCTAAACAGAAGCAGATAAGCAAAGCCCATTTTCTAAGTAGCAGTGACTTCCTGCTTCATTAAAAGATTATTTATGTTCTGTAGAAAAACAGTATTGAGATGGCAGTTCCAACAAGCAAATTGTATCTCTCTTTCCTATCAACGTAACAGATAAACTGTTGGCAGTAATAAGGAGATGCCCAGTGAACTGGGAATATAATGTCCTGAGATAAAGAACTCCGTGGTGGTTTTAATCACTTTCTGCCTTCCGAGAGAACTTATCCACTTAATTTATTTATAGGCGCGATCTGTGTTTTAGATTTACAATGTTTCTGAATATATGTTTTTAAATGTATACATAGAAATTAAATTTAGAGAAAAGAGTCTCAAAAATCACTCGTCTGTAAAGCTAACATATAAACTCTGCTTCTACATTGCTTTCTTTATGGGCTTGGAGTAATTAGGCAGACATAATATAACACATAAAGGAATTTATTAGGCTTTTATTAAGGCTTGATAATTTGAGTTTCAGATTTTAAATCTCAGAGGGCTCATAATTGTCATTTTCTACTAAAAGCTACATTTAGAAAGAAGTTAAGCTATGGTGCTAGGGAAAGACGTGTTCAAATGGAAAGTACAAAGTGCCATTTTCATTAATTCAGCCCTTGAATTCAAATGTCTATGTGCCTCATGTGAGGCTTTTACTAAGTAATACAAGACACAGCTTCCACAAGTCAGTTTATGCTGATATTTTCTTGAAACAGTGTTAATTACAGGAAGGAGAGGTTTGAGATTCAGAAATGCCTTGATAGGAAGGGAAAGACTGGTTTCAACGCCAAAACTATGAGTGACTAATTGGCCAGACCCATTTAAATCTTAGGAAGGTTTTCAGTTTGATTTTACTGACTCAAAAAACACTCTCAGACGGTTCCAGGCAGGACCTGGCGGGGTGAATTCTGCAATGGTTTATAATAGTGAGTAGCTGTCCTTTCAGTTTTAATCTTTGTTTTTTTAAAAATTCTGTCTGAAATGTATTAGTAAGTATGGTATCTTTGATTCTTGAGGGATTTTTTTCCCCTGAATATTAATTTGCTTGTACTGAAATTCTGTGAATACTGTGAGGTATTGAACTTTACTGACCCCACAAAATGTCTTCAGATTTTGCCTTCAACATAATCCCGATAAGCAGGGAAAGTTAATCTACAGTTCTGGCGTCTGCAGCGCACCCAGAAGCACTGCCTGCTTGTCAGGGTGGCAGCTGGGACACACCTGCCATCTCTTCTCCACGACAACTCCCAATTCCGCAGAAGGGTTCACCTTGTAGGGGGCTCATGAAAACGAACGTTTCCCCAAACGGGGCCTTTGATTGAAAAAAAGCAACTGGGTCTCCGAACCGTAAGACTCATTCCACTATTTTCCCTGGAAGCAGCTTCCGCTGGTGATGAGAGTTAGAGGAAATCCCACTCAGTAGAGATTTTGTCCTAATACTGAAAATAAGCCCCGAAACCCCCTGACCCAGGCTTCATCCCTTGCGTCGCTTCCCTGCCTCTTGTTGACTGTCCAGGCCCCGCGGTGAGACTGCCTTGGGCTCCCCCTTGTAGTCCCGGCGCCCTGAGCCCCTGGGCGCCCTGAGCCCTTGAGCGCGTCCGCGGGCACCCAGCAGGGCCCCTCGCTCACCGCCCGGCGCGCACAGACCGGGGCCCGGCCTCCGGGAGGCCCTTCTCCGCAGCGGGCGGAAGAGGCAGCGTCGTGTCTGGGCTCTGGGTTCGTCGGCCCCCTTCCTGGGCTTCGGTTCTGCCCCCTGCCCCGCTCCGCACCTGTCTGCAGTGAGCTGGCCGCACGGAGCTGGACCCGGGCCTCCTGGCTTCCCAGTAACTCAGAACGAGCACTGGCCAGGGGCAGAGAGACACCGGGGCCGCCGGGGGAGGGAAGGAACCAGAGCTTCCTGACCTCAAGGCACCGCCTCGGCTCTTGGCTCGCCTTTCCTTGCCACCCCTGTCGCCTCCCTTCCCCTCAACAGTTCTCGGACCCTCTAACCCATCAGCCAACATTCTCCTTCTGCGAACGAACGCCGGTCGGCCCCAGGCCTTTGCTCGAGGAAACTCAGAGAAAAGGTGGAGGCAGAGGAGCCCTAAAGCAGATCAATCTTACCTTAAGCTCTATAGTCTGAAAATGATGCTGTCTTCTGGAATGATTAGCGGGCCCCCTGCCCCCACCTTCGCCTCTGGACCCGGGTCTAAATCACCTTTTACCCGTTCCTGAAACCGGACTCCCTGCTTCGCATCAGCACGCCAGCCCCCGTGGGCCGTCGCTGTGCTGCTTTTACCGAGAGCGTGCGCGCACGCAGTGCCTTGCATCTCGTCTCCGTGTCTGCCACCATCACTGAGCTGGAACGTGCCTCGAGGTCAGGGTCTTCGCAACCTCAGCCAGCACACCCTCTAAAGACTTTTTGAGCAGGAACGAGCAGAACAAACAGCTACGATGGGGTTAGTTGGTATGGAGGCAAAAACTCCTTCTTTCCTTTTCCCCCAGTGTCTCTGCGGAAGAACAAACCCCCTCCCCGACTAAAGCCTCATTGCAAAGTGACCGACCACAGCTTTGACCGCAGCAAAGACAACCTTCCAATATCCCCTTCCTCACATTTTCTGGCTCCTGAGAGGACAGACCATCTTGTCTTTATTTAAGTGACGAGCCTTTCCCGAGGGTTTCTGACTGGTTACTCCGCTCCTCACAGCAGCTGCTTTATTCCCAACTCACCTAAAATGGGATGCCGAGATTTTCCTGTGCTACAGTTAAAATTTAATTTTTATTTTTTTATTTTATTACAGTAATTTAATTTTATTAACAAACTATTACTAGGTTTTAAGGTCAGGCTATAAAGAGCCAGAAAAGAGTTGAAATTATTTTTATTTACTCAGACTAGTTCTGAAACAATATAACAAGCAAGTTAATAGCTTCTTTTATTTACATTTTGGGGTTTTAAAAAACTACTTATTTATAAACCGTTTTCTTTATTTTGCTTCTTGGGAAAGAAATATTGAAGTTAAACACTCTGGTTTGAGAACCATCAGAAGAACCTAGATTAGTAAAGTTTCGTGTTGACATGTTGTTCTCATTTTGTTTTATTTTATGTTTTAAAGATTTTTGTTTATTTAAGTAATCTCTGAGCCCCGTGTGGGATTCAAACCATCCCGAGATCAAGAGTCATATGCTCTTCCTACTGAGCCAGACTCGTTCTCATTCTAATAAGCTTTTTCATTTTATTCAATCCAAAGGTATTTCTTTAGCTTTGACTATGCCCCAAGCATGGGGCAGATGCTGAGGAGAGAGGATGAAGAGAAAATTGATCACGGCCCTAGACTGGGAGGTTAGTGGGGGGGTCAGCATTATGCATTATAGAAAATTACGGGGGCTCCTGGGCGGATCAGTCGTTAAGTGTCCAACGCTTGATTTTGGCTCAGGCCGTGATCTCAAGGTCCTGGGATCGAGCCCTGCATCGGGCTCCACGCTCAGCAGAGTCTGGCCGAGAGTCTCTCCCTCTCCCTCTGCCCTTCCCCCCACCTCCCACTCACTCTTTCTTTCTCTCAAATAAATAAATCTTTAAAAAAAATAAAATCTTTAAAAAAGGAAATTACGAAACAGTGGGTGGAATGCTGTCAGTGTGATAATAGAGAACGGAGGGTGACTTACCTCCCCGAGGATGGGGATGACTTAAGTTTCACAGAGAAAGTGAAGCCTGAGCTGAACTTTTCAAAAGACGAGTTCACTGCTGGGGCGCCAGGGTGGCTCAGTCGGTTGAGCGTTGCACTCTTGATCTCAGCTCAGGCCTTGATCTCAGGGTCATGAGTTCAAGCCCCACATTGGGCTCCACACTGGGTATGCAGCCTACTTAAAAACAAGCAAGCAAACCAACAAACAAAAAATGACTAGTTCAGTGCTTAGGGAATTCTGGAAGCAAATTGCCTTAATTCATATCCTGGCTCTTCCATTTATGACCCATGTGACCTTCAGAAAGTAACTTCACCTGCCTGTGCTGGTAGTTTCCTCCTTGTAGAATGGAGGATAAAAGCAGGATTTACTTCGTAGAGTCTTTGTAAGTATCACCACATTTAGTGACACATTCACACACTCAGAGCAGTGCTTGCCCCAGGGTGAACTGTTATTATTACCACGAGTCTATCTGATCTGTCGAATTAGCAAGAGAGAAGTAAATGTCAGGGTTCAGATAGATGAGAAAGCGTATCATGTTCAGAGAACTTCGTGTAGCCTTTCAGCATTGTTCCAGAAAGGAGGTTTTACACCCAAGAGTGAGCTGAGGTAAAAAGTGTGCAGGTGAATGGGGGGTTTGAACTTGACTCTGAGGTGATGGGACCCACTCACAAGTTTCAGAGGCTTAGATTTGGATTTTGTCAAGAATCTCCTCCTACCGGTTTTAAGGCTAGAAAAGGGTCAGCTCGGCAGAGACTGAGGATAACAGGAAGTGGCTGCTGCACCGAGCCAGGCGAGGAGTGGCTCAGACCCGCAGGAGTGCTGGGGAGAGGCTCGTCGCTTTAAGACCTTCCCGATGGTCCAGGTCCTTCTGTGCAGCGGCCCCCAACCAAACCGCGTGTCAGTCGCACCTGTCATCCGCATCTCAGACCTGAACTCTGAAAACCCTTAGACTAAGGCTTAGCTTTTAGTAGATTAATCATAGCTGAGCAGGGAGCCTGACACGGGGCATCCCAGGTCCCTGGGATCCTGACCTGAGCTGAAGGCAGACGCTTCACTGTCTGAGCCACCAGGCGTCCCAGTTTTAGGGGAATTTTTGAGCCAGGTAAGAAGGAATTGGAGTTGCGGTGCTGTTACATTTTAATTTTCGAGTTGTCTTTCCAAAATATTCCTGCCAAATGTACCATCAAAGCTGACACTTGATTGACTTAATTATTTCTCATGAAAGTGCTACCAAAAGTAACCGTCACCTAGTCACATGAACCATGGAAAGACTATTTAGTAAATACCAAAACATATTTAATTCATAGAAACAAAGACAGCAACTAATTTAAAATAGAAAGAGGATCTTATCTCACAATGGCTTCTCAACTCCCAACTTTGTCATTTGGCCTGTGTCACCAAAAGTATCGAATAATTTTAGACCTCATTGTGCTCGAGAATGTACACTCTGTTCACATCAAATTTATGGGAAGTGCAAGAGTCTCTGTATTCTATTCTGCGACTTTCCTTGGACACGATGAAAATGCCCATTCTCGGTGACCGCTGCAAAGCCTGTAAACTGACCAACTGACCAAAATTCAAGGTACGTTATAAATGGATGGCCAGTGGACAGCATCTTGTCTAACATATTCTTCATTGCCAGTGAAGTAAATTAAGATTGTCACAGATTGCATTCAATTTAATAAAAGTCATTTAACATGGGGCTTCAGAAGCCCTACTCACGGAGACACAGGTCCTGCGGGCCGATGTCAGAATATGCCTGAGCTTCTAAGGCCTTCTTTCATCTCATGCTGCAGAAGCCCTTGAAACCGTTGTGTGCCAATAAACACTCTAGATGTGCATACCCAGGAAGGCAACTAGATTCCAGGCAGCTCTTAAGACCTGGCAGAGCGCGATTGTTTGACAGGAAGCCCGAGCAATGGTGGGTGAGATTCCAGGCTGCATTTGGGGCACCTTGTACGTAGCCTGGGAATGCAGTTGATCACAAGCACAACGACTTGTGACGTGAATACAGAAGCAGAAAATGAGATCAAGTCAGTTGGTGATAGCCAACTATCACCAACTGGGAAGGTGATAGCCTGTGCCTCCAGGTAACTCAGCCTTCTACTCCTGGCGAGAAGCAGAGTCCACACAGGTTACACTCCAGGTGCTCGAAGTAGTTCATCAATGTTCCTAGGAAGGGCATTGGAGATTAAAGCAAGATGGGATCATTATCAGGGTCCTAAAATGTCAACCAGCCTGGAAAGACAACTCCTTTGAGCAGATGCTCTACAAGTAACATATGGAAGCTACAGAGAGATTAATTTTGATTCACTCTTGGGAAGAACCTTTAATACTTAACTGACATAGCTGCACACAAGGAAAATTTTTTGTGTGTGATTGTATATTTCCTTGGACTTGGAGCTATTGTCTCACAAATCAGAAAGTAATATACCACAATTGGGAAAAGTTGATGGGGTAATTTCAAAATAAAAAGCATACCGTCTGTTTCTGCAGGCTAAAGGGAATATTCTAAAAATCAGTATAGTTTTGAAGAACTATAAAAATGATTTCTAGGGCACCTGGGTGGTGCAGTCGGTTAAGCATCTCCCTTTAGCTCAGGTCATGATCCCAGGGTTCTGTGATGGAGCCCTACATCGGGCTCCCTGCTCAGCAAAGAGCCTGTTTCTCCCTCTCCCTCCTTCTCATGCTCTCCCTCTCTTGCTGTCTCACTCTCAAATAAAAAATAAAATCTTTTACAAAATTTCTAATGTACACATAGCCTGTGTAAATAACAGGGTGTTAGCAGTTTCTTGTAGTTGATACATTTACCCCCAAACCAACAGTGCTTTAACATTTTTCTGTATCTCCATCTTGTTTCTTATACCTATCTCACTGCTTATCCTTCTCTCTTTCTCCTTTCTTCCTCCTCATGAATATCCTTTCACCACAGCGTAAATATGTAAGTGCCGAGGCAGCAGATTTAATGTAGATAGATAGACCTCTTGGGCTGGGAGACAGGGTTCCAGGTCAGTGACGACTTGTAAGAAATTCATGTGAGAAGTGGTGAAGAAATTACTTATGTAGGGAAAGCAGGAACCTACACAGGATCATTTTTATCAGACGAAAGGAATGCCGGAAGAAGCGAAATAAGATGGTTTACACCTTGGACATTAAAAATATATATACAATTAGAATATTTTACAAAGGCCACCCACGACAGTAACAGGCATGAGCAGATATGACAAATGCTGTGTACCCGGGTCCCCGCTGAAAACCTGTATAATTTAAAAAGTGATATTTACCAACTAGCGTAACCCTCAGTGGATTTGTCAGTTTTCTGACAGGAGGGAGAAAAAAATGATAGAAAAGCCATCAAATGTTTGATGAATGTAGATGAATTCATACGTACCAGTGAGAGAAGCAAAGTAACGGTGAAGACGGCTAATGGTCTGTGGAGAAGAGGAGCCGAGTTTAGTGGGTGCTGCCTGTGGCTTTGTCTGGGGGCCGCGGGGGGAGGGGTCACCAGGACCCGGTCGTAGGCTCAGGAAGATGGACTGGCTGACCCAAAGAACTTGTCATGCTGGCGTCAGGAGAGAAGGTGGCAAAGGAGCCTTATTTGTCCCCTTGTTCCATGTATATTACCTACTCAGGGCCTTAGTTTGCAGGTCTTCTTTCTTTATAAAGTATGGAGTGAAAAATCATGACGCTGTTTCTAAAACTTTACTGATGAGGGGCACCTGGGTGGCTCAGTGGGTTAAAGCCTCTGCCTTCAACTCAGGTCATGGTCTCAGGGTCCTGGGATCGAGCCCCCCCGTCGGGCTCTCTGCTCAGCAGGGAGCCTGTTTCCCCCTCTCTCTCTGCCTGCCTCTCTGCCTACTTGTGATCTCTCTCTCTCTGTGTCAAATAAATAGATAAAATCTTTTTTAAAGATAAATAAATAGAATGCTTATTATAGGGGTACCTGGCTGGCTTGGTACTCTTCACTGGAAGCTTGTGACTCTTGATATCGGGGTCATTAGTCCAAGCCCCATGTTGGGTATAGAGATTACTTAGATAAATAAATAAACTTCAAATGCTTATTATAGAATATCTGAAAAATGTTTTGAAAAGAAAGAAAAAATATTAATCACCCATAATCCCACCACCCAGAGTTAACCATTAAGACCTTTTTGGTATATTTCCTTCCTTTAGACTATGTTCATTTGTTTTATTTATTTATAATTATTATCATATTATTTTATTTATTGTGTTCATTTATTTTATTTTATGATGCTGGCTACTTATTTCTTAAAATCATATTTTGAGCATTGTTTTGTGTTACCGAAGTTCTCAAAACCTTTCTTTAAGTGGCTACAGACTGCACCATTGAATGGATGCATCTGTTTATTAACTGTCCCTCTATTGTTGGACAGATTATTTCTAATGTTTTGTTCTTATAAATTACCCTGTAATACACATCTATAGACAAATTTTTTGGTCTCAATGGCCATTTTATTTAGATGCATTCCTGGAAGCACAGTTATTAGGTTGAATAGTACAGATAGCATCAGGTTAAAGGGTTTTTGATAGATGCTACTAAATGTCTTTCTAGAAAAACTGCCCTCGGTACACTCTCACCCCAGAGTAACCTTCAGTTTCAAAGATTAATTTTGGGGGCCGGGGGTATTGAAGAGTAGTTCTTTTAATGCGCCGTTGGATTTATTTTGCTTATATTGTACACAGATTTTTGTTCTATATCTACATTCAGAAGAAAAATTCATGTAAGTGGGTCTTAAAGTGAACGGGAGGGTGAGGGGGATGATTCATTTAGAAATCTCATCAAAACCATGAGCCTCCCTCTCAGAAAATGAACATACTGACAGGATGCAAATTCTTACATATTTTAAGGGGACCTGGGGTAGTTCTTATAAAATATTGCTGCCCACAGGATACTAAGTGCTCTAGATGGATTATTTCATTTAACCCTTACAATCCGGGGCATCACTGAGGAAAGTACCTACTCAAAGGGGCAAAGCTAGTAATTGGTAAAGCTAGGACTTAAAATCCAAGACCTGTCCTTTTAACCAAGTTTTTTACTATCTTAACGTCTTAACCTTTGTCTTTATTATTCTTTCTTGATGTTTCTTTTTTCAGTTGTTTCTAGTCATAGCGGTGCTGGCTTCCTAAAACCTAATAGGGTAATCAGCCATATTTTTTCTGTGCTCTGCATTTATTTCCTGTAGCATTAGGTTATCAATTTCTTAAAAGTTTAAGAGTTCACAGCTCAGAAGTATTCTTGCCCGGAGTCTTTGAATAAGAAATTGTTTTATAACCTTTTCAATTGCTTGTATGCATATGGACTTTCTTCTTTCCTTTTTTCTTTTTTAGTGAATTTCTATAATACATTCCTACAATAACTACACATTACATCAATTTTCTTTTTCTCATTTTTTTAGCATGCAGTTGGATACAATATTCTCTTGATTATCAGCATGCCCTCTTCATCCCCCCATTTTGTCTTTTATGATTTTTCCCCCATGACTGGTTTTGCTAAAGTTTTGTCTGCCTCAGTACCGAAGTGTTGTTGTGTTTTGTTTTGTTTTTGTGAGACCCCTCCCCCACCCCCCATGTACACACACATTTACACAAACACAAATACGCTTGGATGGTTCGTTGTCCCTATTTTTGTATTTTCTATTTCTGTTTTTAATTGAATTTCTTTCTCCTGCATTTCTGGGGGTATGACGGTTCTTGGGATGTTATTTTTCTAATTTCTAAAGCAGAATGTTTGTTACTTGTTTTATTCTTCCAAATCTTGTTCTTCCATATCTAGTATGTACTGTTTTGATCTCTTTCATTTTCAAGTTGACTTATTTGGAGTTTTTCTTTCCTCCTTTATTCAGACATTATTTAGAAAAGTGTATTTAATTTTCATATGTGTTATTTTCATAGGTTAATTATTCAGTTTTTGGAGAGTTAGAATCCTAAGTTAATTTCTTCAAGAAGTTTGACCATTGTAGGGAGAAAGAACATGAATTGACACCCATATATGAGAAGAGAGACCTGTATTTATGTGTTAATTCAATTCAGCAAATATGTATTAATTGCTGCTGTGTGACGAGCTATGCTAAGTAGTAGGAACACGGTATGTGAGAGGGTAGAAATCGTTTCTATTGTCACGAAAATCTTATTCTAGTAGAAAACATAAGTATACAATTACAGGAAATACAATGGAATTAATTGAAAAACTAATAAGACAGTTGAGTATAAGCCCGCTACAAGATCCCATCAAGACCAAAATTAACAGAAAAGGATAGGTTAAAAGGACATATAATTCCATGGGACAGACTAGAGAACCCAGAAATAAACCTTACACGTACGTATATGGTCAATTAACTTACAACGAAGGAGCCAACACTATGCAATGGGAAAAGAACAGCCTGTTCAATGAACAGTATGGGGAAGGGACGCCTGGGTGGCTTAGTTGGTTAAGCGTCTGCCTTCGGCTCAGGTCATGATCCCAGGGTCCTGGGATCGAGCCCCACATCGGGCTCCTTGCTCAGCAGGAAGCCTGCTTCTCCTTCTCCCACTCCCTCTGCTTGTGTTTCCTCTCTCACTGTTCGCTGTGTCTCTCTGTCAAATAAATAAAAACTTTAAAAATAAGTAAAGAAAAATAAATTAATATATATATATAGAAATCTTTAAAAAGAATGTTTACCAAAAATGGGGTTGGGAAAACTGAACAGCCACATGCAAGATGAAACTGGACTGCGGTCTTATACCATACACAAAAATTAACTTAAAGTGGATTAAAGACTTGAACATAAGACCTGAAGCCATAAAACTCCTAGAAGAAAATATAGGTGGTAAGCTGCTTGACATAGATGTTGGGGATGACTTTTTAAATCTGATACCAAAAACAAAAGCAATTAAAGCAGAAATAAGTGAGCATGACTATATCAAACTTAAAAAACTTCTGCACAGCAAAGGAAACCAATAAAATGAACAGCAACCCATTGAATGGAAGAAAATATTTGCAAATCTTATAGGTGATAATGAGCTGATACCCAAAGCAGTAAAAGACAAAGAATTCAATTTAAAAATAGGAAGATCTGTTTTTCCAAAGTAGACCTACAAATGGCCAACAGGTACATGAAAAGATGTTTAACATTATTAATCATTAAGGAAATGCAAATCAAAACCATACTGAGATATCACCTCAGACCTGTTAGAATGGTTATTAAAAAGACAAGAAGTAACAAGTGTTGGCAACGATATAGAGAAAAAGGAGCCTCTGTGAGGTTTTGGGGGGACGCAAACTGCCGCAGCCACTCTGGAGAACAGAATGGAGGTGCCTCAAAAGTTAAAAATAGAATTACCCTACGATCTGGCAATTCCACTTGCAGGCATGTGTCTGCAGAAGATGAGAACACTAACTCAAAAAGCAGCCTCATCCCCATATTCATGGCAACATTATTTATAATAGCCAAGATATGGAAACAACCTAAATGTCCATCAGTGGATGAACAGGTAAAGAAGTGGTGTGTGTGTGTGTGTGTGTGTGTGTGTGTGTGTGTGTGTGTGTGTGTGTACATATGTACAGACATACAGACATACACATACAATAGAATTTTATGCAGCATTAAAAAAGAATGACATTTTGACATTTACACCAACATGAATGGACCTTGAAAACATTATGCAAAGCAAAATAAGTCAGAGAAAGACAGATCCCATAAGCTCTGTCTTATATGGGAAATCTTAAAAAATACACACACAGGCTCATAGATGCAGAAAGCAGATTGATGTTTCGAGGGAGGTAGATGAAGGACATCAAAAGTAAAGAAATCTGGGGAGGTAACAGGCTGGCATTATGTGAAACAAGAGGTGTCCTGAGTTAATTAGTGAAGCTGAGTAATGATAAGTTGGGCTCGTTATACATTCTTAAAGCAGAAGAACAACTCTAGAAGTTCCCCCCTTGTACCCTCAGGGGATACATTCCAGAATCCCCACTGGATGCCTGATACCACAGATAGTACCAACTTACATATGAAGCTTTTTCCCATATAGACATACCTGTGATACAGCTGAATTTATCAATTAGGCGCCGTAAGAGACTAAGAACAATTGACTAATAACAAAACAGAATAGTCTGTTCCATACTAACCTGGCCGTTAAGGAAAGCTGTGGAACCACTTTTTTAAGAGTCTACAAAATACACAGGTGACTTCAGTAGGAAGTTAGACCTAGAAACACCCTCAGGTGACTTTCCGGGAGACTGTTTCCTCTAAAAAATAGACGCTGTCATTTTCTGGAATTTTTAAAATCAAAATTATAAATTAGTTTCTCTTAACTCTAGTTTCCCTTCTTTCCTTGTCAGTTTAATGCTTTAGTAATCAAAAAACCAAAAGCATTTCTCCCTTGGCCATCTTCCACCATCACTCACTGATTCTTTAATACATGATACATTTGTTTGCCTGCCTGAGAGATACTTAAAGTAAGCAAGTTTTAAGAAGGATAGATAGATAGATAGAAAAAAGACCTCATTCACAAAAGAAACTCAGCAAATACATAATTTCCTAAATGTAAACCTAACAAGAAATGTACAAGACCTTCATGATGAAAACTAATGTCACTTCAAAGAATATAGAATCCATTTTATTTGAACTTGAAAAAATTATCTCAAAAATATAAAATATATTTAAGTTATGAGACATAACACATTTCTGGATAGGGCAACTTAAAATAATGATAATGTCAGCTCTATATTATTCTATAGAGCCAATATAATTTTAGTCAAAATTATACTAATTTTGACCCCCACCAGGGCATCTTGATAAATTTTACCTACAAAACAGCAAATGCTTCTACATAATGAATGACATGATAAAGGATAAGTGGCCGAGACAGATGGTAACCTCACTTAATCACGGTGTGCATGTCGTAATGTATGAAACTGTCAGATCAGTGCGTTGTACACCTGAGACTAATATAATATCGTACATCAGCTATACCTCAGTTAAAAATAAAAATTCTTTAAAAGTTAAAAGAGAAGCAACAAACCAGGAAAAAACTATTTGCAGTAATTGTAATTCAGTAATTATGACTCAACAGAAAAATGAGCCAGGAGTTCAAGAATACATAAGAAGGGTATTCATTCTGTCTCACTGGCAACTAGGTAAAGGAAAATCACAGCAAAATATTTGTTCACCTTTTATGCTGGCAAGGTTTTTTTTGTTTTTTTCATTTAATTGGTAATAGACAATGTGCTGGGGGTGGGGGAAAAAGCCCTCGTATACAAAGTGGGAATGTAGAAATTGATAAAGCCATTTGCAGGCCAGTTTAGTTGTACATATGAAAATCATAAGTTTGAATATTCTTCCTTCAACCTAGTAGTCCCCCTTCTAGAGAAACACTCGTGTGTCCAAGGAAGCATGTGTTTGGTGGTGGTAATAGCCAAAAATTGGCAACAAGCCAGACATCTATTAATAGGAAAGTAGTTAAATAAATTATGACATCTTCATTATATGGCCTCCAGTACACTAATTTAAAAAAAAAAAAAAATAAGTAGGGCTTTATGTGGTAACTTTCTCCTGAGAGCAGTGGGAGGGAGCCATTGTAGGGTTTTAAGTGGAGACGCGACATGACCAGACTTGAGTGTTTAAAATATTTCTCCAGGTGGATTATGGGGAATGAATCCGGGGGCTATAAGATAGAGGCCAGGTTCCCATTACAAGGCTGTTAATCTAGTCGCACATTAATGGCCCCATGATATGGCAGAGCTGAAACTGTTGTCACACAGCCAAAAATATTCTTATGTCGCAGTACGTTTTTGTCTTCTATTTTAATGTGCATTTGTGGAAGAGCTCCTTTGTACAAAGTAGGTTCCTAGGCAAGGAATATACAGAATGCTCACGGAATACATAAAATAGGTTTCCCAACTATAAAATCTGTTTACTGAGAGGTTCAAAGTGTTAATCTGTGGGTTTTATTAGGTTTGCTTTCCATTCCCCAGTTTGGAAACAGTGGAGCTCATCTCTTGGTTTTGGTTTTGATTGTCAGGAAGCTCCGGGACAAATTCAGGGCTCAGCTGCAGTGACCAGAGAGCTTAGGGTTAGGGTATAATTAGCTTCCACTTTTACCGCCAAAGATTTAATCCATTACTTTCATTTCCAAAGGCTGCGTGATTATGTAGGTCCTTTATTGTACACTGATTGTCCATTTAAAATAACTAGAACTGTTTAAATTACTAATAAATAAATGAGCATCAAACTCACCATTTTAGCTGCATAGTCCCTTTGATCCCTTGGTGACCTGAAAGCCATCATTTGACTTCTAACCCCTAAGGTTGTGAATATTGTGTATTGGTTCAGCAAAACCCTTTTAATAAGGAAGGGCCCACTTTAACTCCAGAGCAGGTCACACTGTGGTTATCAGCTCCCCAGGATTAATGAAGCATTAGTAAAATCATTGTAAAATTGTAACAGCTTTAAAATTGAAGAGGTAGCAGGGCACCTGGGTGGCTCAGTCAGTGAGGCGGCCAACCTTTGATTTCAGCTCAGGTCACAATCTCAGGGTCGTGAGATCGAGCCCTGTGTTGGACTCCACACTGGATGTGGAGCCTACTGAAGATTGTCTCCCTTTCCTTCTACCTACTCTTTCTCTCTCTTAAAAAAAAAAAAAAAAATTGAAGAGGTAGCATAGTAGCATAACAGGGTCATTACAAGCTCAGACTCCAGAGCCAGACCTCCAGGTTTGTACTCAGTCTTCCTGTGCCTGTCACTTACCAGCATGGGGCTTGGTGCCGCTGGGCCTCAGAGGCCTCATGAGGAAGTCCCTGCAGCATGAGGTTGTTTCCAGCATTGAACTAGCTAACATTGTATCTGTTAAGAAAAAACAAAACAAAAAATGAAATGAAGATTCTTTCCTAGCAAACCTCTTCAGATGGGATAGACATTTATTTTATTTTATTTAAGACTGTGTGATAAAAGAAGCATTAAAGTCTAAAAGTTTAGGTCTTGGTTTCTCATGTAAGTACACTGCTGCAAGACAAGAACCTTTCCCTATACCTTCCCCAGTCCAAAACCTTAGATTGTTGACGAATGTCCCTGCTGATTAACCGAGTGTGGCTGTTGCAGGACCAAGCAGCAAAACACAAAGAAGTGAAAGGTTGCCCTCTAAGCGTCGTGTAAGGAAGGCAGGTGGGTATGCCGAACACACAGCTCATCTCCCCGGGGGTGAAACGTTTGGCCCACTTGGGGGTGTTTTGTAAATTACAATCCACATAACGAAGTCAGAAGTATTGCTTTGAATTCTCATGTGCAGGGAGCCACTCATAAAGGAATGAAGGGTGACATGTATGTCCTAGAATGGGACATCTTAGGATGCACGGACAACCGAGGCAAAGGCTCCCCCGCCCCGTGGCCTGAGGGTGTCTCCACGGGATGATTCACTTCAGAAAAGCAATCCTCACCGTCCCCTGCCTATTAGAGAAAAATTATGATTTTAAAATCCACAACTCTGCTGTTCATTTGAATTATTTACATAAGCAAGATTTCTCCTTAAATGAAAATCATACTGAAATATGCTATTTTAGACTTTTGGGTATTCTCAGTTAATTTAAGCAGGCTTGAACAGAATGCAAATCTATAAAATACTGCGTTGTTTTTAAAACTCGGCCTATTCGAAGCGGTTTCTTTTTTCCTCTCCCTCCACTTTAATACATTGGCTTATTTCCATTTTTATGATAATTTTTATATATCATAATTATTGTTTTGATAAAATAAAATAGCTCTTTTCATTAGCTACCAAAAAGGATACATGAGGAAAAAGTAGGTGTTTTGAACAAAACCAGAACACTTGACTTACAAAACCAAAGGTTTGATTTAACAAGTGTGATATGATCTTTAACCTGGCTAGGTATTATTTAAGGTTTTCATCTGATCTTATTATTATTTTATTTTTTTTAGTAACAGGGAGATACATTATCTCGAAAATGACTACTGAATTTGTTCAAACATTTGTTCTATAAGGAAACTGAAGAATCATCACTTACTGATCGTATTTGATGATTTCCCAAAAAGATAATGAAAGCAAACACATAGAGTAATAGTTCATTTTTGATACAAATGTTCTCAAAGCCTAACAACCTACCCAGAAATGCTGAATAAATCAGTAGGAGAAGTGAAATTTGTATTCTGTTTTGGTTTCACTGATGTTTTCGTGTGCTTTCAAATTCGGAGATGGTTAGATTTTCCCCACTTTATAGATGGCAAAGATGAATCACTTGTCCAAATGAAAGTCAGAATCTCACTGGAACTCAACCTGTTTTATCAACCCTTGATGCTTCAGTCAGGCAGCTAAATAAGAAAACATGATTTAAAAAAGAAAGTAGCAGCCAGTGTTGCAAGCATTGGGCAGTGATGATGAGAAATGGAGATTCAAGGGGCAGTCCTACAGTGTCCAAGGCAAGGGCGGTGTACTGAGGAGAGGGGAAGGTGGGAGGGAAAAGGAACCAATCGTGAAATTACGTGACTTACCATCATTCTAAGCTATATGGCAGGGGCTGTGTATTTAAAGATCTTTCTAAGACCAAATCCGGTATTCATTGTTTCTCTGTAAATGCTTCACCAGCTATGCGGTAATCCCACTGATATATACGTGGCCAGAACCTGGGCCTGCTCTTAATAGGATGTGTGCCCTGTGTCATTCCGAACTCAGATAATAAGGAGGAGGGCCTATTTTCTGGCTTTAAAAAGCAAAACAAAACAAAAAACTTGTTTTTAATGTTAATTTTAACTTGTACTAAGGATTTTCAGTTGGAGGAAAGGGAGGGATCACGTTATGAAAGATGATCTTGTTAAAGTCATCGTGAAAGAAGGGAAGTAATTCATCTTACCTTTTCTCAGAGTAAGGGAAGATCGAAATACCTTTGCCCAGAAGGTCTGGGATTTTCCGAGAGAAGAAGGTTCAAGGAGCCTGCATTGGTTGGTGGGAGGTGATAGGGAAGCTGAGGGGAGGGAGGAGAGTGAGGGGCAATGAGAGCAGAATAGAAACATTACCTGAAATAGGCTTATAAAATTAATGGCCCCAAATCAGTAATCCATTATCGTAGGCTTACTTCTTAATAATGAGATGCTTCCTTCATTTATCAGCCTGGGCATCCTGTAACCTCAGGACTCGTGCTCAACAAAGTCAGAAGCTGAAGATGAAGTTGCTCAGTTAGGGGCAAGTACATAGGTCCTCAGGAGGCATTTCCCCTGTGTTTTCTAGGAAATAGTGGGGTGGGAAGGGGTGAATATTTACCATTAAATCCCCCCCCATTTTTTTTTTTTTTTTTTGGCCTACTAGCTTTCTGGCAAGCTGCAGAATTTGAAAGTCATCATTTATTTATAATATATCTTCATATTTTTTTAAAATTAGGAATAAAATTTTTATGACAATATTTTAAGCTATTAACTTTCCCCGTCATACAACATTTTTATTTGCTGTATAATTATGTTTACATATACTCCAAGTAATAGATTACTATCACTTTGAATTTTAGAACATTTAAAAAAAAATCATTCAACTTCACCATTATAAACCCTGATCTCCGCTAAGAACACATCAGTGGGCCTTAGCTTCCTGATCTGTAGAGCAAGGGTATCCAGTGAAGAAATAAGGGAAAGCATCTCAGCGCTGGAATGGAAGAATTGGGAGGGAGGATATCTGTGCTTATAATCGTGGTGCTGAGTAGAAGTAAGTAGTAGAATGAGATTGTCCTCATCTGATTGTTTCAGCTTTATCGTGACTTCCTTCCCACCTCCCACCCTACCCCCCACCCATTATTTGAAACAGTAAATCTGAGACCTTTAAGTTTTACATCACTTGCCAGTCCTTGTGATCCCACAGAATGTATCACCAGTAATACACCAGTGGGCTTGGTAAAATCCGCTCTTACAGCTCCATGGCTGTTTAGAACCCTAAGTAACTGTTAAGGAAACTGAATTAACATTTTGATTTTTCAGACTTCTACCCAAGTTACTTTTTTGCCTAGGTGTAAATGATCTGTGGGACTGCTGATTTGCCTTATTAATTTGTACTCATTTTGTATGTCCCCTAAAAAAAGGGGGAGCAAGTACATCTTCTGAAGAAACTTCTGTGGTTTTGTCTTCTGCTTATGATCTACTATTCGAGAAACTCCCCCCTCTGACTTTCTTTTTCCCCACATCTCCCATCTCTGACTGGTGAAAGTCCAGGGATGTCTGTCCTTAAAAATGGAATTTTCTTGGTGTGCATCTTGGCGTTAGTAGTCTATATTTGATATGTTGTGACGAAAGCAGGGAACTCTGGTGACTGTTTTGAGAAAATATTTTTTAATTATGTTCCATCTTTCTCTATGGAGGGAATGATGCTGAAAATTACCATTCCATTTCTTATCTTTCTCTGCTTTACTGTGTTGTATGTGCTTATTATAGTACCTCTTTTTTTTTTAAGGAGTTGTGTGTATGTGTGTGTGTGTGTGTGTGTGTGCACGCGCGCGCGTGCTTTGTTCTGGACACAAAATGTGTAGCAAAGAGTGGGTGTAGCCTTGTGTACTTGAGAAAACACTGGGCCTGGAAGGTGGCTCGTAGGAGCCGCAGCTGACAAAGTAGCCTTGAGCGAGTCACTTAACTTTGTGTTTCTTTGTTTATGAGTTGGAAACAATGAAAGTATACGTGAAGATGAACAATAAGGGACTGTCATAGACATCCCTCCCCACAGTGGTACCCTTGTTATAGTCAGCAAATCTACATAGGCACGTCAGTTGGGGGGGCTGTGCGTGTCCGAGCAGGGAGAGGCTGGGAAACCTCCTGAACCCTCCTCTCAGTGTTGTTCTAAAAAAAAAATTAAGTCTTTAATAAAAACTGAGGAATTATGTGAAACAAGATTATTACAGCTGTTACTTGTTATGAAGGTAGTAACGGAGAAATGCATTTCTTCCATGGCCCTTCACATACATTACAGAATTAACTCCCTTGCGAATAACCTCCTAGATTATCTGATTGCAGTTTAGCAGTGTTACAGAAAAAGTACCAGTGCATGACCATATAACTGCAAAAATATAACTATATACTCCTGCAGAGAGCTGGCTCTTTCATTCATTCACTTAGCAGATATTTCTTGAGAACCTGCTATGAGCCAGGCGTGGCCGCAAATAAAAGAAACAAAATCTCCAATCTCAGAACATTTAGAATCTTGTGAGCTTTCGCGGAGGTCATTTATTTCCCTTCATTTTTTTTTTTAACTGATCAGCCTTCTCAAGGCAAGGAAGGTATTCGCGCTGCTATAATGCCATATGTATGTACTGTTCTTCAACTTCACACTGTTCTGTGTGCCGTTTTGTAGCAGTGAATTGTTTATTATTATGATTCCGATATGTTAATGAAGAGGTACTCATTTGCAAATAACTGTTTAATCTGTAATTAAAATCTGGCAGCTCTCTTAAAAATACAGTTAAAATGCGTAGTCACCGGCCTGCTATATTGAATATGCAATTGCAAAACATTAAGAAAAGCATATCCTATTTATCACTTTTAATGAATCTTTCACCCTGGTCCCTCTGTAAGCCCTTGATGGTATTCCTGTCATCTCATCCATATGCTTCGGAGAGCATTAGCTATTCTCAGGTCTGTGCATGCCGAGGTATAAAATCAAAATCTCTAGGTTTTTTTGGATCACATATAAGCAAGCCATACCAAAACACACACACACACACACACATTATCATTACCATATCCTCATTAAGATGGTGGGCCTCTGACCATATCCTAATGTTTGCTTAGCAATCTGAAATTCATGTATGCAAAAGGAATTTTTCTTATCCTTTTGAAAGAAGAATGATAAATATTTATATAGCCTTAACTCTTTCAGGCAGGCACAGGATCATGTTTTAGAAATGACAAGGAGCTGCTCAGGATCTTTTTCAGCATAATTCATCTTTCCAAGAGGTCCTGAGAAAGGAATTGTAGATTTATCAATATTGGACAGTTTTCTTCCTCTCTCTCCAGTAAGTTTGCTTTGTCTTCCTTCTCTGAAATCAAATCCTTTTGAGTCGTGGCTTTGCAAAAGGAGCCACAAGAGTTATCTCTGCTTTTCAGGCAAGATTGTTCCAGAAGGATGCAGGAGGCCCCACAGGACTGCTGACCTGTGCTCCTCAAGGCTGGGATCCTGATTGTCCTGCAGCCTCCTCATTAGCTGGTTTAGCAACAGTCTCAACTCTAAATAGTCATACAACATCCGAAGTGTTGCTTTCTCGGAGTTATTCCCGTTCTGAAGCAAGAATTGGATAGAGCCGCAAGACGCTCCTCTGCTTGAAATTAAAATTGTCTCCCAACTGCTTGAATCAACATCTTAGTAGTAATGGTAAACTACGGAACATGTCTCAGCTCACAGAGCTGTCTGCTTACGGTAGATGGAAGATGCAGGGAATTTCCGAATTGACTCCTTGCGGTCGCAGGAATGCTATCAGCTCTGTTACTGATAGTAATCAAACTTCTCCACCATATACGCTGACTCCCAGGAGCTGGGTTATTAATCTGAAAACTCAAGTCTCAAGCCAGGTAGTGGTCTTAATTCTTTCTTTCACGTAGGTGAACCGAATCCCTGAATTGTTAACTCCTATTCACTCTTCATTCACCCTTGCGCTTTGGCAAACTTGAAACCCAGACTGTGTGTCAGCTCTGGAGGAGAAAGGAAGGAGCAGGCGTGCGGAGACAGTCTGGGCTCTCAGGCTAGAGGCGCCACTGGTCCCAGCCCCTGCCCACCCGCCACCACCACAGCCGCGGCCAAAAGCACCTTGCTGTCCATCAGGGGCCCCTGTGTCACTGCAGGACTCCTCAGATCCTGCCTCCTGCATGGGACGCCTAATTTAGAAACAGGATATGTGAGCCAGAAAGGGCCTGACAGATCGCTGATTTCAAATCCCCCTGCTTTGTTTTTAGATGGGGAAACTGGGGACTCCCCCAAGGGAAATGATTTGCTCAAAACAGCTAGTTAATGGCAGAAGGCATCCTGACCCCCTGATTAGTCCTCCTCTCCTATTGGCTAGGGTCTGTCTTAAAAGAGAAGGAGATTGTGCCAAGGTACCCAGAAACCTTTGGTGAGATGCAGGGCTCTAGACTGGGACTGTGGTTGGAAGGAGAAATCGAGTCACTAGGCATTAAAATACACAATGGTTGTACTTTTAACGATGAGGCAGTATAGAATTCATAATAATGCATCACATTTGGGTGCCCTTACAGGCCACACGTGAAGGTGGAAATAGACAAGAAGTGGCAAATAAATACAATGTGATCAGTGAAACAGGAGAAATCAGTGGGAGAGGATTTTTAAAAACCCACTCTGCCTGTAGGACCGACGACGGGAACCAGTTGGTGAATGCTGAGTAGTTCGCCAGATAGAGAAAGGCCTTTTAGGATTTAAGTGATACCCCGAGGTTTATTTTAACTGGTCGCTAGCTACTGCGCGCGGAGTATGTGTAGCTTCAAATGTCTTCCCCCAGGTCAGCAGTCTGCGCTGTTAGTAATGGCTTGACTATTCAGGGTCTCTGGGTTCCTGCAATACAGTAACTTTGCATCAGTTTGTGAGATCCAAACAGACCAAATAGGTTCCGTGGGGTTTTCTCAGTTTTGCGGCGAGTCGGCTCGGTTTCTGCTATGGAGTCGCGATCGTCTTCTCCGAGAGCCCCGCACAGACCTGGCGATGCTCGGGTTTCCGTCGACCCCGTAACAGCGTGTTTGGCAGGAAAGGCCGTTAAAAAAGAAATCAAAGCAGCCCTCGGAACTAGATTCCTTTTTGAAAGGTGTTCCTGATCAAAAAATAAAGCTCCGAATTGGACATTGTTTGGATTAAGTGACTAGCACCTTTCCTCTCTCCTCCCCACTCGGTCCTTCCCCCACAGTAGCTTGATAGGAAAGAGTGCATAGGGTTACTCGAAGCTTTCCTTTCTTGCTGCTCATCGTGGAGGGATAGGTTTTTGTTCTTGGTTTACGTAGAATCTTTTATTTGCAGTTTAAATTTTATAAAAAAGCTACCTGCTATACAAAAACTTCCATGTTCATCTGTAACCTCAGTTTTTTGGGTTGGGTTTTATACGTATTTTCACACTTGTCTATCATCGGGAGGAAATGGGAACAGAGGATGGTTTTGAACCAGAGTAGTCCCGTTTAAATTCCCCGACTGCGTCTGCAGGCGTGTGCGCACGCGCACACTCACAGCTAACTACCGGTTGCAATAAAATTGGGTAGCATTTCAGTTTAGCTTCATTAACTCTGAGACGGTGAAGTAATATTAAAGGGGGGGAAAACAGACTAGGTGAAGAGAAACAGATCAATTTTCTTTAAATAAAGACATTATAGGGGGAGCTAGTATCCATTTTTTTAGGTTATCATTGCCATTCCTCAATATTATATACCCATAACTGCATAGCAGAACTTGTATGTGCTTGAAGAAGCTACGTTTTCACGGCAGGAGAGGAAATCAGAATAAATCACTGAGATGCAGGTGCACAGTAATACAAGTAGGCTCTTTCCCCTGCAGCCTGAATGCCTAGCCAATAAAACAAAAGGGCTGGGGCTGAGCTCTCAGGGTCTCCCGGAGCTAAGCCAAGAAGTGTTGGGGGGGGAGGGGTGGGGAGTGGGGGAGGAGGGAGAAGGAGAGAAGGATTGTTATTCAGTCTTCTTTAATGAGATGTATTGCCCACCGCTGAAAGATTGGGGCAGTGTCTTTTGTTATGCTAATTAGACACCATTAGAGCTGGGCTGTCTTTGATTTCTGCTTAATCCTTTCTGCCTCCCTCAGCCTCAATCCTGGCTGGCAAATGGTTGAAAGATGGCGGGGGTGTGTAATTTATTGCTCACGTCTATGCTGAGTTCTTAAGTAACAGGGTTGGTAAGGGAAAGATGTGTCTTACCAAAGGTGGTATGTATGTGGGACATTCATTTGGGGCTTTTTTAAAAAATGATTTTGAGAATAGCTCAATCTCTGCCTTTTTTAGTCCAAACACCATTGTTTGTTTGTTTGTTTGTTTGTATGAAAAGGCTGCATTTGCAGCCGTGCAAAATGGAAAAGGACAGAGTGGAAAATCTAGATGGCCTCCCCTTGGTTGCCTAGATCTTGCTAAAAACAACAAGCAAGTTGGTCATCATGCCTTAGCTTTTGAGGAGACTGTGATTGACAAGAAAAATGGAAGCAAAAATAATGTAAGGGTCAAAAAGAGGATTTTACCAGTTCAAAAAATCCTGCCTTTATGATTTATAGATGTGTGTGCGTTCTTCAGCTGTTGTATTTGTATGGCTACCGAAATTATGAGTGTTTGTGTGAGTTAAAAACAATTTTGTTTTGAAAAATAACTAAGATGGTCCTTTCTGAAATAGTAAAATGGAGGATTTCTGTGAAATCCTTAAAAACTAGCCCTGTCCAGTAAAAATGTCCTATGAACCACAGATACTATTTTAAATTTTCTGGTAACAACACTAAAAAAGAGGGGGGAAAAAAACAAGATAAAGGTAATCTTAATAATATGTTTAACTCAATATGTCAAAAATACTTCAACATGTAATCAATATAAAATTCATGAAATAGTTTACATTCTTTTATTCATGTTAAATTTTTGAAATCCAGTGATTGTGTTGTACTGGTGTGTATTGGATAGCACCTATCACTTGGGATTTGCCCCATTTTAAGGGCTCAGCAGCCTTGGGCTAGTAGCCACCATACTGGGTGGTGCAGGCTTAGTGCGATTCAGTAATTCACTTGCCGAAAAACAATCGTCGGGATGAAATCCACTTTTTATGGTATGCGTAAATATTAGAAGCTGTATGACTTTGGCCGCAACGCTTAGTCTCTAATGAACCCTAGTTTTCTCATCTGTAAAGTGATGTATTTGTTCTAAATGATCTATTAATTCTTCCAGCTGTGCCAGCCCTGAAATTCATTATTCCAAAAATTCACATCCAGAGCCCGAGTATACTAGAACTTAGCCGTCCTTTCCTCTAATTTAGTATTTGAAAAGAAGCCTTCTTCCACCACAGAGAAAATTGCAAGCTCTCCTGCATGCCATACCCATACCTTTCTTCCTCCAAATGTCTGGAACTTTCTTTGAATTCTCCTGAGGCTTATACTCTTTTAATAAAGCATTTGGTAGCGTTTAGGCTCTCGGCAGTTTTCGCTAGGTACTTTTGGAATGAGGTTTTTGAGCAAAGATGTGAAGGCAATTGGCAAGTAATTACTGCACATTAGTAGAATTACATAAACATCAAATCTCTAAAACCCAGTGGTCTTTCTTCTTTCTTTTTTCTCTTTGTGATCTAGCTGATTTACTGTGTCATCAGTGAAACACAAATCCTAAAGACACTTTCCAGGAAGGTTATGTGTTCAACTGTCCTGAGCCCTAAATGTGGTCACTTTCTGTGCCCCTAAGAGAAGCCCATCAAAGAAGAGTGGCCCAGACGTGCGGAGTCATGACTGGTAGAGACCAATGTGAAAAGACCAGGAAGGTGGATGTGCGTGGAGATTATCATTCAATATTAGAATCGAACTTTTAATAAAAAAGTGTTCCACACCCGTAGAGTGGCGCCCTTTAGTCATCCCATTGATAAGATCTCATGGCTAGATATTACTGGCAACATCTGGCTTTGGGACTTGAGATAATTTTAAATGTTGAGCACCTTCCTACACTACCTGGGCATTGTCAAGGTTACCTGATGTGGGAAAAATTGATATAACATACTTTGTGATAAGAAAGGGCAACTTGTTTCAGTTTGTTAAGAGAGTAGATCTCATGTTCTGTGTTCTTAGCACAGTTTAAAAAAAAAAAATTCCGCAAAAGCATTGTAGGCAACACCTTAGAATGTTCTAGAATACTGAAGACGTACAGGCAGGTGGTTAAAACTTGGCTATTTTCTGAATCGGCAGCTCAGTAAGCACCCAGGTGTCCATTTCTAACACTGAAAAAGGGTCACGTTGGCATTTGTCACCTAACTGTCTGCAGTTGAGAATTATTTTAACCGGATCAATAAAGCGCGGTTACTGTGCTATTACTGTTGGCCCAGCCAGCAGATGAAAGAGCTCTGTTACTAAGAATGGGATTTTACCTCTAAGTGGGAAGAGACTCCCTTTTCTCTCCCTTTTCTCTTGCTGAAATGGGCACATGACGGAAAGCAAGCCAGCCAGCGATTGAGGAAGACAGGACACAGGGCTGCTGTTAGAAGAAATGTCATAAAAAGAAGAAGAAGAAGAAGAAATGTCATGGTCTGATTTGATTCCAGAAATACCTTGCATCTGGTCTTTGTATATTACATCACTACTTTTGCAGAAAGCCTTTTTTTTTTTTTTCCAGTTTTCTTGGTGTTTCTTCTGACCTGTGAAGAAGGAACAATAGGGCCACTAAGGCACTCATGGGCCTGGGTCAGCTACTTCAGGGTATGGATAGTCTGCCTCAAAGGAACGTTCTTTCCCTTTTGAATATATTTATTCCTGTTAATAAGGAATATTGGTTTTTTCACCCAGAAGATAGTGCTTTTAAAAAGTCTGACGAAATGTACTGTCAGTCATTGTCTAAGAGTCAGGTATGAATCAGCCCCTTTGAGAATAAACCGCCCAAGGTCTCTCAACAATCTCCAAGTGGACCAACAAACTGATGGCAAGCATTTTGAATACGATGGACTTTGAGTCTCATTACTTGTTTTCTGCACCATCATCATTTTTTGACACACATTCCTGTGTCATGGCCCTTTCATTACAGAATGGAATTGTCGAGTAAGTTGATATTAAATTTTAATGTTATTGCTGTTATTACTGTTGACTGTTTTTAGCATTAGTATGCCTGGTTCTTTCATTCCAGCGTCTGCAGGGCCAGAAAACAGAAGTGTGCATCAACAGTCAGGAAAATTACCGTATACCCTGGAGACCCAGCATCGCATGCTCTGCCTGTTGTGAATGATGAATCAAAATGGAAAGGTTATCATTTTCATTAGCTAGGAAAGAACAAGACCATACTTTTCTCCAAGTGTAATTACAGTGGTTCACCGGCAACATTACACTGCAGTAATTAGTCTAAAGGTGTATGTGAGGGCAGGCTTTTGCACAGACACTAGAAATATTATTTCAGAGTTTAAGGTCACAGCCTTGTGTTTAACATGTTCCAGGCAGCTTAGGGGAGGGGGAAAAAAAAACTAATTTGACTGGAGCTAAAGAAAGACATTTGACATTTCCCAGAGTCATGTATTCGGAAGCCAGTCAGGTGGAAAAATTGTATTTTATTATCTACGAAAACCAAGAAAACAAGGAAAAACAATTAAAAAAGAAAGAAAGAAACCCTCAACAACTTAGCTGCAGAAATGGCATGTCAGAATATTTTGTAGGATAAACAAAGATAATATACAAGTTTATTAGGAATGCGATATAAATAATTATGAGAGCTTTTGATATATGTGTTTTAATCTCCTTTTTTTCCTAAGGCAATTGGACAGAAGAATTAATTTCTAGAAACTCTTCAGGGGAAGGAATATAATTTCTTTACCTTCCTATAACTCTTGCAAGAAATAAATACTTCTCTTATACTGGTACTCAAATATCTATCTATCCTTTGTGAATGTTTTTTGAACACTGAGCTGTTACACTGAAATACTGAGATCTTTCTAACCTAACCCTCCAGTAGAGATTGAATTGGAATTTTTTTCCAAAGCCTTATCTCAGGCTTCCTGTATAAGTACAACAGAAGTGAGGAAGTGGAGGGCTGGGGAGGGACTAATAAAGAAAAAATAAACTTTATGAGAAGTTTATATTTAATGTCATCTATAGGAGTTTAAAAGAAACTTTCTACTTCTAGCGCAAGGACTCTTTTTGCGGAGGTAAAGGTGAAGGCCCACAGCTTCTACTGTCTTGGGTTAATGTTGTATGGCGGGCGGGCCTGAAAGCAGTTCTGTTCGGTGCCTCTCTCCCAGGCCTTACACAGCCAGGTGGGAACTTTCTGAGGACAAATGGAGAAACAGTGTAACCACCCGCGTGAGCATTCATCCAGCAACCGCATTCTGCCGGAAACCACTGCTTTGTCAGCGCCGGGCTGTTTTATGTGTGTTTTCTGGCCATATGGTTTGAACTGATGTTTCTCACAACTTCGGGCACTTGGGAAATTTTAAGCATAGATGTGACACAAATAACACGGCTAGCTGATTATGTAATGTACTGAAAATTCTACCCAACACTTGAATTTAAAAACATTCCTTTTTGTTTGTCGCAGATGTTTCTCTATTCAAGGAAAAATCACGCCCTGCAGAATCAGATCTCTGATGTTGTAGATTTTCTCCAGCTAGCTCTCAAGTAGGAGGCCCCCGCTAGTGGGAATGCCTCCAGGACTTCTTCCTCTTCCTTCTGCCCATGCCCCCGAGCAAATCACCACATCTCGCTGGGCCTCAGTTTCCCTTCCTGTGAAACCCGAGATTGCCAACCCCGCCTCAGCTGCTTACTTCTTGGTCCGTTTACGGGACTCCTGCCTTTATTTCTAGCCTTTATGGATAAACGAATAGAGAAGTAGCCATGAGACCCTTTTCCCATCTTTCCAACAAGGCCTGGAAAATTGCATCAAGTGTGTTCTTTCGTGTCCGGCTCCGTGAGGTCACCAGTAAGGCAGGATCTCGTGACGCCTTTTTCCTACACTTTGCCTCACTTTGGTGATGCAGTCTGTGAAATGGAAGCAGAATGGTTTTACAAGACCGTTTTTATCATTCGTTTTTCATAAAACATCCGTGTTTTTTTTGTTGTTGTTTTATTTATTTAAGTAAACTACGCCCAGCGTGGGGGTCAAATCCACAACCCCAAGATCGGGAGGCGCACGCGCCACCGACTGAGCCAGCCAGGCGCCCTTCGTAAAATATCTTTTTACAGCTAGGTTAAAATAGACTAACTGAAGTTCTGCTTGCCGTAGGAAAAACAGCTTTCTCCACGGACGTTTGATGAATAAGTGACGAAGTAAGCCAACCTTGGGAGAGCAGGACTGACCGCCACATGCAGAAGTCCTGACTTCTGCCGAAAAGTCAGGCTTCTCAAAAGTAAACTGAGTTTCCCCCAGAAATTCTTAACTTCCCATCCCAAGTTCCTAAACCCAAAAATCTTGAAGAAACTAAACGAGCATTTTAGTTAACCAATTATAAATTATACATCTGTAAAACAAATCAGGAGCAAAAGGGTTATCTTTCTTAGGATTATAAAACAAGGGCTTTGTTGGGAAGATTTCAACAGGCTTCTTTGGCTTCAGGTCCCTCGACCGCTTTTTGAAAGACTTTGTGGGTGTTCGAGATCACGTTACTTTTAAGTGCAGCAAGAAAATAGCCGTATGCTCGAAGCATACATTGACTTTAGGAAAAGTGAGCCTGGATTCAGAGTACGTATTTCCTTCATCGGGAAGCTTGTGGGCATACCGGTCCTCCTTGAGACTCCTCTCTCCCAGGTTCTGCTGGCACTCTGCACCCCTGCTTCTGACCATCCCTTCTCCCTCCAAGCATCCCCTTCCCTCCTGTCCTTGAACGTTCCAGCTCTCTTGAAGCCACTTCTAGGCCATTCTTCTTTGGGTTCGTGAGTCCACTAGCACCCTAATTTGTGCTACCAGTCACCATCTTTATGAAACACTTCATTGCCAACCTCTCGCATATTCTTGGGGATTTGTCCATTCTTAAATTTTCCCCCAAGTTCCACCTGAAACCCACCCCCCACCCCCACTCCTTAATGTCATCGGTGTTTTTAGGGTTACTGGAAATAGTCGATTCTCTTAAAGGTTGTATTTGATAGTCACTTCATTGCAACTTCGTTCTTTAAAAAAAAAACAAATATGGAGGAGGGCATTTATTATTCGTTTTTGTTGGTTTTCTAAGGGTATTGGACTAGATTGCGGCAGCTTTTGATCAAAGTCCTGGCTTCCTTATGCTCATTTTTGCTTCGCGTCTTTCGAGGAGCTTTAAGAGCCTCTCTGGTGAGACAGAATGCACGGCTAAGGGGCCAGAAGAGGTGACGGGAGAGATGTTTGCCACCATAAATTACTGCACATAAATTATTGCCATTTTCCCGGGCAAATAACAGTTAAATACTTACTCTAAGCAGTTCTCTGGTGGTTGATCAGAAGCCCCACCCTCCACCGAGCCCACGTACAGGGGCCCCGAACTCTGTGTCTGTGTGAGCTCGCGTGGCTTTCCCTCCAGGTGAGCGAGGACAGCTTGGCGGTGCGGACTACGGCCAGCCACTTCCATCCAAACAAGACGGAAGCAGCAGCCCACCTTCTCGGTGGCTTGACAGTCTCATAACTGGTGCTAGATTAGTTTCCCGGAAACTTAATGTGAGATGAAGTATAATTGCAGATTTCCTTAAGAACCATTGACAGATACTTAGCCTAAGTTATAAGCAACTCACACTGTGAAATGTGTACAAACACGCTAAGTTTTCTTCCAGAAGAATATACTTCAGTAAAAACCAATATTCATCCATCTTTTTAAATAAACAGCCGTTCTCGTTCAAAGGAGAAGCTGGGGAGATGTTCTGTGGTTCCCACTCGATTTTCAAAAGGGTTGAATGTGGTAGGAACGTTTGTTGGTTTTCAGGGAGTGAAGGAAGTCTCTGATAAGTATCGTCCTGGAGACCTTACGGCCTTTGGCTAAGCAGGCTACGTTTTGAACAAGATAGTAAAAAAAGATAGTAAATTACGGTGCATTTAGGTATTGGCATCATATAATGGAGAGGAGAGTTTGGTGTTTTGATTTTAATTGTTAGGTTAGGTCTGCTTAGTGCAGCTGTGTTTATGTTTCCTCAACACTAACTGTCCGAACGTGGTGACAAGTCCCTATATATGAGAATAGGGACCACTTTTTTGAAATCTTCTTGTCATTGTGCTTTAATACAGAGAGTTGTATTTATCAAGCAGCGAAGGCGGAAATAATTCTAGGCACAATCATTCCATCCAGCTAGTCGCTACTACATCAGACAATTTGACAATCTTGTTAAAAAGAAGTAATTGGTACTTTAAATGTTGCACTTCACAGTGGACAAAACTTGGAAATGGTAGAATTTTTTCAACTAGTCACATTTCTTTAACCAGTGTTTTGGTTGATTTAACTTGGTATTAAAGATGCGCGCTTAGACTGTAAATGTAGATCGATCCTGTAGAGAATTAACAGTCCCATGTCTTTGCTGTCTTTCTTCCTAAAAAAATAAAATAAAATAAAAAATGAACACGGGGTCATGGCTGCAACAAAAAAGAGAGAGTTGCTTATGAGAAAGGAAATTATTTAATAAGTAAATGGCTGTAGGAATTAATCAGGAATTTTAGAGTTCTATGCAACGTGTGAAATGTTTAGATGCAGGGACTTAATGACTAGTTTTTGAGCCATTTTCGTTAGTGTTACATCCCTCATAACTCAAATTAATGTTTATTACTACTCTTCCCGATTGCCAAAATATTTTCATGAATTTGGATTAGAAGCAGCTTGTTCTGGCTTGTTTTGCAACGTTGTTCGGAGAAACCAAGTGATACTTAGAAGATTTTTGTGTGTCTCAGAGGCCTTAATTATGTTACTTATGTTGAAGGAGGAAGCTAAGTTCTGTTTCAGAGTTATGTAAGAAAATAAGATTTCATGCTAGGCTCATTTTATATTAGTGCATAGATAATAATGTCTTTCAGGAAATTTGAATTAGTGTTTCTTAGCTACTCAGTAACTAGCAATTGAGAGTCTTCTTTAAATCCGAGAGGACACCGCTTACCAATCCAGGACTGTTTGGGGTGGCGTTTTTGTTTTGGATTCTCAGGTGTTTGCCCTTATCTTTACTTTTCTCTCCCCTTCTCTCCACAGATTGGCGAAAGACAGCAAGTGTTAGTGACCGAAGAATCTTTTGATTCCAAGTTTTATGTTGCCCACAATCGATTCTATGAGCAGGTGAGAGACACTCCGCGTTCTTACGCTTTCTCCGAAATGAGAAGGGCTGTGAAGTAAATCCCTTTAAGCAAAAGGAACTGAAAGGAGGGGAGGCCTGTAGGGTCCTGTCGCAGCAAGGCGAATAGGGCATCAGGCCAGCTAGCCGAACGGGGGCTTCTCTCTGCGGCTGAGTCCACAGAGCATCCTCCCCAAAGGAGGGAGTGTGTTTTAGTCCTCAGTCATCTTTGCCGGGACCAGCCATGGACTTTGGGAGTTGAGAACGGGTAGTTCTCGCTGCCAGAATTCCCACAGCCTCGCCGCAGAGAGGGGAAAGTTCTGTGCAGGGAACAGGAAGGATGTCTTCGACTTCAGCGTGGAAGGGCAGGGATTTCCTCCCAGTGTCCCGGCGCTCACTCAGGTGGTTGGTCTGTCGGTGGTTTTTTTAGTTCTGCTTAGTTGTAGGATTTTTTTTTTTTTTTTAACTTCCATCTTGTTAAGAATGCTGAGGGCAAAGGGAAAAGGGTCGATTCTGTGGATTCAGCTCAAATCGTGTGACTGACTCTGGAGACCACCATAAGGATCAAAACAACTTCACTCTGAGCATCTTCTTCTCGGGCCGAGCCGGCGCTGAGGGCCCCCCACTCACCAGCTGCCTTGCCCTCCCTTGTAAACTGGCCCCCCTACCTCACCGCCGCCAGCCCCGCTTCTCTGTCAGCATTTGGGATTCCACTTCCCCAGAGCGGGGAGCCGTTCAGAAGTGACTGAAGAATACACAGTGCCTCCTTCAGGGTTCGTGGCCCTGGAGAAGGCCCAGGAAGGGATGGGCTCGCCCCTCCTCGGTAGGAGACTCTCCCACCGGCATAGGGATTTCGTCGGTCACTCCGGGACTCTGTGAACGTTTCTTTTTCTTTTCTTTTCTTTTTTTTTAGATTTTATTTATTTGAGAGAGAAAGCATGAACAGGGGGAGGAGCAGAGGGAGAGGGAGGAGCAGACTCCCCACTGAGCAGGGAGCCCGGTGGGGGTACTTGATCCCCGAACCCTGGGATCATGACGTGAGCCAAAGGCAGACATGTAACCCACGGAGCCACTCAGGCGACCCTCTCTTAGCTTTGCTTCATACCAAATGTGTTTTCCTACTTTTTTGTTCCTTTCTTATCAAATGAGAAGTGAATTTTTTCTTTTTTCCCTGTGGGTCATGGCTGAAATTAGAGTGTGGGAAGCCTCTTCAGGCCAGGGTGGGCGAGTCAGGGAAGCCTGGGAAGCCAAGGGAAACCCCCTGCCCGTGTCAGAGAACAGGGAAGCCGTCATCGGAGAAACCTCCCACACTGATGCTTCCCAGGGAATAACCCCAAACTGGGCCCTGAGTCCTCAGGAAATGTGGGAGGAACTTTTCCAGGCCTAGACTAAAGATGCCCTATTCCATACCCAGCAGAAACTACAGCTGAGGGAGGGTTCCCAACGCTCCATGCTGGGGCCGAGTTTCTTCCCCATTTTCCATCTCATTAGTTGGCTCCAGAGAGCCATTTCCCTATTCAGGCCAACCTGCTCAGCCCTGGGGAGGAACTCCATTGTATTTTGGTCGCCTCTTCCCTCTCTTTTCTCTGCCATCTGGGTTGCTGCCTCAGCAGGGAACATTTTCCCCCTTCATTTTAAAGGCAATGGCATGCCTCATTAGCTGTTTCCTCCAATTTAAAGCAGTCGGGCTTTTTCCAATTATTAAAACTGGAGGGGGAAAAAAACACTGAGCCCTTCATTCAGATCAAGGCAGCAGATCAAGGAGAGTTATTTTTCCCCCAGAATAGTACCACGTCTCCCAGGGACAGTTTACTCTAGAGATTTTCTTGCTTTATAAAAACCGATTTAAAGGGGCTTTCATATTCTGATACTAAAGCTCTTTCAGTTCATGTGCTTGCTGTAACTCACCACCCAGGTGACCTTTTTCCTATCCTTTGATGAGGTCATGGACTCAGGGGTAATAAAAAGAATCAAACCCAGAAAGACCCAGATCCCGCTTCTTCTCCCAGAGAAATCGGCCATGGAACCCTGGCTCGCCTCCGACTTGTCTCTATGGCGAAGCATATCAAAGATTTCAGAGGAATGATTTTTCTAAATAAGATGAGTTCCAGAAGTGAGGACGCTATCTAGATACGACAGTATTACTGAGCTGGAATTCGTCTGTTTGTTTTGGATCCTGACTTGAAAAGCCTGGCAAGTGGCTGAGGCAGTGACAGAACCGTGAGGGACACATAGCGTGTGCAAACCTCCTCCAGGTCCCCAAGGACCTGCTCAAGGTAAACAAGTGCTTTTATCAGAAGTCTCGAGTGGAGAGAGACCACCTGACAGCTTCCTGTGAACTAGCCAAAGGAGCCTCCGGAGCCGCCGACCCTCCACGAGGGTAGAAGGAACCAACGTGCGAGTCCCGTACCAGAGCGAGACACGAGAAGGGGGGCCGTTAGTCAAAGGAGACATTTAGCTCCGAACACCAACAACTGGGCCATTAAAAAGGACACTTTTAAGTGTTCTTCCTCTCCCTGCCCGCCCAAATCCCACACCCGTGGGCTCTCTCTCTCACACACACACGCACACTCATATACACCCAAACATGCAGGCCTTTATTTGAAGTGTCTACTCAAACCGTTATTCTGACAGCTCACTTGGCAGGTATTAAAAGTATGGGGCTTTCATCAGCGTTGTCTCGGTTTTCTTCATCGCATGGGACAGCCAAGAGCAGACTATCAAAGGCCTGTCCAAAAGCGACTGGCTGATTGCTGGGGGCTCTCCCGGGTCTGCCTGCCACATGCCTAAGGACAGCAGGCGTCCCGCCACAAACGAGCATTGTCTCCAGCCCGCGACCTCCTCCCACGCACGCCTTCCCGGCCCGCGGGAGCTCCAGATCCTTGAGCAGCTGGAAGACGGAGCCTCCTCGGGAAAGGATCTCAGGACAGAAGAGAAGATACCAGGGGGCAGCCAGGGGAATCTGAAGAAAGGATGGACTTCGGTGAATAGTAATACACCAGTGTTGGTTCCCTCATTGTGACAAATGTACCGTACTCGGGGTAGGATATTCGTAATAGGAAACGGGGTCTGAGGTATCCAGGAACCCTCTGCTTTCTTTGCAGTCGTCCTACAAATCTAAAACTGTGTCCTAAAATGGAGAGTTTATTTTTTTTAAACAAGATTAAGTCTCCTGAATTTTTCTTTAAAGGTCTTAGTGCCAAAGAACCCCACATTCATGGGGAAGATGATCGAAGTGGACATTTATGAATCGGGCAAGCATTTCATGAAAGGGCAGCCAGTATCAGACGTCAAAGTATACACGCCATCCATCAGCAAACCGCTAGCAAAGGGAGAAGTCTCAGGTTTGACAGAGGTGAGTAAAAGACGCTTTTCTCTCTACCTTGCTGGTAAAACAGCAGCTGTGGAAGCAGGGCGATTCCAGACCATGTTTCTGTTATCATTTCTAGTTCCCTTCTTATGTATGCGCGAGGCTTTAATCCTTCCTGACAGACTGAAATCTGAATTAGAAAGATGCAGTTTTGCAGATGCCTTTAGCTTAGCTTCTCTGCCTGTAGAGGGATTGAGCCATTCCTGCTTGTAGGAGTAGAAGCTTTAGGGCAAAAGGCATTTTCAGGTGGAAGAGGGAACACTGAGTATCGTCTGATCCTGGGCGTTTCTGTGTCAGGAGATCCCGAGTGGAAGGGGGTGGTGAGAGGAAGGTTTTCTTGCTGGACAAAGCTGTTGATAATACAGTAAAAGCCTACAGTTAAACAGGCACTAAAGCGTGTCGGTGTGTGCGGTAAGGGTGCCTTTCTCCAGGCTGTTTGTTGAATATCTGCGTTACTCATGTGGAGTGAAAATTAAACAATTTTTTTTCCTTTCTATAAAAAAGTAACCTGACCCTTCTTTTATACCTTGGTGCAAATCTGGCTGTTTGCCAGTCTCCCTCTTACATTTCATTGAGCTACAGTTGTAAAAGCTGATGGGGTGTGAAATGAAAATGTGTATCACATTTCTAAGCATCATTTGATGTCCTTTCTCCAACACAATTGTTAAGCACTCCAAAAAAAGTGTGCAGCAATGACTTCATGTACCGAAAAATGAGAAGTGGGATTTATCTGGCCATCGAGTTCCACGATTGTTTGAATATATGTATTATCTTTTCCCTCAAAATAAATTGCCAGGGCATGTTAATTCGGCGTCGAGTGTAGCGACAAAGAGGGTCCTGTTATCTGTATTTGCACTCACTGTGGTGACGCACTGTGGCGTCCAAACATGAGTGATGCCTCTCGTGAGCCTTCAGGTGCACGGGAAGAATCAGCACGCACGGCCATCTGACCGACAATGGAGTGACGTGGGCACGCCTCTGTCAGGGCCCTGCCAACGGTGTGTCATCCCACTCAACTAGGAGTGAGTGCCAGTACTTGAAGAGCATAGCCATTAATGGTTGCTGTGGTTTAAAAAAATAATAAAAAAAAATTCTTGGAGTTTGGGATGGGTGACCAGGAAGGAACAGTAGAATCCAGACATTAAATTATCTTGTTTAGAGATTTGGCTTCTGATGTGTTAGCTAGTATTTGAGAGATTTTTAAAGGAAGTTGACTTGTTGTTGTTGTTGTCGTTGTTTGTTTTTCTACAGAGTTGTGTATTACAAGTTCGACTTTAAATTGCCACAGTGAAAAAGATTTCACAGCAAATGGCAGTAGTGGGCAAATGATGGTTTAATTCCTCCACTGTACATCTATTGAAAAGGATGGGGTTTTGAAACATCATCCTCAACAAAGAAAAGCAATACCCTTTTGTTAGTTCCTTGACTATCATGTTACCTGCTACAAGGGCATTTAAAATTGGGGGGGGGGGGGAGCTTTTCCCCTCCCCCTTTCTCCCTCCCTCCAGCCTGGAAAACACGTTGTCATATGTTCTGCCAACAGCCCTTCTCCGCACTGGGCTGTCCCAGTTCCTCGGTGAGATGAGGAAAAGTCACTTGCGTGTTGGCCCTCCTCGGTTTCTAGGGAGGGGCAGGGCCACACGCACGCGGCCTAAGGGTTAGGACTGTCCATCTGGCTATTTGCATCCAGGGAAAATCAGGCAAGTCTTCCATCACCATTTGTGACTTCTTGTACGTTAATGAGTATGACCTTACACTTCATTACTTGTCAGCTCTTAAACATACGCCAAGCTCAGGGTCGAAAATCCTTCTTCAGTGAATGTGTCCGGATGTTGGAAATGTTTTTGCTAATGATATGAGCCAAAATAAATCAAGCAGGAAGAGAACAGCTCCTTCCATTTGTATAGAGTGGAGAAGTGGGTAGCAGTGTACCCACGTCTCAAACACTTTGAGCTCTTTGAGCACCGATAAAGGTGCTGGGACTCTTGAAGGACAAAGCCAGCACACCCTGTCATGGGTGAAGCATGACCCTGGGGCCCGACAGACCTGAGTTTGCCTCTGGACTTGCCAGTTTACCCTAACCATGCGACTGCCGAGCTCAATTTGGTCTTCATTATAATGGGAATACTAACGTCTAGCTCGTAGGGTCATTGAAAGGAGTCCATTTGGTAGTGTATGTAAGCCACCTAATACTATTCCTGGGACGTAGCGAACAGCTACCAAGGGGTTCTTTCCCCTTTCCCTTAAATCTAGTTGCATCTAGAAAGAGCAAACTCTGAAGGTGACCTGGTACTAATAATTGTTGTATTGGTTGTTTAGCCCTCATCGTGCAGTACACGCTGTATGGGGGCCAGCGAGGGGGGCGGATTTCTGTATTATGATCACCTGTTCAGGGCCAGAGGACCCATCCCATCGGAATATGTTTCTGCATGTTGTAGGCTTTTCCTTAGTTTGTCTAGAATGGTGACCTCCCCTGTATACTTTGTAAAGAAATCTGAAAAGGCATCTAAAGCAAAATACTGTGTTAAGAAATTATTGTCCATAGTAAATGCATTTACCCTCACTGAGAATTTTATGATTATTCTCTTAAGTATTTAGCCCGATGCTCGTTTAGAGTTATTTTGTCTCACTTTAGGCCCTGTTGGCATCTTCTGAGAAAACTGGTGAGGGGTCGAACAGACTGGGGGAAGAAGCACAAACTGGGTGGGCATCATGAGATCCAGATTATAGCATTCCGGCATTTGTGCTAACAGACCCTGTGACCTTTTGTATATCACTTAGGTTCCCTGAACCTCAGTTGTCTCTGCGATTCTGTGATTGAAATATTCTATTTGACAAAAATGGATTGGCTGCCTACCCTGTGGCAGGGCGTTGAATTCTATAAATATTAATGGACGTAGGGCATTGTTATTTTCAGGTAATAATAAGTAAATGCCCACAACATGATGGAAAAGGAAAGCAATAATAAAGTCAAAAGGTTACTGTCCTCTAAGAAATTATACGCTAGTGGAAACAGGGTATGGTAACATCTTGTATGATTATTCCTGTCTTTCCTTTCAGTTTGGTTAGAGGAATAGAGAATTAGAAGGAGAGGGTGATAAGAAAGAAGCAAAATTGGTCTGAATGTTTTTAGGGAATACGGAAGCAAACTGCTACCTGTAAGCTAATAGCGAATATTTCTGAGTAAGTACCATTTTAAGGATAATTAATTTCAGAAAAAGGTTATATAATAATTAAACAGTGGAAGACGTGGAATTCAAAGGAATAAATATAAATCAAAGAAATGGGAGATCATGATCTTTTATATGGAAAGTGTCAAAAGTGCTTTGTTCTTAGGAAGAAGGAAGGGACACGTATGTTTTCATAGATGTTCTTGGATAATAATTCCCAAGTGTGGTCTCCAGATTTGCAGCATCAGCAAATCTGGGAACTTGTTAAAAAGGCGAATTCTCAGGCTTCAAACCGGACCTGAATTGGAAACTCTGAGAGCAAGGCCCAGTAACCTGTTCTCTTAATAAGCTCTCTGGGTAATACTGGTGCGTGCTCAAGTTTGAAAATCACTCTTCTAAGAAAATGATTCTCAAGCGGGAAAGGGTGTTTGTTATTTATAAAAGCAGTTTTAATATTGTAATGTGATAATGCCAACTTTACTCACTTCCAACTTCAGAAAGCATGGGACAACATCCCCCTGAATGGCGGAGACCGTCTCATCCATGTATTAATAATTCTCCAGAAGTGGGTTGTAGAAATGATTGTGGGGACATGCAAACGTCGCCTGCCTGTGGGGAGGGGGGATAGGGGGAAGGACCAGAGGCATGGGAACCGTGAGATAAAGCACGAGTTTTAAGATGTTGAAGAGCAGTGATATTTTTGCCATGGTCCCTCACAGAGCCTAAGTTTGTTGTAACTTATCCTGTTCAATGTGATGATCGTTTTAGAAAGTTGAAGTTTCCTCAGAAAATTGCCGTGTCATCCAGTCATGTCACCTGAAGAAAATCTGTGGGGAAACAGGGCCTACTGCACCAGATTCATGACCACTTGATAATATGAAAAATTACCCGAGAGCCATCATCAAAGACTGGGATCGAGGAGTGGTTTTGTTTTAACTCAGTTATGGAAAATTTGTACCATAGCAAATTTGAAGCACAATATAAAGTAGAGAGAACAGTATAATCATCTCACACACCCATCACCCACCTTTAACACGTGTGACTTCTTTTTTCCATACTGAACATCCCAGCATAAGTACTCACGGGCTTTGTCCTGAAATACTCACATAACCGTCCAATAATAACCATATAGCGCCATCACCAACACCGTGATTACTGAGCGCAGAGTTGAGTTGAGGTGGCGGTGGTGGTGAGGCTGGTTTTACAGTTGTTTTGTTGCTGGGTATTTCCCTTGAGGGATGTACAGGCAGAAAGTGGTTTTAAAGTGAGCTGAAATCATTCCTCTCTGTACGGCTGCACCAGCCAGTGTAGTCACTGTTAGGAGCATTTGTTCTACTTTACTTTCAATTTTTTTAGAATTTTAAAAATTTAGTTTTGTTTCAAAATTATGTAAAATATTTGACAAAATCAAATCTATGGAAGTATGTTCTGAGAAGTTCACCTTCTGTCTTCTCCACCCTGTTTCTTCTCTTACCTATTTAAGGAATTTTGTTTGTTTTAGTTTTTGGCTTATTCTTCCAATGGTTTGCTTTAACAATATAAACAAATACATGTACATGTTTTTTGTCACCTCCTTCCTAGATAAATGGTAGACACTTTTGCTGTTTTTCACTTGACAGTGTATCTTGACAGTTACTGCCTAGAAGTATATAAAAATTCAATGAATGTTTTTAATGATTTTTGTTAGGCTTTTAAGTGAAATACATGAGAGTCTGTATTGTTCTAGTATCTAAGTTGAATACTATTACCCTGTATGAAACCCATCTTCTCGGTCAAAGGAAAGATAGGCGGGGTTACCTCCAAGTATTTAGGTAGCCGGAGAAATGGTAGGCCAGTCAGAGGTTAGGAGAGGTCTGCCATGCGAGCACAACACGGTCTAGAAGCCAGCGGTGGCCACGAGCACCTGCATCCGGAAGAGAGGATGCTTTGGCCGTGGGAGTTCATAAACTCTGAAGCCCATCCCTATTTGGAAATGAATGCAGCTAGTTCCCTTACCTGGTACCATTATACCTGTGATTCATTGACTTCCCTCTGTTGAGTCCATGCTTACAAGTCAACCTTGTGATTATCCTCACCAACACGTGGTATTTTCTGGGGTTTTGGCAGTGGCCATCTTGATGGGCATGAGGTCAGGCGTGGGTTTTTCAGCCCAAGCTCATACCACCTTTTCCTCTGGAGTTGCAAGAGTCTTACTGATAACTTTAGGGCTTTAGCTGTCTTCTGTGTACCAGCGCGGGCTTCTGCTGGATGCAGAGAGAGAGAGAGACAATGATGAGAAAATGGACGACATTAACCATCTTCTCTGTGTTCTGTGGAGAGTGGTATTCGAGTTATCAGCCTGTGTTAGGGAGACAGGAGAATATGAATACTACCACTGCTTGATCAAAGCTAACTACTTTTACCTAGGTAACTAGCTAACATGTTAACTAGTTCAGCTAACATTTCCTGATGTTCTTTTTTTCTTTGGTGGCCCATGTCCTAACATATCACTTGAATCCTACCATGTCTGAGATCGATACTTAAGAAGTCAGAGCCATTTTGTGCCTGAATCAGAAGAAAATTCTCTCTGATTCCAAACTTAAGTAGTGAGTTTTATTCCAAAGTTTTTCTCTTTTTGAGTTTATTCCTAGTAGGAAAGGACTGCTTTAAAGAGAGAAGGAGGGTTTTGAAAAGAGCTTGAGATTTGGAGTCTCTCGTGTTTGGGTTCAAATTGGAATTACATGCTTCTCTGCTCCTGTACAACTTCCCTCGACTCACTGTTTCTTCATTTGTGAAATGGACACAACTGATCCACAGAGGATTAAATTAAATAATATGGACAGAGTGCCGGGTGTGTCATAGGTGTGTTAATATTATTAATATTTGATAAAGGGATTCCGTAAATATACTTTTAAAAATCAGTGATTTCCTGGGTCTTGCTTTTTTTTTTTTTTAACTTCAGTGTTTTTTTTAAAGGTATTTTATTATTTCCATTGGCTTTCACTCTACAGTATTCTACATCAGTTAAGGACACTGATGCTGATTCTGATTCCACGGGTCTGAATCTTTGTGTTACCAAAGATTCAGGAGTGTGACCTTAGGTAAACTACTCTTCCTCTCTCCACCTCCTCTCTCTCCTCCTTAAACAAGATAACGATAGTACCTACTTCATGGGATGACATGGAAATGGCTTCACGGTCAATAACGTTTGGCCACTCTTCATATTATCATTATTAATTTGTGATGCATTCCACACAGTGAAGCAGAGAAAGTAAAAATTGCCCAACCTTTTATCATTTCAAAAGTTGTCATCGGGACACCCAGGTGGCACAGTCAGTTGAGTGTCCGACTCTTGGTTTGGGCTCAGGTCATGATCTCAGGGTCACGAGATCGAGCCCCACATCAGGCTCTGTGCTCTGTGTGGAGTCTGCTTAAGACTCTCTCCCTTTCCCTCTGTCCCTCCACCCTGTGAGTGCTCTCTCTCTCTCTCAAATAAATCTTCACGACAACAACAACAAAAGTTGTAGTCATCAGCTGTCGATTTCCTACAAAATGGCGGATGGAAACAGACAAACCCGGAAGCTCCTCCACATAATGAGAATAACCAATGAGCAGGAAGAGACTTCAGAGCAATTTAAGAGCATTGGCTGTTCTTCCTGACAGACATTTCTTTCCCTTTATGTGTCTTTCTAAAGGCGGCTGTTCCAGAACTGAGAGCTGGACCTACCATTCCACTTCTCAGAAGCGACGGGAAGGCTGCCCCCAGGGTGCCCGGCTGCCACCTGTTTCTCATCCGTTGAGACTTTGATCCCAGTAATGGATTCACTTGAGCAGTTAGATAGCTCATCACCACCACAGCCGAGTGCACATGGAAAGGAAGCAGGAGTTTTACAGGATGGCACGGTTTGCCTTCATACCAGACACAGGGCCAGCAGGATATTCGGGTGGGCTGAGTTTTATGTACAAACCATACTGTATTTTCAGAGCTCTCACCCTTACCAAAGCACCGTTAAAGTGCTTCCCTCTTCATCTAACATTCATTTCCAAAACCACTGAAGTGAAAGGGTCTATTAGTTCAGGGCCAGATTTGAAAGCACATGAAAACTGCATTCATGAGGTTAAGAAATGGCTTAATAATTAAGTTAAAACAGTTGAAAGTGGATCTAATTTCAAACAGATCAGCTAACCGTGTTAGAAGCAAATGAGGGTGTGTTCCTTCCTATTTTCCTTCCACCCCTAAGATATTGGCTCCAACCCCACACGGTTTTTCTCATTCATTTTTTTTTTCTTTTTAAACTTTATAGAAGATTGACTCCTTCATTGCCCATATGTTAAATTGGTGTCACTCACCATGAGAATCGTAGTGCATTGGCTATTTAGTCCATTTCTTTCATACTGCCCCCAATTAGTGTCTTTCGCCCACCCGTTAGGACGTGGTTGGGCGTCGCCATCTTGATACAGAAATTTTTTCCGTGCTGCTGAGCTATATATTTTATTGGGCATTACAGTCGAACTTGTGTGATTATGTCAGTTCAGGATGCACTCAGTAGGTCTGCAGTACCTTTTGTGTACCTGTTTGGTTGCCATCCAGAGTACCATCCAAGCAACCCGCCACTCAACAGTTAGCATTCAGGCCTCTTGCATCACTGCTTGTGCGGCCACTGACGATAATTTCCTCCCGAGGCTTGGCGCTGGGGCATGGGGAGGGGAGCCGCGGGCGTCGAGGAACGCACTGTGCCTTCATATCAATAATAGCTCGCAGTCAGTGATGCTGTCCCATGCGCGTGGCGTGAAGGCTTTTTACCCGCGTTACCTCACCGTGCTCCCGTCGCCTCGGCCAGGGCAGCTACAGCGCAGGAGCGCTGCCATGCTTGCTCACCAAGAGGCATCAGACGGAGGGCAGGGGCGGGCGCTGCCCCTCCCTCTGGACCCGTTGTCCACACTGGGGCTGGGAGCAGAAGGCACAGCGAGCTTGCGGTCAGAGGCAGACGCCCGGAGCAAGGAAGGAAGGCGGGCTGGCCCCTGACGCTGGGTTGTCCTACGCGCGGCCCGTGCGTGATGCCCGGCGTCCTCCAGGGGTTCCAGCATTGGACCGACCGTAATGTTATCTAGGCACTGGCCCACATGTTGGCGATGGAAATAACAAACGGGATCCTGGCCTGTGAGGAGGGTTTAGTCTGGGTGTTGTTCTGGTGATCCTGCTCCTCCATCGAGACCCTGGAAGGCGGGCACGGGGTCTTAGGTGGTACACCAGCTGCCCGGGCAACAGATGGCTCTGGGGGGGAAAGTTTTCTGGGCGATTTTTACCAAGTCTAAAATGAATTCCTTAAGAACGAAAGGTATTCTTCATCATAAAAACACCCAATTGAGAAAGCTTTCTTAGGGAAACCAAAGTCTATCTCAGCAAAGTCGTATCTCAAAGGTCAGCGAGGCCCAGTCCTGTCCCCGCCGACTGGCAGGAGGGAGACTCCGGGAGAGGATTCTCTCCTGTGGTGACGTGAACTCACGGGTCCCGGACTGCACTCTGAGGCTCTCGCTCCGGCTCCGTCACTCTTCCTCCGTCGGCAGTGCCCCGTGCTAGCACAGCCCTGTGCCTCAGTTTGCCTGGGACAGTCTCGCTCTACTAGGCCTGTTGCCCTGATGTATTGGTCATGGCGCCCCTCTCTTCACGGCCCACCACGTCCTGGTTCAGAAGATGAGCTCCGCGGCCATCCCGTCAGTTTCTAAAGTGGACCCGGCACTTCGCCAAGCGCTGCTTGGGATGCAGAAGCCTAGGATGTGGCCCTTGCCCTCAGGGGGAAGAAAGTCTAGTGGGGAAGAGGAGCTATGTGCGTTTAAAACAAAATGTGTAACATAGCAAGTGCTCAATAAGAGATTGGAAGCTAGGGAACCTCTCAAGGTTGGAGGTGTCGGGGGACGTGTGGGTCAGGGTTCTCTGCAGACCCCAGGAAAGCGTTCGTCTAGTTTAAACAGGAAGGGGGGATGCGGCTCCCAGAATTGTGGCAAGGGCCGGCAAGTGGACGCCGCTGGAACAGCAACACCCAGAACCACATAGAAGGTGCCCGTGAGAAGTGTTCCCGGCGCCGGCCTGCACCTCCGCGGCGGAGCTCCCACGCCCCGTCCGCCCCCTCTCCGCGGTCAGTCCCCGCAGCGCGGCCCCTGCGCGGGAGCCTGGCTCTCGAGCTCGCGCCGGGACGGGACGGACGGAGGAGCGGAGGTGGCCGCCGGAGTCAGTGGCGGTAAGGAGCCCCGCGTGGAGACCCGGCGGCGTGAAGAGGCGGTGGCGACAGTTGCCCCTGCAGGGGTGTGTTGGACGTGCTGGGGTTAGAACTGGACTTGGAGGGTGGGAAGGGCCAAGGCGGGCGAGCGAAGGACATTTTCCTCGGTGGGAAAGGGACGGAAGGCACAGGAGCGCCGCTGGCCACGTGGGCGTCCGAAGACAGATGCGGGCAGGTGGGAGGCGGGGAGTCACGTCGCGCTGGGAAGGGGGAGACCTCTGGGTTTTGAAGGCAGACAGCACGAGACAGGAGTTGGGCTTTGCCGCAGTGGCGCAGGACTTCATCGTGCACACGCTGCCGCACATGGAGAACCTTGTGGTGGGGCCGTTGGGAATCAGGGACGGTCTCTTCCAGCAGCCCCTCGGGGACCCGGGCTGACGGCAAGCAGGGAATTGCTGGCGAGCCGGGCTCTTCCCGCAGCACCGGGGCGGCCGTCGGCCTTTCTGCTCACAGCCAGCGCCCTGAATGCTACCACCTACTTCCAGAGTTTGGGAAATACGTACTTACGAACAAATAGGGAGAATATACAGGCACATGCTAGAAGCGTCTGCCGCGGCCCGTAGGAAAGCACAAGCAGAACTGTGAACGTCATCTGTGGGAAGAAAAGCTCAGGAGCACCAGGCCTCCCCGGCTGTCCTGCTCCCCACCAGCGCCCCCCTAGTCCCGGCATGGCGCCTGGCTCATAGCTGGCACTCGGTACATATTTGTTGAATGAGTGGCCCTCGGTGACACGCACGATGGAATGGATAGTTTCTCCACCAGCGGCAGGGAAGTTGAGAATAAGTCTGTGACTTCAAATTAGGATATTAGTATATTCTTCAAGGGCTAAAAAAGAAAAGTATAGTCAAGGTACAGAACCTTTTCTTGAAAGTCATTTGACGCCTTGATAACCACATTGCAAAAGCCCCTTTTTAAGTTGATAATCTTGCAAATTTACATTCTTTTCGTGGAAACTGTAAGGATGAGTACTTTAGAGCTGGGATGCTTCGAACCATAAATTTGCGTTTTCTTCCCTTTTCCTTTCTAATGATGAATCTGACAGCCTGTTTCTTCTGTCCTACTCGGAGTAATGACTTTGAGATGTGCCTCAAATAATAATAGAACTGTGGCTATTTCTGTTTTCTAACATAGCGTTTTAAATGTAAAGGGTTTTGGAGAAATAAATTTTCTCCTGCTCCTCTGTCTCCCCAGTGCAGTTCCATAAAATTACTGAGAAACATAAATATTCAAGCCATATGTCAAGTCAATAGTTACCCGGTAGGAAACCATCCTAGAAAAATGGGATGCGGTGCCCTTCAGATTTGCCGCTGCTTGAGAAAGCTAAAGGACCACATAAGCAAAGAACCGCTCAGATGTACTATCAAGATTAGCATTTTCCTTCTAGAAGCTCCTCCCTTGCTTCTCCCTTGGGAGAAGGGAGAAGGGCTTCTCCCTTGCCGACATCCGTTCTGAAAGACAGATTCTCTCTTAATCACGTGAGCTTTGGAGTCATACTGTGTAGATCTGGACTTCTGGCTCTGCTCCTTATGAACTGAATGATCCTCGGCTGATCACTTACCTTCTCCAGGTATGTTTCCTCCTTTATAAATTGGGAGTAATAGAATCTATCTGACAGGGTGGTTTTGACGAAGGAGATAATGCATGGGAAGCACTCAGAGCGTTACCTGGCACATAGGAAGTGATCGATGGTGTGAAATTGGGGCCGTGGTGATAGTCACCGGAGATTTATCTGAGCCCAGTTAATCAAGATGCTAATGGCGTTGTATCCGTGGGCAAGGGTTCCGTTTTGTCCGAATTCACATATATACCGTGAGAAGAGGACTTGGTCATTGGTTTTTTCAGGTACATGTATCACCAGCAAGAGCATTTGTAAAGTCTAGATGCCTAAAATAAATACTCGTGATCATGATTTAAGTTCCCCCTTTTCCACTGACTTTGAGTAGCTGTTCCTTTTCTCTGGTCCCTTCAGATGAGGTCAGTTCTTCTGAACAATCACAGAACATCTATGGTACAGGATAGTGTTATTTGCTACAGATCCGTTTCTTGTAGATATTCTTGTAGGAGGTAATTTCCTTTTCTGTGTTGTACTATATTATCTGAAAATAAACACAATCTGCTTAATTGGTCTTCCTGTTTCTACCCTCTATATAAATCAGATCATGTCTCCCTTATGTTTAACTCCATCAAGGATTCCATATGACCCAGCATATGTACCCAAAAACTGAAAGCAGACACTTGAGCCAGTAGCTGTATACCAGTATTCATAGCAGCATTACTCACAATAACCAAAAAGGGGAAAGAACCCAAGTGTCAATCAGCAAATGAGTGGATACAAAACGTCAGTGGAATTTGACTCATCCATAAGAAGAAATGAATTTCTGACACATACTGCCATATGAATGAACCTTGAAAACATTAGGCTAAGTGAAATAAGCTAGGCACAAAGGGAGAAATATCATATGATTCCACTAATATGAAAGATCTAGAGGAGGCAAATTTTATAGAAGCAGAAGGTAGATTAGAGGTTATCCAGGGCTAGAAGCAGAGATGGGGAGTCATTTCTTATTGGTTACAGAGTCTCTGGAATGATGAAAAGGTTTTAGAAATAGTGGTGATGATTGTACAACGTGACGAGTATAATTAATGTCACTGAATTGTGCACTTGAGAATGATTAAAATAGTGAATTTTATGTTATATACATCATACCATAATAAAAAACTTTTTTTAATGTGTAGTTTCCTCATGCTCACAGTGGAAACAAGAGTCCTAGCCTGTAAGGCCTAGTGTCTTGGTTTCCATTGACATCATCAGTGACCTTTCTAGCCCTTGAATGTACCAGACCAGGCTGGTCTCCATGCTGCTCCTAGAATGTGAACCCAGCCACACTTCCTCAGGCGGGCCTTTCTACCTGCCCGGCCCCTGCTTGGAACCTGCTTCTCTTAGATGCCTGTGTGACCCCTCTGTCATCTCCTTCATTCATCTGCTGAAATTCTGCCTTATTAGCAAGTCCTTCCTGATTAGCTTTCTATAAAACAGCCACCCCCACCACAACCTAGAACCCCCCCATCCTTACCCCACTTTTCTCCATGGAAAATCTCCGTGTCAGACACAACACATACTTCTGTGTTTCTTTGTCTTCAGCTACTAAAGGGGAAATTTCATCTATAAGTGCTGGGATATTTTGCTTCATTCTTTTATTTGCCTTTAATGTCTAGAACAGTGCCTGGCATGGTGGAGCAAATCCTTAGGAAATGTCAGTTGAGCGAATAAATGTTGTAAATAAATTTGTGTTAGAGAGAGAGAGGGATAGATGGACGGATGGATAGATTGATCGATCAATAGCTAGCTAGCTAGCTATCCCTTACCAGAAAGGATTGCAGGACCAAATATCTGGTCATCTTATATATCACTTAACTATTGCCACCCTAAATGCCTCATGACACAACCACAAAACTTAGAGCAGTCTAGCTAATCTCAACTGTTGGATGGCTTTTTACCTTTTGACAACCTAGCATCTGTGAATTGGTGTCTCTCTGTGTTTTTAGCTTGGATCTCTCTAATTACAAATGAGGTTGGCATATGTGTATACATTTGTTGGATTCCTTTGATATATGTATTTAGATTTCCTCTTTGATAAAGAACCTGTGTAAGTCGGTTGCCTATTTTCTTCTGTTGAGGTGATACCTTTTTGATTTTTAGGATTTTATCGTGGCTTATCTTGTAACCTCTCATTGATGCCTTTAGAACTTCATGTATTTTTGTTAATTAAGAATGGTTTTCCTGCCTTGTGGGTTAGAAAGGTTTTCTGCCCATGTTACCTAAAATTTTTCCAATTCTGCCTTTCCCAGGTAAATAATCGATCTACCTGGAATTAATTTTTAAGGATGGTGGGTAGGGATCAAATTTCATTGTTTTATATGTGTATAGTGAATTGTTCCAGAAAATTTTATTGAAAGGCCATCTTCCCTAGTGGTCCAAAATGCTTCTATTATAAAAAATCACATCTCAACGTATATGTGAATCGTTTTCCAGCCCTCTACCTCACATCTTTTTATACTAGTTGTCTATTGCTGTTTAACAAAGCTTTGTAACCAATCACCTCAAAATTTAGCAGCTTGAAACAAAAAACATTGATTATCTCAAAGCGTCTGTGGATCAGAAATCTGCGCACAGCGTAGCTAGGGTGCCGCAGGCCCTGTGCCTGTTAGGAGGCTGCAGTCGGGTGTTGACCAGGAGTCTTACCTGAAAGGTCAGAGGGGGAAGAGCTGTCTCTCAGTTCACTTGTTTGGGGATGGTGGGATTCCATTTCCCACGGCTTGTGAGATTGAGATCTTGGTCCTTCGTGGCCATTGGTCAGAGGTCTCCTTCAGGCCCTTCTCACAACATGGCCGCTGGCTCTCCTCAGAGCAAGCATCAGAGAGAGTGCGGAACAGGGAAGCCACGGGTTTTTTTGTGACCTAATTTCAGAAGTGGCATCCCATTGTTTATATGTTGAGTGTTATTAGTTAGAAGCAAAGCCAATCTGCTCATCGTCAGGGGGAAAGGGAAGTTGTTACACCGGGATGTGAATACCGGAAGGCGAAGATCACTGGAAGCCATCTTGGAGATTGCCCGCCACACTTTTATAGTGATCTAAACAATTAACTCTCCTTGTATTAATCTTCTCTGTTATTTTCAGTGACATTTGGCAGGGTTGTTTATTTTTTACTTTTTAAAATCTATCCATATTCCAAATAGAAAACATTATACATGTTAGCTCATCATTTATGAGATTCTTTGGACAGAGCAAAGCATCTGCCATCTCCTTTATTCATTTTATGCAGTTTGTGGAGCTCAGTGATGCTAGAACCATATTCCCGGTGTCACTGAAAATGATGCTTAGAACAGAATGGGAGGGTTTCAGGGTAATAGTGGTTAACATCACACATGGCTTCTTTTTCATTTAAAGCACAAACATCTGCCAACACACCCTCATGGTTACCTAGTGGGAAGAAATCCTTGGGAGTGATTATTTTGAGTTGAATTGCTTGCTTAAAGATTAACTTGCGTACACCTGCTTGTGCCGTTTGTCGACTTCCTAGTTCACAGCTTCCTGTACACACTCCATGGCACGAGGGGGGTTCGGTTGGAGCTTAAGCGATTATCGAAAAGACTTCATCATCAGGAAAGCATCTGGACCCAATTCACCTTTCCTTTTGTCAGCTTTGCCCTCACTTGTGGGGCCACGTTAACGCGCACAGATGCGTGCCTCCAGCCAGTGTTTCAGGATCGAGGAGTTAGATTTCCGCCATCGTCAGGAACATGGTGATTATGGACTTCGCAGTTCTCGGGGAGCCTTTTGGTTCCTTCTTTACGTCTAGTCCCGTGTGTGTGTGTGTGTGTGTGTGTGTACACTTGTGTTTACATCTGTGGCTGATCTTGAGTTAACAAGAGAGAGACCTATATATACATTCTAGTGATTTCCAAATTTTGATACAGTAAAGAAATAGCTTGGGTTTTAAGTGCAGCTACCAAGAAAGTCTTCTCTGTGTGCCTTCTCTTGGGAGAAGAAAATGTAAATCACAGTGAGTAGGAAGTAAAAATAAATGCCTCTCCAGCTAAGGTGCCAGACCTCTGATGACATCCCTTTCGAGGAAAGCTTGTGACGCCGTGGTTTCTGTAGAACTAAGGAGGTTACGTATAGACAGATGACAACACCCCCTGCAGGCAGAGGGTTTTATGCTGTGTTATTAATTCTAGATCCCCTTCTACCCTGCACTCCACGTACTTATTTGGTAAATGCAACAAGCCAGGAACTAGGCCAGTATCGGGCATTTGAATGGAGATGGGGTGCCAAGTAAAGAACGACTTGGAACTTAAAGAAGATGACAGAATTCAGGTAGAAGCCCACAACTGGAGGGTTGAGGGGGTCTTACGAAGGCTGGACCACCACCGTTATTCATTCCTCATTATCGAGGTCTGAGGCAATAGTTTACATTAGAGATACTTACGTTAAGAGGTGCTTCCTTAAGTACATATTTTGGAAATCAAAACACCGTCATGATAGAGATAACTTTCAGATAGGAAGATGATTTTACATTTAAAGCAGACTCTACAGAGTCAGGAGATTTTGAGGGTCTTTTCTGATAGCATACTGCACTGCAGAATGTATATTTTAACATAATTTCCTTGCATTGATCACATATTTGGTGTTGATAGCTTTTCTGCATAGGCCATATGTGCAGGCTCAGTTGAAAAAAAAAAAAAACAAGAAGGTGATGCTAAAGTCTAATTTGTCTTGAGCTGTGAGCTTTCAGACATTTTTGTCTTCATCCCTAGCAGCTTCCTCTTCCAGCCCTAACAATGCCTTTGGGCCATGAGAAAAATTTACACATAATATTTTGAACCCATTAAAAGACGTCCAGAGCTTAAGAGTTGTTTTTGGATCTCTTGAGTGAGGCAAATTATGATCCCACAGAAAATAATCATTAGGTGATGTGTCAATGCCGAGCTTTGATTTTTGGTATCAGTATCTCTTTCATTGGGGCTCAGTTCAAGTCAGAGGGTCCGATGTCGTGAAAGAGAGGGGTCACCCAGACCAGGCAGATGCACATGCAGGCTCTTCCTTTGGTGAATGTCAAGGCAGAATTATTCAGACTATAATCTGAAGTGCATTTGATCATATGGCATATAGTTTAATAATTTATTTTTGGCCTTATTAGCAAAGCCTTGTATTTACTCTGCTGTCACCAAAACAAGACATAACACACGATCATAGTAATTTTGTGTGTGCAGATATGTTCTGATTTAAAATTTTTTTCTTTGCAATGTTAATGACCTGATCGCAATTACACATTTGAGGTGAGAAGATGTGGGGGAAATTGCATACGAATAATGTCGAATTTAGAATTGCCTGTGCCCAAAAGTGATACAGAAAAGCTGACAGGACTGTGCTTTCATCTCGTAACTCTGTGGCAGAGGATTTTTCCTGTAAATATTCTCCCCAAATAAATGAAAAGGTGTACCTGATTCTGAGTTTAATTTGTAGAGTTCGTTACATGCCAGTGTACCTACAAGGCTGATGGGCGATGCATAGAACATTCTTCGCAGAGACTTCAAGAACTAGAAACTACTAAGATCTTTGGTTCAGAGATAATGGGGCACTCCTAATAATACGATATTAAGATGCTCCCAGTTTGGGACGCCTGGGTGGCTCAGTCTTTAAGCGTCTGCCTTCGGCTCAGGTCATGATCCCAGGGTCCTGGGATCGAGCCCCTCATCGGGCTCCCTGCTCAGCGGGAAGCCTGCTTCTCCCTCTCCCACTCTCTCTGCTTGTGTTCCCTCTCTCACTGTGTCTCTCTCTGTCAAATAAATAAATAAAATCTTCAAAAAAAAAAAGATGCTCCCACTTTGAGGAATTGTCGGGGAAAGTAGTGAGAAAGGTAGCTTGGCGCCCTCACTCCCCTGTATGTCCACGTAGCTGGTGAGGACCCGAAGCGCGGGGACAAGGATGTCTGTCAGTCCGTGGAAGGCAGCTGGCACCGGACCCGGCAACACCTGCAGGTGTCGGGGACAGAAGAACTCATTTAGACGCTGCACGGCAAGATGGGGAGACAGGTGGCGACTCTCTTCCAGGGATATCTTTTATTTGAGCAGAACCAGACCAACTGTTCCTCATTAAAACACATTTTGCAACATGTTCTAATGTGAGCAGACTGAGTGTGTGTGTGTATGTGTGTGTGTGTGTGTGTGTTCGGAGAAAACGCAGCACTGTGCCATCTCCAGGTCCCATTTACAGAGTCTCAGCATGGCTCAGAACTGCAGGACAGGTGGGGTGCAGCGGCCCCGCGGGGCCTGCCCTGGCTTTCCTGGAACGGCCTTCTGGAGCGAAACGTAAAACAAAACCATTGTGTCCGTGAGATCCAGGGGCAAGTAAAGTGGGTAACGCTGGCCTGGAAGGAGTCTCGATCCCGACCGTCGTTTGATATGCCATGCCTTGGTTTTTCCCTTCTCTATGTGGCAATAGAAATGTACCGCTGATGTGTTATTACCAAAGCTGGACTTCGTAGGACTGAAGCCAGGCCTCTCCTCAGCTTCGCCTGATACCTGCTTCCTATCAGCAGGGCAGGTTGGGGTTGAGTTGTGGTAACGCCCTCCCTGGGAATCCGGGGGGAAGAAGGAGTGCACATTAGAGCACTTAGAACTGTGCCGGCACATGGCGACCAGCGCCTGAAGGCTTCTCGTCTACCTAGTGTTTTTAAGTAGAGGCTGTCGTCCGCCTGTCCTCCTGGGTCCTTAGGCCTCAGGGCTGTGGCCACATCACATAGTGCAAGTTACCAGTATTGCTGAGGGAGGGGGAGCTGCAGGAGAGGCCTCTGAACGACGTGACTTCCCAAGAGAAGGACAGGATGTTTGCACCCGTACAAAAATACAAATACAGAATGGAGAGGAACACACAGAAGTACAGATACCCCTTCAGAGAACATTCGTTGATCACCTCCTTCAGTTCCTTAGCTCTTTTGGCTGAAAAAGCCCTGAGTAGGACAAACACGGTGGCTCAGCGGGTCTGCATGAGCAGAGGCTGAGCCTGGAGACGCCGTCTTCCTCCACCAGACGGCTTCGTGGCCGGTGGGACAGTGACAACGTGGGGAAGCCTCGTATGCCAGGAGCGGTAAGCACAATAACATGCTCACGCGCACACCATACACCCGCACGCGCGCACACACGCACCCGCACACGCGTGCACACCCACGCACACGTGCACGCACACGTGCACGCACGCACACACGCGCATACACGCACCTGCACACGCGCACACCATACACCAGCACACGTGTACACACACACCCACACACGCGTGCACCATACGCGCGCACACCATACACGCACGCACACACACGCACACATGCACACCATACACCCGCGCACACACACACACCATACACCCGCACACGCGCACACACATGCACACACGGGTGTGCACACACGCACACTCGCGCGTGCACACACGCGTGCACACACGCGCGCACAGCGCACACGCGCGTGCACGCACACGCACACACACCCACACGCGCGCGTGCACACACGTACACACACACCCACACACAAGATGACCCATGTCCTGATCCCAGCACCCTGTGCATGTGCTGCCTTACGTGGCAAAGGAGAACTTCAGGTATGTGACGCAATTAAAGGTCGAGGTGGAGAAATTCTGGGTTCTCCCCACGGGCCCAGCGTAAATCACAAGGATCCTCATTGGAAAGCCTGGACTACTGGCTTTGAAACTGGAGAGAAAAGGCACCAAGCCAACGGATACAGGAAGCCTCTAGAAGCTGGATAAAGAGCATGGACAGTTCTCCCCAGAAGTACCAGAAAGAACGCAGCTCTGCCGACACCTTGATTTTAGAATTCCCGATCTCCAGGATTACAAGCGAATGGATTTGTATTAAAACCTGAGGTTGTGGTAATTTACTAAAGGAGCAATAGAAAACTAATGTACCATGCTACTTCTCTGCTGGCAAGTTTTTCCCGGTTAGTACTATTTTATTGTTAGAGTATGTGGTATTGATGATGATCGGCCCTCTGTTCCATCTACCCCACAATCTAGTAAGAAATCCTAGAGTAGATAGATGGCAATTTGTATGGAAGGGTAAACGGCAGTTCATACACCTGTATAAAATGTGCATCTGTAGTACCAAGGAGCAGGCGGAAAGGCAAATATCCTCTCTGCCAGCACTGCCCACCCCTCGGTGTGGGGCCCCGGCGCGCGCTGGTGAGCCTCCTCTCGAGGACCACGCTCGGGATCACGCGGGAGCAGCCGGCCCGTCACCACCACTGACCAGTGCCCAGCCGAAGGCCGGCCGGCAGGATGCCCAGCCCCACGGAGGGGAAGCGCCTCACTCGTCTGGGGCCGGGCGCTGGTTGAGAGAGTTTTTCCTACAGGCGGTCCCGTCGGACTGAGCTCTGGGAAAACACCCACGAGAGGAAGTGGGGGGCAGACAGAGGGTGGAGGGGAATTGGCTGGCTCAGGCTGGACACAGAACACAAAACCTTTGTGGGATTGAGAGGAACCTCTTTCCTTTTTAGTTTCCTTGAAAAAAAATGTTATAACAAAACTAAGTATCTAAGGAGAAAGCAGATATAAAAAGGAGCCCCTGGCACATGTGACCGGCGAACCCCTCTTCACAAATTGTGGAGTTCAAATTTCCCTCCACGTATGAGATGGCTTTAGTTAGGAGCCGTTCCAGAGGGCCCCCTCCACAGAGGGAGGCAGAGCTTCTCCACCGTGGGTCGGCGCGTGCGCTGTCAGGATTGCTGTCAGTGCTGGAGGCAGGTGCGGCGGCGCTCTGGCCATCCCCATGGTCCGGGGCACACTCCTGGGATGTGATAGCCCTTCCGGTAGACCTTCTGCCTTCCAGGCACCCAACCCAGGCACGAGGCGGGTTACTTCGAACCCTCTCAACCTCATCTTACGGTAGATATTGATACCTCTGCTTCGTAGAAGAGGTAACTAGGCTGCGGGGGTTTAAACCCCTTGCCCAAGGTCACACAGCTGCCACACGTCTGACCCTGGGTTCAGTTTCTGCCAGAATTGGAAACCTGTGCTCTTTCATCATATACCGTGTGTCCCCTGATGATGCGGAGGGCACAGGAATAGCCTAGATCAATTAACCATATTTGAGAAGCAAATAAAATAGTGACTATAATTTCACAAAAAGAATATCTGAGACAGTTTGCCAATTCCATTAGAACCACAGAACATCACAGAATGTGTTAATGTTGAGTTTTATGTACTCAAAACACTTCATATGCTTATCTCACTCGATCCTCCTAACAGCCCTGTGATGTGATAATACTAAGTATCTCCATTGCTCAGGTGATTTTATGTGGAAACAGAGAGGATCAATCATTTGCCTCCAACTCCTAAGAGGGAGGTGGGATTAGAGCCCAGAACCAGGGCACTTCCTGCCCCAGCACTCGTCGCACTTGACCTCCATGCACCGCGTGTGCCCGGGTGTAGGAAGGCTCCTCTTCCCTCTTCCCAGCGGTGCTCGGGTAGCTGCGCAAGGAAGGCATAACTCAAGACGGACTGTTGTTACCATCTGGCCAGACTGAGTTCTTTTTCCTGAAGTCTTCACTTTATCTCCACCTGATTGAAATCTGATCCGTACGTCCTGAACATCAAAGTGGTTTTTGTTTGGTTTTGTTTTCAGTGTAGGTACTTGGTTCTACTTTAACAGATTTATTACTTTAATAGGATTTGATAAGCTGTACTTTTGAAAATTAGTAGGGTGGTGTAAGAATTAGCAAGAATGTTTAGAGATTAATCAAGAAAACAGATTTACAGGGGTGGGGGGAATAGCCCACATTAATCAAAGTGAACACTTTCTCAGTGTTGTCCTTAATTTACTGTAACTGGGTAAATACAAGGGTCTTTTTGATTGAACAAAGGTCCTATCCTGCCTCGTTTCAAATTTCTGTTTTGAAAAAGCCATTTCTAAGTGGAGTTTGATTTCTTAAAAAGTGTAAGTTTGAGAGTTGGTGTTTACTTAGTCTTAGCAAGTAATAACATTTCCCATACTGGGTGTGTCACAGTTGGAGAGAGGGACGTGCATCTTGAATTTCAAGAATTAATAACCTTTGGTAATAATGTTTAAGAAGTTTAGGGAAGGTTTGGGCCTTTGTTTACTTTCCATAACTATCGGCCATACTAAGTTTTTCTCTAAATCAGTTACATACATTGTTGTGTGTGTGTGTGTGTATCTGTGTGTGTGTGTGTGTGTGCATATATAAACTTTTACTTTAGCATTGGTTGTTTATCATCACCTCACCTAAAAGCACTTTTTCTTCAAATTGCATCATAGAAATGCTACATTATTCCTATTCATGAATGCTCTTCTTACTGTATTAGAGGTTTCCCGTAGCTATGTGTTGAGGTGTTGGAGTATCTTGGACTTTAGGAAAAAAGTCCTTCTGTTTCCTATTTTGTTTTAAGATTTTATTTATTTGTCAGCGAGAGAGCATAAGCAGGCAGAGTAACAAGCAGAGGGAGAGGGAGAAGCAGACGCCTCGCTGAGCAGGGAGCCCAATGTGGGGCTCAATCCCAGGACCCTGAGATCAGATGCTGAACCGACTGAGCCACCCAGTCGTCCCTCCTCTATTTTTTAAGTTACCTTTCCTTCAGTATCACAGTGGTGGCGACAATTGAAATGTACTAAAGCTAGCTCCTTACTGATTGCTGTTAGCTAAGAAGCCTTTTTCTTAATCTCATATTTAAAAATGTATCATCAAACTCTTAATCAAGATCCTGGATCGGTAAAAGGTGAGGTTGTAAAGAAAGCACAGTATGGTAGAGATGGGCCACATCGTCCGTCTTCTGCTGTCCGTTTGGCAGGGGCCCACCTCGATCTTCGGGCGGGAGAGCAGGAGAGCGACAGCTGTGGGCGGCTGGGGGTGGGCGGCCCGGGAGAGCCCACTGCTGCCCTCCAGGAGCGCCTGTGCTCAGGCCTGGCCTTGGGGGTGGGCGGGTCCGGTTCAGACAGGATAGGTGTTTGCCGGGGGTGGGGGAGGGGGGTGCGGGTGTGGAAGGGAATAAAGTGATACCCAAGAACACAACTATAGGTAATCCACTCTGGTAATTGACTAGGTAACTATCATATGTGGAGCAGATGAGTTAGAAGGAGCAGAAATTTTGTGGAACAGCCATTGAAAGTCAAGGGTTTCTTTCAGGCGGGGAGCACAGACACATTAGTTACAGTGCGGCTTTGGGAAGCAGAGGTACTCTAAACTCAACCGCATGCTCAGTGCTTTAAGACGTGGCCTCGTCCTGCCCGGAGCAGCCTGACCCCTGGCGGGGGCCAGCCATCACCAAGTGACAGTTCGGAAAGGGGGGTGTAGAACGAGGGTCTGGCTGCAGAGCGAGGGGCGGAACAGAGGTGGGTTCTCCCAGAAGCCGGCCGAGATTGCATTTCAGGGGCTCACTCTGGGAGGGGCCCCTTCCACGCCCTCTACTTAATTCTGTATTCGTACTTTTCCTAAAAAGGAAGCCTCAGTCCCCATGCTCTCTGGCTGTACCCCTAGCTGAGGGTGTCTGAGCTCCCTGAAGTCAGACGTGGACCTGCATATGGGCACAGGCAGCCCCACATTTTTCGGGGTACAGTCTGTAGTCTTCGCTGGCTTCTCAAAGCTGGGTGTGTCTCAAAAATGTCAAACTCGGGCCAAGGAGACATGAATCAGCCTCTCAGTGATGGTCTCGTAAATCCAAATTTAAGAAGCTTTAATCTCTCGGGGCAACAATTTAGGATTCCTGTAGATTCGTTCCCTGCGCCCATCACAGCACACACGAGTCATGAGGGACACGGAGAGGCACGTTTTCAGTCATTTGCACGTCCTCCGGAATGCACACCCCCTTTCACGCATTCGTTCACATTTAAATACCTCCTGAGCCCCCGCTCTACCCCCGCGGCCGTGCAGGTCCAAGGGCCCGCAGGTGAAGTAGGCAGACAGCCTCGCTGCGGCTGAAGAGCTCACGTTGCTGATGTCATTGCAGCCGAGAAGGACTGCGTTCTCTCCCGAGGCTGCCGGGTCCGGATGAGGGCTGTGCTGGAGAGACTGAGACTACTTTTCAGCAAATTAAAAGTCCGTCAGCATATTCTGAGCTTCAGAATATCACACAGAAAACCAGTCTCACAAGAGAATGGTCCCCTGGGCGGTGGGGGCGGGGGGACAGCTTTGGGTGCACCTCTGAGCTCTGGTCACCGCGCCCCCGCTGCAGGCAAGAAAGTTCATCTGTTGCACTGCCTGCCCCCTTCCCGAGGGATGGACGCCAGCAGGGGGTCGGTGTAGACAGACACAGACACCTGTGGAGCCCAGAAGTGAATCAAAGTTCGACTGCCCCGGGATCGGGAGATTTATCCTTGCGGTTAGCAGTTTGGTTTTTTGTTTTTTGTTTTTGACTTTGCCACTAGTCTCCTAGCGTCACAGAAAGAATCCTTGCACATCTGTCACATGGACGCATTAGCCAGTGGAAATTGGATTCTGAAAGTTATTTTCATTTCCTCCTTCCTATTCTCTATACCTCTCATTACTCCCTCATCTGAACTCAAAGCCTGTGGGTTCTCCATCAGAAGTCCGTAGTCCCTCCTTCCCCAGCCTTCTGCCCTCATCCTAACATAGGTGCTCATCACCTCCCGCCTCAACTCGTCACTCGCCACCTGCTCCCCCCACCCCCGTTCTCTTCCCTCCCTTCGGCGCATCCTGCACCTTCCCCTCACGGTTTCCTTCTGGAAGGAAGGTGTGGTTTCCTCGCATCTACTGTGCGCAGTGAGCTGCAGCTCCCACGCCCCCCACAGAAGACGCAGGTGTCAGCAAGAGATTCTTAGGGAGCTTGGAAGGGAAAAATAAGCAAAATAAAATAGTTATTGAAACACGTTTTGTGCTGCTGTGGAGTTCTTGTTCTTCCACAGACATGCCTTATGCTGTCCTGCCTCTGGGTTGCCCCCTCGTCCCCCCACATTGTTCCTCGTGTCCGTGCTCCCCTGTCCCCCTCCACCTCCATCTCTCAGGTGGTGTTTCAGGTCTCAGCAGGGGAGGCACTGATTCTAAAGCCTGTGGCTAAGATGGAGATCTTATATAATAGGACCGTCTTGAGCGCAGCCAGGTGCCCCCTCCCACTCCACTGCCCAGTAAAGAGCATCCGGGAACACAGACCACCGGAGAAGCAGTGCAGCGGGCCTGTCCCTCCGGCCACCCAGACCCTTCAGCTCCCTCTTCAAGTTTGGGGCAGCTGAGACTCTCCGCCAGGACCGATACGTTTGCGGAGTAAAACAGCTTCCATAGTTTTTCCTAGATCATTCTTTTTTTTTTTTTTTTTTTTTTTGCTGAGTAGATGTGGTTGCATCCCCAAAGGGTACATTTTTGACATGATTCTTCTCTACATAAATGTTATGCTTCATGAATTCTGCCTTGCTTCTCCATAAACTCTCTCTCTCATATATATATTTTGTGTGTAATCTCGAAAATCATGAACGTGGCCTGACACTTCAAGGCAAGGAAATGTGATTTATTCATCCGTAACTGGGGGCTGCCCGGCCCACAGTGGGCGTTTGACTGTGTCTGTGTTAGAGAAGGTTATAACTAAGCAATCGCTTCTTCTTACATCAGACTAAAAAGCTTCTACACAGCAAAGAAAACCATCAACAAAACAAAACAGGCAGCCTACTTGAATGGAGAAAATATTTATAAGTCATGTATCTGATATCTGATAAGTAATATTCAAAATATATAAAGAACTCCTATAACTCACTAGCAAAAAACAATGATTAAATAATGGGCAGAGGATCTGAGTAGATATTTTTCCAAAGAAGACATCCAGTTGGCCAAGAGGTACAGGAAAGATGCTAAACGTCAGTCATCATCAGGGAAAGACAAATCAAAACCACAATGAGCTATCCTCTCCCACCTGTCAGAACGGCTGTTATCAAAAAGACAAGAAATGACAAGTGTGGGCAAAGATGTGGAGAAAAGGGCAGTGCTGCGGGAGAATGTAAACTGGTGCAGCCACTATGGAAAACAGTATGGAGGTCCCTCAAAACGTTAAAAACAGAAATACCATTCGATCCAGCAGTTCCTCTTCTGTGTGTTTATGTGAAGAAAGCGAAAACACTCGCTCCTGTGTTCATTGTAGCACGATTTACAGAAACCAAAACAGGGAATCAGCCTAAGTGTCCAGCCTCTTTATCCAAAGAAGATGTGGGATATATATCGTGTGTGTGTGTGTGTGAGAGAGAGAGAGAGAGAATATTACTCAGCCATAAAGAAAGAGGGACATCTTACCATTTGCAACGACCCGGATGGACCTTTAGGGAATTGTGCTGAGTGAGTAAGTCCGAGAAGGACAAATACATATGGGCTCAATTATATCTGGAATCTGAAAAATAAAAAAAATGGAGCTCATAGATTGAGAGAAGAGATTAGTGGTTGCCAGAGTTGGGGGTGAGAGGGTGGGCGAGATGGGTGAAGGGGTCAAAAGATGGAAACTTCCAGTTACAGCACTGAGTAAGCCCTGGGGATATCATGCACTGGCAGTGACTGTAGTTACTATGTTGCATATTTGAAAGTTGCCAAGAGAGGAGATCTTAAAAGTTCTCATCACAAGAAACCAGATTGTAACTATGCGTGGCCGTGGTGATTAAGCGGATTTACCGTGGCGGTCATTTTGGAGTACATAAAACATGGGATCCTTCTGCTGCCCCCCTGAACTAATGATAATGTTACGTGTCAGTTACATCTCGATAAAGACAAAAAAGCTTCCTCCAGAGACTCGTACATGACTGATGGTCACAAGTAGGGCTGTTTTGTATCTTAAAATCACCTTTTCTCCTCTGTGTTTCCGTCTTCATAGGACTTCAGAAATAGGCTTGGGACTCACCTGAGCTCGGTGCCCCACCCTTCCGCAGTTCGGCGGGACCCCGCGAGTTCCAGAATGGCGCTCCGTTTGCAAAAGCTCCATCGAGACTGCGTGCTCAGGGTGTCTGTGGGCCTGGCTGTATTTGCCCTCCTTCTGGCTCTTTTGGTCAAAGTCTATAATTAAAACACAACTAAAGGAAGCATTTGTGAATAAGACTCCATTTCTAATTAAAATCTGCACCGAACAGGAAAGCAACCACAGCAGTCCTCCAAGAGCTGGATCTGACACTGGTCTCACTGCCCCCCGCGTCAGCCATACTTTGTCATGAGGCTTACCCTGTCCCCGGTTGAGCTGGGCCATCGCTTATTTGACCTAACACCTACTAACTGTTGCCATAGCATATCTTTTAAATTAAGCTCCTTTCGGTTTATTTGCAGCAGGAAATGCAAGTGGTTGCATTTTCTTCAAGCCTCCAGTCTTCAAGTCAGAACTTAATGGGATGGTGGATCCGGTCATCTTTTTCTGATGTGGGAAGAATATTGAGCCTTCAATAAACATGTAAAAAATGTATCTTTCTCTTTATACTTTGTGTGGAGTCCCGATGCAACAAACAGCTTATTTTTCACAGCAGAGATGGTCCTAGAAAGTTTACGTGGAAACCTGTGTTTGGAACAAGACTTCTCCTGGAACGCACAGGGCGAGTCCCCAAGGAGAGGACTCTCGGTGACATTTTTGAGAAGTGTAAGCAATCACCCGCTTCTCTGGCAGCCACAAACTTCCAAGAACTGGATTTGCTAAAACCAGCTGTGCCCCTTCTCTGACAGTTTGGATCAATGACATCAAATGTTTCCTTCTACCTGACCTCACTGGCCTTCACTAAATACAATGACTTATTTCACAATAGAAGGACTCGATGTACTAAGCGATCCTGTGAACATCAGAATTTAAATGTTACTTGGATCATATTGGCCCAGGGCAATCAGGTGCCCTCTGGTTACCATAGGACATTTCATCTCTAAACCCACACCCCTGTTCAGCTCCTCCTTTTAGGCGTCTTTTAAGGAATCCAAATTACAATTTATGTCATCACTTGGTGAGCTAACAAGACAAACAAGCAAAAGAAAACTTAGTGTTGGTACATTTCCCCAGCACCTCGTGTGTGCTTCTAAGAGGAAACCCCATTTCCAATGCAGAGGACCTGCCCGGGTGCCTCCCAGAGCCCCCCAGGGGAACAAGCATTTGGGATGCTTGTGAGTCACACTGTGGGATGTGACTGATGCTGTGCCCCTAACTGATCGCACACGAGAGCGAGAAGGGTGTTCGTACGCCCCATCTCACTGATTCCCCACTCTTTCCCTCTTACCCCTCCCCTGTGTCTTTCGTCCCTCCTGCTCTAAGTCGTTCTTGCCTCCACTCTGCTCCCGAGCTGTCCTTCCTGTGACCGAAGGGCACACCCAGCCATCCAGCAGCCCCACTGCCCGTCCCCCGCTGTGGTGGGCGTTCTCAAGGATTGTTTCCGCCGTCCGGGGTCACCCACTCCACCTCTCCTGTCTCTGACCCCAGCTTGGGCTGCGGTTTCATTTTGCTCAAAGGTTCAGAAAGTACGAAAGTCCTGCAACAGGGACCAGGTCGTGTGTGGTATTTGCCGTCCAGTGAGCAGTTGGTTGGACAGGCGGCCCGTGTCTCCAGACCCAGCTGGCCTTTCCCCATTACCTCCTGCTGGAGGGAGAGAAGGGGGTGCTGCTGCAGACGGCGCAGTTCTCTCCAGGGCAGGATGAGCCCGGGAGCCCTCGCAGCAAGTGTGGTCGTCCGGAAGGCCGTCCCCGTCCAGGCTCCCCCGGGCTCCCGCCCCTCTCCCACCGCTTTGGAGTTGGGCCTGGCCTCGCGACCTGTGACGGCCAGTGCCAGGGGAGGGGGAGGGTCAGCTCTTCGAGGCAGATGTCTTCCGAGCTGGGGTGCAGTCGCCCTGTGCTCTTCCCGCCACGGGGGCGATGATGGGCACACACGTCAGGCTGAAGCTTTCCTCGGCCTGAGGCCCCCGAGGGAGCGCGAGGAGCCCCCGCCAGCACGCGCTGGAAGCGGTCCGACAAGAAAGGAACTTCTGCTGTGCGAAGCCGCCGAGATGGGGAGCTGTCGGCATGGAATGACGTAGGCCATCCTGATTCCTACGGGGTCGGCCCGGCAGGACGGTGACCTGCCGCTTGCCAACGCGACGCCCACGTGCCTCAGGTTTTCCCTTAGTGCCAGTCTTTTTTTTTTTTTTTTTTTTAATGGTGACTCTTCCTGCTGAAAAGGAGCTATGAAGAGACCTGTCTTGGTTCATTCCGGCTGCTATAACAACACCGTCAACCGGGTGACTTATAACCAGCAGAAATCTATCTCTCATGGTTCCGGAGACCAGACAGTCCAAGGTCACGGCGCTGGCAGGTCTAGTATTTTGTGAGGACTCACCTGTTCCACAGATGCCCGTCTGCTTATGCATCTCATGTGTCAGAAGGGAGCTCTCCGCGTCTCGTGAGGGTGCTGATCCCATTGCTGAGGGCCTCACCTCTCAAAGGCCCCACCTCCTACATCACATTTTTAAATAAAGAAGATTTATTAATCAAGTTTCTTTTCTCTCTTCCTCTCCCTCTTTCATTCTGTCTTCCTTGGTTCATCAAGTGGGAGGTAGTCAGTTGGGTGACATAAAAAAATTCCTTGGTGAAAACTTTGCTTTGTTGCTGGAGAAATGTGTCTAAACATCAAATTTCCATATGTCTTTTAGTCAAAACATATGCTTTCCTGTTGACTTCAGTCCAGGTTGAAGATTTCAGTCATGGGGAGAGAATTGGAGATACAAATGAACTTTGAGTTTTATCATTATAACACAAACACAGAGGAAAGTAAAGGAAGAGCAGGAGGGAGGGAAAGGAGGAAAAGAGAGAAAGAAGAAAAAAAGAAAGAGGGGGAGAAAAGATATTCTTAAGATTTGCCTGGCCCCTGAGGCATCCCAGGATATTTTAAACGTCTGAGGGAAACAGTGACATCTGTCAGATACCATGCAAACTAGTCACTCAAAATGGTTGCATTTCAACATTGGAATGCACATGTTTCCATGATGCCATGTCTAAGACTGGATTTTAGGCAGTCACTGTGACAAAAAAGTATCAAGTGAAAATGTGGAACAGGAACTGAAGACAATCTTATATCACGGTTTGAGAAGTTGTGTAGCGCCCAACAAATGCTCATGTTCCATTAATAACTAATTTTGGTAATTTTAGAATAAAATAAAAATATATTTATTTCAATTTACTCGTATTACCTTTTCCACACAGATTTTGTAAGATATTTAAGACACAAGTATTTATTAAGTTGTTAGTACCTCGCTACTCAGTCAACAGGTTAGCTATTTCTGTTGGCCCAGGAGTGACGTGAATCAAGAAAGCTTGAGAACCTCAGCTCTGTGGCATGACCTATTTGGAGGACCCATGCCACATTTATATTTAACCTTGGGTCCTAATTATTTCTCAAAATATTTTTTTGTTTTTTAATTTATTAATAGCACGTGTTTAATAAATTTGCACCTGCCTAACCATCGAGCTAGAATTTATGGTGTTGAAACTATAAAATTTAGGGCACCTGGGTGGCTCAGTCAGTTGAGCGTCCAGCTCTGGGTTTCAGCTCAGGTCATGATCTTGGGCTCTGGGGATCAAGCCCCATGTAGGGCTCCGTGCTCTGTGGAGAGTCTGCTTGGGATTCTCTTTTTCCTTCTGTCTCTGCAGCTCTGCGCTCCCTCTTGCTCATGGGCACACACACTCTCTCTCTCAAATAAATAAATCTTAAAAACAAAGAAACTATAAAATTTGAGTTAAGGAGCCATAAAGGAATCAAGGATCTGAACCAGCTGGATTCAGACCTCAGTAGTTTCCTCAGATCTTAGTACAGATTGGAGGCAGATTGTTTAGGGAAAGAGCATGAGGTTTTTGACATCAGCAAAAGTTTGGTTTAAGTTGCAGCCAGGCCACTTTCCAAGCCTCATCTGTAAAATAGACAATTCTACTGCAGGGTCATTGAAAGATGAAATGAGATCGCATATATCAAGTAGTATGTCGTTGGCACACGTAATTTTTTCCCCTTTCATGATTTACTTTAGCCACTTAAACATGAAAACCAATTTTATAAATAAGGTTAGGTGGTTTTAAATTCTGATATTAACACGCGACCACCCAAAAGAATTATATAGGGAATAAAAAGAGCGCTGCCTCAAGGGACATAGAGTCTAATTCTAACAAATGCAGCCAAGGAAGAAAAATTCAAAGAAAATGGATTGCAGCTGTATTTGAGGAGATCAAATTAATGAATGGTGTGGGGCACAGATTTGGGTGGCCGATGTAAGATCAAGAAGGAGATTTTCCATGGCCAAAGATGAAAAGAGAAACATGAATGGGAGACCTCTAACAGTCATGCCCTCCCCCACCCTGCCTCGGGGGTAAAAGGAAATGGAGACACTATTACTCTTCATTAGTTTTCTGTCAGTTATTTCCTACTAGTACTGTTTCTTGGGGTTCCATAGCCAAAATATCCCAACTATGTAGAGGTTGAAGCAAAGGGTTTCATTCATTCTCTCATGGTCTTCCTAGTTAATGGACATCTGAATACACTTACGGATATTGATGAGGCAAGTGCCCAGGAAAAAAAAATCTATTTATGTAAGTATACATATTTATATATTTCATATATAAATATATATGAAATATATAATATAAATATGAATATGATATATTTCATTTATATATAATATAAATATAATATAATAAAAATATAATATAAATTTATATTTAAAATATAAATATATTTTAAATATATATAAATATATATTTCATATATAAATATATTTTTAAAATGCAACCTTGGATCAAGGTAAGAGAAAGCTTGAAATTCAGAGAAGCCTAAAGAACTAGAAATTTTAACGCTTAGGTTTACCTAAACTGCTTTTAATATGCCTACTTAATCATAGTATCTACAGATGTTATTCCAGGCTGTCTGATTCCAAGGTCCAAGCTTTTGACTTTTGTTTTTACTCACAGTTTATGTAAAGGGGAATAAAACGTGGTTTTTCAATAGACCTGGAGATTTTCGAATAGATACAAAGCATGTTGTTGACTTGTTATACGTGGGTCCAACCTTTGTGAACTAAAGCTCACCATCCACACACTGTGTGCGTACGTAACGAGGCTAGTTACAAACTACAGCTTACTTTTAAATTGAGTATTATCTCCCTTGAAGAGTCACTTTGGACCGACTCTGATGACACCCTGTCCTGAATGTAGCCCCTGTTGCTATCGTGCGAGTCTGTGCTCTTGCAGGAGGAATTTGTGTGATACCTTTACTCTTACAGGAGTGATCTATTTTGAAATAGCCAGAAGTAATTTAAACATATCTGGCAAGGGGTGCCTGGGTGGCTCAGTTGTTTAAGCATCGGCCTTCAGGTCGATCTCAAGGTCCTGGGATTGAACCCCAAGTCAGGTTCCCTACTCAGCAGGGAGTCTGCTTCTCTCTCTCCCCCTCCCCCGCTTGAGAACGTTCTCTCTCTCTCTCTCTCTCTCCCAAATAAATAAATAAAATCTTAAAAGAATAAACATATCTGGTGAGTGAAGATTAAATTGAACTAGTTGTATTAGTAGAGGTCCCTGGGAAAATTCTTTTGTGGACCTTGGCCCTCGTAAGAAAATGCCTCGAAGTAAGACTTTCTTCCCTTAAACACTGGACTTTCCCCCTGAAAAGCATGAACAAAGAAAAGTTCAGGAGAAAATGGCTTCACAAACATATAAAGAATAATTAACACCAGTCCTTTTCATACATACATACATACAAACTTTCTAATTCATTCTATGAGGCCAGCATTACCTTGACATTAGAGCCAAATAAAGATACCGCAAGAAAAGAAAATGAAAAACCGTGTCCCTTATGAATATAAATGCAAAAATACTTAACAAAATATTAGCAAGTTGATTTCAACAGCATATTAAAAGATTATTTACATGACCTAGTGGGATTTATCCCAGGAATGCAGGAATGGTTCAACATAAAATCAATCAATGTTACGTATCACACTTACAAATTAGAGGGGAAATAAAAAACATTTGATCATCTCAACTGACAAAGCAAGAGCGTTTGACAAAATCGAACACCTTTCATGACAAAAACTTCTTAGAAAACTAGGAATGGAAGGGAAATTCCTCAGTGTGATAAATGGTATTTATGAAAACCCACAGCTCACACTGTACTCAGTGGTAAAAGACTTTACGTTTTACCCCTAAGATCAAGAACAAGACAAGGATGCTCACTTTCACTGGCTTCTATAAAATACTGTACTGAAGGTTCCAGTGAGAGCTATTTGCTGAGATAAATAAATAAAAGGCACCCAAATAGGAAAGGAAGAGGTAAAACTATATTTGTAGATGACAGGATCCTATGTATAGAAAATCCCAAAGAATTCACAAGAAAGCTGTTAGACCTAAGAAATTCAACATAATTGTAGATTATAAGATCAACACACACAAATCAATTGTATTTCTACATGCTGGCAATGAATTGTGTTTCTACATGCTGGCAATGAACCATTAAAAAAAAAAAAAGGCAATTCCGTTTATGATAGCATCTAGAGAATTAAATACCGAAGAATGAATTTAACAAGGTTGAAAAGACTTGTATGCTGAAAACTATAAACCATTGGTGAAAAGAAATTTTTTTTTTATAAAGATTTTTATTTATTTGACAGATCACAAGTAGGCAGACAGGCAGGGAGAGAGAGAGAGGGAAGCAGGCTCCCTGCTGAGCCGAGAGCACAATGCGGGGCTCGATCCCCAGACCCTGAGATCATGACCTGAGCTGAAGGCAGAGGCTTTAACCCACTGAGCCACCCAGGCGCCCCGGTGAAAAGAAATTTTTGAATATCTAAATAAATGTAAAGATATCCCATGTTCACTGAAAAGAAGACTTAACACTGTCAAAACACTTCCTAATGCAAGCTATAGATTCAGTGCAATGCCCATCAAAACAGCCTCTTGTCCTTCTTTTCTTTTCTTTTCTTTTCTTTTCTTTTTTCTTTTCTTTTCTTTTTTTTCATAAATGGAAAAACCAACCCTCAAATTCATATGGAATCACAAGTGGTCCCTAATTGCCAAAACAATCTTGAAAGAGAATAACAAAGTTTGGGGTACCTGGGTGCCTCAGTAGGTTGAGCATCCAATTCTTGATTTCAGCTCAGGTCATGATTTCAGAGTCTTGAGATCGAGCCCCATGTCAAGCTCTGTGTTCAGCATAGAATCTACTTGAAATTGTCTCCCTCTGCCCCTCCCCTGACTTGCACAGACTCTCTGTCTTTCTCTCTGAATAAATAAAATCTTTAAAAAAATAATAAAGGTCAAGGACTGACACATACTTCTCAACTTCAAAACTCACAACATGCCTGCAGTAATCACAACAGTATGGTACTGGCATAAGAACGACATACAGACCAATAGAATAGAGTAGAAATCCCAGAAAGAAAATTTGCATGTATATGGTCAGTGGATTTTTGAAAAGAGAGCCAAAACCATTCAACAAAAAAGAACGGTCTTTTCAACAAATGGTGTTGGAAAACTAGATACCTACCACAAAAGAATAAAGTTAGATTTTTACTTTGCTTCGTATATGAACTCAGAATGAGGAAAAAAACAAAATAAACTTAGAAGCTAAATTTATAGAAATTCTAGAAGAAAACAAAACATTGGAGAAAATCTTCGTGGTTTTAAATTTGGTAATAATTTCATATATGTGATAAAAAAATATAGGAAACAAAAAATTTGGACTTCATCAAAATTAAGAACTTTTGTACATCAAAGGACACTGTCGAGAAAGCAGAAAGACAACCTACAGAATGGTAGAAAATATTTGCAAATCCTATCTCTGGCAAGAGATCAATATCCAGAATATATAGAAAAGTCCTATAACTCAACAACCCACACTCAGCGAGGAATCTGCTTGAAGATTCCTCCTCCCGCTTACACAGGTGCTATAAGCTTTTAAAAAAAAAAAAAAAATGTGTAAGGAACTTAAGTAGACATTTCTCCAAAAAAGATATACACATGGCCAATAAGCACATGAAAAGATCCTCAGTATCATTAGTCGTTAGGAAAATGCAAATTGGGACACCTGGGTGGCTCAGTCAGTTAAGCAGTGGACTCTTGAGCTCAGGTCATGATTTCAGGGTCCTGGGATTGAATCCTGTTTCAGGCTCCATGCTCAGTGGGGAGTCTGCTTGAGATTCTCTCTCCCTGTCCTTCTGCACCCCCTCAAATAAATAAATCTTTTTTAAAAAAGGAAAATATAAATCAAAATCACAGTGAGTTATTACTTCATACCCATTAAAATGGCTACCATCAACAAAAAAAAATAATGTTGACAGTATAGAGAAATTGGAACCCTCATATATTACTGGTGAAAATGTAAACTGGGTCAGCCGTGGTGGGAAATAGTTTGACAGTTCTTCAGAATTTAAAACTAGGATTACCAATGACCCAGCAGTTCTAGTCTAGTTTTATGTACATTTAAAACTATATGTGTGTGTGTGTGTATAATACCAAAGAATTTTATGTAGGTACTCTAACAGATACCTGTGTACGTGGATGTTTAATAGCAACATTATTCACAATAGGCAAAAGGTGGAAACAACCCAAATGTCCATTGTAAATGGATGTATAAAAAAATGTAGTACACAGTGTAGTTAACAATGGAATATTAGCCTTAAAAAGAAGTGAAATTCTGCCATCATGCTAAAACATGGATGAACCTTGAAGACATGATGTTGAATGAAATAAGCCAGACACAGAAGGACAAGTATTGTATGATACCACTTACAGGAGGGACCTAGACTAGACAAATACATAGATACAGAAAGTAGAATGGAAGTTACCAGGAGCTGAAGGGAGGAGGAGAGATAGGAGTTATTGTTTAATGGGTATAGAGTTTATGTTGGATATGATGAAACAGTTTTATAAATAGATCCTGTTGATGGTTCTACATACAACACTAGATTTATTTAATGCCACGGAATCACACACTTAACAGATAACTGTTCGGTTATGCATATTTCACCAAAATTAGAAAGGCACTGAAGTATGAAAATGCATGGTGAATTGGAGACAGAGTGTAGCTAGAGCAAAAGATATACAAGGGAAGTGACTGGAAATTAAGAAATAAGCTGAGGTCACATTTGTGAAGTCTTTTGACATCACTTTTTTTTTAAAAGATTTTATTTATTTATTTGAGAGACAGAGAAAGTGAGGGAGAGCATGAGAGGAGAGAAGGTCAGAGTGAGAAGCAGACTCCCCGTAGAGCCGGGAGCCCGATGTGGGACTCGATCCTGGAACTCAAGGATCATGACCTGAGCCGAAGGCAGTTGCTCAACCAACTGAGCCACCCAGGCGCCCTTGACATCACTTTTGATGGAATCTGAACTTTATCTGATAGTCAAGGAAGAGCCACTCCAGGCCTCTAAACTTCGCAGGCTCCAAAGAGATTCCTGTTTGGAAAGATAAGCATTGACCATGCGGAGGGTGACTGGCTCTCCTGTCGATGCTCCAAGCCAGTGGGTTCCTCTTAACCTGAACCTGGACGACACTCTGGGAAACGTATAATGTAATAACCACTTTCTCAGGACCATGAAGCAAGGCTTACATAGAGTTAAAGCCTCTGCACTTCATCGTGATTTTTTTACCTGCTGCTAAGCTTCTAAACGTGTCCATTTCCAGGAGAACTACGAGCAGACCTCAGCTTAGCCAGTTGATCGGCGATGGTTCTTGTTGCTGTAACTGTCCCTGGTGTCACTGATTCCGGGGGTGGTTTTGTTCTAAGACTGTTGCTGTAACACCCAACACGTCACCCGGTGTGTGGATCCCATCATTATTTTAATTAAGAAAATGCCCCACTAAGAGTCAAGCTCCCGTCTTTGTAGTTGAGCATCTTTGATCCTTAATCCTTGCTTTGGCGCGTCCACACTGAATCGCGTCTGGGGACCTAGCAATCCTCTGTCCAGCACCGGCTACCTTCTCGGGTAGGACTCCAGCTCTCTGGCTTTGATCCTCTGTATCTCAGATTCTCTTTCACACCTGTTCAGCTAAGGATTCGTGTGCTCTCTTCCCAAGAAATGGGTGTGAAGACTTAACCAAGAAGCCACCTGTGATAACCATCTCAGGCTATGATCCTTCGAGAACAAATGCTCCTGGCATTTTGTCTCACGTTTTTGTTTTTAGCCAGCAGGACTTCTGCCATATTACTTGGCATCCTTCGAGATACAAGGGGAGGGCGTCTGCTGTCCATAGTCACCCAGTCATGGGCCACTGCCCTCAGCACCAGCCTTCGCAGGAGAAGGCTGAATTCCTCATTATTGGCCCATTGACATATTAAAACGTGTCGCATCTCTAAAGCCAGAAAAACTAGCCTATAATTTGGTCTCCAATCCCTGTTCGGGGTATGAGTAAGTAAACCTGACTCTAGCCCAGTCTCTTGCCCAGGAAACTGGTGAATGGTCCATCTCGTGTCTCATTTGGTTCCAAGAGTGAAATCAGAAGTCAGATGGAAAATGAACCACGAGAGTGAGCTTAGAGAGTCCAGGTCCCATCTGGAGGAAGGAAAGGATCTTCTGAAATTTACTTTTACATGTTTACAGGGAGAAACGTTCAGGATAGGCTGGGTTTTGTCTCATTTAAGAGAATGATCTGCAGACCTTTGAAGGCAGTTCTGCTGTGTCTGTCGTACCTGACCACTCCCCACCTTTCCTGTTTCTGCATCATTTTTTTGTCTCTGATTCTCCAGTAGTTTTTCTACTCATAAATTCCTTCCATGTGGAAACACTCTGACCCCCATATGTGCAAAATAAGACTCTAACATCTCCAATTAAGGTCCCTCATCTCTCTTTCCCTCTTAACACAGCATCCTCCCAAGAGTTCTGAAGTTAGAAAGGTCAAAAGTTCCAAAGCAATCTTACAAAAAGCATGAGTTGGTTGGATAGCAGTCTAAAAAATGTAATCTCACCAACCCAGATTGCCTTGAGCAATCAGAATTAGACAAGCTGCAAGAAAATTCAGTCGCTCAAAATGCTGTATTTCAGGTTGAAGAATATTTGTGATGCCTTTACACATACAAATCAAAAGGAGAGAGGGGAGGGGAGCAATTTAACACCAGCTTTTCCTCGTGCTATGTGGCAAAGTCAAGGGGTCTATCTAGGAGCTGCAGTAACTTCGGTTAATATTAAAAGCAACACCTGTGGCCACCCAACACTGAAGTCACAAATACAAACCCTCAGAAAGTCACTACTGGCTCTCTTCTCCTCCTCAATCCCAAACGGCTTCTCCCTGATGCGTCAGGGAGTTAAACTTTCTTACAGAAATATTTGAAATTTGGGTTGAGACTTGAATAGGTTGCAGGAAAGACTGCTCTGTGTCAACACGTGGCGGAAAGGGATCAGTGCGCTGCTCTCCGCTTGTCTAGGACCTGGGTTTGCTTGAAGCGGCCGGGGCGGGAAGCCGACCTACAGGTCAGCCTAGAATAAGAGCAAGAGGGGCTCACGGAAACCATGGAGTTGGACCCCCTTACTTTATAGACGGACAGACTTAAGTTTAGACCGAGTTAAGTGACTTGTCTCTGCCATCCATGTAGTTGCACTTCTAAACAGGGAGCCTCCGAGTTCTCTTAGGTGTCGAGATGCTTTGGGGTAGAACCCTAGACCTCCCTCTGTCCGGATATGTACCCTGACGGAGTGTGTTCCTTGAGGCTCCCCTCACAGCTAACTGAGAAAGTGTCTACGGAGCACCGTGTCGCCTTGGACCAGCGGTGTCCCTACAACTGTCTCCGTCCCCCGAGTTCTTAGTCCCAAACGCAGAGAAGGCAGCGGGAAGAGGTTAGTGGGGGTGAGGGGAGCTGTGCTGAAATGACCCAGATTGACTTTCGTCCTCCCACTGGAATGGGGGTATAAAAAGTCGAGTTATGTGGGGCGCCCGGGTGGCCTGGTCAGTGAAGGATCTGATTTCAGCTCAGGTCGTGATCTTGGGGCTCTGGGATTGGCCTAGAGCAGGCTGTCTGCTTCTGCCTCTGCCCCTCCCCCTACTCGTGCGCTCCCTGTCTCTCGGATAAATAAAATCTTTTTTTTTTTCAGTTGAGTTACAAAGAGAAACTTGAGTAGAGTTATAAAAAGAATTCATTTTCCTTGTACTCTGAGTTATAGAGCCCTTGTTACAACTGTGTTATATTTTATAGTATACTGATCACGATTCTTGATTTTCGGCACCAGATCTGAAATCTCTGCCTTCTTGCCACCCAGACCTTTCCCTTCTCTTCTTAAGTCTGACCCAATGGCCCCATTTACTCTCTACCAGGTCTGGGATCTTTGATTGGGCCAGATTCCCCACAGCGGCTCAAAGCTGTTCAGAGGACTCAGGTTACAGACCATACACTAGAGTCGCCCACCGGCCTTGGTCCCAGGATGACCCAGTGTGTCAGGGGCTGGTGACCTCACTCCATTGACTCTGGTACCATAAGCCCTGCCTCCCACTGTGGACGACTTGGAGAAAACATCCTGACCCCCTCTTTGGGGAGGGAAACTTCTCAATACTTAGTCGTTGGGGTTAAGAATCATGGCCTTTGTGACGGGAGCTAGGGAGTAGTCCCTGAGGCAGTGACACAAGGAGTCTAAGCCATCATGGTTGGAGATGCCGCACCACTGTTGGAATCCAGGACCGGACGTGGCAGGAGGACTGGAATGGACCAGAAATCAGGAGATGCGCCCTGGGTGACCACTTGGGAGGAAGCTGAAGTCACTGACATTTGCCACTGCTGGTTTTAGAAATCATGTTCAAGGGCTGGTTGGCGCCAGAGTCAAGGCGAATAGAAGCAGTAGCCAAAAATACCTTTGATGCCTGTAGCAGTAATAGTGGTAGTAACATCCCCCTCCTCCCCTTCCTCCTCCTCCACATAGTAAGCTAATAGTAGCTCCCTATATGTGGAGCCAGGCCCTTTCCCAAGCACTGTAAATATATTTGCATATTTAATCCCGTGCCCCCCCCCAAGAAGGAACAGTTATTCTAGATGAGAAACTGAGGCACAGAGCGATGACGGGTCAGGGTCACTAGCTGGTAAATGGCGGAGCCAAGGCTCTAAGCCAGGCAGGCTGGTTCTAGAGCCCTGTTGCCGACCAGAATGTCGTCCCACTCAGGCTGGGGGGCGTGGAGCTGCGGCACACCTCGCATCGGTTCGCGTCCCACGGGGGGCGGGGTGGGGGGGATGCCTGAGACCACGAACGCAGGTGGCTCGGGGCTGGGAGGTGCTTAAGGGAGAGTGAGGACAGGGGAGAGAGGGAGTCCCTTCTGGAGGCGGGATGGAGACCTCTGAGGGGCAGGGCCACCTGGCGTGTCTGGCGAGTGCGCGGTCTGCACCAGGCACTGTGCTTGGCCCGGGGCAGGAGCCGTGAGCGAGACAGACGCCACCCCCACCTCTGTGAGGCAAGGAGGCAGTGGTGACCAGGCCACTCTGGGTAGAAAACATAGGGAATTGTCCCCTCTAACCCAGGCTGGGGAGGTCCCCAGTGGCTCTCTAAAGGAGGCGGAGCTCCATGAAGACGGAGGCAAAGAATGCGGCGCCCCTCGAAAGGGGCAGCGACAGGGGCCTTGAAATCGGGGGACGAGCAAGGAGCGCATCAGCACATTGGGGCGGGGGATGGATTTAGCTCAGAGAGGCGGGGTGGGGTTTTGGGGAGACGGGAGTGGAGGATTGAGGCAGACATGACTGGGGGGGTCGTCGTGAAGAGAAGACATCCCACGCGGAAGGACCTCCTAGGGGCAAAGTTCCTCTAATTGAAAAGGTAAAACCGAATACATGAAATTTGCCCTAAAAACCATGAAATGAGGAAAAATGAAGCCTACGTGTGAGTTTCCTGTCTCGACTAAAACAAGAAAAGCAACGCCGGGGACGGTACCGGTTTCCCTAAGCAATTCTATTCCGCCCCCTCCCCTCTCCGACCCTCAGGAGAGGGAAGAAGACGTTCACTTCAGAACCGCTCCACGCTCTTCAGAACCGGCCCTGTCTTCCGAGGTGGCCGGGAGCAGGTCCTCCCCTCTGCAGATGATTCTCTCCGTCATCAGATGTGGTGGCTCCCAATTGTCTGTATCCCAAACATAGCCGGGAAGCCAATTTTCAGACAGCCTAACTTTGATAGCAGGTAATTTCCATCCGTGGCGAACATCAACCCGACCGGGACTTGCTATCTTCATTATTTTAATTTCTCTTCGAGGCCACTTCCCCCTCCTCCCCCCACCCCCGACCCAACTCTTTCCAGGAAGGAGTAATAACGGGCAGCTTTTAATCTTCTCAGGCCCGCAGACCAGATCTTTTTTTTTTTTTTTTCTTAACAATGACATCATTTAGCCGCACACCTTAAGTAATGAAATTTGTTTGTGAAACTCTTTATCTTCACCGAAAGAAGAGAAACAAGTTACCTTTTTTGATGGGAGGTCACCCACCTCTGTCACGCGGCTGTCTGTGATGTTATGAACAGCTGACAGCTTCTGTTAATTTACTTTCGCTCCCCAGTCCTACTTCCCGTATGGAAAGCTGGAGTGATTTTTGAATAACAGCAAGTAATATCTGATGTGGCAGCAACTGGCAACTCTGCCATTGAGCTTGGCTGTGGCCATTACCCAGGATCCCCTGCTTCTCCTTGAGACGCAATTACAATTTCACAGGCTGGAATTAAAACTCCCCGCGGTATGCAGTGGAGACGCTGACTGCTGTCAAAGCGATTTCAAGCTGCTAATCTCTTGATGGGGTATGAGCGAAAATACAGTTCCTCTTCGGAGGAGGAGGTCCGACAACTTGAAAACTTGGGATCTCTGATGCGTTTTAATTCGCACCGAGGTCAGCGGGCATGGCGCGCTCCCCGCGGAACGCGTGAGGGCCCTGGATTGTGGAAGGGTGGTGTTTTCATAATGACGGAGCCGAAGTTCAAGGGTTCTGGGGAGAAAGGAGGAGTGTTCAGGCTGGGAATGAAAAAAAAAGAAAAAGGGCCCCAGCTCCCAGATGAGCCAGATGGGGAGAGAAGGAAGTAGGGGATGGCTTCTGAGATGGCCCCGGGGCAGGTACCCTTCACGGGGGCTCCCCGGAAGGCCTTCTCGCAGATCAGAGGGGTAGCCCCCACTGTGCAGGGAGGAACCTGGGAGCAGGGAATTAAAACTGGTTTCTAAGTCAGCTCTTAGCCCAGCGTGGGGCTTGAACTCAAGCCCCAGATCAAGTGTGGCTTCGTCCACCAGTGGAGCCAGCCAAGCGCCCCTGAGAGTCGTAACCTTTTTATAGACTTTAGTCATTACCCTGGATTCAGATTTTGGCGTCTCTTTCTACGTCATCTTACACAGTGAGATTTAACCTCACGGACTCAACTTCCTTCTGTCCTTTAGGGCTTGTAACACCCACCGCGTGGGGTTGGGAGGGGCCCAGATGTGAAAAGTGCTCTTCACAGTGGCCTGCCGGTCGAGGATGCCCAATATTAGCTGTCAAACAAAAGGCTCTGCCCGATCTAGAACCCTCACGAGTTGGTCACAGCCAAGAACCACCGGCAGAATTGTTTCCTCAGCAGTTTGCCCTCAGTCAGTTACTTGGGAAACTTACTATTTTATGTATTTACCTATTTATGTATCTATTTTTTAAAAGATTTTATTTATCTGTTTGAGAGAGACACACACAGAGAGAGAGCACAAGCAGGTGGAACAGCAGAGGCAGAGGGAGAAGCAGCCTCCCCACTGAGCTGGGAGCCTGACATGGGCTCTATCCCATGGCCCGGAGATCAGGAGCTTTTAGGGGCACCCGGCTGGCTCAGTCAGTGGAGCATGCAGCTCTTGATCTCAGTGTCCTGAGTTCAAGCCCCATGTTGGGTGTAGAGATTATGTAAAAATAAAGCCTTTACAGTAAAGAAAGGAGGGGCACCTGGTAGTTCAATTAAGCGTTGACTCCTGATTTCAGCTCAGGTCATGATCTCAGCCCAAGTCGTCGGACTCTGTGCTCAGCAGGAAGTCAGCTCGAGATTCTCTCTCCCTCTGCCCCTCCCCCCGTGCATGCTCTCTTGTGCACGTGTTCTCTCTCAAATAAACAAATCTTAAAAAAAGAAAAATTGTGAAATTCTGCTTAGCATTGCTTGACGAAGGCTGTGGACTGGGGCTTTCAGTGGTCAGTTCAAAAACAAAACAAGAAAGGAGACAGAATCAGTGGAAAGGTGTCCAGGCCAAATCCCAGGGTAAGCCTTCTTCCCCAGCTGCCTCCCCCGCCCCGCATACTAAGGGACCTGGTCAGTTTCAGTGAGGATGCTTATTCTGTTTCCTGGGGCCTCACTCTTGAATTTGAAAATAGGGAAAGAAGTATCTGGTGGAGAAATTGATCAACCTCTCCGAGTTTCTCTTTCACTTGATTTCCTGGACTCTCACAGGAGCTTACAAGCGAAAACACACGAGTAAAGCTCATTTCCTTTGTTTCTGATGATGAAATGTGCAGCCCCTATGAATGAGAGTTGGTAGTCACACGGCTACGCCTTGTTTCACTCCTGAATTTCTCGGTGGGCGGGGGCTTTGACCGGGCGGAGCTGGGAGGTGGTTCACCCAGGCCCCTGCCTCCAACCCCCTTCCTGAGCACCCAGCTCTGCGATCCAGGCAGGAGCACTGTAGCTTCTCATTCATTTTCTCCCTGTTGCTTTTGCTCTGGCCAATTTGGGGGAGGAAAATTAGGAAGCAGGACTTAACCAAATCCCACTGTGCGAGTTTATCAACCTCTAGTTTAATCTTTTGAAAGAATTCTTTCCACTGTTCCCTGCTCAGCACGCATCTACTCCGGGAGTAACAAATCCTGTTCTAGCTACGTTTTAAAAACTAATGAAATGATCATCTGCAGGCAAAAGTCCAAGGCTAGCTGGAGGCTTGCTACATCCGTATTCCTGGGACAAAGGAAGATTCAGATGATGAGAAATTTAAGTTTCTACTGCAGCGTCTCTCTCTCTCTCACACCCCCCCCCCCCCATCAGCTCTTGGATGCCCCAGCACCACACCCCACCCCCCGGGTCACCCACGAGGCCCACCCCTGGGAGAGCACCATCTGCTCATTCCCAATCATACTTTCCACAGTCCAACCCCAAAGTGAGCCAGGACGAGATAATCATGCAAAGGAAGCAAAGTGATTACAACATGGAATAAAAATTAGTTTTAGGATGAGAAGAAAAGATAATAAGATTGTCCTGCAAGAAGGTGTACAAAGACAAGTTATTGAGATTAAGTAGGAAGTGGAATGTAACCCTTGGGTTCATCTTCTATGTAGAATGATCATTTTACCATCAGCTGGCGTCTTGGGCCAATGGTTTCAATAAGTACAGAGATAGAACACCTTTTATTTTCCAACCTTTTTTTTTTACCTGGACTAATTTAGTGAAGACACTCTCTGGACTTCGAAAAAGGCTTATTTGTATCAGGGAAGCCATTTATGCTGACCGTTATTTCCATCCTTACTCCACTATCAGACAGATCTAATTGTTAACCAGAATAATGATGTCTGTGACGATCTGTAATGTATTAAAATTCAGTGTGAGTCTGTGGATTTAATTCAATTAAACCTCAACAGGAGTTTTTCCAAAGTAAGGACTCCAGACCCGAATGAATATAATCACACGAAACCGCCCCCTCCCAAGAATTAAAGAAGCTAATGTCAGTAAAATGTTGTGTAGGCCTGTAAATGTTAGGGGTCATTTGTTACATTTTCCCTTGATCACACATCCTTTCCGCTGGTCACAGAGAAAATGTGTAGTGATACAGTTCGCTGATGTTTGCAGGAGGTCACGCGAGGGACCTGACCTTGCCCTCCAGAATCCCTCCTCCTAATGGTCAGAATTCCACCTTGTATTTTTAAATTGAGGCGAAAGTCACATAACATAAAATTAACCATTTTTAAAAGTGAGTGTTTCAGTGGCATTTAGTCCATCCAAAACCTCTTCATCCCAGAGACAGTAACTGCACCCATGAAATAGTAAATCTTCATTCTCTCCCCCCTCCCGCAGCCCCTGGTGACCTCTATTTGACCTTTTGTCTGTGGATTTGCCCATTCTACATGCTTCCAATGAGTGAAGTCATGCAATATTTGTCCTTTTTGTGGACAAAAAGGCTTAGTTCACCTGGATTGATTGTCACATGTATCAGAACTTCATAATTTTGCATAGCTGAATAATATTCGTGTGTGTGTGTGTGTAGCACATTTTGTTTATCCATTCATTCCGTTCATGTCATGGATACTTGGGCTGTTTCTCTCTTTTGGCTACTGTGACTAGTGCTACTAAAAACTCGCTTGTACATGTATTTGGTGGAGTCTGTTTTCGGTTCTTCGGGGTATGTACATAGCATGGAATCGCTGGGTTGCATGGGAATTCTATGTTTAACTTTCTGAGGAGCTGCCAAACTGTTTTCCTAAACGTCCATCTTTGGCAACTCGTCCCGTTGGCTTATGCATTCCTGTTTCCTTAGATGTTTCAACAATTTACTATAAAAATCTCCAAACATATCTGGAACTGTGGAGTACAACAAATCCCATGTATCTACTACTTTGATAGCCATCAACCATGTGGCCATATCTGTTTCATCTATTTGCCCTGCCCATTGCATCACTTTTACTTTTAATCAGGGCATTTTATTTATTTTATTATTATTTTTATTAGAGAAAGAGGCAGAAGGAGAGAATCTCAAGCAGGCTCCACACCCATCATGGAGCCCACACGGGGCTCGATCCCGCAACCCCAAGATCATGACCTGAGCTAAAAATCAAGAGTCAATGCTCAACTGACTGCACCACCCAGGAGCCCCAGCTGGAGCATTTTTTTTTTAATTAAAGATTTTATTTGTTCATTTGACAGAGAGAGAGAATCACAAGTAGGCAGAGAGAGAGGGGGAAGCAGGCTCCCTGCTGAGCAGAGAGCCCGATGCGGACTCGATCCCAGGACCCTGAGATCATGATCCGAGCCGACGGCAGAGGTTTCAACCCACTGAGCCACCCAGGCGCCGCCCCCCCCCCCAAGCATTTTAAATCACTTAGTAGATATCATGTAAATTACCCCGAAGAAACTTAAGTATACTACTGAAAATAGGGAGCAGTATCTTCTTACATAACCACCACAACAAAATTAACACTAATCCCTTAATATCAACCAATACCTAGCCTATATTTACATTTCCCTCCTGGTCTTAAAATACTGCCTTGCTTTTGGTTCATTTGAATCAGAATACAAACAAGATCCACTGCATTTGATTAGTTTATGTCTGAAGTGTCCGCTAAGTTGATTTTAATCACTTTCCTTTTTATCTATGTCACTGACTTGTGAAAGAAACCAGGCTAGGTGTCTTAGGGAATGTCCCTATTCTGAAAGGGACTGGTTTCTTCCTTGTGGTATTGACATCCTCTCTCAAAATAAACATTCTGTTTCTGAGTAGTGGGACGGTTGATTCTATAGATGCTGTTCTCCACCGTTAATACCAAACAGGAATCACCTCATGTCCTTTTTTTAAAAAAAGATTTTATTTATTGATTTATTTATTAGAGAGCACGAGCAGAAGGAATGGCAAAGGGAGAGGGAAAAGCAGGCTCCCTGCTGAGCAAGAAGCCCCATGCGGGACTCAATCCCAGGACCCTGGGATCATCACCTGAGCCAAAGGCAGATGTTTAACTAACTGAGACACCAGTTAGCGCTCAGCTTTTTTAATGATAGAAATTCCTGGCCCTTGTGCCACTCACTCTTTCCCAACCTCTCGTTCACCCCTCCCCACTGCAACCCAAGAGTCTGCTTTAAGAAGTCTGGGCTGCAGCCCAGAAATGTGTGTCTTCAGCGAGCTCCGGAGGCAATTTGGATGCAGGTGGTCCTTAATTGCAAGGTAGAAGCTCCCCCCTTATGGTGATGGTTTTATCAGATCAGCTTTGCTCCACAATGAAAAAAATAGCTCTGTTCTACTGAAGGAGACCCCAAAACGTGTCCTGGGGCCCAGGAGAGAAGACAAAAAGAGATTTTACCCTCAGCACAATCTGGCCAGCTTTGGCCAACTCAGCCAAGAATCGTTCTGATGATGCATTAAGCAGCTAGGGGCCTACCAAGTCTGGGCACTGTGTGCAGCCTACCCTTCAGGAATTGGGGGGGGGGGTGGTTATCTTCCAAATGCCTGAGAGCAGAGTACCTACATGAATAATTTGGAATTCTTCTGGAATTATTTCTTCCCCATGGTATTTATTTATTCAGTCATTTATTTATATCAGTCATGGGCTCATGGATACTTATTTTCTACTTTGGGCTATAATCCAGTACAATTTCATTTATCCTGTTGCTCAAAGCTTTGGCCGTTAGGAGCTCTTCCCATTGGCTCCTGCGTGCTGTTAATATATCCCCACCAGTGTGGTGGGGTTTTACTTTGGTTTTGTTTTGAGCACTTCCTTACTTTCTGGCACCGTCAGATGCTCCGGGATCATCTTGTGTATTTCGTGCCCCAATCCTAGAATCAGCCATTTCTCCAAGCAGCCCTGGTTCCTTTGATTAGGAAATGGTTTTAGAAACCAAGACCTGGATGTGAGGTGTGCTCATTGTTATGGGGGTGCTGTGGCTTTTCAGCCCTCTCATTGACAAGAGCAAGGAAATGTGTGTTGGCCAGTAAACATATAGGAATTTCTGTAACTATTTCTACATGTAACCATCTGTATCTATATTTAGCTAAAAAATGTGAGTTCATTCTGATGTCTTCAACTGTAAGTTATTAGCACACATATCATTCTGTCCTCCGCTCCTTGCTCTTTGTAAACTGTTGCTCCAGCAGTGAGAAACCCAGCTCCCACCATTCACTGTCCACTAACTTAATGGATCTGTTCCAGAATACCCCTGTAGCGTTGTCACCCGAATCCCCACGGAAAGCCACTTTATCAACCAGAGTACAGTTCTTCAGTAGTTTCCGTAGTCTTTAGTTTTACAGATTCTACTTATTTCCAAAGTTAATTAGGTATATACCTCTTAACCACCCCACTACCCCCTTCAATGAGATTGTTTCATACATTTCAGATACATTCAGATTCTTTTGCCATATTTTGCATTTCTTTCTGGGATCCTCTGATCTCTGAATGATTTTTTTTTTCATTTGTGTACATTAAGGTTTTACTCTTTGTGCTGTTTCTTTCTTCAGGTTTGGACGATGCATAATGTCTTACAGTCATCATTACAGTATGATACAGAGTACTTTTACTGACTTAAAAAAATCCCTGGGCTTCACTCATTCAGCCCTGTCCTCCATCTCCTGATTCCCTGGCAACACTGATCTGTTTGCCACATCTCTGGTTTTGACTCTTCTGGAATGTTATATATTTGGAATCATATACTTTGTAGCCTCTTCAGACTGGCTTCTCTCCCTTTGCAATATACATTTATGATTCATCCATGTCTCTTTTGATTTGCTCGCTCAATTATTTTTAATATTTTCCATTGTATGGATATACCACAGTTCGTTTATCCATTTACTTATTCTAGAATATCTTGGTTGCTTCTGGATTTTGGCAATCACTTATAAAGCTGCTATAAACATTTGCATGAAAAAAAAACATTTGCATGGAGGTTTTTTTTTTTTTTAAAGATTTTATTTATTTATTTATTAGGAAAGAGAGAGAGTGAGAGAGAGCATGAGAAGGGAGAAGGTCAGAGTGAGAAGCGGACTCCCCGTGGAGCTGGGAACCCGATGTGGGACTTGATCCCGGGACTCCGGGATCATGACCTGAGCCGTTGCTAGGCAGTTGCTTAACCAACTGAGCCACCCAGGCGCCCTTGCACGGAGGTTTTAACATGGATTTAAGTTTTCAACTTATTTGGGTTGAAATACCAGCACAATTACTGGAATGTATTATGAGAGTATGTTTTTGTTTTTTTTTTAAGATTTTATTTATTTATTTGACAGACAGAGACACAGTGAGAGAGGGAACATAAGCAGGGGAAGTGGGAGAGGAAGAAGCAGGCTTCTCGCTGAGCAGGGAGCCCGATGCGGGGGGTCGATCCCAGGACCCTGGGATCATGACCTGAGCTGAAGGCAGATGCTTAACAACTGAGCCACCCAGGTGCCCCTCTATGTTTGGTTTTTAAGAAACTGCCAAACTATCTTCTAAAGTGGTTACAGCATTTTGCAAATGAAAGTTCTTCCTGCTGCACATTCTCACCAGCAGTGGGTATTATCAGGGTTTTTTTGTTTTTGTTTAGAATTTAGGCATTGTAATAGTTACATAGTGGCATCTTGTTCCTGCTTATATGTTTTTTCTTTTCTTTCTTTTTTTTTTTTTTTAAAGAAACAACACAGAATTGTTTCTTGTTTCATAGAGGACCCCAGAGTTCATGAGTTCTGGAAACTGAATCAGTATAAATGTGACCCCACACACACACAGCCCTCCTTCTTTCCCATCTCACACACCTAAATAGCATCAAGGGAGGAAGATTCTCATCTCTAAGGAAAACTTATTATTGAAACTTATCATTAAATATGTCTAGGCAATGGCATGCATTTAATATAAAAATGCCTGAACACATTTTATTAGTAAATATCAGAATAACCAAAGGAAGAAAATAGTCCTGTATCACACACCATAGACTCACAGGAGAACCAACTCCCTTCCCCCCCCACCCCCCACCATGGCCCCTTTAACCTGTCTAGCAATTCCCATTATAATAATCTCCTGTACTGTGACAAACAACTAATCACAAAGAAAAGCTATTGGAAAACATTGAGCCACTCTGCAGAGAGCCCTGCACAGTTTTCTCCAGAGTGTGTACCCTCTGAGCAGCTACAGTACAAATCATTCTATCGTCTGCAAACTGTGTGAAACATGTACGCATCAAAGGAGAAGGAAACATGCAGAAGACAACATCCACAAACAACAAGTGCCATTAACAAAAACATACATATCCAAACTAGGAAGTTCAGGAAATGCTTTCACAGCAAGCCGTGACTTAGGGGAGAGCCCCTGGAAGCCATAAAAGGGCTCTGGGAGCTTCTGTGCACTATGCTGGGACAGCTACTCCCAAGAGGTGGGTAGGTCATTCCCAAAATGACATTTTACTTACCATAGCTCTGTAATTTCTTTAAATCATACTATGAATGTGAAACATGAGTTTGAACAGGAGACTTGTGGTTATGGTTTCATTGGAAAGTACGTTGCAAGCTTTGTAAAGACGTGATATCCATACGTGACAAGATATATAGGTGACTAATAGAAATGTTGAGTACAATACCTGGAATTGAGGGGAAAACTATGCAAAGACAGGAGGACCTTGCACCCAGATTTCTTCACCACAGTAACCAAATTCCCACTCGTCTTTAAAGAAACAGAAGCTGGACATTGACAGTGGTGCTTATGGTGGTGGCTTGTACAACAGGGATGATTCCAGACCGTAGGCTCATCATCAAAGGAAATGCTCTGGTCCTCCAGGAAAAGATTCGAATGAATGGACGTTTATAGATATCAGAGTCATTTTTTATATTCCTCAACTTTAACAATTAGCAACTGACTGAGTATGAGTAAGAGTGCTGCTTCTGGGCTGCCACCCTAGATAAACCAGAAATAAGCACCCGCCATTCCCTGCTCTCACGCAACACCGTAAGTTGCCTGCAAACTCCGTTATCCACTGAAATGGCCACACCAGGTTCCCCCTTGGACCTGCCCAAGCAGTGATTTCCTCACCTCGCAGGGTAGAGGGCAGACCTGGGATGGAAGCATGGGCATCAGTGGCTTCTCCGGATACCCCCAGGCCGTACCAATATTATCATTGTGTTTGTTTCTGTCATCTTTGCATATGTCAGTGTGAAGTCAATCAGAAAGCACTGGAAAGGGTGCTAAATCAACAGGTGCTACCTAATTTTCATCCTCATTCCTCATTAAAAGAAACGGTGGTCTACAGATAGGTTATGTTAATCAGTGTGGACAACGGATGCCTTATTTTGGACATTAATAGATAGTGTTCTTGTCTGAGTGTTCGTAACTAGCAAGGGTAAGTGTTCAGTGGTTTGGGCGAGTTTAACATTGTTGGTTAGCAATGTAATGTATACAGTTGACCCTTGAATGATGAGGGAGTCAGAGGGACTGACCTCCCACATAGTTAAAAATTGGGTATAACTTTTTTTTTTAAGATTTCATTTATTTATTTATTTTAGAGAAAGAGAGAATGTAGAGTGAATGAACACACGTGGGGGGAGGGGCAGGCGGAAAGGGAGAGAGAGTCTCAAGTAGACACTGCGCTGAGCACGGAGCCTGATGTGGGGCTCCATCTCATGACCCTGCGATCCTAACCTGAGCCGAGATCAAGAGTCAGATGCTTAACTGACTGAGCCACTCAGGCTACCCTGAAAATTAGGTAGAATTTTTAAGGCCCCAAAGACTTACCTACGAATAGCCTCCTGTTGACCAGAAGCCCTGCTGATAAATAAGCAGTGGATTAATACGGACTTTGTGTGTAAGACGTGGCATACTACATACTGGATTCTTACAATAAAGTAAGTTAGAGAAAGTGTTATGACGGAAGTCGTAAGGAAGGGAAAACACATTTGGAAAATTACTGTATCTACGGAAAATAATCCATGTATAAGTGGACCCACACACTTCAAATCAGTGTTGTTCAAGGATCAATTGTAGTCATATAACATTATGTAGAAAATAATGTAGGTAGTAATGTGTGTATAAAATAATGTTATATTTGGAGTATCTTAACAACCATATTCAGTATTATAAAGCTGTAGTGTTAATTGCCTAGCAACTATTGTTCTTTTCTTAATTTGTTACATCATTGCCTCATCCCAAATCACCCAGTCAGATAATTTTACTTAACAAACACTAATCTTATTTTTCATCTTCTGTGAATGAATGCAAGAATTTGAACTGATAAAAGCTTTAAAATAGCTTTGGGGATAACTTTCAAATTACCAGCAGAGATTTGCTTTGAATTGTGATTCACTTCTCTGGGCAGAAAATTTATTTTGATAAGCTCTTAAAATTAATCAGATTCTCCAAAGTAAGTTTCCTTAGACATCAGTATTTGTATTTTGTATTTATATAGAAAAAGACCCAGGTTGGCATTTGCTATTACTGTCCAACTGTGGATTTTTTGAGAGGCGAATTATCTATGAGATCATTTAATTTATTTAAAAGTAATTCTTCTACTTACTTCCTACAAGGATCTGAGGTTCTTGGGTCTTCCTATCCTTTCAGGCATTTACAAAATAATGAATTTACTTTTCTTCATCAACATTTTCCCAAGAGGTTTTAATGTCAGCACTTTTCTAATGTCCTGAGCCACAAAACGTTAATTAAGATAAAACGAGTCTGTAAGTTCACTGCCCATTCACAGGAGCAAAGCAAGAGGGGTGAGACCCAGGCTCACTCTGTCCCTCACTCTCATCCAGGAGATCCCACCAAGGCGGTCTCCTCCCTACACTGTCACTTACTGTAACCGGTCATCTTGTTGTCAGAAGGGATTAGAGAAAAAAGGAAGGGGAAAAGGAATATACTGGAAAATAGGGAGGGGGGGATTCCAATTTATTATCTAACTTCAACAATTGCTTTTGACAGCTTTTAGAAGCATTTGAAATAACACATGGCTGCGTATCTTAATATGTCTCAATCCTTGTCACTGACTAAAACCAACACTTACAATACTACTACTCCAGAGGCCATGCATTGTTTTTAATCAAAGGAAGGAGGAAAGAGACCAACATAGGCTTTTTCATTTTTCTAGGCACGAGAGCAGGCATTTTGCAGGAGTCATCTCACCAAACATAGTGAATAGTCTTTAGAGTCATCAGATTTGGAAATAGTTTGCTGTGCGGAACCGAGACAGGACCTGCTAATATCAGACAAATACTGCAGGTGGCCGTGTTTTCTTTAAGGGTGTCTGTGAGCGGGGTAGCAATAGTCGCGGGAGCTCTCACTCCCTCAAGAAGCCAGGTCAGGTGCAAGAGCAGGGGAGACTGTTGCCTGGTGCTTAAGGACACTACTCTGTGGCTGAGAACCCCCCTTGACCCTGAATCCAGCTCCATTGTTTGCTGCCAGCCCGACCTAGGGTGCAGTCGCATCCTTCTCAACCACCGTTTCCTGTCTATACAGTGGGGATGGCTGTCACCTTCTACTTAGGACACCTGTGAGAGCAGAAGATGACACATCCCAAGCACTTAGCACAGGGCTTGGCATACAGTAGGTGCTTAATAAAGCTCCCTGTGTAGTCCCTGCCAGAGGAGGGTAAGGCTTCTGCGTGCAGACTGAGGCAGAGCCCATGCCCACTGGTGCGGGGGCTCTTGTCACCTCCCAGGACAGCAGCCCTGGGATCCCAGGCAGGTGCCCAGAGTCCCCTCTGGTCGCTGTGCAGGTCGGCCACGGGGCAGGGTGCTTGATAAAGGTTGGGGAGGAAACCTAGGAGTGGAGAGGAATTGAACTCCACAATGAATCCTACTATTTCCAAAGAGCCCACGTTTAAAATGCCCCATATGTCATAAATCATTTTATACACAATCTGAGTCACAAGACTGCCTTTAAGCCCACTTCATGACCTAGGGGCTAGCACAAGAAGTTGTTTACAAACTTGTTCTTCATTAAAACGTCCCCTTTCGGACATATCATCTCTACTTCCTTCCATTTAGTGATATCTCTTGCATGCTGAGCTGTAAGTAATGGGGGCATGAGATGCAAGAGGCACAGTCTTAGCCACAAGAAGCTAACTAACAGTCTTTAGTGGGAAAGAAACCCATATAAACAAGGAGGAGAGGAGAAAGAAGAGAAACCCATATAAACATACTGTTAAGGGGTGGGCGCAGGATAAAGGAATGTTCTGTGTTCGAAATGCTAGAAAAACAATAGTTTTACTTTGTTTTAAATATATATTTATATATATAAAAACACATATTCTAGAAAAGAACATATATGTACGTATATGTGATATAATTATGTATGAATATATAAATACATATGTAAATACATATTTCACATATGTATTTCATCTTATATATACGTATGTGAAGAGCTTTCCAGAGTGTTCCAGACTCTCCTCACTCTATGACTTCTACTTACATCTCCGTGATCAGAGACCTATCACAGGTCCGCTCCTGTTTTCAGGAAGCTGGGGCATGTCGTGTTCCCAGCTGGCCACGTTGTCGTGGGAACAGCACCGCGTTCTGCTGGGACAGAAGGGGAGCGAACAGGGCTCTTGCACAGATGGCCAGCAGCGAGGGCCGGCAGTGTGCTCACCGGTGGGTTCGCCCCTCCCACGAGGGCGTCGGGATCTGCACCATCTCCTTCCTCCTCGGCTGACCCCATTACCCAGGGCTCCCCCGGGGGAAGGGCTGTGACCTCGAGCATCTCCCCGGACGCTGGGAGCAAGGCCGGGGGCCACGCCCGACCACTCCCACCGGAACCTCTCCCCGCGGGTTTCGGCCTTGGCTGCACGCGGAACCACCCGAGGGGTTGTGGGAACTGTGCCTACGGGACGCCAGCCCCAGGGACAATCAGCTCGTCAGTCCGGCCTGCAGCCTGGGCGCTGGGAGTCTCCCGAGCGCCCCAGGTGCTTCCGGTGTGCAGCCGGCACGAGAAAACCACCGGCCGCCGCCGGCTTTACGTACAGCGGCTTCCGGTGCCGCCGGAAGCTCCCGCGATAGTTGGCGCGGGAGTGGGAACCGCTGGGGGTGCCTTGCCTGAGTTTGGTTTTTGTTTTTTTCTTTTTTACGGTTTTATGTCTTTATTTGACAGCGAGACACAGTGAGAGGAGGAACACAAGCAGGGGCAGCGGGAGAGGGAGAGGGAGAAGCAGACTCCCCGCCGGCCAGGGAGCCCAGTGCCGGACTCATTTCTGGGACGCCGGGATCCCGACCCAAGCCCCAGGCAGACGCCTCCCCAACGGAGCCGCCCGGACGCCCCTGCCTTGCCTGTTCTAAGCAGCTGGAGCTTTGGAGTCCTCATCACTTGGGCCTGTAGACGGGCCACAGACGAGAAGCTGTCCCGAGACAGTAAGAAAAAGAAATAAATCCATCTCCGCGGGCTTGTAGAACCCCGGTAATTGACAAAGAGGTCTGTGAAGGACTAGCAAGCAATGTTCTGTCCTCGGACATTTCTACAGCTCCCAGCCCCTTTCACCAAACAGGTGGGTGAGATGTCAGCTTTTAATTGTGGGGAGCGGGGCGTGAGCGGGCTCGGCCGGGAGGAGGGAGCAGCCCTTCTGGGTTTAATCAGTTTGCCTGCTGGGGCTGGCCTGTGAGTTGTTCGTACTCTTACGGGGGATTTTGTTCTCATTGAGTCCTTGTCTGTGTTCATGCTATCCCGCTCATTCTGGAAGGGTGAGGAGAGTGTGTTGTGTTCTTGATCTGCCTGCTTTGAATTTAAAAAGAAGTCAGAGCCAATATGAGATTATTTTTTCCACTCATTTATAATTAATAGCAATTAATAATTTAACATGATTGCTTCATTTATGTTTGAACTGGATGGTCTCACCTATGGCAGAATATATCAAATATATCATTTCAGGGGACTTGTTAGGGATTTTTAAAATGCTTTTAAAGCATTTCCAGAGCTCAAGCATTGACCCAGAAGCTTGCTTATGGATAGGCTAAGCTAAGGCCACTGTGGGAAACACAGTGTGTTTTATGGCAAGGACAAAAGAGATAAGACTGGAGACTCACTGATAATCATTGAAAGGAAGTTCTGAAATTGAGAACCCAGATCTGCCAGAGCCCAGTGGAACCAAAGGCAGGGAGGGAGTTGTCTGGATAATCCCCCACTTGTCACCAGGGCGAATTCTGTATCCTCTGGTCCTTCTTGGAAGTCATCCAGAGGCTTTGGAGATTGGAATGTCAGAAGGAGTTTGGTATAATAACAGGTCCCATGTATTAAGCACTGTGTTGTAACAGGTGCTGTTCTCAGCCCTTGGTGCACATTATCTTATGTTATCCTTACAACAACCCATTTTACAGAAAGGTAATTGAGGCTCGGAGGAGTAAACTGACTTGACTGAGTCATACAGCTAGTAAGTGACAGAGCTGAGAGTTGAAACCAGGTCTCACCCTAGGGATTCCTTTAACTGCATTCTTTCTTTGAAGAAAGGAGGAGGGGATGGAAGAGAAGGAGGAGGAGAAGAAATTTGAGAAAGTGTTGCAGAAACACTCAACCATCTGTGCCTAATGTTTCAAAATATTTTTTTAAATATTTATTAGAGAGAGAGAGTGTGCAGGGGGAGGGGAAGAGGAAGAGGGAGAGGATCTCAAGCAGACTCTCCAAAGAGCGTGGAGCCCAATGCGGGGCTCCATCCCAGTACCCTGAGATCATGACCTGAGCCGAAATCAAGAGTAGGACGCTTAACTGACATAGCCATGCAGGCGCCCTTGTTTCAGAATATATTTATCTGATAACTCCACCTCCATGCTGATGTCTAGATACGGGAGAGTCACTTCATCAGCCACGATGAGACGGGGGCATCGTAACAGCCCTCGCCAAGTTGGAAGCGAATGCTGGAGTGTGGCTTCTGTGCAGTGCCCTCAGCTAAGAGGGGAGAGCTGGGGGGCCAGGGCAGACGAGCTCAACCTGCGTTGGCCCAGGTGCTCAGCCTTCACAGTGATGACTAAGGCATTGGCAGCACCTGGAAGCACAGTGTTGTTCTTTTTGAGAAAAATAGCTTCTCTTTGTGTCATTGTAGAACCTCCTGTTCTTGGTGGAATGAGCAATGGCAGCTGAGATTTGGAAAAGTGCTAAATGTGGCCTCATCCTCTCTTGCGTGGTTCTTCCCATATGACTCCCTGAATTCACGTTTACTGGGAACATATTTAGTGCCTTCTGTGTGTCCAGCATTACCCTGGGCATTGTGCATATCCTGACCATAATTTCCAAACCAGAAATTGATTCTAAGTGTATTTCTTTTTTTTTTTAATATTTTATTTATTTATTTGACAGAGAGAGAAATCACAAGTAGGCAGAGAGGCAGGCAGAGAGGGGGAAGCAGGCTCCCCGCTGAGCAGAGAGCCCAATGTGGGGCTCGATCCCAGGACCCTGAGATCAGGACCTGAGTCGAAGGCAGAGGCTTAACCCACTGAGCCACTCAGGTGCCCCCTAAGTGTATTTCTATTAAGAAAATTCTTAGGGACGCCTGGGTGGCTCAGCCAGTTCAGTGTCTGCCTATGACTCAGGTCATGATCCCAGGGTCCTGGGATTGAGCCCCGCATCAGGCTCCCTGCTCATCGGGGAGTCTGCTTCTCCCTCTCCCTCTGCCAGCTACTCCCCCTACTTGTGCTCTCTCTCTCTGTCAAATAAGTAAATAACATCTTTAAAAAGAATCTTAGAGCTAAAGGTGGCTTTATGAATCACTGCTGATTGCTGAGCCCATAATGTCTAAATCCTTTTGCTTAGCATACAAAGTTCTCACTACATGCTGCCAATCTGCATTGCCAAACCAATAATCCTTTGCCAGTCATCTCCATGTAAACTCTTGGCAGCTCCTCCGAGGGTTTCATTATTTTCTGGGTCAGACTTGGACGTCTAATGATTCCGTGCCTTTGCACATATAATGGCTTCTGTTCAGAATATATTTTCCTCTAATCTAGGTGAGACACTCTTGTTCATCCTTCAAAACCTCACTCACAGTTCCCTCCCTACCCCCCCCCCCAAGGCCTTCCTGACTCTTTCTCAAAGCGGGTTGCTCCATCTTCTGTTTTCACAACTTCGCTCACACTTCTGTGAAAGTATTTCCTCTTGGAACTTTTCTCTCAATGGAATTTGAAGTCCTCAAATGTTGGGACTGTGTTCCATTTATCTTTGTCTCTTTTGTGCCTGCCTGTTGTAAGAGTTTAGTAGTAGTTTTGCTGAATAAGTTAATAAAATTACACAGGATCAAAACTGTGTCAGATAACCCAGGTAGTGAGGGTGTTTATAAAGGGCAGGAGAGATGTTGGAAAAAAAATACCATTTCTAGGGGCACCTGGGTGGCTGTTTTTAAGTGTTTGCCTTCGGCTCAGGTCATGATCCCAGAGTCCTGGGATCAGATCCCATACTGGGCTCTCTGCTCAGCAAGGAGCCTGCTTCTTCTTCTCCCTCTGCCGCTCCTGCTGTTTCTTTCTCTGTCAAATAAATAAATAAAATATTTTTTTAAAATTACCATTTCTAAACATGTAACTTTTAACAGATTTGGAGAGAAATGGTGACTCAGAAGGAGATAACTAGTGGATTTAAAGATACTGCAAATGAGTATGTTACACAGCATTTATAAACATAAGGAAATTCTAAGTAGAGATGTGGTATCTGCTGACTTGAAATTATTTCTGGAGCCTTCAGGAGGAGGTCAATTTGAAACCCATGATTCAGAGATGGGAAGAAAGAGTCTATTTAGTTGTTGGGGAAATGGGCTCAGAAGGCCATTTGTGCCGAGGAAAAAGTTTAAGATTGAAAGTGTGGCTCAGCTGAGTGCCTGGCCGTTGGCTGGTCCTCGGTAAAGGCATGATGTTCCTGGAGTGTTCAAAGCGTCCATCACACATCCCTCATCTACTGTGATGTTCAGTTCATCAAGAACAAACACTGTGGGCCAAATGAGGAACAGAGATCACAGTGTCACTCCCCAAAGCATGCCTTTCCTGAAAAACTGGGGCCATGTGCCCTCCACTTTCTAAACCAAATGAACTTCCTGCTCCCTGAGCTTCAAAGACAGAGGCTGGTCCCCTGTCTTGGAGAGCCTGGGCCCTGCACCAGAGGGAGAGCCACGCAGCCTGGAAGAAAGGCAGGTTCTCTGCCGTCCTCACTGGTTTGGGAGGACTTGGGGTAAAGAGTGGACAGTGACATAGGATACAAATTTGTGAAAGATTTGGGAATCCCGTGTAACATTGCCACAGGCCCTCCCATATTAGCAGAATTATAGTCGTAAGAACTGTAAGGGACTCAGAGACCAACTGTTCCAACTCTCTTATTTGACAGATGAGAAAACAGAAGCTAAGAGGGATCCCATATCGGCCTTATGGTCTGATTACATTCACCGAAAACAACACACATCTCCACATGTGTTCAGTGATGATGCTCAAAAAGGCTATCCTTGTCATTTTCTAACGATGTCAGGTTTTGGACATGGGACACAAACCTTTGATTTACAAGCACATCTCTTCATGTTACAATCCTCTTTTGAGTTCATCACTGGCTATGGAAAATTTCAGATCACCATGGTGTGAAAGAAGGGCCAAACTATACAGTAAATGGAAGAAGATTGTGCAAAATGGAGTATCTGCGAACAGCTTTAGGAGCCATGAGAGTCAACATCTTTCTTTTGTTACCTTGGAAAGCTATTTACGTAAGAGATAAGAGAAGGTTCAGGGTATCATTGAGAATTAGTGGGTTAGCACACATCCATATTACAGTATCAGTGTTCTGAATCTGACTGTATACTCAACTTTATCAGTGTATTGTCTGTTCGTATTGCATCTTTTAAATATGTTTTTGATTTACTTCTTAGTGCCCTTTTGTTTCAGCTTGAGGAACTCCTTTTAGCATATCTTATAATAAGGCAAGTCTGGCTGTGATGAACTCCTTCAGCTTTTGGTTATTAGGGAATACCCTTATCTCTCCTTCATTTCTGGAAGACATCTTTTCTGGGTAAAATATTGTTGGTTGGCAGGGTTTTGTTTTTTGTTTCTTTTCTCATTTAACACTTTGAGTATATCATCCCATTCTCTCTTGGCCTGCAAAGATTTCTGCTGAGAATTCTGATGGTATTATGGATTTCCCTTAGAGAAGTATTTTTCTCTTGCTGTTTTACAACTTTTGTATTTAAATTCCTAAGAAGCTATTTACAACTACAATGACTCAAGAAATGTTATACTATAAGTGAAATAAAAATTATGTGCACATCTTGATTATAAGAATATAATTAATAATTTTGCTGAAATAAAGGCAATAAAATTTTTTAAAAAAGAAAATCATTTTAGATTGAAATTTTGGGGTGAACTTTCAGCTGCACAAACTTGGATATCCAGGTCTTCCAGGTTTGGGAAGTTCTCAGCCATTATTTCTTATTTTTAATTTTTTTGTTTGTTTATATTTTTTTGTAATCCCTACACCCAACAATGGGCTCAAACTCAACCCTGAGATCAAGAGTCCCATGCTCTTCTGATTGAAGCAGCAGGTACCGCCAGCCATTATTTTTTAAAATAATCTTTTTACTCTTTTTCTCCTGTATTATTCTGGGATTCCAGTAATGCATAGATTGTTTCTCTTAAAAGTGTCCAATACGTAGATTTTCTTCATTCCTGTTCTTTTTTTTTTTTTTTTTTTTTGATTCTCTGTTTAGTTAATTTCAAATGATCTGTCTTTGAGCTCACTGGTTCTTTCTCCTGCTTGGTACAGTGTGTTGTTGAAGCTCTCTCTTGAGTTCTTCAGTCATTGACTTCTTCAGCTCCAAAATTTCTGTTTGGCTCTTTTTAGTGTTTTCTATCTCTGTGGAACTTCTCATTTTTTTGCTGTGCTGTTTTCCTGATTTTATTAAATTGTTTACATTCTCCTATAGTTCCCTGAGCATCTTTTGAAGAATTATTTTAAATTCTTTGTTGGGCAATTCCTATATCTCCATTTCTTTGGGGTGAGTTACTGGAAGTTCACAGTGTTCCTTTGAAGTTATGTTTATCTGATTCTTCATGATTCTGTAGCCTTGAGTAGGTGTCTGCACATTGGAAGAAACAGACACCTCTAACAGACTTTATGGACTAACTTAATGGACTAAGGTGTTTACCTGTGGGTGACAGCTTGGTGGAATGTGCCATAGCACAAGTTCTAGTGGGTGAGGGCACCAAGTGCAGGGATATATAGCAGCTCTGCGTCTATAGGGTGTGGTACCTCATCAGCTCAGGCCACTGGGGTCCCCAGCATTGACAATTGACAATTGTCCTTGGTGAGCGCTGGGAGAGTCCAAAGAGGCTGCAAAGACTATTGAGGTCCTCAGCAGCACCTTCAGATCCACCAGCTAGGGATCAGAGCAGGCAGCACTGGTGGCCAGAGTTGGCAGTGTGCACACTCTTGGCTCTGGGAGTCAGCCATTGGTGCCTGGGTGCAGTAGAGGCTGGTGTACAGATCCATACACAGTGGTGGGCACCAGGGCCAGCAGCAAGGGTACAGCGGTGGCCATGGGGGTGCCCTGAGTGTCAGCATATACTACTATGGCTGCTTGCCACAGCCACGTGGCTCTTGCCACAGGTGCACCATAGCAAGGCCAGGGTGGGGAGTTGGGAGTCAAGCCAGAGATGCGCAGATACACAGCCGGCAGGCCTAGTTGCAAGTAAGCCCCGTGGTACAGGCCTGTGACAGGAAACAGACTAGCTCCAGGCTCATAAGCCACTGCAAGGGCCCTGGCTGTCAGTATTTCCTCCTGTGGCTACACAGTCTCACCATGGATATGCGTATGGCAGTGGGGGCCAGTGACAGAGGTTGGGTCAAGGGTGTCCCAGTTTTGGCTTGGGGGGAAGACAGGGCTGAATCTGGGCTCACAAGCAGCTATAGGGGCCTTGGCTATTGGCATGCACTTCCGTGGCTGTGGGATGTTGCCATGAGTGCACACATGACAGTGGAGGCTGGTGAGAGGGATCAGCCCAGTGGAGAGCAAGTGCAGAGTTGGTGGGGTTAGCCCCTGCACGCGCACAATGGTGGAGGTCAGCCATGGGGATCTGGGCTGGCGTCTTGCCCTTCTGCAGCTGCCGAGGCCTGGGCCGGCTGCTGGTCCGCATCAGCTCCGCTGGGAACGGTGGGGAGGAAGGGAGCAAGGAGGAACTCAGGGGGCCGGTGTCAGCCAGCGCACATACTAATGGGGTGAAAACCAGTGAAATCTGTGGAGTGTTCTCATTGGGTAATTGGGGGAGAGGGAGGAAGTGAGAGGGGAAAGGATAGCAGATTGGCTCTAACCCAGTCCAAACTAGTAACCTACTAATAATATGATAGCTAACATGTGCTGAGAACTAAATATGTACAACACACTCTTCTAAGAATTTCACAAGTGTGAACTCATTTAATAATCATAACACAGTGATGTAGGTACCACTATTAACCCCTATTGCAAATGAGAAAACTGAGGCCTGGAGCAGTTATGTGGTGAGCCAGGGTTGTGCGTCAGGTAATTGGTGGAGTGGGAACCTCTTTGATGATGAAGAGAAGTGATCATTCTTTGATAGTTCCAGCCTGCCCCTTGGTCTTTTCAAATGTGACATCCAGGAAGATCTAGGACGGGGCTGTCAGGGCAGAGACGGGTCTGGTTCCTCTATTCCTCCGGCGGTCTCTGTGTTCTCCTTCGTCTCTGTGGTGGAGTGGTTGGTCTGAGATGCTTCTTGGCCTGGGAACACCTGCCTGGGATAAAAATGCACTTTAGCCTTTCAACAGAAATTAAGGACTGCCTTGAAAATATTAAGATAACAGGCAAGCATTATAATACTTATAAGGTCTGTAGGATCTGTTTGGGGGAAATGTGGACCCCCAAATCTCTATTTCAAGCCATGCTTAGGTAACAGAGGACTTTTCATCTGGAATTTAAAGATGAGGAATATAGCCTTCCTGTTGCAGATTGCACCATAAGAAACATACCATTAATAATCAATTGGAACACCCGGAGGGGTTGGAAGTTCCAGGGGACAATGTCTTAGAATACTGAAGCATTTGCCAGTGAATGTCTGCCAGTAGAAGGTAAAAATCAATTTCAGTTCATGTATGTAATTAACAAGACCCTTTGGCAAAGAGACTGTGTGCATTCTTCATGACCCAACAAGAATACAACTGCTAAAAATTGTTTCATCAATGTGCAGTAGGGTTCCTTTGGGTGAATTTTTGGATAAAAGAGGAACCCCTGGAGAAAGATTGGTTTACACCTCCAGGAATCTCTTCAGGGTCATTCATAACTACTAATTACATTGTGTATTGTAGTTCTTTTTTTTTTTAAGATTTTATTTATTCATTTATTTGTCAGAGAGAGAGATCACAAGTAGGCAGAGAGGCAGGTGGGGGGGCGGGAAATAGGCTCCCTGCTGAGCAGAGAGCCTGATGCAGGGCCCAGTCCCAGGACCCTGAGATCATGACCCGAGTGGAAGACAGAGGCTTTAACCCACTGAGCCACCCAGGTGCCCCTGTGTATTGTAGTTCTAAATGAGATATGAAAATATGCAAAGAAAAGCCCAAGGATTTTAGCCACACACAAAAAAGATGTAAACAGATTTAATTAATTTGTGCATCGACAGGTAGAAGCAACCCAGATATCCATCCTTGGATAAATGTATGAACAAAATGTGGTCTGTCCATGCACTGAAGTATTATTCAGCCTTAAAAAGGACAGTAATCCTGTCACAGGATATAACGTGGATAACCTCAAAGATATTATGCTAAGGGAAAGAAGCCAGACACAAAAGGACAAATACTGTGTAATTCCACTTATATGAGGTGCCTAGAGCAAATCCATTGTGACAGAAAGTAGAATGGTGATGACCAGAGCGGGAGGGAGGGGAGACTAGGGAGGTGGCAACAGAGTTTCAATTTTACAACATGAAAACATCTGGATACAGGTTGCACAGCACTGGGAATATACTAAACACTACTAAACTTTACCCTTAAAAATGATCAAGATGGCATATTTTATGTTATGTGTATTTTACCACAATTAAAAACAAAAACGGGATGCCCGGGTGTCACAGTTGGTTAAGCACCTGACTCTTGGTTTTGGCTCAGGTTGTGATTTTAGGGTCATGGGATGGAGCCCTGCATCAGGCTCTGTGCTCGGTGTGGAGTCTGCTTAAGATTCCCTCTTTCCCTCTACTGTTCCTCACCATGCTCATAGTCTCTCCCTCTTTCTGAAATAAATGAATAAATCTTTTAAAAAAATTTTTTAAAAAGGAGCACCTGGGTGGCTCAGTTGGTTAAGCATCTGCCTTCAGCTCAGGTCATGATCTCGGGGTCCTGGGATGGAGCCCCACGTTGGGCTCCCTGCTCAGCGGGGAGTCTGCTTCTCCTTGTCTCTCCTTCCCCTCCTCATGCTCTCTCTCTCTCTCTTTCCTCTCTCTCAAATAAATCTTTTTAAAATTTTTAAATAAAAAAATAAAAATAAATAAAACATTTATCCCATCAGAACTGAAATGTGCAGTTAGAATTGTAATAACTTGTTTCTATGTGAAGGAAAATGCTTCCTAGAGCATTTCTGTAGCTCCCCCTTTTAAATTTTTTTTCTTTAAAGATTTTATTTATTTATTTGACAGAGAGAGACACAGCAAGAGAGGGAACACAAGCAGGGAGAGTGGGAAAGGGAGAAGCAGGCTCCCCACTGAGCAGGGAGCCCGATGTGGGGCTCCATCCCAGGACTCCGGGATCATGACCTGAACTGAAGGCAGAGGTTAACGACCGAGCCACCCAGGCGTCCCTGTAGCTCCCCTTTTTAAAACACTTACATTCACTTAAGCTGTGAAGTGCGTCTGATTCCTCTCAGCGTTCTCTCCCAAGAACTTAACCACAACAACAAAAGGTATGCTACCTGAACGAAGTTCTGTGTGGAAGTTCTTTTGATCCTGGCACAGAGAAATCGTGAATTCAGTAACAAAAACCTCTAGGGTACTTTAAATCAGAAATCATCTCAGCTTTCTTGACCAGTTGAACATTTTTTGGTTGCATCTTTGTACTGTGTCTGTCTGTCTCTCTCCTATTGGCTTGCTGTCAACCAATTAGCTTCAAGTTATTCTAAGGCCACACTCATCCCTCCACTTACTTCTGCATAGCTGCCACTCTTTCTGTAAGTCCTGTGTGTCATATGTCACGGGTCACTGGGCAGCTGGGTAGGCATGTGAGGCGGCAAGCCCCTGTCAGGGCTCAGAATGCACTTGTCCTCTTAACGAGTCAGAGAATGAACGAGACCTGAGGATGAAAGGCACCCCCCTGAAGGATGGGGAGTGGAGGGGAGTGTAAGGAGGCCTGCGTGTCAGGGCGTGTGTGCGGGCGTGTGCCAGTGGAGCTCCACACGCTCACCTGGAAGCACCGACAGCTCCTCACTGGCCATTCTGTGCTGTCAGCCTCCCTTGTCTTCTCTTGGCAAGTGCTTGTGGGAGAGGCGTCTCCTCCAGGCCTCGTCGCCAAACAGCTGGAAGGGCCTCTACCACTTCGGTGTTCGTCTCAGACCTGAATTAAACCAGTGAATTCTCTTCTTCCTAGGAATAGCTTGGCTTTCAGTGGGGTTAGAGAGATGTCTTACTGCCCCCTGCTCGTGTTTAAATCGGGGCTTGGAGCTGGTTTAGATGACCGTCTTTGAGAACCCAGGGCAGGTAAGGAGGTGTGTTTACGGAGACACTAGACTGCTGTGCTCGCAGGGGTGTTGTTAGAGCTGCTCTAACAAATTTCTCCAAATTGTGTGACTTAAAACAACACAGACTTAGTCCCTCTCAGTTCCGGTGGCTGCAAGTCTGAAGTGAGGGTGCGCGGAGCTGCACGCCCTCTGAGGTCTCTGGGGGGGACCCTTGCCTGCCTCGCCCAACTTCAGGTGACTCTGGGTGCCTCTGACTGGGGGTTGCAGAGTCCAGTCTCTGCCTCGTCTTCACGTGGCCTCCCCTGTGCGTCCAAGTCCCTCAGTCCTCTCTCCTCGTTTCTCTTGTAAGGACACTTGTCATTGGCTTTGGGGCCCACCCCAAATCCGGAATGATCTGATCTCGAGATCCTTAATTACAAATGCAAATGTCTTTCTTCCAAACAAGATCACATTCACAGATTCTGATGCTCAGGACTTGGACATTCTTCAGCTCACTGCTGATGGAAATACGTCAGTCGTGAGGGTGGCTGAAAAGCTTAAAACCTCTTTAGAGCAGTGTTGGCCACATCCTGTTTGGCAGGGCTGAGTTCTCTGGGCCCTGGGGCTGCCTAGCCTGGGCCCTGCCACCCAGCAACCAAGTCTCATCCCACCACACCGTCCCCTGACCTGGCCTCCCGCCTCCCTCCTCTCTCCTCCAACCTAAAAATACACTTTGAAACCCCATGAGCCCGAGGGCGAAGTCAAGGTTATACATCAGCAGAGGAGTTCAGTTCCCGATTCCTAATCCAATGTCCTTTCCAAAAGGGTCCTTCTCAAATCCTGTCGCTGCGGTTATAAAGCATGGGGAATAGAGCCGTTAATCAGAACATTAAGCTTCCTGCATTCCTGGCAGCCTTTCTAGGCTGTTTCCAAAGAACCTTATCGGCCTGTCAACATTCTCACCAGCCCCTCTTACCTTCCGAGTGTCGCCGGCCCGGCAAAGGGCCGGCAGATGCACTTCTCCCAACCTCCGCAGCCAGTAGCTATCTCGGCGGTTCTTCACGTCTCCTCTCCAAGGCGTATGATGGCAGCGACTTGCCAGCAGCTGAGACACACACCAGCTGAACCGTGCTGTCGGTTTTTGTTTTAATCCTCCTTTATTCACAGTTTGATTCCATTTAGGATCGGCCCCACTTCCTGTTCGAGTGCCAGGCCTGCGGCCCTGCAGTAACCGGCAGAGCTCTCTAGTCGTCACTACAAAGGCAGAACTCTGCCCCTCGACTCCCATCGGGGAGTCTGGTTTCTGCGTTCCCTGGGCCTCCCTGGGCAGCCCCTGGTCTTGGGGCAACAGTCAGGGGAGAGCAACAAGGAATTCCTTCCTCACTTTCTGCTTCTTGGAACCATACCAGCTTGGAAGTAGTGTGGCTTTTCTTTTTCCTTCTAGTATCCAGTTTGCTTTCGCATGTTCTTGAGGAGTAGGAATAAGTAGACCACGTTGTCAGTGTCTGGAATGATAGCCCCCTTGAAAAAGATTTTTAAAGGGAGATAATAAAGTTTTCTGAATCTGGCCTTTGAGTGCTTGTGACGTCAGGAAATGCATTCTTTGGTAAAAGGACTCATCTGAGGCCAAACACGAAGGCTGGGAGCGGACCTCTGAGCAAACACTAAGTCGAAATAGAGTGTAGAGAACTGACAAGGGGCAGCGGGAGCTCACTTCTGTTCTGTTCAGGTCGGCTTCCGCGGTGCCCAGCCCGAGCTCCCCCGTAGCAAGGAAAGGCCAGGGTGCGGCTTTGACCCTGCCACCCGACTGAACACCCCTGCAAGCCATCCTTGTGTCTGGCCCGTGTTTCCTGATCGACTTGACCTAAGCTCACGTTAAATGCCTGCCTCTTTGTGAAGCTCATTGACAGGCTTTTGTTGCCATCATCATCCGTGTAATTTTCTAAGTCGAGGATATCAAAGCCTAAGAAGTGGAGATGCAAACCTGAGATCGAATTTGAGCCAACTAGAAAGCCCAGATTTCAGCCACAGCCAGAGAATAGTGGGAGTCGGACACCCAGCGGTCAGCACAGGCCCGGGGCTGCGGAGCCAGGGTCAAGATCGGGTTGGACCCAAGCAAGTATGAAGTGCAGCTTAGAGCAGGGTCCAAAAGCAAAAAATGGAGTGCAGATCTTCTGCTTCCCGACAGGGGGCAGGAAGCCAGGGTAGGTTGCTTTTAGTTTGATTTTGTGTATACTCAGATTGAGATCAGGCGGGTCCTAGAAAAAGATATTCAAATTTCTGAACTTGCCCCCGGTTTTCAAGCTCGAATACTATCTTCTCGAAGTCATTCCAGGCTTCCTCACCATTTATTCTGAATCAGGAATTTCTGGGGCGCCAGGGTGGCTCAGTCCGTTGAGTGTCTGACTCTTGATTTCGTCTCAGGTCGTGATCTCAGGGTCCTGGGATCGAGCCTCTTGTCGGGCTCCACGCTCAGTGCAGAGTCTGCCTGTCCCTCTCCCCCCCTCTCTGCTCCTCCCCCAACTCGTGCACGTACATGCATGTACTCTCAATCTCTTGCTTTCAAATACATAAAATCTTTTAGGAAAAAAAAAAAAGACATTTGCTAAATCTCACATAGCTAGGAAGACTCAAAGCCGGGACTCAAAACAAGTAATTCTGACTCTACAGCCAGTGTCTTTTCTCTAGGGGAAGATAAATGAACATTTTAGGTACTCAGAGTTTGAGTTGCTGACATGAGACCTTTTTGGGGATACACAACAGGTAACAACAGGTCAAGCTGAAGAGAAAAGTCTAGGCTAGAAATGTCAACTGGGAAGTCATTTGCTTGAAAGTTATAAGCTGATGTGAATGTTCAAGGCGAGGATATTGAGGGAAGCAAAAACATGGGATGATAAACCCCCAAAGGATCCCCCAATTTTAGGGAGTGAAGGCCAAAATGTGGGCAGACAAAGGAGATAAAAGGAGCAGTCAGAGAGGTGGGCAGAGAACCAAGAAAGGCCAGTTCTGTAGAAACTGAGCTAAGAGGGAAGAGTCATAAGAGGGAAGTAGTGGTTAAGAGGATTTAGTTGGGGATACCAGTTGGTAGGGGATAAGACCCAAGAAGCATCCTCTGAATTAAAGACCTAAACCTCTTTTTGGAGTTCTGTACTTCTATATTGACATGTTTCCTTGACTTCCCAAAAGGACCTCAAATCATAGATTCGTATGTCCTGAACTTCTGTCTTCCTCCCTCACTGCAGTCCCCAAATCTGATGCCCTTTCAAAATTCGTCTTCAGTAAATGTGTCTATCATCTCTTCTGTTATCCCAGAGTCTCGACTGGCAGTGACTTCTTCCTCGCCTACTGCATACAGTCCACCATCCTGGTGGCTGCAGGGGAGGCCAGGACATTGGCCCTGGTTGGCTTGGACCAGGGCTTGGGAAACACTTCCTGTTTGCAGCTAGGCGGTAAATATTGGAGGCTTTGCAGGTCGTATGTTTTCTGTTGCAGCTACTCAAATCCGTGGAGTGTGAAAACAGCCAGAGACAATAAGTAAATGAACGGGCGTGTCTGTGTTCCAATAGTTTTATTTACAAAACCAGGTGGTAGTCTGGATTTGGCCCAGGGCTGATTTGCCAGCCACTGGCTTAGAAGGAACACAGCCTGCTTCTAAGAGATGGGCGTGCTGTCCCTTCAAACGGTCCTCATTCCATAAGCAAGAAATTGTGAGGGGAGGGGGGCCATTAACAGGGTCCACCATGCCCGGTCCACGATACTTACTGCTTTTCCCAATGACTTGCAGCTACAAACCATTGGAAGTCTTTGTTGAACTACGGAAGATGTATTTTTTGGTTTTTAATGAAGAGTGCAGTTGAATTTTTCTCCCCCTGACTATTGCTGGTCAGAGACAGTCACTGATCAGAGACCTTGGCAGCGGGACTCACTAATTCTACAAAACCCCAAATGATGAGATTTCGAAGCCGGTACTCTGCTCTGGGTCTTGAAACCCGATGGAAGGAAGAGTAGACTTGAAGCAGTGGGGGGCGCGGTTCTGAGGCCAGAGCACCTGTGCTCGGGTGTATGTTAATTTGTTTGGAAATATTTATCTATGCATACATAGATGGTGCACTTGATGAGGAACTATATTTATGCTGCACTTACATGCTTTTTCTCCGCCTTTAATGCAATCAGCACACATTATGGAGGCATGAATATGCAAATGTTGAATAAAGCTTGAATTTTTTAATTAAAAAAGCTAAATCAGGGGAATTATAAGCACCCAATTTAACATTTTTAAATATGAAATGAAATGTTCTCCTTCATTCCCATTCACAGCCATGGATTTTGTTGATATTCAGCTTGGAACTTGATTATTTTATGCCTATCTGTCTTTAAAGGCATTGGCTTGGATTTGGGTGAGATCAAGGAGTGTGGGGGGAAGGGCGCGAGTGACAGGAAAATGACTGAGGAAATGACTTCTTTCCTGTCCTGGTTGATGTTGCTGGCACATGAAGCAGCTTGCGGCTGGTGTACTCTCAAAGAGTATCAGCACATAAATACTCAGTCGGGAATTGCATTTCCAAAAGGAAGCTTTTTTCCCCCACTCAGTCTTCTCTTAATTCAGAAAAATTACTTTTAAATTGATGGAACACAGCAGTTTGTAGCAGTTATATTATTCTCCCCCGGGAATAAATGCAGACTTCTTTCTGTTCCCTGTTCAAACCCTGAAACAAATGCTCTCTCTTCTGGCTTCGGTCTTCCCGAGGAGGAAAGGTACCCTCCCTGCTGGCTTGGGATGAGAGCCCACATTGCAGTCAGGTGATTATTTATTAAAAACTTTCTCGTGTGGGATTCCAGTCTGTCCATAATCAAGTTACAAAGACTCGTGCCGGGCTCCTTGGCGTTTAGAGTCTTCCATGGTCAGACAGCTGGGTGATCTTGGCCAAGTGGCTGGTCACGATATCACTAGTGTTCTACCTTATACAGATGTCACAGTTTATTCCAAGGACTTCCCCCTGTGTGTCCTTGTTTAGTTTGAAAACTACCTCTGCGCCTCAAGAGAAGAATGGCTTAGGCCATTTTCAAGACCCTTTGGAAGCTACCATTTTGAGGCCCATATGGTGTTTAGGTGGGGATAAAAAAAGAAAGGGCTAGACTAATGATAACTACACCAAATTTAGCCTTAGTTGATCTGCTAGCATGAACAAGTAGCAGAAAATCTAGTCTGCGGTCCATACTTGCCAATAAACAACCTCTCAGACTTTGTAGAGATTTACACTTAGGTTTCCTGGTTTGGTCATTTTATAGGAGAAATTCCCCGGACAGTTTATACCTGGTATTTTATACCAATTCTGCCTTCATAGTTCCAGGCATGCAGTCTGGAATTCTCCAAAGAATGTGAAATAATTCAGAGGCTGAGTTTCTTCCTACAACAGCGGAGGGAATAAAGTACCCAGGGAGGAGCACCTGGGTGGCTCAGTCAGTCAAGTGTCTGCCTTTGGCTCAAGTCATGATCCCGGGGTCCTGGGATCGAGTCCTGTATTGGGCTCCCTGCTCGGTGGGGAGCCTGCTTCTCTCTTTGCCTGCCGTTCTCTCTCTCTGAAAATAAACAAATTTAAAAAAAAAAATAAAGTGCTCAGGGAGTGACTGAGACATCTAATGAGTACTGATATCAAGCTCGTGGCTACAGTAAAATTTGAACCCATGTCTCTTTCTTACCTTTTCCAATGGTGGTGTCGCAAGATGCTACTTTGTAATACATAGTTTAAACTGTATGTTGTTTTTATTTATACCCAATGGAGCGAAATATATATATACACACACACACACACACACACACAGATTATGTTTTTTTCATTATATATATATATATATGGTTTTAAATGTTTATTTTAAAAAATTCTAGATTTACAGAAAAGTTGTAAAGGTAACACAGAGAGTTCCCCTACACCCTTCACCCAGTTCCCTCTAATGTTAACATCTTCCATTATCATAATACATTTGTCAAACCTAAGAAACCTTCATTGATACATTACTTTTATTATTTTTTAAATATTTTATTTATTTGAGAGAGGGAGAAAGATAGAGCACAAGCTGGGGGAGGGGCAAAGGGAGAGGGAGAAGCAGACTCCCTGCTGAGCAGGGAGCCCCATATGGGGCTCGATCCCAGGACCCCAGGATCATGATCTGAACCAAAGGCAACAGCTTAACTGACTGAGCCACCCAGGCTCCCTGATGCATTACTTGCAACTCAACCCCAGACTTTATTTGGATTTCACCAGTTTTAGGAAACTATTTCTAAGTCCAGAGGTCTGAGTTTGTGTCAGGGGTCAGCTCAGCTGTTTCAAATTCTATGAGCCCGAGTTTATGGAATCAGTGTTATTGGGTTATAGAATGGCCCATTCATTAAGAATTTTAGGATCCACACAGTGCTAACACATCTTTATAAAGCAAATAAGGTCTCTGGGGAAACTAACATCACATGAGGCCGACATAACTTCGGTTGGCCAGCACGTTCTCCCCACCCGCTCCAAAGAGCGGTCACTTGAAGTTTGGCTGCCCTTTTCTTGGATTCTTTCTTAGAGAAAAGAATCCTGCGTACACCGACATACACTTGTGCCTCATGGAAATGAAAAATTGTAACGTGTAGAAAGAGCCCAATTCTTGTGGTCTTTTTAATCTAGGAAAGGAGGCATTTTATGGCTTAAGCCATTGCAGAACCCATAGGTGGGCTTTAAGAGAGGCGGCTGATGGAGGAGGATTTCCATCTGGACACGCTCAAGTGGAGAAATGAGTCCTCCCCAAACGATCCGAGTTTCCCAGGGGTAGGCATCTCATTTGGGCCGTCTGTGTGGCTGTGGGTTAGTCCCAGGTACACGTCAGGTGTTGTGAGCTTGCACATCCACACAGCAAGGAGCGCGGGAAACACTCTGTCGACACGCATAACCAGCAGTCTCTCTGCAGCCGGTGCCTTGGAGCCGTCTTACCGAGAATCAGGGCGACCTGAAGGCATCTCTCTCTCACAGTACAGATGGATACCAGCAAGCCGAGCAGATGCATTGTGGCTAAGCAGGCGCGGCGGGGTAGCGAAAAGCTAGGATTCACATGCCTTCGTGAACCTTAATTAAAGAGCTTGGTGCCTCCTTTTGTCTTATTTGTTGCCAGTGCTTTGTCTCCTATTGTGATAGTTTTGGGTTTTTTTGTTTTTGTTGTTTTTGTTTTTTGTTTTTGTGTTTTTTAACTTATTTATTAACATATCGTGTATTATTTGCCCCAGGGTAATATCTGTGAATCACCAGGCTTACACATTTCACAGCACTCACCATAGCACATACCCTCCCCAGTGTCCATAACCCTACCCCTCCCACCTCCCAGCCACCCTTAGTTTGTTTCCTGAGTTTAGGAGTCTCTGATGGTTTGTCTCCTTCCCCATCCCATCTTTGTTTTTGTTTTTGTTTTTGTTTTTTAAGTAACCATCAGTTCACTGTGGGAATCTGGACGGGGAGACAGGAGTGCTGTGTCCATGGGAGAGCGGGGTGGCTGCGGCTGCCCAAGAGCTAAGGAGATGCTGCTCTTGCAGCTGCAAACTAATGCTTGCAAAAGCCAAGCCCAGAGAGGGCAGGAGAGAGGGTGGGAGGAGTGCAGGATACCCTCGAATTCATCCCGCCCCGTCTTATGCAACAGCTGGCAGAAACCAAATGTACTTAAGGGAGAGCAAGCTAAATTATTGAGTAGATTCTTAATAGCAGGCGAGTGGAAAAGACATCTGCAGATTTGTGTTTCACGCCCCAGTAATACAGTGCTGAGAGAAGAAATCTGTCCTAGCAAACGCGTGGGGACGGGGTGGGGGCTGACTGCTAACAGACTGGCTCTTCTTCCATCTTCTTCCATCAAGATTGGAGGCAAAGGATCCTGGCTGGGTCCAGTGCCCTTCCGTGTGAGCTGGGGGCAGGAGAGGAGGGGAGAGAGACGCTCAAGCTTGGAAATAACTAGGTGTCCTCTGGTTGGGAGAGTAACCCCATGGCAGTTCAAGAAGCTAAGAAGAAGCTGGATCCAGTGAAGAATGTGTCTCCGAGCGGGGTCTGGTCAAAGGGGTGACCCCTCAGAGCAGGCTTCTTGAGGGCGAAACCAATCTCAATAAATGGTTCTCGGGCCTAGTTCTGTAGACGTTTCTAAGTGGCACTGTCTAACAACTGTTGCTGGAAGGCCATGGGAAGAAGTGTATCCTCCTAATAATTTGCACATAAAGATAGTTGGGTACCCCTGGAAAGGCCATCGAGTTAGGAAGCAGAAGTCCTGAGGTCTATTTGCAGTCCACCTTTTAAATTCAGAAGACCCTTGGCAAAGATGCTTACCCTCTCCCTGGGCTGATTTCTCAGCACGACAATTCTATTTCGTGCTGACGAAGGATGACAACAGGCTAATCAGACTGCTGGAGTGTGTTGCCTCTTTGCATCTTCCTCATGCCTACACCTAGATAAACCTAGATAAACTCATATTTTTAGAAAACTTGTCTCATGCCATCGCTCCCTTTCCCTCATCCCCCGAAGCAATGAGCTCTAATTATGGGGATTAGACAGAGGCATTCAGAAATGAAAGTATTCAGATGGTTTGGGCACTGGAACTCTCTAAGGGTGAGATCAACCCTGTTTAGACAACCCCCAGTGCACTGCCCCTCCGGAGGGACTGTGCTCACTCACTCATCACTAAGAGCATACAATCGCAGTGACCCGGGCTCCGTGACCTCGTGCCTGCCTCCTGCAGCGCCTGCTTGACCTCAGATGCCTGCTCCCTTCCCCAGGCTCTCGGACCATCAGGCTTCCTATTCTGGATCGGGATATCGACCTGAGGTCGGCCATGTTCGGGTGACCCGTCGGACTCTTCCCGGCATGCGTCTCTTAGCATACAGTAGACCCAAGAGGGTGATAGAAATGAGTCTTGACATGTGTGGGTTAAAGCCTGGTGTTTAGTCAATTATAATTAGCAAGTTATTAAGTCAGGCCAGAAACGGAAGCTCGGAATGGTCTCACTGCAATCTCCAGTCTCCCCGGAGGCCAGCTGACAGAGCACATGGGAGATTATGCAGCCCACGTTTGGAGAAGCCCACCCTGCATTTTCTTCTAGTAGAAAAAGATTGGGGAAGACACCATTCCATGGCCCCCTTCTCATCTGGTAACAGGTCTTTCTTTAAAGGACTTACCTTTCAAAAATACAAACTACCCTGTGAGCCTCAGCTTAGTTACCTGTGAACCACAGAGGCTGACGTTCCTAAAAGAAACGCTGACACTGTAAGGGAGGGAGAGTGATCGGCTTAGATCAGACTGGTAGAAGGCACCTTCCTTCTCCTTTAAATTCAATCCTGAAACATAGAATTCCCTGTTCTTGGATTTTTGACCTGTATTGCAGGCCTGCAATACACAGTGGAAAGTGTGGGTGTAGATCACTCCTTATCACCGGAGGTAACTAGTTGACCGGCCTGGAGGCTCTTTGGATTCTGGAAGCCTCATTCTGCAGCTCATGTGTCTATTTAGGTTCGTCATGCAAGGTGGGGTTCCCGTGTGTTCTATGCCTGCACACAGCATCACTGCCGTATCTCTAAAGGGCCGACGCCAACTGGTTCCCCGAAGAACACCTTGGAGAAATCCACCCGGGTGCTCTCATCAGCTCTGTGAGGGCGGTCCTGACCTTGGTTGGGATTTGTGTTCGTCCTGTGGTGACTCAGCGTCTGAGGCTGAATGGGCACCTTGAACTTCTCCAGGGCATCTTGAGAAGCACTAGAGTTAGAGAGCGGATGCAGCCCCTGCCCTTTTTGCTTCTCATCCTCGTGATTCAGCCAAACACAGAAATTGAGCCCCCACTCGGTGGGCGCCATCGCTCATCTGGGAGCCTGTGGATGGCCACACAGGTCGTGGTTCATTTTGAGCAGAATGGTGAAGAGAGAAGCTAAAAAGCGAAAGTGGCAGAAGCAAGTTAGCACACCCACCACCAACGATCTTAGCGTTGTGCTCATTGGAAATAACCCTCCGAGCAGAGTGATTCGGGGGCGTCTTTCCTGCCCCCGGGGTGCAAGTGCTGCAGCTGTCCCTTGGCAGCCATGTGTGTCTGACTCGCCCGGTGTTCGAGTTCATCTCATGCTTGGTGGTTTTTCTTTAAGTTGGTGAGCTCGATATTAGCTGTAAATACTCTTAAGTTTGTGGATAATGTTACTGTGCCCCACTTTAGGCCTCAGGATTCAGTCACGGAACTTTAGACAACATGAAGATGGTGGGGCAAGAAACAGACTCCTGATGCATTTCCCCTCACTTCTCCCTCTCCTACCCACCCCGTCCAGCTCCCACACGGATTCCTTACTGTAAACGCCGCGTTTTGGCATTATGGCAAAAAGGATGGCTGTGACCATTGAAACGGGGTGAATGGGACCAACCAGGGCACGGGCCTCTGACCCCTCTTGCCCTCCCTACTTGCCTATCTCTAGTCCACGTTTATGCCTGTCTAACCCCTTCTGACCAGACACAACCCAGCCTCTCGGGAAATCAAGACCTCTGAGGCTTTTGATGTGACTGTATCATCAGGGTGATGGTCCTTTGGCTCTTTTCATTCCTGATTGATTGGAAGGCCTTTCCCACTTATCACCAGAGCTGTCTCACTACCCCCGCTCCTTTTACAGATTGCTCTGGGATGCTTCAGAACCCAGGCAACTAACGTTGGCACCATGGCTTTGAATCTCGATAAGGACAGCACAGACCAGAGTTGTTTTAAACATCCCCTAATAGCTTTAAGGACAAGCAAACAAAACCGTATGCATCTCCAAAATGATTTGGAAAGCCCAGGATGGGACTGATTCGGGGAAACTTGGCCAAGGGGTGGTCGTGGTTTTCGGCTTTCCCTTACACAGCCGGCCTGTAATACCTATGATGCTCGAGATTGTCTTAAGCGTTTTAGAACTTCTTCTCATGGTAACTACACTGTTGCACTTCCCAGATCGTAGAGTTTCCATTTCTAAACATTCCCTTTACAAATATCTTGAATTCAAGAGTCTCGTAAGAGTTTCTGGGTACTCAACAGAATTTCATGGATCTAAACAGTGGCCGGTGTGTTGACCATGAGAACTATTTAATTGTTAGGGTTCTAAAATGACCGTGAGTTAGCATTTCATGGCAGAAGTAGTTAAAGCAGAAGCCAGCAAGGAGTCTCTGGAGAAGACAAAAATGTTTAAAGGGGATGGAAGCCAGCCTCTGAGAGGGCCCCCAGTGACCCCCACCTCCTGGTAATCAGGCCCTCGTGTAATCCCCCCCCTTAGGTGTGGGTCGAACCTAGTGACTTGCTTCTAATAAATAGACGACATAATGGTATATCACTTCCGATATTAGTGTGCAAAAGATTGTGACTGCTGGTTTGTTTGTTCTCTCTGTTGTTTGCTTAGTGAAGTCAGCCGCCATATTGTGAGCTGCCATACGGGGAGACTGCACGGGGAGGAACAGAGTGAGGGCCCTGCTCAACAACTCATGAGGAGCAGACTCTCGCCAACAATCTCTTGAGTGGACTTGGAGGCAGATCCTTCCCCGGTCCAGCCTTCAGATGACTGTGGCCCCTGCCAACACCAGGAGTGCAGCCCATCAGCAGCTCTGAGGCAGAAGATCCAGGTAAGTTGCATGCAGATTCCTGAAACTTAAAAACTGTGAGAGAATCAATGTTATTGTTTCAAGACACTAAATTTTGGAGTAATATGTGGTGCTGGATAACAAATTCAGCATGTTGAAGAGTTAACCTCTGGTATCCCTCCCAGACCTAGGATTTATGAATTTTCAGGGGTTAAAAAACTGAGACTCAAAGGTATCGACTATATTAATGTCAAAGTTGTTCTTTCTTTTTCTTTCTCCTCTCCTATTAAGCCCAATAAATAGTTGTGGTTATCTGTTGGGATTCATTTTCCCTTGTATTTCAGGCTTGTCAGCTAGCTGAAATCTTATTAGGCTGGCCAGAGAAAGTGAACTAAGTCAGGCAAGAGTCTCTGGGAATTCTAGGAAGTCCATCAGGAAAAAGAAGATACCATCTGGTTGCTAACGTAGTGTGCTTTGCATGTGAAATAAGAGCGATCCAAGCGCAAATAAGCAATTCTGAGGTGGCATTGATTGCTTGGGGTCTCAGCAATTCTTTCTAATCTACCCTATTATTTTCACCTTTAGCATCAGGGCCCATCAGCACTGGTGCTTGATGGTTCCTTTGGCCCTCTATTTGAGGAGCAGTCCCAATTGCTTTCCGCGTAGATATATTTGTGACTTAAATGCTCTTGGTTCCATGAAAGAACTACAGTGCCTCATTGTGACTTGAGGAACCCCAGGCGGGGTTTTGCCACGGCAGTTCCAAAGATCTATTACTCTGCCGGACCAGCCCACTGAGTTAATGTTTTGTATTAAGATTTCTAGTCTTCGTTCCTAGGAAGAGAGAGGCAAGTGGCATGCTAACGCTTGATGTTGTCGAAAGAAATGAAAGATGTAGCTTGAAATTTAAGCAATTTACATAAAAGAAAAATCTCAGTACGGTGAACTGAATTGCCCTTCTTTTCCCCACCAGGCACATGGGCAAACTTCACAATGCTTGAGCAATGGTGTGTTTTAAACCAACAAAATGATCTAGAAGACAGACCCTAAGGAGTTCAATCGTGTGAAAAAATTGTGCTCTCAGCATATCAAGTACCTAGAATATATTAGGAACAAGCAGTGCTGCCTGTTTATGCTTCTAGATAGTGTTCTGATTGTAAATTGTGACTAGCAGTTTATCTTGGGAGCAGTTTTGCTCCAGGGGTGGGGACTGAGAGAGAATAGGGAGGTTGCAGGGATTGCCATGTGAGGGAGAACAGGGCCCACCTGTCCCGTCTCGTCCCAGTGGCCTGGCATCCTGAACGATTCGGCCGCTGAGTGGTTCTGGAATGTCGCTTACATGTCAACATGGTGGTTCCTGAATTCCACTTACCTACAAGTTTCTGTCTGCGAAGATTTTCACAAGACCATGTATGGTCTTTCACTATTTCCTGTAACATACCAAAGACAATACATCAGTGAATGTAGCTCTGGAAATGGAAACTCAGAGGTTAAATCCTTTTTTAAAAAAAAAATTGTCATAGGAACGTCTGGGTGGCGCGGTTGGTGGAGCAACCGACTCTTGGTTTCGGCTCAGGTTGTGGTCTCAGGGTCGTGAGATCGAGCCTCGTGTCGTGTCAGGTTCTGTGCTCACCGGGGAGTCTGCTTGAGATTCCCTCTCCCTCTGCCCTCCCACTCATGCTCTCTCTCTAAAATAAATAAATAAACATCATAAACTACACATAAAATTGACTTCCTTAAAATGTGCATTTAGCAGCCTAAATGTTGCATATCCATTAACACCATCTAGTTTCAGAAATTTTCATCACCCCAGAAGGAAACCCCTTACCTATTAAATAAGCACTCCCTGACTTCTCTCCCCCTCGCTGCCAGCAACCACTGATCTGCTCTCTTTCCAGATTTGCCTGTTTTGTATATTTCATATAAATGGGATCATAAAATATGTGGCTTTTATGTCTGCTTCTATCAGTGTTTCGATCCCTTTTATGGCTTTTATCCATTATGTGGAGATACCACATTTTGGTTATCCATTCATCAGTTGATGGACACTTAAACGCTTTTAACGTTAACTGGCAGCAACATGAACTAAAACCACTTTAAGTATCTACGACCGATTACTAGATGACTGTATTGGTAGTAATCATTTAGGGCTGAACTTCAGAAACGGACTACTTTCTTTAGCCAGCAGATCACAGGAATGGACTCCTTTTTCTGAAAGCAAGATTCGTGATTCGTCTTTATCCTTTAAAATGCTGACAGACAGAAATGTATTTGGAAGATGTGATTATCCTGAGAAAACGGATCTGCTGAATGCTGGAGGACTTTTTGTTTACGGGTTCTGGCGTTTGTAGGCTGCTGTTATTATGCGGAAAAGTTGGTCCCGGTGGCGTGGTTTGTTGTGGAGAGTGTTCTGGGAGGTTCTAGGAGCTGTGTCCTGCGTGGTGGGTGGGTGTGTGTGTGTGTGTGTGTGCGTGCGTGCGCGCGCGTGTGTGCGTGTGCGTGTGTGCGCGCGCGTCTCTCTCTCTCTCTCTCTCGGTGTGTGGAGGTGTTTTTCCTCGGCCTTTCTGGCCAGAGTTTTGTCGACGCTCATGAATGATTCTCCCTCAGGCACGCGAACAGTCATTCCCTATCAGACCCTCCGTGGGATTGGGGTTTTTGTTCCTCAGCATGTCCCCGTTACTCCCAGCGTCACTCCCGCACGGGGCAGTGTTGAGCTCGGAGGCTGGGATGGAACATAGAACAGGAGCCCCCACGGCCACAGCGCCGGCACTGGGTCTGGCATGAAGAGATTGGGTCTGTGTGGATAGAGGCATCTCTAACCCATGTTCCCGTGGGTAGCCAGTAACCTTGTGTTTGACACTGAGCTGCTTTAGAAACCGCTGAGGGTTGGCAGGTGTCACAGACAAGAGGAATGGGGGGCGCATTTAGTTCTGTAGTTTACACAGGTCTTGACCAGGTTTAATCAACTCCGCCTTGTTTATTTGAGGCTTACATCAGAGTCCTCTTTTGAGATACTTCTCAAATTCTGGAAGTTCCATCATAGGAGGAAAAAAAAAGCCAGCTTCTTAAACTGGGGATGTGGGAACATAGGCGTTAGTTGTTGCATGATCGTCTTCATGCCTTCTCTAGATTTATTAAAAACTCATATGTGTCTTCTGATTTTATAAGAGATTCTTAAAATGTTCTGCACAAGCTAAGTGGTTACAATTAAAATGGATACTAAAAGGAAAATGCTTTTCCTTTAAAAAAAAATTTAGCCCATAGCCCATACCCTTAATTAGATCGCTGTGTATACCGCACGGTATCTGTTTGTGTGTCGCTTGCCAGAAAGTCTAAGTGAGCGACACTGAACAATCACGTCCGGCATCCTCCACGGCTGCAGATCCCAGAGGTGGTCAGCCACTCCCACTCCGATTCCTGGTGTTGGAACTTCTCCTTTGCCCCCCTTGCAGTTATTAGGACAAGATCCCAGATTGGTTCATGCCTGCAAGGGAACCTTGTGTGGGCCAAAGTGGAAGTGATTCACGAACCGTGAGTGTGACGTGCCTACCTGCATGGATTAGGTTCTGAGGGAAGCCGCGTTGTCTTTCTAGAAGGGTGTTATCAGAGTACCATAGTCACGGGATTGCAGCTACACCCTGGGTAGCTGCACAAGATTAAACATGACTCTAAGCATAAAAGGAAACTAACATAGAATTCAGAACATGGTTCATGCTCAATACATGATCCTTCATTTGAAAGCATTAGCAAAAGTCTGCATCAGGAGGGCTAGGATATTTTCCAGGCGGAAAAGATAGGAACAACTAAGACCTAATCCAGGCTTTCTGGCACAACTTGCAAAACACTTTTATTCTTGACTGAGACAGGATTAAAACGATTCCGTGCGATTCTGTGTGGATTCTGGATACGTCTCGGGGAGCTTCTGGATGGAGGCACTGCATTTGGTGAGGTGCTTCAGGGTGTCTTCTAGAGTCCAGATCTTATATAGAAAACTGCGTTTCTTTTCACCCTCTGCGCTGAGCGGGCGTCCCATCCGTGTTTGGACATTTTCACCAGCACGATCTCACCACTCTTATTTCTTTTTTTTTTTTTTTTTAAGATTTTATTTATTTATTTATTAGGAAAGAGAGAGAGTGAGAGAGAGAAGGTCAGAGTGAGAAGCGGACTCCCCATGGAGCTGGGAGCCCGATGTGGGACTCGATCCCGGGACTCCGGGATCATGACCTGAGCCGAATGCAGTCGCTCAACCAACTGCGCCACCCAGGGGCCCTCTCTTATTTCTAAACATGAGACACGTGCCTCGTTGTACTTTGCACAGGGGAGGTTTGCTAACTGCCATCAGTCCCTGTGATCCTCACCCAAACCAACCGCACCCTGGATCGCCTGCATTAATTACAGATCGTTGGTGGACCGTCGCCATAAGTCTCTGACCACTTGTATCGGGCTGCCATAGCAAAGGCTCACAAACTGGGTGGCTTAAAACAATAGACATGTATTTTCTCACAGTTCTGGAGGTTAGACGTCTGAATCAAGATGGTGACAAGGCCATATCTGTCTGCACGTCCAAGTGGAGGGTTCTTCCCTGGCATCCCTTGGCTTATAGACGTATCCCTTCAATCTCTGCCTTTAACATCATATGGCTTCCTCGTTTTTTATGTATCTCTTCTCTTCTTATGAGGACACTAGTCATGTTGGATGAAGGGACCATGCTTCCCCAGTTTGACTTTCTCCTGCCCTAATTCTATCATCAACAACTCTATTTTCAAAGATTCTCTATTCTGAGGTACCAGGGATTAGGACTTCACTATCTTTTTTGGGAGGATGAGTTCAACCCATAACACCAGGAATCTATGTTTCTGTGTTCCAAAAAGGGACTCAGCACCCTAAGTCTCCAAGAAAAGATGTCTCAAGACTTGCTAAGCACAAGAGAGCTGTGAGGGTGTCACCTGGAGTTCTCATCTGGTACCCAATGGGGTTACAGAAGGTTTTGCAAAAAGATACAACACTGATGATTAAATGGTTGCTCACTGAGTGTTCTGATTTTATTCCCTGCGAGTTCTTACTAGGTTTTCTTTTGTTCAGTTTGAGTTCCAATGCTGCTGTGTCTCTCAACCTTTTCAAACTCATGTAATACTTTCTTGCTTTATTCTCTGTGCATCACCCCCCCAGCGAAACCGACGTTATTGAACTTGGCTTTGGGAGTTTTTGTCAATGAACATTAGGGTTAATGAAATGTGCTTCGTCAGCTTCTACACATCAGGTCTCTATTCTGATGGCTTCTCCTGACAGGGGATGCACTCTTCCCCACCACCCTGAGACTCGCTAGAGTAAAGATGTGCTACTGTGATGTAGGGTGCCACCCACACCCCCCTTTCTGCGTCCCAGCACAGCATTCCATCCCACCCGTGAGGTCAGACACAACTCTACAAACTCAGCTAAGGTTGCTGCTTCCTAAGAGATGAATGGTGGCGGGAGAGGAGGAGCGGGAGTTAGGTAGGAAATGGGGCAAGGAGTGGGGTAGACTGCCTTCGTCATCAGGACTATCCGGATGGCTCCTGGAGGCCCCTGAGATGAGAGGCATGGCTCCCCTCTATATCCCGATCACCTCGTGATCTGCCAGGCCATTCCTTGGTGGGCTTCCAAAGGGGGCACAAAGAGTCCCAAGTGGGGGCAGCATGGGATGCTGGTGAGTGAGAAGGCCTAGACCACAGACACCTTTTGTTTGGTGGCTTAGAAGCTTTAGAGTGTGCTTGTGAGAGAAGAAGCACCTCCCTTGTTTGTGAGAGAAGCAGCACCACTTTCCGTTGACTTCAGGCTTATCAATTATTGTCTACACCATTCGCTTTCCTTTCTTATGGAAGTGGTTCATTTTCTAAAATAATCTTGTGTATTAATGAGTCACATCTGTAGTTATTGGAATAGTCTCCACTAACACTGGTGAGGGAAGATTGAAACAAACTGACAGTTACTACCGTAGTCGCACAGTTTTATCAACTCTGGGGAACACCGGCTGCCCTTAAGAGGGCTCTGCCCACACAGTTCTCAGCCCTACACCAAGAGGTGGTCCACCCGCTGCTTGGAGAGTCAGGTGTCTCCCTCCTTCAGTGACGTGAGTTTTTTGCTATAGGAAGAAGGCACTGAAGAGGAGGAATGAGGAAGGCCGAAAGGCTCGGAGAACCTTTTCTGAGTATACTTTTCTCCTTTGGAAACTCCATTTAAATCTTGAGGAGAAAGCACTGCCCAAACCCCTAGCGTCCCTAGAACAGAGAAAGTTTGCAGCAGAATTTGCTATGTTCTAAACACACTTTCCAGTCTCGGAAGGGAGGCACTGTGGGGTGGACATAGGGCGCAGCCTCGACGGGAGAAGCTGCAAAGCCCCCGGCTGGATCCCTGCACTGTCCAGTCCGTTGCCTGTGACTGCAGCTTCCCTTGCTTTTGTGACTAGTGAGCTCTGGAGCATTCCACTGACATTTCTCATCGACTAGAAGAAGAAAGTGAGCTCGATAAAACTGCAAATCCAGAGTTTATCTGCTGCATTAAAATATAGGAACCGCCTTTTCAAATTCTCTTAAGACCTAATGAAAAGAAAATTATCATAATTTGGTCTCCAAATTAAAAAAAGTGTCCATATATATATATAGTACAAAGGCAAAAAATGCTTATTGCAGCATTTTTAATGCTGGAGAAAAGCCCTAAAAAGAAAATAAAATTATTTCTACTTCTACCACCTAGTGATAACCATTGGCATTTGGACATAGGTCACTCACAAATATAAACACACTCCCATTTTGGACCGTATTGCTCCTGCTGCTTTGTAACATTTCCTCCTAAACCATATTGGTAGTGATTTCTTAAGGTGTTAATTATTCCCGTAGAACTGATTTTAAATGACTAAATAATATTTCATCAGATGACCGCGACATAATTTATCTAGCTTATGTTCTAATTATTGGTCGTTTAGCTTGTCACCAGCTTTTCACTGTGGCTAGTGGTGCTACAGGAAGCATCCTTGTGTGAAACTGTTAGTGCGCATCCTTATCCGATAATTGCTTTGTTGTGTTCTTTTTGGTATTTTTGCTACGTTCTCCATACATACGTATTCACTTAGTAATAGCAGTTTCAAATTGTACTCATGCATTATATTAAGGAAGTTCTTGTTTTTTTCTGCTCCAACCCATGAAACAAGAGTATTTTCCGTTTTAAATGTACTTCTTGGGGCGCCTGGGTGGCTCAGTGGGTTAAGGCCTCTGCCTTTGGCTCAGGTCATGATCTCAGGGTCCTGGGATCGAGCCCCGCGTCGGTCTCTCTGCTCAGCAGGGAGCCTGCTTCCCCCCCACCCCGCCTGCCTCTCTGCCTATTTGTGATCTCTCTCTCTGTCAAATAAATAAAATCTTATAAAAAAAAATAAAATAAATGTACTTCTTGGGAGTGCTTGGGTGGTTCAGTTGGTTAAGTGTCTGCCTTTGGCTCAGATCATGATCTCGGGGTCCCGGGATTGAGCCCTGCATGGGGCTCCCTGCTCAGGGGGGAGTCTGCTTCTCCTTCTCCCTTTACTCCTCTCCCTTGCTCATGCTTTCTCTCTTCTCCTCTCTCAAATAAATAAATAAAATCTTTTTAAAAAATGTACTTCTTAAATTTAAATAATTAGAACTTAAAAAATTGTGATATTCATCTACAAAACACGCGGGGACATGGGACCATGTATTAGTCTGCTCAGGCTGCTGTAACAAAATACTCCAGACAATGCAGCTTAAAGAACAGGTATTTATTTCCTCATAGTTCTGGAGGCTAGATGCTGAAGATCGAGGTTCTGGCCCTTTCAGATTCCGGCGAGAGCTCTCTTCCTGGCTTGCAGACGGCCTCTTTCCCACTGTGTCCTCACATGGCCTTTTCTTGGCGTACACACACTCATGGAGGGGTGGGGGGCTCTCTGGTGTTTCTTCTTCTAAGGGCTCTACTCCTGTTGGATCAGGGCCCCACTCTTACAACCTCACTTACCCTTAATTATTTTCGTAGTGACTCCATCTCCAAATACAGTCACACTGAGGGTGAGGGCTTCAACATATGAATTGTATGGGGAGGCACAAGAATTCAGGCTGTAGCATTCTGCCTCTGGGTCTCCAAAATTCACATCCTTCTCACGTGTAAAGTACATTCATTCCATCCCAACAGCCCCTAGAGTCTTAATTTATTCCAGGATCAGTTCTAAAGTCTACAACCCAAAGTCTCGTCTAAATATCACTTAAATCAGATATGGGCGAGACTGGAGGTAAGATTGGTCCTGAGGCAGAGCTCCTCTGCCACTGTGAACCTCTGAAACCAAAGTCATGTGTGTCCAAACTACAACAGTGGCCCAAGAATGGGATAGACATTCCCATTCCCAAAGGGAGGAATTGGAAGGAAGAAAGGGGTGATGAGCCCCAAGAAAGTCCAAAACCTGGATAGGCAAATTCCATTAGATCTTGAGGTTCAAGAATGAACCTCTCTGGTTCAGAGCTGTGCCCGCCCCCCCCCCCCCCCAGGCCCATGGGGTGGTGGTACACACACCACTCTCTCTGACCCCCGGAAGCTGAGTTGGAAGCAGTCTTGCCTTCTGGGGCAGTGATGGGAATGGCAGCCCTTAGCATCTGTGAATCGCCCCTGGGGTCATTCTTCCTCTGTCTTGAGTGATAATGCATGTTCGCAGCCTTCCTTCATTCTGCTCCTTTCCTTTCCATTTCTTTTCGTCCCAGCAGGCAGTGTTTCCGCTGGTGTAATCCTGGTGTTTTCTGAGATGGCTGAGTGAATGGTTCACACCCCTCCTAAGAGCTTCATCAGGTGGTTGTTCAGCCATATCCTTAGTGTTTTCAGAACACGCTTCCTCAAGTTTTGCAATGCAGGTAGGCTCAGAACTTCCTAAATCTTCAAGTTCAGACTCCTTTTCCTTTTTAAACAATTCCTTCAATTTATCTCTCTCCCCTTGCATTTTATCTGTAAGCAGCGGGAGAAACCATGCCACTTTGTCAACACTTTGCTTACCTGTGTCCTCAGCTAAATATCCAGTTTGTTCACTTGCTGGTTCTTCTGCTGCTTCCACAAAGCACTAGGGCACAATTCAGCCAAGTTTTTTGTCACCTTATAACAAAGGTCACCTTTCCCCTAGTTACCCATGACCTGTTACTTATTTCTGTCTGAGATCTCATCAGAGTGGCCTCAGATGTCCCTATTTCTCCTGTCCTTCAGTTTGTGATGATGTATTATTCTTCAGAAAGATGGAGGCTGTCTGTGTTTTCTCCTCTTTTCTTTCTGCATCCCGACCAGAGTCACCTCTAAGAGCTGATCTCTAGCAGTGGTCCCTTCACGGCGATCTAGGCTTGTTCTGGCGTGCACCTCAAAGCCCTTCCCACCACTACTCATGACCCAATTCCAAAACGATCTCCACGTTTTTAGGTGCTTTTATAGCGGCCTGCGTCTTGGTACCACATTCCACATCAGTCTGCTTGGGTTGCTCTAACATAATACCATAGATTGGCTGGCTTCAACAGCAGAAATTTATTTTCTCACACATCTGAAGACTGAAAGTCCAAGATCAGGGTTCCAGCTGGTTCATTTTCTGGGGAGGACTCTCTTTCTGGCTCATAGACACTCATCTTCTTGCTGTGCCCTCACACGATTTTCTTCAGTGTGTGCTCAGGGAGAGGGAGAGAGAGAGGGCATTCTAGCAAGCTCTCCCATGTCGCTTCTCTTGGACACGAATCCTACTGGGTCAGGACCCTTCCTTTACGACCACTCTCAAACTTAATAACTTTTGCAGAGGCCCTGTCTCCAGATACAGCCACACTGGAGGTTAGGGTTCCAACGTATGAATGTTTTGGATGAACACAAATACTCAATTTATAACACACTGAGATTTTAAAATTTAATTAGAAGTCCTCATCTTCGTATAGTACTTTTGATTTTTTAAGCACTTTCACCTGTATTATCCATTTCATTTGAAAGGCATCCTGCAATCTTCACATTTCCCTCAAAAGTGCTATGATAAGAACAACTGAAATAGGCCCTCTCCCCACCCGCCACCCCACCCTACCCCTCTCGGGTCCAGCATTTCAAAGGGCACCGTATTAATGCCTTTGGGCACATTTCTTCATGTTTCTAAATACTATGCCTGCGGATTAATTATTCTGCAGAAAAAGTTGCTGCAAACTTAGTGGCTTAACGTAATATACATTTCTCAGCTCATTAGTTCTGTAGGTTAGGAGTTCAAGCACAGCTTCCCAGGGTTCCCTGCTTAGGGTCTCACAGAACTGCACCCAGGATGTCTGCTGAGCTGTGTGCTGTCCCCAAGCTCAGAATCTTCTTCCAGCCTCACATGCTTGCTGGCGGAAATCAGGACCGAGATCCTCATTTTCCTGCTGGCTGTTAGCTGCAGCCTCTCCTCAGGGCCACCCACTGTTCTCTGCCACCCGGGCCTCTCACTTCTTTCAGCCAAAAAAAAATCTCTTTTTAATAAAAAGGCTTTCATCTGATTAATTCAGGCCCACCAAGGGTAATCTTCCTTCTGTTTACCTTGAAATCAACTGATTTGGGACCTTCTTTGCACCTGCAGACTCTGTTCATCTTTGCCACATTCTGTTGGCTGGAAACAAGTCAGCTTCCACTTTCACTTAAGGGAAGTGGGTATCCGGGGGATCACACACTGGGGTCACCAAAGAATGTCTCTGCGACGACCTATAAGGCTGTATCTGATCAATTTTAGATAGCACTGAGTTTCTGTTTTGATCCATAGAATTTTAGCTCTTACACTTCTCTTCCTCTCCTTTCCTCTCCTTTCTCTTCCCCTCTCAATTTAGTTATATCACTTTTAAAAAATTAAATCCATATATGAAACTTAATCACTGTATCATATAAACTGTTGATGGACATTCGTCATATTTTGTACGTGCAGGGTCTCCTTTGAACACTGCTGCTATTTTTGAAGAATTACCTGCCTAATGATTCCACCCCCTACTCCACCCCTTGAATTGTCCAATATCTTCTAGCTTCTTCTTTTTTTTTTTTTAAGATCCTACTTATTTATTTGAGAGAGAGAGAGAAAGAAAGAGAGTATGAGCAGTGGGGAGAGGCAGAGGGAGAGAGACAAGGAGACTCCGGACTGAGAAGGGAGCCTGATGTGGGGCTCGATCCCAGGACACCGAGATCATGACCGGAGCTGACGGCAGACGCTTGGCCAACTGAGCCACCCAGGTGCCCTTCTTCTAGCTTTTAATGTTGCTGTGGAGATGCATGCTATGGACCGAATTGTTCAAAATTCGTCTATGGAAGCCCTAACCCTAATGTGACTATATTTGGAGATATGGCTTTCAGGAGGTAATTAAGATTAAAGGAGGTCATAAGGACGGGGTCCTAATCTGATAGGACTGGTATCCTAATAAGAGGAAGCGAAGGATCTCCTTCTCTCTATACATGTACAGAAGACCGTGAGGGCATGGCGAGAAGGTGGCCAGAACCTGACCGTGCTCCCACCCCAGTCTTGGACTTCCAGCCTCTGCAACTATGACAAAATAAACTGCTGCTGTCGAAGGCACCCAGTCGACACTATTCTGTGATGGCAGCCTGAGCCGATGAACACAATGCCCCACGTGGCTCTGACTCCACTCTTCTGCGTGTAACCGAGATTCCCTTTCTAGAAGTGTTTAGGATCTGTGCTTTGTTTCAAGAGCTCTGAAATGTGATCATGTCATTTAAAGAAAACATTCACTCCATGGACATTTTCTGTTTGGAGATGAAGCTTCATTTCCTTCAGTTGTAGGCTGTTTTTTTCTTGTATTATTATTTTTTTCCCCAATATTTTCTCTGTTTGCTCTTTCTGGGACTTTTGTTATTTGACTGTCGGACATTCTCATCTAACCCTTAATTTTCTTGCCTTTTTTTCTCTTCTCGTCGATTTTTATCATCTTTTTAAGTCTGTTTTATCTTCTGGTTGCTCTATTGGCAAATTTGGCACTCATATTTCCAACTTCTGGGAGCTCTTAAATGCAGCTGCTAATAATAATAATAATTATTATTATTAAACAGTATATTCTTGTTTCCTGAAGGTAATATCTTGAAGTTTTCTTCTGCTTTCTGCATTGTTTTAATTTCCTCTTAGTTTTTTCAGGGGAGGGGTGTTTATTTACAGTTTTCTCAATTTTGGGAGTTTTCCTCAATAAAGTTTGAAAAGAAGACCAGGGTCAACTTGTTTCCCATATAGAGTTCCAAACAATTTCCCTGTGTTTATCACCTATTGCACAGTACCTCCCTGGTGCTGAAAATGCTATCTCCAGTACCTTTTCTGGACTTCTGAGATAGAAGATGGCTTATTTCTCAGCATTGCCATCCCTACCAACACTTAAGTTTGAACTTCATCTCCTCTGCAGCATTTACCATTTCTTGGTTTTCTGTCTTTATGTGTTATTGTTTCAGTTATAGATATCTTCTGGATTCATTAAACATAGAATTGGTATTTCTACATCTTTGTTGTTTTGGGGTGTTTCTAGGGATTGTTTTCAAAAGGAAAGGGCCAAAAATACGTTTACTTTGCCATCTTGAATCGCACAGCACCCACGATCATTTTAGAATATTTTTTCTACTTCTCTGGTAAGGGGCAGGTGTTTTGAGTCCCATGTCGGGATAACAGAGTTTGAAGCCAGGAAAGAGATGTCGCATGTCACACATCAGATTAATGGGTATAGAAGAAAACTGGAAAAACTCAAATCCCATCAAGGATTTTTCTGAAATGCAAAATAGATAAATGGTCTACTTGGATTATGGAATTTCCTGTTTGATAATGCCCATTGCCTGTAACTTCTTGGTCAAAATTAGGTTTCACAGAAGCATAATGTTTTGATTACAATGTTAGGATTCTACAGCAAGACCTACCATGTGATTCAAAGTCCTCAAACTCCCTGTCAGACTGAATTTTTGTGAGCCATACTTGTTCAGCCTTTAGAAAAACAGAGAACTTGGCAATGTGTTACTGGTCAGGACAGAGCAAAGCGAGAATGACCACATCAGATTTAAACTGGGGATGATAGAACGCTGCCACTTTTCTCAAAACAATCAAAGTGAAGACTAGCGTTCCCCAGGGACCAAAGGGAACAATCTGGAAGTTGGCTTTGGGCTTCTCCAGCATTTGAAATGGTGTTCGGGTTTCTCTCTCAAGGTTAGCTGAGGAATAATATCTTCAAAAAGGCTTAGTCATTTTGTGTTTGCTATTTACTGAACTCAAAACAGTATGGTTTGCATTAGCAGGACTTCTGCAAATAAAATTGTGTGGAAGGGATTTAAAACAATTCTCTAGCTGGTATGAAAAATAAGCCCGCAATTCCTGGCCCCTCAGAGTTCCTTGTGGGAGTCCTGGTGTCACGTGATCTTCTACATGCCGGGCTGGAACTGTGAGCCAAGCAACATCTGCATTTTTTTAAAAAAGAAACATTTGCATGTAGAACTGAAAATTTCTTCTTCAGCCTTTTTTTACGCTAGATAGATTGACTAACGCTAAATAGATTGATTCATATATGCGCACTAGTACTTAGAGAAGAATTGTCAACAGATTTTAAGTACACGTTTGAGGAGATTCTCTGGTGATTTCTTTGTAACTATTTTGGAGTCAGGGTTCTTCACTTTCCTCCCAAACATTGTTTTGTGTTCAAGGGAGATTTCCAGCAGCCCAGCTTACAGGTGCATAAGGACAAGATAGCTTTTTTCCTACGGGCAGGACCCTCTGGTATGATTTTAGGCACTCAGAAAATGTCCCTACCGCTCCAAATAGTTTTTTGACAGTATTACTCCCTGATAAAGCCTTTTATTCTACATCTAGAGATAAATTCTGCCCTGTAGCAGCTTTGGGAGAAGTCGCATGTTGATATAAATGTCCGAAGGTACAGATGTTCCAGACCCAGTCACGAGTCTGTGCCTTGGCACAGCAGCGACAGAGAGGAGCCGAAGATGTCAAGAAAAGAGGAGGAAAGAGCTCGGTTAAAGGGAGGATTTCATGGCGAGACAGGCAATATGATTTGAAAACCACAAAGTACTTAGCTGTCAGACTCAATTTTTAGAAGCCCAAAGCCAGAAGGGTTGCAGAGACTAATGATCGCGGGCAGACTTGCCCCACTCGTCAGCTCTGCTGAGGCCGTGCCGGCAGAGGGACTGGGGACAGGAAACTCTCCCCTCGTGCCGGCTGGAAAGGGAGAAGGACAGGGCAGCAAACCAGACCCTAACATATGCTTTCCCGGAACATCGGGTGAACTCTGGGTTGGACTGGGTAACTCGGCTTTCTCCTCTGTCTGCCAGAGGTCCTTGACATACTCAGGCCTGTGAACGGGATTCCTCATCTTGACAATGTGGCTCCAATCGGGAAGAATGGCAATTACACTCCTGGATGTATTTGCTCACAAAGAGCTTCTAGCAGTGAAGAGATAATATTTCTTTGAGAGGGTATAAGGAACAGGGAAAAAAATCTTACTTTCTTTAGAAGTAAGGATGGCTGTTGAGAATCCTACTTTATAAACAGAATCCCAGCTACTTTATAATCTTGGAGAAAAGATTCTGGGTCCTGACATTCTCCCACTTAACTCCCTCTTATCTACACCAGTGGTTCTTTATTTACCTACGTGATAATTTTTTTTTCAAAAAAGGCTCTTTCTAGGAAAATGTGTGAGTGCATGCGTGCATCTTCACTTACAATTTTCAGGAGCCTTAATTTTTATATGAGAAAACTTGACCTGTAGGAAAAATCCAGTTCCATGAACTTGCCTTCTAGATCTTCCATAATTTGGCCCCAGTGTACTTCTCCATTAAGGAATTATTTCTTTGAGATAATATTGTGCCTGGATAATACACTAAAATCTAAGCCAAAATGATGTGTGATTGTCTCCAGACACGGTGTGAGGGAAGATAGCACGGGGTAGCACGCAAAGCACTGACGTGGGCATTAAGTTTTGCAACTGAACTAGTTTTGTAACTCCTAATGGTGGAACCTTGGGGAGAAAACACCATTTAGTCTTTTGGGGTCTCAGCTTCCTCATCTGCATCCGGAAGGGTGGCTCACTGATCCCTCCTGTTTCCCTTACCTCTGAGTTCCCAGACTTGAGGATTCCACGCTATCACCGCCTCATGTGGGGCTGGTCCCACTTCCAGGAATCACTTCCTTCTCAGACTCCTTAGGATAGGAGGGCATTACAGAGGCTCCAGAGCTCTAGAGCACAGGATCCCGGCCACCCTGAGGGAGGTAGGATGTATCTGCAGCCCTGCTGTGAGTGCAGAACAACTTCTGGCCCAAGTCAGCGTGTGTCTCCAACTCCCCCTTCGCCGGTTCTCTGCTTCCCTGAGCTCTTATCACCAGGTAGGCCCAGCCTTTGCACACTTCGTGCTGCATTTGATTCCTTTGAAAAGTGGGGTTCCTGCCTCTGACTCATTTATCCTCCCGGCCCTTCCAGTCACAGGCCCTCTTGCCGGAGACGTCTTGCCTGCCTGACGCATGTTGCCCTTTCCTCTTGGCTACTGGCTCCTGTGGCCTCGCATACTCAGCGTGACACAGAGACGTGGCCTGTGGGCAGCCATCCGTTCTCCAGGCCAGCTCCCTTTCTCTGTCTGGTGGGACTGCTGTAACCAAACCCCATAGACTGGGGGCTTCAGCAACAGACAGCTCTTTCTCATAGTTCTGCAGTCCGCAAGTCTGAGATCAGGGTGCCAGCATGGCGGGCTTCCGGTGAGAACTCTCTTCTTGGCTTGCAAATGGCCACTTCTCACTGTGTCCTCACGTGGTGGAGGAAGAAGGGGCTCTGGCCTCTTCCTTTTCTCTTTTGTTTTGTTTTTTTTTTTTTATAAGAATACAACTCCCGGGGCGCCTGGGTGGCTCAGTGGGTTAAAACCTCTGCCTTCGACTCGGGTCATGATCTCAGGGTCCTGGGATCGAGCCCCGCATCAGGCTCTCTGCTCAGTGGGGAGCCTGCTTTCCTCTCTCTCTCTGTCTGCCTCTCTGCCTACTTGTGCTCTCTCTCTCTGTCAAATAAATAAATAAAATATTAAAAAAAAATACAACTCCCATCACAGGAACCCCACTCTCATAATCTCACCTAAACATAATTTAACCCAAACACCTTCAGATTGGGGGTTAAGACTTCAATGTGAAAATCTGAGGAGACGCAAACATTTAGTCCGTAATGCTTTCCTTTCCGAGAGGGGATAAGAAATGACTTCCAAAGAAAAGGAGAATTTTGAGCTCGGGTAGATGATGAGGCACAGTAAAGAGCCCAACTGTTTTTAGATTTGCATTCACCTAATATTTAAACTGTTCCTAATTTTAGCTTTAGAGACCCTTTTGCGACCCTCGTCCACGCACCCTAATGAACATACCACTTTCATCATGCAACATCTAAGTTGAGAGGAGAGGTTTTCCGGGGGACATGTTGGGCTTCATTTCAAAACAAATGGAGTGGAGATGGTGGCAGGAATTGAAATAAAAATGCTTACATTACTCTTCTCCGGGTTCTATAGACCTTTTTTCTCAATCACATACAGATTTCATGCATCCTCTGGCAATACTCTGGCTGCAGACAGAGTCTGTCATAAATGACAGGAATGTAATCTCTAAATAATTTTGTCCTTGGCCTCAGCAGAGCGCGGTATTTCCATGTGGTTGCCTTTTTGACGAAGGTCAAGATGAGTAGAGACCACCAAGCACATTTCAAGAAGGATATTAGATTTCACTGGGGCCAGGAGCTCAGAAGTGAGTTATTAGGGTTTTGCTTACGATACCCTCTGGCTCTGTCCTTAATTAGGTGGAACTGATAAGCTTGATAAATTTCGAACTATTGCTTTCTGTTTGGCAATAACAAAATATTACTGTGTAGGATGTTAGTTATTTTCCGCATCAAACCCTTTCTGTTTTCCTGAAGATATCACTAGTTTCCATGTCAATGAGCCCTTTGTTTAGAGGGAGAAGAATGTCCTTTTTACCTTTTTTAATTAAAGCATGTTGGTGACTAATACACAATTTCTTTAGACTTTCCTCTGAACGTCATTCTCCATTCTTCCTTCTTTGCCGAGCTCCAGGGTTTTGCTCTCTCAGTTAATAATCAGATTAATAAGCAAAGGATTCAGACACAGATGACTTCTTCCCAATTCTCACCAGCGTATCTTTGCTTATATTTTCTTTTTCTTTCTTTTTTTTTTTTTCCTTTCAACCGAATTAAGCAGGCCTTACTGTCAGGGACCTCATATCTATAAATCTTATATTCCTTTTTTTTTTTTTTTAAAGATTTTATTTATTTATTTGACAGAGAAAGATAGAGCACAAGTAGGCAGAGAGGCAGGCAGAGGGAGAGAGAGAAACAGGCTATCTTCTGAGCCAGGAGCCTGATATGAGGCTTGATCCCAGGGCCCTGAGCCGAAGACAGATGCTTAACCTACAGAGCCTCCCAGGCGCCCTCAAACCTTATAATCCTATTTTGAAATGGTGAGAAGCTTTATCGGCAATATTTTAACCACCAGCAGGAACAGCAAGAACAACAAAAGAGAGAGCAAATATCTATTTATGTTTACGAAGCAATCGCATACATAGGTTAATACATACAATCAAACAGAAATGACATGTTGGAATAATTCCTTGGTAATGTCCTGAAACCATAATTATATCTTAATGAAGTATTTAGTCAAGTTTTGATGGGTCCAAGACTAATTATTTTACTATTCTTTTGGGAATGCAAACTTAGAAATCTAAGAGTTCTAATTATCCTAGAGTTGAAAAGTTGAAAGTTTGCATGTAGAAGAATTTCTTTTTTCCAGGGTGATGTTTCATATAGATTTCAGTCCGGGTTCAGTGGCTGCTGGTCAGAAAGATAACCTCCTGCTAACCCCCTCTTTCAAAAATACTGAGGGAGACTATACCAAGTAATCACACCAAGGAAATGAACCAGCTCACAGAGAAGTAAAGGGAAACACCTGGATTTTGGAATTGTACAGCAAATGAGATTGCAAGGGATAAATCAGCAGCCATTCAAGGATGAGGTTCGTGAGTTGTAAGTTACCCTCGAGACAGAAGAATGTAAAAAATAAGCTGAGATACTCTTGTTTTACACAAGATGATTCCTTGTAAGAGGTTATTTAAGAAGGTGACACTTGACTCATTTTTGGAAAAGTTTCTTCCTTTCCCAATTTATATCAGAAATCTGCCTTCTGGAAAATCTTTAGTTTCACGATGTTTTCTGTGATTATCACCATGTTTTCCAATGGCCTGGCCACTTTGTGGGAAGTGAAAGAGAAGGTTGAGGTCGAGAACATATGGGAAGAAAATAAAACCAAGGGTTAGAAGGATGCCTGGGTGACTCGATCACTTAAGCCTCTGACTCTTGATTTCAGCTCAGGTCATGATCTCAGGGTTTTGAGATCAAGCTCCGTGTTGGGCCCTGCTCTGAACATGGGGCCTCTCCCTCCCCTTCTGTCCCTCCACTCATGGTCTCCCTCAAACAAAACAACAACAGCAACAACACAAACAAACTCTGAAGAGTTAGGAATAGCAAATGTAGATAAAAATAAAACTGAATAAATTAATTTTTCTCTTTTCTTCTCTTAAGTTCCTTAAAAGGCATTTAAGATTGTGTAAAGTGATTACTGTAGTACTGTATTGCTAGTTCTATGACATATATACATGTAATATGTGGCAATAATAGCATAAAGGAGGAGGGGGGAATGGAACTGTATTGAAGCCAAATATCTGTATTTTACTAGAATTTGGTCAGAATCAAACTAGAGTAGATTGTTATAATTTGAGATGCATACTGTAATCCCTAGAGCAGCCACTAAGAAAATAGCCCAAAAAGAGAGTTAAAAATTTTAAAAAGGGATTAAATGGCACATGAGAAAATAACTACTTAACACAAAATAAAGTAGTCAAAGAGAAACAAAGAAACACAAGAAGACTTGAAACATGGAGAACAAATAACAAAATGGCAAATGTAAACCCAATAAATGATTTCATTAAATGTCTCTGGACAAAACAGCCCAATCAAAGGCTGAGATTGCCAGAATGGAGGTCAAGGTCTAACAATACTCTGTGTACAACAAATCAAAGGCACAAATAGATTGAATGTAAAAAATGTAGAAAAAGATATACCATGCAGATAGTAACCTTAAGAGAGCTTGAGTAATTATATTAATATGAGACAAAATAGACTTTAGTAAAAAATTATTAGTATGTAGAAGACAATGATAAGAGAATTACAAATGATAAAAGATAATGAGAAAATGAGAAAACAATCAATACATGAAGCTGATATGACTATTGATAAATGTATACATATCTAACAACAGTGCCCCAAAATTGATGAACCAAAAACTGACAGAAGTAAAGAAGAAATGTCAAATTCAACAACCAGAGTTAGAGATTTCGGTACTCCAGTTTCAATAATTGATAGAATAGCTAAACAGAGACTCAGCAAAAATGTGGAAAACTTGAACAACACTGTCAAACTTGACCTAAATGATGTAAACAGCATATATGGAACATTCCACCCAATAGCTGCACAATGTATATTCCTTTCAAGGGCAAAAGGAACATTTTCCAGATAGACCATATGCTATGTCAGAAGACAAGTTTATTAAATTTGAAAGGATTGAAACCATCCAACCATAACAGACTTAAAGTAGAAATCTATAGCAGAAATTTAGGCATACCCTCATGTTATTGGGAATTAACACAATTATAAATAATACTATGGATCTAAGAAGGTATCAAAAGGACAACTAGAAAATATTTGAATGAGTGAAAATGAGAACACAACATAGCAAAAAAATCACAGATGCAGCTGGAGTAGTACTTAAAAGAAAATTTTTGGGTTTAAATAACTATGTTAGAAAAAGGTTCTGAAATCAATAAGCTAAGCTTCCAGTGTAAACCAGCAAAAACAAAACAAACTAAACAAACAAGAAAATGAATTAAATCCCAAACAAGGAAAATGAAGGAAATAGAGTAGAAATCAATGAAATAGAAAGCAAAAACATAGTAAAGAAGATATTCAATAAAATCAAAGTTGATTCCTTGAAGAGATGAAGAAATTGATAAACCTTTAGCTAGACTAACCAAGAAAAAAAGAAGACACAAATGATCTAAATCAGGAATGAAAGAAGGGACAACACTGACCCTACATAAGTAAAAATTATAAATGGAATGCTATATAATTTCATGCCAATAAATTAGACAACTTAGATAATATAGACAAATTATCAGACAGGCATTAATTATCAAAATCAATGTAAAAAAACAGTAGAAAATCTAAACAGAAATATAACAAGTAAAGAGATTGAAATAGTAACAAAAATCATCCCACAAAGAAAATCCCGGTCCCAAATGGTGAATTTTAGTAACTATTTAAAGATGAAATAATAACAATTCTAGGCATATTCTTTCATAATATAGAATAGAAAGGAACACTTCCTAACATTCTTTGAAGCCACTATTGCCTTAATATCAAAGCCATCAAAGACATTACAAGGGAAAAATAAAACCACAGGCCAGCATTCATTGTTAATATAGTTAAAAAAACTTAAAAAAAAAAATTCACAAAGTGAATCTAGCAACATTTAAAAAAAAATGATACAGCATGATCAAATGAGATTCATCCTCAAAATGCAAGATAGGTTTAACATCCAAAAACCAAGCAGTATAACATACCATATTAATACAATAAAGGACAAAAAAAAATCCTCACGTGAGTAGATAGTGATAATCTCATTAAATGCAGAAAAAACATTTGATCAAAAGCAATTGATCATCTATTTATTATAAATACTCATATTAAAGGGAACTTCCTCAACCTAACAAATGGCAGATATGAAAAATTTACAGTTGACAAAATACTTAATAGTAAACTAATGCTTTCACCATTTCTGTTTAACATCATATGGGGGTTCTAGCTAGTGAAAGAAAGCAAAAAAAAAAAAACATAAAGATATCTGGAATGGAAAGGAAGGAGTAAGTCTTTGTTTAGAGGCAATATGATTCTGTGTAGAAAATACTAAGGAAATTACAAAAAAGCTACCAAAATTAGTAAAAGTGGTTATTTAGTAAGGTTCCAGGATAAAAGATTGCTATACACAAATCAATTATTTTTTCTATGTATTAGCAACAAACAATCCCAATATTAAATTGGGAAACAGTTATAGTAGCTTCTAAAAAGGTAAGATACTTACTAAGTAAGTATGAATAAAAGAAGAGCAAATCTTTTATGCTGAAAATTTGAAAAACATTCTGGCAGAAATATAAGAAGGTCTAAGTAAAGGGAGAGGCATCCCATGTTCATGGGTTGGAGCAATCAATATTGTTAAGATGATGGTTCTCCCCAAATCGATCTATAGATTCAGCACTCTCCATATCAAAATCTCAGCAGGTTTTGTGTTTGTGTTTGTGGTTTTGGTAGGAACTGGAAAATTGATCCTAAATGTACATGAAATGCAAAGGACCTAGAATAGCCAAAACAATTTTGAAAAAGAACAAAGTTAGTAGACACACACTACCCAATTTTAAAACTCACTATAAAGATAGAGCAACTAAGACTATACAATTGGCATACAAAGCACATATACACTAATGGGACAAAATTTAGTATCCAGAAATAATCCCTTCCGTTTATTATCCACTGATTTTGACAAGTACAAAGGCAGGTCAGTGGGAGAAAGAACAGTCTTTTCAACAGAGGATGCTAGAACAATTGGCATTTTTTTTTTCTGTAGGAATAAAGAAACCTCCACCTAAACCTTACACCGTATATACAAAAATGAATCTAAAATAGATGATAGACTTAAATTTAAGATGTAAAGCTCTAAAACATCTAGAAAAATTAGGAAAATATATTTTTGACCTTGGGTTAGCCAATGTTTCTTAAATAAAAATGAAAGTTACCTTCCATGAAAAAAATTGATAAATTAGACTTCATCAAAATTAAAAATCTTTGGTATTCAAAACACACTACTGACAAAATTAAAAGACAGGCCACAGAGGAGAAAATATTTGCAAATCTGATAGAATACTTGGACCTAGAATAAACACACACACACACAGCATATATATTATATATAATCTTAGTGCAAATCCTGTATTTGCAAATCTTATCAAGAGTTCTTATATAGAATATGTATTTTAAAACTCTCTTATAGCCAAATACTAAACCCCATTAAAAATCAGCAAATTTAAGTAGTCATTCACCAGAGAAGACATACCCTTGTGCACTACTATTGATGAGAATCTAAGCTAGTTCAGCCACTATGGCAAATAATTTGGAGATTCCTCCAAAAAATTAAAAATAGATCTGCCATCTGATCCAACAATTCCACTTCTGGGTATATATCCAAAGGAAATGAAAACAGGATCTTGAAGGGCTATCTGTACTTGTGTGTTCAATACAGCATTATTTATAATACCAAGATATGAAAAAAGAATGTGAGTATCTGTCAACGGATGAATTATAAAGAAAATGTGGTACACACACACACACACACACACACACACACACACACAGAGAGAGGAATATTATTCAATCATGAGAAAGAAGGAAATCCTGCCATTTCCAACAACATGGATGGGCCTTGAGGACATTATGCTAAGTGAAATAAGTCAGCCAAAAAAGGTAAATATGGTGTGATCTCACTTAAATGTGGACTCTAAAAAAAGCTAAACTCATAGAAACAGAGTATAGTGATGGTTACCAGGAGTTTTTTGTTTGGGTTTTGTTTTTGTCTGGGTGGGGGTGGGGATGAGGAGACGTTGGTTAAAAGGTACAAAACTTCCAGTTATAAGATGAACACATGGTGGGCTCTAGCGTACAGCATGGTGATCAGAGTTAATACTACTGTGTTAGATGCTGGAAAGTTGCTGAGGGTGGATCTTAAAATGGTCTCACCACAAAAAAGAATGGGTAATGATGTGATGGGATGAAGGTGTGAGCTAATGCTTCTTCTGTCATACACATCACACCAACACGGTTTATACCTCAGACTAACACGGTGCTGTATGTCAGTTACATCTCAGTAAAGCTAGGGAAAAGAAATCTCTTGGTTGGTGTTTGAAATGCTTGAACATAGGTGAGGTTTGTTCCGGCATCAACCCTTATCCTGAAGTAAGAAGTATATCCAGCCAACAGTGTTTCAAAATGTATTGCGTAATTAGGTAACTGGTACTAACGCTGATGAAATATATTTCATGCCAACAGTGAGTTTTCTTACAGGGTATTTATCACCTCCCCCCAATAGTTTATGAATTTCACTGTGGACTTTGAGAAATGACCTTTTGCAACTTTGCAGGAGAATATATTGAGTGGAGAATAGGAGAATTAGATCTGTAGACTATAACTATTATTTTGTCCTTCTTCGAATTGGTTGAAGCCAATGTGGGCTAGCCAGGAAGAGATGTGTTGTCAGGAACAAAAGTAATTGGCCTTCCTCTGTGACCGCCTAATGGGATCTTGCACAAATATGTATTAGTGTATCCAAATTTAGTGTCATTTTTTTAAGCAGCAGAAGTTTAGAAACCAAACCAAAGGAATTCTCTTACTTCCTTTGTTTTGTAAAAGTGAAACTGAACAGAATGGTTGATTATAATACAGCTAGTTTGCATGTGTTGTAATTACATTTTGTTTGGCCCATCTCAAGAATAATGAGATTCTAGGAGTATTCCATTAGAATCTTGACAATACTTCTAATGTATGAAATATATGCATATATTATCTGTCTTGTCTTCCATCACTCCAATGCATGCAAATATATGTTATAAAATCATAAGTCTGATTTTTGAAAAAATACACATGCTAGAAATTATATCCCAGTGACCTCTCCCACCTCATCACTTTCTGAGACTAAAAGCTTATTAAAACAATGTTGCCTAAACATTTCTATTGCTCAAACCAGTTTTGACTTTTTAAAATAAATGCTGCTAGGACCTGTCTCAGGATTTTTTTTTCAATAGTAAAATTGACAAATCTTTGCCCTAAGAGGGATGATTTGATGTTTAGAAACAACTGGGAGTCCTTCAGAGCCAAATTTGATGATTAAGATGATTTACCAGGTTGGAACATATAATTTTTAATTAAAAACAGAATATCCGAATTAACTACTGAGATTTTACTTACGTGATTTACAAACTTTTCACGAATGGCAGTAACTGTAAATAGGGCACTATATTCTTTCATGGCGATGGGTATTCTAGTGACGTTGAATGGGAGAAATCTTTTAGTCTAGCAATTAATTACCATGCAATTCTTTGAAATCATGAAAGTCGTATTGTCAAACTGAGTTGAAATTTAGACTCCCCGAGGAGTTTTTCAGAATTCTCAGAGAATCGGAGAGAGTCCGAGCTCTCTACGTGGAGCTGAAGTTCCAGCTTCTCTTCCCTGTAATCCATCTTGTTCGGCACCAAGAGTGATCTTTAAAATGGAATCTTAGTGTATTCCCACTTTGAAATTTCCATTGGTCCCCCAGGTCTAAAGGTGTACACCTGTTGGCTTTATGAACTTGAGTCTTCAGTAGGGTCATTTTCCCAAGCATTTCCAGTCTTCCATTTCTCCCCATCATCAGCAGGAGGAAGATGGCTTCGTGTGGACCCAGCGCCCCCACTCTGCCTTCCCCCCTTCCAGCTGTGACTCCCTCCTGGTCAGCCCTGTCTGTCGACATCTCCAGGTCTCTGCAAAGAGCTGTCAGGGTTCAGCGTCACTCCCCATTGCTGGGGGATTTTTTTTCCCCCACAAATACCGTTTGTCTCTCATCTCTGGCCCTCAGTCTCCTTCTCCCACTGAAAGTACCAATCTCTTTGACAGGAAAGGTCCCACTGAAGAGAGACCAGACCCTTAGTGAGAAAATTTGGCCACTTTTCCTCAAGGCCTCTTCCCTTCCATGGCACCCAGGTACTCTGGGAGAGGTGGAAGGATGCAAATATGAACCTTATACTAGATCCTGACCTTCTCCACCTTTTGTCACTCAAGATCAGCCATGTGCTTTCGCCCATTCTTCCAGGTTCATTCTTGGCTTGGTGATTTCCAGTCAGTGGATATCTGTCCCTGTGTCCTCTACCAGCTCCCTCCCTGACCCACCCCAACCCCAGGGCCCATCAGTCATGTTTATGAGTGTTGATCCCCGACTGTGGACAAGGTTTGGCTCCTTTCTCATGGGGCTCCTTAGTTCCTTTATAAAACAGAATCTGTGACTACAGAAGTATTCAGTTGTCTCTAAATATTCTGTAGCAATTGAGGGGACATTGCCCAGAATGCACAGCACATGCCAGGTGTGGGTGGGTGAGTATCAACTCTACTCAGCCGTGATGTTATGGGCAGATAAGACACTTCGGGTCCTGCTCTTTATGTTCTGCTCGTGTACGATGCTTCATGTCCTGCCTCCTGTCTCCCTCTCCAGTCCCCTCCCTTTCCATCCTCCTTGAACTACCTGCCAACCTGAGCTGCCCGCATCTCTCTGAGAGGTCTGCACTCTGCTCTCGTTCATTCATCCAGGGCAATATTCAGGTGTCTACTGTGTTCTGAGCTCAAGAGTCAGAGCGTGACAGAGACAGGTTGTGAAGGTAGAATGGAGGGAGTCGCAGAAGTAAACCATCCCCTACGCAGGAAACTACCGGGTCGTGATAGATACTATGAAGAAAATAAAGCACATTTTGTGGTGGGCTCTTTACCCTGGGGAGCGGGGAAAGCCTCTGTGAGGAAATGCCATTGACTCTGAAATCCGATGGACTTCAGCTTCTGTGGAGCACTTCTTGAACCAGGAGAAGGAGTTTGTATTTTTTTCTAAATCTAGGGGAAGCCGCTGGAAGCTTTTAAGCAGTGTGGTGGTGCGGTGTGGTTTAGCTGCTGGGCCATGGATTTCGGAAGGCCTGAGTGGAAGCAGGAAGACAGGTGCGTTAGTCTGCTCAGGCCGGGCAACGGGGTCCACAGACCGAGGGGCTGAAACACAGAAACGCACATGCCCCAGTTCTAAGGCTGGAAGTCCGAGATCAAGGGACCTGCAGGGTTGCTTTCTCCTGAGGTTTCTCCCTGGCTTGGAGACCGCCACCTTCTCCCTGAGTCTTCACATGGTCCTTCCTATCCCCTGGTGTCTCTTTGTGCATCTTAATCTCTTCTTGTGCAGACACCAGTCAGATTGCCTTAGGGGGCCCCTAAATGGCCTCATTTAACTTAATCACTTAAGCCTTTATCTCTAAATGTAGTTACACTTTGGTGTATGGGTGGTTAGGGTTCCCATATATATGAATCTGGGCATGGGGACAGGGGACACAATTCAGCCCAAAACAAGTTATGAGGCTGTTGCAGGGTCCAGAAAAGAAAGGCCAGGGCTTCTGCTAGGAAGTAGCATGAAGAAACTAGATGGATTGGGAACATATTTTGGAGTAAAAGTTTGAGTAGATATGGGCAGTGAGGGAAAGAAAGGGATCAGTAGTGACTGCAGCGCTTTAGCTTGAGCCACTGGGTGGAGCGTGGTGTCCTTTGTTGAGGAGTGGGCTTTGTGCGGTGTCTCCCCCGCAGCGGGGATTCCCACTGGGGGGCACCCACGTTCTACCCGCCCCCACAACCACTCAGACATTTCCCCTCCCATTCCTCCTCATTCGGGCAACTCCTGTTTCTTCGGCAAAACTTCAGCTCAAGAGTTACCTCCTCTGAGAACTCTTACCATCTCTTCTCCCACCCAGAGACTGGTGGGTGCGGGTCCCTCCTGCTCGTCTCCGCCCCACGCCTTCCCCCGCTGATGCCTGCACAAGGGCTCCCTGGTGGGCTTGCTGGTCAACACCCTCCAGCAGCCGGTGAGCTCAGCAAACGCGGTGGCTTCTTCACCAGCGTCGGCACCAGGGTCCAGGGTGAATGTTTGTCGAGATGAGATGAAGCTATTTATGAAGTTGTAGTGGTCTGCATCATGGCTCCCGCCCGCCTCTCGGCAATGGCAAAATTTGACATTTGGAGACTCTTTCCCCTTACATCTTTCAGACTGACCATGCTGTGGTGCCTTTAAAGTGTGCCTCTTGGGGACATCCGTGGGGCTCCGTCGGTGAAGCGTCTGCCTTCAGTCCAGGTCCTGGTCCTGCGGTCCCGGTTCGAGTCCCTGCGTGGGGCTCTTTACTCAGTGGGGAGTCTGCTTCTCTCTCGCCCTTTGCCCCTCCCTCCCACACGTGCTCTCTCTCTCCCAAATAAATAAATAAAATCTTAAATAAAGTGCGCTTGCTGAGGGTCGCAACACTGAGGGGGGTGGGATGAGTAGAACCATGCCTCAGGGGCTTCCAGGGTTTCTCAGGTCCCCTGAACTTCCCCCACAAAGGACACTGAGTGCCTGCAGGGTCGGGCACTGCGCAGAGGCGCGAGCCTTCCTTTGGCCTCCATCCGTCCTTTGGCGCCCAGGACGCACGGATCCCGGCACCGCCGCCGTTGAGAGCCAGCAGCGCTCGAGCCCACCCGGTGCGTCTGGAGAGAGCGGGCCTTTATACCAGACCGTGCGCTCCCGGGTACCGGAGGCTGACCAGGAGCTGCCCAAAGCGCCCCTGCCGTCCTGGGAGATGACGGAAGCACCTGCAGGTGGGCCTCTGTCCCTCGTGCTCACTCCTCCCCCTCCTCTGCCTCCCGAGCCCTGTCTCCCCTCCTCGCCTTTCCTCACCTCACTACCTCTCATCGGTCCCCGCCAGGGGGAAGAAAATGGAGGCAATCGTTCATGTCTTTCCATGTGATATATTATACATCGTATAGCTATATGTCGTGTGACACATGCGCGAAGTGTACAGCTGCCTTCTTTGTTTGGCACAAAGCTTCCTACTTCCGGTTTTCCATTCCAAAATGGAAATGTTTTATAGTACTCTCTCAAAAGTCTTCCCCCCCCATTAATGTGGTTTTAATTTACATGTGAGTCCTTATTTATTTTTCTTTCTAAGAAGCAATCCCTTCCCCCACCCCCAGCCTGCACTCCTGCCTCAGGCCAAGCAAGGAAGGAGAGGGGACAGGCGGAGATGCTGTGTCCTGTGGGGGGGGGGGGGGGAGAGGGAAGGGGCAGGCAAGCCCCGTCACCAAGAGGGGGGGCTTCCCCTTCACCTTTGCACTCCTCCCAGCTAGAACTTTGGGCCAGAAGCTTTATTTGAAATAGGAGCTTGTATTTTTCTCAACAAACACAGAAAGCCATCCATCCCGTCAGGTGCTTCGCTGTCACCCAGAGTCTCATTTTTCAGGGACCGCTTCAGTTGCCAGCTCAGGGCTGAGTGCGGGGCGAGCCTTCCTGGAGCTGCACTCTCTTGTCACTGCAAATGAACCAGAAAATTCTCAAAAGCGACAGGACCCGGCAGATAGAGGCTTGATTTCTTTTGTGTGCACATGTGTATTATGCACAAGAAATCATTATCTTTCCTTAGTTGGGGGTCATTTTCGTCCGTCTTTTTACTACAGACCTATAAATTTAATTATTTGGTCACTGATGGTTTAATTAAAAAGTCTTCCTTATCTTTGGAGGTTTCCTTTTTAAATTCCTAGAGATTAGGATTATCCACAGTGTCTCAGCTCTTTTTATGGCCATATACTATATGGTTTCTATAATGATATAAAAATGAATTACCAAGATACTAGAAGCTAATCATATTCTGCATTTCTCCCCTAATAATCCCAGATTACATTAATCATAAATGTCAGCAGCGTCTCTAGATGACTTCTTGACTTTTGACAAAAAGCCTTCATCTTGGCCCTTTAAATTCCAAGGTCAAGGGGAATGTAACATTCAGAATAATTATCAGCATTATTTTACCTTGACATTTCATCCCTGCTTCCAGTTTAACATTCCACCCAGGCAGTGAAGACGAATGTCATCTTTCGATTCACTGGAGGGAATTGCCCCAATTAAACCTGACTTAAAGGCTATTGGAAATGCTGTATTAATTTGCTGTTCTTCTTTAAAATAGAAAATATTTCGTGAAGGAGAAGAATTTTCATTAAAAGCATTAAGGATTTACCATGACATGAACGAGCAGTTTTCGAATTGACTTTTTTTCTCCCCAGGCTGGAATAATAATCACATGGGCCTCGGCCCGGCCAGGGCGCCCCTGTCAGTGGGCGTTCGTCGGGGCAGCCCTCCTCCCGCTCCTCTCAGCTCAGAGGTCATCATTAGAGTTCTGTCCCATCAAAAACGATTAGAAGTATCTTTTAGTAACCCTGGCCTTTCCCTGTAGCAGGACCTCCTGCCTTACAACCTCGATTACACTCCCTCCCTCAAACTGCTTTCCTCCCTGACTTAAAATAAAAACAAAAAAAACACATCAAGCCAAGGTTATTGGGGCATGTTCTAAAAAACCTCTTAAAAAACCTCTAATCCTGTATTGCTACTTAAGGTGGGGGTGGTCAGCGACTTTCGAGAACCAAAGTGTGGTGTCCAGCCTCCCGCGGTCTGGCCTCGATCTTGGGTTCAAGCCCTCCCGTTTGTCTTCCCCTGCACAAAGTTGATTTTGCCTTGTAGTTGCATTTGTCCTAATGTCCTATTCCCCCCAGCAATGGACACTTCTTCCCCAGCACTACTTTTCAAACAAACAAACACTTTGAAATATTTCAGGGGTGCCTGGGTGGCTCGGTCGATCAAGCACGTGACTCTTGATTTCAGCTCAGGTCATGCTCTCAGGGTTGTGAGAGCGAGCCCCGCGTCAAGCTCTGTGCTGGGCGTGGAGCCTGCTTGGGATTCTCTCTCTCCCTCTCCCCGTCCCCACCCCCCACTTGTACTCTTTCTCTCTCTTTTTCTCTAAATAAATAAAATAAATCTTGAAATATTTCTGATACGCAAAAAAAACACAATAAAATAATACCCTCCCATCGACATTTAACAAATGTTAGCATTGAACTGTATTTGCTTTATATTATAAAAGAACTAAATGATGCAGATAGAGCCAAATCCCCTTTCCAGATCCCTCATAGGGACTGTTTCCTTCTTTTCCTCCCTCCTTGGAGGGAAGCACTATGCTGAAGTTGGTCATTTTTCTCCCCTACATGTTTTTATACTTCTGCTAAGCATTTGTATGCCCATAACTACATTGTTTTGTATTTAAAATTTTTATGTAATTTAAAATTTTACATATTATGCTGGATATATCTGTCATGGGTCGAATTTTGTCCCCCTAAATTCATATGGTGAAGCCCTAACCCTCAGTTCCTCACAATGTGACCTTCTTTGAGAAGAGGGCTATTGTTGGTATAATTAGCTGTCACAACGTGGTCATACTAGAGTGGGGTGAGTCCCCATGACTGGTGTCCTTATAAAAAGAATGCTAGAGACAGAAACACCTAAAGACGGAAGGTGATGTGAAGGCAGAGGGGGAATATCTCCAGGAAGCCAAGGGACGCCCAAGGTACTAGGGGCTGGGAGGGAGGCCTAGAACAAATTCTCCCTCACAGCCGTCCCAAGGAAACACTCTGCCGACACCTTGATCTTGGACGTCCAGCCTCCAAAACTCTGAGATGGTACATTTCTGTCATGGAAGTCCCCCAGCCTATGGGACTTTGTTAGGGCAGCCCTAGCAGAACCTATAGGATCCTGATGCAAAGTCAGCTTTCTTTGCCCCACAAACATGCTCTCTCGATCTGGCCATACTGGAGGTAACAGCCTACCACCCCTATTTTATTTATTTATTTAAAGATGTTATTTATTTATTTATTTATTCATTCATTCATTCATTCATTCACTCATTTGACAGAGCACAAGCAGGGGAAGCAGCAGAGGGAGAGGGAGAACAGGCTCCCCACTCAGCAGGAAGCCCAATGAGGGGTTCGTTCCCAGGACCCCAGGATCATGACCTGAGCCGAAGGCAGACCCTTAATTGACTGAACCACCCAGACGCCCCCACCCAGCCCTATTTTAAATATCAAGTGTAGGCTTCGAGGGCTTGTTTGTTTTGTAATGAACGTAGCCCAGTGACACCTCCTGCAGCTCTCGTGTATTCTGTCATTCAATAAAAATGTACCGCATACCAACTACGTGCCAAGCCTTGAGGAGAGCACAGGGAGGGGAAGAGATGGGGAATGTCCCTCTAGGAATGAAGGCAAGTGACTTGGATTTTAAATATATGCCGACAAGGTTAAGGCCGGGGACAGTGTGTATGGTGGCACGGATATCTAGGTTTCTTATTCCTCGGATCCGCCTTATGGAAATCATCAGGAGGGATATGGATCAAGTCAGATGCCAGAAAGTGTTAACAGGATTTACGACCATAATATCAAACTTGCATTTCTAACAAGCTCTATAGTGATGCAGTGCTGCGGGTCCAGGGACCGTACTTGGAGAACCAGTGGTCTAGCGCATTCGATGCCATGTGAGGACTTGTACTTTGTTCATGGTGTGTGTGTGTGTGTGTGTGTGTGTGTGTGTGTATTATATATATATATATATATAATATATATATATATAGTGCATTCGTTTCCAGCCAGATTTGTAAAATGTGTGTCCTATCCTGACTTGTAAAAACTTTGCCTGAATTGGTTGTTTTGGGTGGTTTTTCTTTAAGTTTCTGGTGGGATTCCAGAAACTTCAGTGCCCCTCACCCAGCATTTTTTTGGTCCTTTCTTAGTTTCCTGTTTCCATACCACGTGGGAAGGTTCAGAGCCCACACCTGTGCTTGCAAAAGGTTGGGCTTTTCTTTCTTGAGGGTGATTTGTCCCCCTCCCCAGCCAGGGCCCTGATACATGGCAAGCTTTCTTAAGCTTGCTTCCTGTGTCTCTGAGCCTAAACATAGAGCTTTGGGAGAAGCAAGCCTCCCGCTGAGCAGGGAGCCTGACATGGGTCTCGATCCCAGGACCCTGGGATCATGGCCTAGGACAAAGGCAGACGCTTAACAACTGAGCCACCCAGGCGCCCCAAATACAGCCCTTTTAAAGGCAGAAGTAGCTCTTCACTCAGGACATGATCCTCTCATCACCCTCCTCACCTTCTATAGGCAGAGGCTCTACCTCTGGTAAGGGGGTATCGTGGGCCCCGGAAACCCCAGCGGTCAGAGTGACAGGACTGTATCTCCTCGGCCCATACTGGCTCCACTGGCTCTGCTTTCTTTCATTTCTGGCACCCGACGGTTTCCCTCCTTTCCCTCTACATTTTTAGATGTTCTATTTTATCCGCCGTTCTGGTGTCTTCATCCCTGGAGGAATCCGGGCGACATCAGGTTCATCTGCTATGCCACCGAAGGCTGAGATTACGTTCTTAAATCCTTTTAACACTCTCTTGCATCCGATTTGATACATATCCCTCCTGACGATTTCCATAAGACACTATCGTCACCCTCAGGTGACAGATGGAAAACGGAAACTTGGAGAGTTTGAGTGATTTTCCCAATGAGGCATCGCTAATCAATAATGGAACTTGTCCTGGGACCTCCTGCAGGTGTGTCCTGTGTCTCCCCCCAGTCTGGTACCTACAACAGCCACAGGAATGGTTGCTTTTTTTTTTTTTTTTTACGAAGCCTAAGAGTCATATTCTAGTTCTATAGACTATAGCTTTATACATATACATATATAAAACTATGCACTATGATTGAAAATCCTCCAGATTTCAGAAAACATTGCTAACATTTCTCCAAGTAAAGCTGTGAGATGCTGTCAGGAACATCCACATTTGACTGTTTTTCTTCTGTGGCTCTAAAAGCATCTTTCGAGGATCTGAGAAAACCTTCTCTCCACACCCTCCCTGCCATCCCTCCGAAGAGACAGATTTTCAGCGCTGTTTATGCCTGAAATTTAGCAGACATTTTCTTTATTTTCTTCTAGTAGGTTCCAGTGCCAGCATCCAAAGGATTTTCCTCTTTAGGAGATAATCTTGGAAGGCTGTAAAGCTGCAATGTGTAGCGTGGAATGAGGGCTCTGGAGGTATGAGTTATCTGTTGGGATACGGATTCTGGGCACTCAGCTTAGAAATAGATTCTAGGGTGAAGTTTTCCTCTTACGACCCCTGGCGTGGGTAAAAAGTGGGTTCTTCCTGTGTTCTGTCTTCAGCCCTCACCCGTAGCCTCGTGTGCTGCCTTTCCGCTCATGAAATCTAGAAGGATCCTCTGGTTTCGTTTAGGTTTCTCTTAACTCCCGCTCCATTTCCACTCACCTCCAGCCTGTCTGGTCTGAATCTCATGCACACGCCTTGCCAGCCCCTCCGTCACTGCCCTTTCCTGAAACTCATTTCCTGGCTGGTCTCAAGAGAGTAGCAGCAGCTTTGCTCTCGGTTCCTGTCACTGCTCGGCTTTCTCCCCTCAGGTCTGCTGCTGGACGGCCTGTAGGGAGATCTGTGGCCCGGCTCCTGCAACGCACCCAGCCTCCCCACGCGTCCTGAATGCGCCCAGGTTATAGACCCCACTCTCCTGCCACCCACGCTCATGTAGGTCTGTCCCGATGTCCTTAGCAGCCTTCCGGAGTTCGTCAACAGGAATCATGGGGTTGGTAAGTGACAGGACTCCAAGCCAAAAGCTCTCTTCGATGGCGATATGTATTTCAGGCTGGAGCATTCTTTGGACCTTCCTGCCTTGTGATGCTGTTTCTTTATCGACCGTTCCGCGCCTCAAAGTAACCCTGTCCGGCAGATGTCCATGCTGCTTTGTTCTCCCTGGTGCGTGACGATCCCATCCCAGGAGCACCCGCCGTCTGTGTTCTGTGTCCACAATCGTGGACAAGAAAGTGCGTGTCTTTGAAGCACGGTCCTCTCGCTCCGTTTTCTCCTTTATTACATGTGAGAAAACAGGGGTGGGGTCAAAGCACACGTGGTCTAGTCCGTGCAAAAGGTGTTTCTCAACAAAACCATGCTGGGAGTCACGGGACATTGCCAGCCGTGCCTGGAGACGCGGTCTCCTCTTGGGGGAGGAAGTGGCACCGTCTCCACCTGCCCCACGTGCTCCTGTCATTCCCCTTGGGGCCATTCTGTCGCCTGCGGGAGACACACACCCGCAGATGGCCGGAGCCAGGCTGGGGATCTGTCTCGTCGTCTAACGTGAGTCAAAGCTTCTCAGGAGAGTCAGGTGGTTATTTCAAGTGGCAGGGATTTCTTTTAAATGGGGGGGGGGGGCGGGGGGCGCCGCGGAGGATTAAAAAATCAGAAACATCACAACTGTTGAATCGGTTTTGAAATGCATCTATTTTTGTTTTCTGCCTGAGACCAAAATACTCTGGCAAAGCCCACCCCGACCTGATATGTCCCTGAAGTCATCCGAGTCCAAGAGAAGGCAGGGGGCCGAGTGCTCTCGGGAATAACTCGGGGGAGGCTCGACTCCAACCTTGAATCCTCGCCTGCGGCCGCCAGGTGAACAAAGGCTGGGACACGATCCAACCCCAGCTGTGATCTGGGACCCGCGCACCTCACGGTGCCGGTGGGCTCCCGCGGAGGCTCTGAACCCCCAAGCGACAAGTCGCGGAGGTCCCTCGCGTCTGTAGATGAGACGCTCCGGGAGTGTTTTCTGATCGCAGCGGCGGCACCGCAGAAGGATCGCGATGGAGGGATGAGGCTTCTCCCGCGGACCTTGAGCGTCTGTCAGCTCAGCGCCCCGTTGTGACTCTCCTTCCCTGCTCGCGTGCGGCAGAGCCGCAGTCAGCCAGAAAAGCTGCTGCGCTCGTCGTGCATTTTCAGCAGCTACCTTTCCCCTCTCTTATGCCTGTCTGATGAGTCCTGGAAAAGTTCCAGCCCCTACATGTCTTTACGTAGCCCTTGAACCCTGAAACTAGGGTGTTAAGCCTTCAGGTTTGCTGTGTGTGTGTGGGGGGGGTGTATTTGTTTTTTAATCATTCTTAATCCATTCTGTGTCCTCAAGTATTAACAAATAGGTATTGATGCAAAATACATGGGGCCAGACATCATTGCTAGCATTTTAAATAAATTATTAACTCCTACTGTAAGTCCTTCTATCGGCTTGCCCCTGGACCCCAGAGAAGCGAACGGAGGCACAGGGAGGCTGGGGTCACCCCGGTGTTTTCCAGGCAGCGAGCAGGCAGGCCAGGAGGGGACCCAGGCCTCCCCTCGACCGACACCTGGGAATTTTTCACCACCAGCTCTCAAGCAATCCCAAAGAGCCCTCATGTGAGCAGCCAGTATTGCCAATTTCCATAGTTCAGCGCTCCCTCTCTGGCGGGTTTCAGGCTCCCAAACTCGCCGGAGAGCTGAATGGTGGGCTTTCATGAGCCAGTGTGAGCCAGCATCAGCCAGAAGCTCTCTAGTTAACTGTGCAGCCCCTGGGTGCAGCCCCCTGCACAGATCACACACACACCTGTGGCTGGCCTGGCTGCTGCTGCACCAGCCTCCACACCCGCCTCCTCCCTGCTTCCTGACTTCCGGACCTTCGTGATAGTGCTGTGCCCAGAGAGTCAGGCAAGGCGAGGCCCACTCTTGGGTCAGGTATAGGACAGACAGCCAGCCGCTTGCTTAGGCAAATGAACACCCGTGGGGTGAGGAACGGAGTCTTTTCGTAGGAAGGGAAGAGAGAGGAGGGCTCAGCCACTAAGGAGAAGAGATGACAGCCGTTCAGAGCTCATGGAGGCCAGACCCCTGCAGGGTTCTGTCCCCTCTTCTCCAGGTAAAGACCCACTTCTATGGGGTAATGGCCTGTGTAAGAGGAGCTGCACTTAGTTTGGGGCGCGTCCATGTCTCATGAGAAAAGGAAATTTATTTTCAGAGTATTAGCGAGGATACGTGTGAATCTGTCATCCCCGGGCTAATTTTCACCGACGACTGACGGACTTCCCAGAAGGGGCAGGTGGTGTGTTGATGTTCAGCTCTCAGAGAGGCCCAGCAGGAGCGGGCGGCGGACCCAGTAACCGAGAGTCCGTGGAGGAAGACGTGGTTTGGCCAGTTTCCGTACTTACGTTTCGGCTTTTACTCTGATGCTTTGGGAACGGACCCGTGGCATTTGCCCTGTGTCTCTGTACAGGTTTCTGTGAGCCTCCGAAGGAAGCCCAGGCTTCGCCTCATGTCCACAGGGCCCGTAGAAATAGCTCCAATCAACGGAAACGAAACCAGCCCGCGAGTATTCTGGGGGCAGGGAACGGGAGGACTTCCACTAAGGCCACTGATACACAGAGAGGGAATTTGGACTGAAACACTTGAGAGAACCAGACAGAGTAGGCTTTCTTTTTTTCTTTCTTTCTTTCTTTTTTTTAAATTTCTGATTTATTTATCTGTTTGGGTTTTGGATGTTTTTGCAACTACAGGGAAGGATTCCTTGTGCTGTCTTGTCCATTGCTTTGTTGTTTTCATGTTCTACCACTCATTATACCACATTTCAACCCTGCTGCCTGGGTCCCAGCCTTGGGAGCTGGGAGGCAAACCTCATTCTGTCACATGTGACATGAGGGGCTGGAAGTGCCTTCGAGGGCGTGAGTGGGGCGGGCAGGGTCTCGGGTCTCACCTGCCGCGCCGGCCAGTGAGGCAGGAAATGACCCTCTTCATCATTACTTTCGTGCCCGTGCCTGGTTCCATCCCAGCAGCTGGGCACCTTCATTACTGCTGCTGAGCCTGGACGGGCCTGTTACCCCTCGCCCTGTTTCCAGAGGGTTCTCTCTGAGCTCCAGACAGAGTGATTAATGGCCCTTTGGGCCAACCCTAAAAGACAAAGGAGACAAATATACCTCATTCATGGGGAAGCAAGCCCCAGGATATATATTATCTAGGAAAAATGAGATGGCCAATGAGCTATTTCTCTGGATATTTATCAGCTTTACTTTTTATTATAGGACTTTATTTGGTTTTTATATCCATATATATTTCTACATGTGTCTGAAAAGATCTCTGCGTATATATAGGTACATTTAGAATATATATATGCTTTATTATATGTAGTATACATTATTTTATTCATTTATATATACACATATATAAGGAAGTATATTACATATATGTATGTATTTATGTACACATACACATACATTTTATTAAAAAATAAGAAAGCTCTACACACTAGAGTATTATTAAGAGAAAGCTTTTTTTTACATGCTTTTTCTTACTACAAGAGGTGGAGAAGACTTAGATAAAAGTAGATACAGGCAAAAAAAAAATCCATATTTTTTTAATCACACAAATAAGCTGCCATCAACAGTGGTATGTATCTTTCCAGTTATTTATGCATACAGAAACACTTCTTTAAACAATTAGGATTTTATTATGCATGCAGTGTTTTAACAGCTTTTTAAAAACATAATATATTATGAGAATTAAGCAGGATAGATTATTTAAAAAAAACTTTTAACACACTACCTAGGAGTTTCCACTAGATAAAAGTTATTGTCATAATTATTTTTCTTCTGTATCAAATATCATGGCATATTTTATTTCCAGTGATAAACAAGCCTATAGCAAATATTTTCATGGGCATAGCCTTACATATAGACATTATTATTCCTGTATTGTCCTGGGAGAAGAAATGCTAGGTTGAAGGATATTCTCTTACTCTTTATTTTGCATTTACTGTTTGCCAGGAGCTAGAAAGAACCATCAGAATAAGAAGACATACTTGGTACCTGCTGTGGTAGAACTCACACCCCAGGGGGAGAGAGGGAAAACAATTAAACAATCAGAGGGAACTCAGAGAAAGCAAATGAATGTGGTCAATAAACATGTGAAAAGATGTTCTTCCCAAATAGGGAACAAAAGGCAAATTAAAAACAACAACAAGGTGCCACTGTAAGTCCTTTAGGTGGACTGGAGGAAGGGCCAGCCACCAAAAGCTAGCTAGGGTGTAGAAGAGATGGGTGTTCATGGATTCACACTGCTGTGTGAACGGTGAATTATCGCTACCATTTTTTGGAAAGTGATCTGGCCACATCTATAAAAAAATACATGTATCCTTTTCACTCAGCACTCTGGGGAATGTCCCCCATAGGACTAGTATATAAGAACATACATTTGAAGAACATTGGAGTATACCACCCCCAAAATACACCTCTTCGGCAGAAGGATCATTTTGAGTTGGAGGAGTCATAGGAGGGACCCCGCCCTCCCCTCTCTGGCCTAAAACGGGCCACGTGTTCCCTTTGTAAAGGTTTCCCCACTTTCCCCTCTCAAAGCAGGAGGAGATGACTTGTCACCGGAGACCATATTTACTTGATTTTGCATGAACAAGCCTAGCCTAACCACAGTCTTCTACTAGTCTCTACAGATATGTACCTTCCTACAACTTCCTACTCTTAGAAACCCAAAGCCCTTTTCCTTCATCTTGTCATTTTTCCACACTTCCTCACCCTTTGTTAAAATAGTATATACACTCTCAGGCCTCAGCCCTCCTTGAGGTCTCACTTCTTTCCTGTAAAAAAAACTCCTGTGTGTATGTGAAGTAAATTTCTTCCGTTAATCTGTCTTTTCTCAGCTTTATTAGCAGACCTCAGTAACAGAACCTAAGTGGGTAGAGGAAAAGTTTGGGCTTTTATTCCTTCCCTACACTTTCAACAGTCTTTACTGCAGCTTTGTGCATGGTGGCAAAAACCAGAAACAAAGAGATCAAAGGGAAGTTATGATATAGCCACTAACGGGAATTTTTGTATTATCATTACTCCTTGTATGATATCTTATTATATTTGTGTATGTGTATATATATATATATGTATAATTAGGGAAGAATGAGATTTAGGAATATCCATGAGATATTATTAATTAAAAAAAAGAAGAAAGAAAGAAAAAGAGTTTTGCAATAATGAAAAATGTATGCACCTCTTTCAGTGGAAGACAAGCCAGCAAACTCAAATATAAGTATAAGCTTGTGTGTGTGTATGATCAGGAGAAATGTGTGTCCAGAGACCTAGCACAGAATTAACATTGGCCACCGTGGGGAGATGGGATTGGGTAGATGATTAGATTTTTTCTTTTACACCTTATATTGTAGTACTTCTGTAAAATACTGAACATGGAGAATCTTAATAGTAGCAGTTTTATTACTAATAAAATACTAGAGAGACGATCGAGGGTGTTTAGAGCTCAGAGCAGAGGCACCCGCCTCCTGCAACATGGAGAAGCATTACCTACCCAACGGGCTGGACAGAGGCCACTTCCTTGTCCAGGAATAAAGAGACCAGGGATGGTCTCAAGGAGCCGGTTGTAATCATTGCGTTTAAGTTGAGGACAAAGGCATATCTGTGCCATTACGATATTATTCCTTTGCCCAAGGAAAGGATTAGGCTCGCCATAGTTAGCGGAAGAATTGTAAGTGAGGCACAGAATTTAAAATGGATTAGATGTAGTACGGAAAAGGGTGAACTTTCTGATCCTCAAGTTGTTTTGTCTGCCCGGTGGGTACCTTTCTCTTGGGCCGCCTCGTAGGGTCGTCAGGAGGGTCACATGAGAGAGAATGCGTGAACATGCCTCGCCCAGAACCTGGCACAGGTAGACTCTGCAAACGTGTCCCCTGATGTGAACGTGCCCACGCCGTCTTACAGAGCTATCCTAAAGGACAGAGGAGGAACAGATGTGAGGGAGTTCTGGAAAGCATGATACATGTGTGAGGCATGATACCAAAAAAAAAAAAAGTAAGGCATTAAGATAGACAGTGTGAGAGCTAGTGTGAGAACCCCAGGACCTTGGCACCCGCTTCAGATCTTGGATGTGCTCTTTGTGCACTGTTGCTGCAGAAAGTTTAATCAAGTTCAAAACATGAGTTACTTGTCTAATGGCTGGGAGAGTGAGGGACTGGTGGAGGTCAAGTGCTCTGAAGGAATGTCTGGCACAGAGTCCTTATTTCCAGAACTTTCCGGCACTGGCAGGTGTGAGATTGTGCAGTTGACGAGAGCCTTGCCAGGGAGATTCAGTGCTAACTGCTGGACACAGAGGGGAAAGTCCCTTGATGGGTCGTGTGTGCTGTTAAGGGAAAGTCATAGAAGAGGGCACGATGAATAGTTCCAGAAACACTTTGCAGGCATTGAGACTTGGCCGATTACAGAGTTACAGTGTTCTGGCCAGCTCTGAAGTATGGGGGGGAAAAAAACAACAAGACAAAGCTTGTCTTCTAGCATTCTTTTTATAATGCTCTGTGTGTACAAGTGTCTCATAGCGCAAGGTGAAAATATTTTAAAAGAAAAGGAAAAAAAAAAAGTACTGGTTTATATTCATGAAATCGAAGCCTTGGAGTATTTTCTCTGTCCCCTTGTATCCACCGAAAACACGGTTAGCATTCCAGCCTTCTTTCAAAACCTGCTTTAATTTTGCCGTGTGGGTTTTGTTGTTGTTGTTGTTGCATGCTTCGACCTTGAGGTAGAAATCTGCGTGCGAACATTTCCCAGTCCTGGTCCTTCTCTGATGGATGGACACCCCACTCCCCACACAGGTGCCCCAGCTGTGGAAGGGGAACGAGGCAAGGGCATCCTTGGAGCGGTAGGGAGATCAGGGTCAAAGGACAGAGGTCAAAAGGGTGAGACTGTGACCAAACTTATATGCTGGGATTTTGAGTTCCGAGGTCCAAGTCTGTTCCTGGTCGGCCTCTCTCTCGGCCCTTCTTTAATGTGCCCCTTCCCGGCTTGATGACCTAATTATCTCCAGTCAGGTCAGGGTGGAAATCCTGTGAAATCATCGACCTCAGACAGAGTCCCCTCCTGTTCTTACATCCTGTGGTCAGCGGAGGTAGGTGGGGGGAGTCATTAATTAACCTTTGAGGGCCGGCTGTTCCTGCTGGCCACAAGCACACAAAGGCTTTGGTATTAAAACAGCAACCACTAATCACAGCTCAGTAGTTTCCTGGCTTGATGGGAACAGACTTTCAGAAAAAGTGAGGGTTCATTGTATTCAGTGACTTTTTTGAAAAAACAAAAAACAAAAACAACAAAAAACCAGTCCTAACACTGCTATCTGCAGAGAGTCGGCTCCTTGGGGGCACATCAAGGCCCTCTCCCGCTGCCATGTGGGGGGACAAGCAGCCTCGTTTCTCAGGACCTCCTCTTCCGCACACGTAAAATGAGAATGAGTTGAAGGATCGCTGTGGGGCCTCTACCAGATAGAGCAATCTTTGGGACACACTTATTCTAAAAAAACCTATTTGTTGTTCATCTGAAACTCGTATATAACTGGGTATTCCGTATTATATCTAGGAAACCTGCAGCAGTTCAAAAATTATGGGGAGGGGAGTGGCTAACCCAGGTTCCATGGCCTCGCCTGCAGCACGAGGAAGCCCATAGAAGGTTCCCCTGGGCATGCGCTCCCCCCTCCCCTGTCTCTCCGGCTCCCCCGGCTGCAGGGCAGGAAAAGCCCCCCCCCCCCCGCCCCCACCCCAGTCCCACTCAGCTTGTCTCTGGTCAGGGACACTGCAAACTACAGGTCTCTCCAGTTCTTTTTAGGCAGAAATCTCAAACTCATATTTGATTTGGCTTCATTTCTGATCTGTATTGTTGTTTTAAACAAAACAAAACTCCCTTTCACAAGGAGATCTTTTTTTTTTTTCTCTTTCTCTATGGAATTAAATTCTCATATGTGACCCAAGAGGTAGGTCACTTCCTCAGAACACTGGACTAAAATTCACTCCAGGAGGCTAATATGACCAGCGCCTCCGTGAAAATAGGGAGTACTCTGAATCGAGTAGCAGGATTTGCAGGGCGCCTGGGGGGCTCAGTTGTTAAGCATCTGCCTTCGGCTCAGGTCATGATCTCAGGGTCCTGGGATCGAGCCCCTGCATTGAACTCCCTGCTCCACAGGGAGCCTGCTTCTCCCTGTCCCTCCGCTGCTCCCCCTGCTTGCGTTCCCTCTCTCGCTGTGTGTCAAATATATAGATAGATAGATAGAGATAGATCTATCTATCTCTATCTATCTATATATATATATCTTTTCCAGCAGGATTTGCCTTAGAAAAGGGGTGGGAGGGAACGACATCTGTATGGCATTTGGTAGCTTATAAATTTTCTTCCTGACATCTGTAATTCTTACAGATAACCCCATGAAAGAGTTACTGTATTAGTTCCATTTTACAGGTAAAGAAGTTGGCCTGGAAACGTTAAGTTCCCTACCCTAATCACCCAGCCAGGACACAGTGACAGACCCAAATGACCCGGCTAGTTGGTGGGAGAGCCCGGCCCTTGACCGGTCACCTTGCCCTCTCCACTCCACTGCCCTGCTGTGTGAGGCCTCTTCACGATTGAACTCACACATCTAGAGGGTCCCTGTGGACTTTAGAAAGTTGTGGTGCCTTCTGATGCTTCTGACAGCATGGTAATACGCCAGTCCCTACTCAGGCCCCTTTTTGTTTCCCTGCTCCGCTAGCTTCTGCCTCCAGCCACAACCCAGGGGCTGTGCGAGCCGGCTGGTGAAGATCAACCGGTCTGATACGCAGCAGTCGAGCACAGGAGGAGACTGTGGCTGGATTGTTGAAATTAGACCCTAGACATTCAGGCGAGCCCTCGTGCTCTTCCTCCCCCTCCAGCGATCAGGCTGCTGGCGAAACGCTCCGAGAAGCTGGAATCAGGGCGGGTAGCAAGGAGCCCAGGGCTGAAGAAGAGCGACACACACACTTTTCTCTCCCTCCTGTCACCGATACGGGAACGTGCCCTGCGTGTGTTTGATTTCAGAGCAGCGGGTCACTTTCACTTCTGTGGTCGGTCTCTGGTCGGATAGACTCAGCTGCGCTCCAGGGGCAGTTCCCGCCCGCAAAACTGGAGAACTGACCAGGCCTGTGACGCCAGCAGGCTTTGCCATCCTGCTCTGCAAAAGACCAGCCGGTCTTAGGGTCTTGAATACCAAATAGCACTGTTTGCTTTTATATGGCAAGCCCCCCCCCCGCCCCGTGCCTTCCTGTTGCATTCGAAGGTATATGCTCCTGGTTTAGCATATCTAGCTGACTTTCTAAAATTTATTTAGCCCCTAAAATTAATTAATTTATTCATCCCCTGTATTCTGTGTATAGAACATTTGAATCATTCGTCTACCCATTCATTTATATTTTTTATGTGTATATTGTTTTCGATCACCTATGAGGAGGAAGAAATAAAACTACTGAAACCCCATTGGACGAATGACTGTAAGAAAATGCCTACTCGCCGAGCTTAGGAGTCATTTTTTTAGCTTCTCCTTTGATATGCATCAGTATAGAATGCTTTTAAAAAAAAAAGAAAGGAAAAGTTCTTAACGGAGAGGAAACCCTCCCTGCCCAAACCGCTACCTACAGACCCATTTCTCCCACTGCCTACAGGTCTCCTCGTCATCGTCATCGTCGCTCTCTAGCTCAGGACAAACAACACACATTAGCATAATTGAGATAATTAAGGGTACTGTGATCATCCGGTTTCTGTGGCTGGGGGCCAACATCCGCTCCCTCACCGCCTGAAGGCGTGGAGATTAACACCTACAAAGTGCGCTGGCTTGAATGTAGATGAAGGGAGGGAGACAGGCTGCTTCCTTTGATTAAAATATTGCAAGAATAATTATTACAATAGCAAAATGGCTTCAGCCTTCTGTTGGGTTTACTCCGCATCTCTGAAACTTTTTTCCGTTCCTCCATATGGCAAATGACTGTCACTGACGATCTCACGGTGCTTCATCGAGCACATTTTGTACGGATGGAGTTAGTGGTCCCCAAGACAGAGTAATTTTCCTCAGTGCTGAGGAGAGGAGAATATTACTTCGGGAGACCCGGCCGACGTTTTATTAAACAATTATACCAGCTGGAAACGAATTATTGCCTTTATTCGAAAGGACCATCTAGAAGTGTCCTATGCTTTCATTTCAGTGGGAAGTGAGCCTGGGGACCAGCTAGGCTTCTCAGGTTGGTGGATTTCTTAGCAGGACACCCTGAATCCAAATCGGGTCCAACGGTGAGGCAATTGGCTACTGTTTTGTTTTGTTTTTTAAGATTTTATGTATTTATTTGATACAGAGAGAGAGAGAGATCACAAGCAGGCAGAGAGGCAGGCGGGGTTGAGGAGGGGGAAATCAGGCTCCCCAGTGAGCAGAGAGCCCGATGTGGGGCTGGATCCCAGGACGCCGAGATCCGACCTGAACTGAAGGCAGAGGCTTTAACTCACTGAGCCACCCAGGTGCCCCAATTGGCTACTGGTTTTTAATCCAGGCTATCATTGCTTTTAACTTAGAAACCAAATCCACTGTTCCTCTTTTCTCTAACGGTCTGAAATATTTATGATTTGTGAATCTCATCTAGTATGAATCGAGGGACACACACATATTGGGCAAAATGCAAATATGATATTAATGCACCCCTTCCTTCTTCAGCTGTGATTCCTTTGAAACGATTATGCGTGGCCTTTCGCTGCAGCCTCTGGGTCCCATCTGTGGTATGCTAGAAATGACAGGCCCCACAGTTTTGCAAAAACAGGGAAATACTGGTCATAATCTCTGAAGGCCTTGTGATCCAGAACCCGGTTGTGCCCTTGGAAAAAAAAAAAAAAGAAGAAGAAGAAACATTACATGTTCTGCCAAAAGTTGCCCAGGCCACGTTATCAGCTAATATCTCCATTCTGTATATTTAGTGGGAAAATAAAGTAGATCAGGACAGTGTAATTTAGAAGGGTGGAGAGAGCCACATAATTTCCAGGGCAGGGAAAAGAGTGCTCGTTGGTGCATTTTTGGTGGAACTGATCTGTTTTGGCGGTAACTACCAGTTTCCTTTTCTTTTTTCTTTGCAGTCCTCCCCCCCCCTTGGTAATGGAAAAATACAGCACCAGACCCTAAAAACTTGAAAAGTGACTGATGAGAACACTGCCTATTGCTTTCTACCCAGAATTTGCGTCCTAGAATTTGTTTGTCTTCTTGCTAAATACCTATTTATTTGAAAAATTAAGTGCCTTCCTGCCATAAACTTAATTGCAATGGGCTTATTCAAATCCTGGCGGGAGGGGGTGGCAGGAAGAGCCTTTTGGTCATTTCATACCTTCACAATCTGCTATGCCTTTTGACCTAATTGATTAAAACCAAAAAAAGCCGTCCACATAACTGTGCAAATTGGGAACCCGGATAATTTTCTCCGTTGAGCCATCCTCCTGGGTGCTCCCCCAGGCTCTACCCGCGCCCCTGTAGTTTCTCACAGGAGACAGAAATCAACTCTGGGTAAACAGTGAACCAAGACTGAATTAAAGCACTGTCCTAGATTAAACGGGCGAGGGGATAGGGAGGTTCGCACTGTGGATTGCAGACCCCAGAAGTCAGCCCGGCGGAATCCCATCTCAGTAGCTCAGAATGGAGTTTCAGAGAGGTATCCCCACCTTCCTGAGCAGGGTGACAGGGCGGATCTGAGTTTGGTGACGTCACCTTAATTTTTTCTCCGAAATACTAGTCAAGTCCCCGGTGAAAGTCTGCGACCACTTTCGACCACAAACATTCCCTTGTTTGGTCCAATGTGAAGGCTCCTGTCCTCTCCCCCTGCAGTCCCTCCTCCCATGGAAGAAGTGCTCCACTCTCTACCCAAGGGAGATACTTCGTGCCTGTCCCAGAACCAGGAGAGGAGCTGACACCGGGTCTGTGTGTGACGGGCCACCTATGAGGTCATGGCACCTGGAGGTGTGGACCTGCAGAAGCTCAGTGTGGGTGACCATATCTGTGCGTGCGCGCACACATTGGAAATTGAACAAAAAAGTACATTTAAAAAGTGAGTATTTTTATTCCTTTCCTGTGGCTGCAGCAACAAATTACCATACTCTGGAGGCTTAAAACCACAGAAATTCGTTCTTTTGCCCTTCTGGAGGCTCGAAGTCCAAAAGCAGGGTGTCAGCAGGGCGGTGCCCGCTCCAAGGGTTTAGCGCCTGGGATTGCTGGCGTGACTTAGTTGGCGTCACATCGCTCTCGTCTCTGCCCCATCTTCACCCCACCTTTCCGTCTATGTGTCTCCACTGAAAACACTTGTCATTGGACTTAGGGCCCCCTCCCCCTCGGATAGTCCACGACCTTCTCAAGAGTCACTTCTTATTTCCATCTGCAAAGACCCTTTTTTTTTTTTTTTTTTTTTTCAAATAAAATCACAGGTTCTAAGGATTAGGACCCGACATCTCTTCAGGGGGCCCACTACAGTACCCGAAACTACGTGATGGCTCACAGGAAGAAGTTCGGAAATAGGTTCATCATTACAAATTGGCGGACTGAATTGCACAGACGTATTTCTTTCTTTTGGACACTTGGCTTTGCTCCAGGAAAGTTTTAAGGCGGATGCATGAGATCACACACTGTTCGTGAAGAGAAATACTTTGTATTGTAGATCTGTATGTTGCTTGCAGAGATGCCCTGAGGTCTCCGGGACTTCAAGCATGAGGAGCACCCATTCCCAAAGGGAAGGGGAGGGCGGTTTTGCTACTCTCTTGCCCACGTTCTGTCAAGGATCGTGTTGTCCCAGGTTTGCCTCACCTCCCAGCAAGCTTCTCTCAGACACTTTCAGAGGCAGTGACCCTCTGCCTTCTTGCCCTTAGAGACACCCTTCGATGCTTGTTGAGTCGTGCTCCTTAAGGACTTAAGGGGAGAAGTGTCCTCAACATCCCAGAATGCTCCCTGGGATGTATACCTTCCTCAGGGGACACCCAGTCTGTGACTGGCTTGATGAAATGTATCCACTGTAACTGGCATCTGACATCACAAAAAGGAGCACTTCTGTAGGAACTATGGGCTCTAACCAAGTCCCAGGCTGCATCGTGGCTCGGACCTGTGCCCTCCACTCATGAGACTGCAAGGGAAAGAGGCCCAGGCATCAGCCTGCATTGTGACTAATCAGGTTAGTGATTCCTCCCAGCAAGGGGAAGAAGCAGAGACATTTACAGTGTGAGCAAAGCAAAATGCGTTTCCCTCCTTACTTTTTTTGGTTCCCTGGGTTGCGTCGAGCTTGGGTTGAGGGTGCAGTGGTCCCTGTTCCATTCAGTAATCCCTCTGCTGTGCCAGGGTCTGGGCAAAACGCACAGTCTGGCTTGAGTGGGCTCCACGGGGCCTCAGTCTGTCCAACTTCCCAGTCTGACGTTTCTTCTCCATGGCTTGCGTTTATGCTTCGTAATGGATTTTCTTGACTCTGATCCAAGAAGCGTGGGGTCCTGAAAGCTGCTTTGACAGGAAAATAAAAGGGGTCTGGCATCCCATATGTTTAGAAAACTCAGCATGCTGGAATCCCCACTTGGAAATTCACAATAAACATTAAAAGTCTCCTTAACCTCAGTTAATGTGAAGTTTCCCAAACTTACATGACTCCGGAACTCCTCTTTCACGTAACTCCTATTAATGGGGAGAGACACATTCTGGAAAATACTGGCGTGGTGGAAGACTGCTGCGACTTTGAAACAACAGGCCTGGGTCTGCATTCTGTGAGCGTCTAACAGTTGGCATCAGATAAACTCTTAGTGGGCCTCAACTGCCTTACATATAAAATGGGTATACACAAGTCTGGCCTCCCTGACTCAGGAGTAACAAAGATGTCCATGAACTCACTCCTCAAAGCATAACAGCCTGCTCAAAAAGACATGTATATGTACTTCTGTCACGGGAAAATGGCCCGCAGACTAAATCTGTCGCATGGCCCTTTGTAAATAAAGTTTTATTGGGACACAGCCATCCTCATTTGCTTATTGCCGTCTGCAGCTGCTGTTGCCCTCCAGGGGGGAACTCAGTACTTGAGACAGAAACTGTGAGGCTCACAAAACCTGAAATGTTTATTATTTGACCCTTTACTGAAAAAAAGTTTGCTGACCCCTTTTCTATAGTAAAAAACCATTTCTATTCAAGGACACATTATGTCCGTGGGAGGAGAAATGACAGATGTGTTTCTGCTTCCCTTGGGAAACTGGGAAGTGGCGAGAGGGGGAGGCCCCGGCCTGGATGCCTGTCCTTGTCTCAGAGCGCCCAGGTGGCCCTGCCCGGCCCCCCCAGGTAGATCAGATGGGAAGGTCTCCAGACAAGCAGGAAGGGGGCAAAACAGCAGCATGCAGACGGTCTCCAGATAATCACTCGGGCGATGAAGCTGTCTGGACCCTGGCAGCAGATCCGGGAAGATGCCCAGTCCACCCCGAGTAGAAGGAAGGGCAGAGCGCACACAGCTTGGCACAGTTGCGTCACTGCAAGCTGCAGCTCGGAGCAGAGTGTTTCCAAAATCCTCAGGGACAAGAGACAGGTGCTCACTTGCAAGGGCAGTTCCCCAAAGCTTAGCAGAGCCCTGAAACTTCTCGTTGACCCACACATTTCACCCTGAGGTCCCGCTGGTGTGGGAGCTAGTGTTCGGGACCCCGGGGTCTCCACCCGTAGCCGGTTAGAACGTTCCGTGAGACCAGCATTCCGCAAGTCCATCTCATCGACCTTTCTGGAGCTCGGCACCCTCACTCAGCTGCCTGGGGTTCACAGACCGAGCAGGCAAACAGCAAAGCACAAAAGCGAGACAGCCTTTCCTGGAAAGAAGAATGTTCCCCCACTTAGTAGGTGGGTACGTGTGATAGGAGCCTTCCCACCAGAAGCTAGATTACTGCGGTATCGCGCAGGCCCCTGTTTCTGGTCTTCGCGATCTCGAGCTGCTAACAGCATCTGGCATCCAGCACCGTTGGCGAGGACTGCTCGGAGGGTTGTTTGTGGAGCCTGCCTCCGAGAGCACACTCGAAACGCCGCGCCCATTCCCAGTCCTCCCGCCACATGCGGCCGTGTAGGCTGCCATTGTCCTCGTGGCAAGGAGGGACGAGATGTTTTGGAGTGTCGCCGTGACATTTCGGTGCCCTGTTAATCTTCGGAGAATTGCTCTCGCAAGTGAATACTCACATCTAGTTCCTAAGGATTTTAGAAACTCAAAGAAATAGTAAAAAACATCGCAGCCAGGGTCAGACTAGGTGATTATCATTCTGCCCATTTTACCCTGAGGAGCCATCAACTTCCCCTTAGCAATTGAAAGGCAAGTGGACGTGTGTGTCCCGCGCCCCCCCCCCCCCAAGATTTCAAGGCTTTCTGCAATCTTGGGAACATTCTGTCGCTCACGACTCTCTGGTCTTCCGCCCCATGCAGGTGGATGAATTACTGTCCCCCACTATTCCGCCTCCCCCTCCTCCTGCTGTCTTCCTGCTCCCCAAGCCCGGCTGCGTGGAGGCCCTGGCATCTCGGGCCCCGGCTCTCAGAGCCTAAGCCCTGCATTGCCCTTCACGTGTTACTTAGAGCCCATTTAAAACATGCACACATACAGAAACACCCTCTTCTCTCTAGCAAGAACATCCGCTTCTCAGAGGCAGAGACCCTCTACTTCATTTGAACCTCCCCCACTGATCTAGGATAGGAGCTGTATCCAATAGTGGGTCAGTAAATGCTGTTGAAAATGAGCATTTTAGGGGCACCTGGGTGGCTCAGTCGGTTGAGCATCAGACTCATGGTTTCGGCTCAGGTCGTGATCTCGCGGTGATGGGATGGAGTCTGGTGTTGGGCTCGACACTCGATGTAGAGTCCGCGTCAGGTTCTTTCTCCCTCCCCCCTGCCCCTCCCCTCTCTAGCTCTGTTTCTCTCTCTCTCTCAAAGAAATAAAATCTTCATTAAAAAAGAAAGAAAGAAAATGAAAGTTGTAGGGGTGCTTGGGTGGCTCAGTCAGTCAAGCGTCCAACTCTTGGCTTCAGCTCAGGTCGTGGTCTCGGGGTCATCGGATCGAGCCCCTTGTGGGGCTCCCTGCTCAGCTCCGAGTCTGCGCGTCCCTCTCCCTCTGCTCCTCCCCCTGCTTGTCCTCTCTTTCTCTTATGAATGAATAAATAAACTCTTTAAAAAAAAAAGAAAATATGAATTTCAAAGACAGGTTTCGAGGGGGCCTTTCTGTCTCCAACATTCAGGGAATAAAAGACATGTTTCCGAGGAAAATAGCAGAAGCCCCAGCTGAAGCGGGTGAGCTGTGTTCATTCTAGGACTCGGGTGTATCTGGAAGGCCAGGGGTGGTCCCACCGAGTCTCTGGGCAGGAGCTCACCCTCGGGGAACAGAGAGTGGTGCCCCACGTATCCCACCCCATCTGTGCTCCCCCTCACCCCTTCTTCCTCATTCCAGGAGCTGGTCAAGTCATCCTATTTAAGAGGGAAAAAAGATTCTCTCCTTGAGAGAGTGTCATCTGTGGATTTATAGTTCTACTGACTGTCTTTAACGGTGCACCATTTGTGTGTGTGTGTGTTTGGTTTTGAGACGGGGAGAAAACAGGATAGGGGCAGAGAGAGAGGGAAAGAATCTTAAACAGGCTTCACACCCAGCATAGAGCCCGACATGGGCTCAGTCTCATGACCCTGAGATCATGACCCAAGTCGAAATCAAGAGCCAGATGCTTAACCGACTACACTAGCCAGGCATCCCTAATCGTACAGCTCATGAGGGGACCTTTGCCTCTAAAAATGAGGCACCATTTTGTGCTTGGAGATGGACCTCTGCAGGGTGCACAGCTCTGCTCCCCTCCATATTCAAGGCGTTCTCGAATCTGCCCTCCCCCTTGGCCCTCCCGCTCTGGAGGGCATCCTGTTGTAGCTTTAGGTGGAGGAGGAATCCCTCCTGCCCTTGCGCTCTCCCTCTCCCGCTAATCGGAGAAGGGTGGAGATTCGGAGATGCTTCCAGGTAGCACGAAATGCCCTCTGGCTATGCCCAGCACTGTGTGGATTAGAGAAGAGGCACCTGCCACTGGCCCAGCTGACTTCTCAGTATCCCCACTGGGAAGTCTCACCCCTTTATTTGATATGGGCATCCCCTTTTCTGACATAGAATAGGAATTAGACTAATACCTGCCTCTCAGTCTTTAGACCCTAATATGATGCCTTAGGGAGAAACTGGGGTGGAAGGCTGTCTCTGGTGACTTGGAGCAGCCAGTCGATCCTGGGGCGTCTGCCCGGGGGCTGCCCCCGAGGACGGTGGCACAGACAGGGCTGCATCTGTATGGCAAGCACAGCCCTGGAAGATGCTTCAGAGCCGGGCCTCTGGGGATCTTCTGAATGGACAGACGGCCTTCCCTGGCCTCCCAGCCTTCTCCCACACTGCAGAGGGAGGGGAGAAGCAATGAGCTCACGCTTCCCCTCCCTGGCATGCCCGCCTCTGTGCTGCGCCCTTGCTCCCTCCTTGTCACCCAGGCCCTCCGCCGGCTGGTGCTGACAGGGATGGAGGACCCTGCGGTCACGGGCCTGCCAGCCAGACCCCGACCCCATCTGCCGCTTCCGCAGTGCATGCGATCAGGGCGCTAGAGGGAACTAGACCAATGGAAAAAGCAAAGAAAAGTCCTGAGATTGGGACTAATTTCTCAGGACTGAAAAGTCTTTGTTAGACGTGAGAGCGTCTATGGATGCTGTGTTCTTGCTTATGTTTGTGCTTACATATTTACTCACAGAGGCTTAATCATTAAATCATGTCATCCCCTAAAGATGTTCTCAGCAGCAACAAATCTCTTGGCATGACATATCATGGCAATAAAAACTACTCGTGACAAGCAGTATGCTTCTGGAGTGCGTAAAAGAAATTTTAAAAACTAGGTTAAAACAGTAGGAGGCATGAGAGTCAATAAAAATGACAATCTGAGACTGTCAAATCTAGATTTTCGTTTTTGGAATAATCGAACTGTTTTTAGCTCTTATTTTTTTTTATGTGTAAAAATGATGATAACGTTGCTTCCCCCCCCAGTTTCTGCCTCAAGTGTCCCCATTGTTCTCAAGTCTGGAATTAATATAATGTAAAAAAAAGAAGAAGAAGAAGAAAAAAAAGAAACAAAATAAAGGAGACCAATTGTTGATAGTTTGATAAATTGATTTAAGAAATTGGATCCAGAATAAACGATAGGAATGAGAGAGGAGGAAGGGATATAAAGCCTGAGCTCATCTCCTCAAAGAGTTTCTTGTCATATGTCAGCAGCTATGATTTCTCAGCCTGATGTCAGTTAGTCAAGATTAGTAATAATATTAAAAATTTGAGTGCCCTGGGGCACCCGGGTTGCTCAGCCAGTTAAGCATCTGATTCTTGGTTAGAGATCTTAGGGTCGGGAAGTTGAGTCCCGCGTCAGGTTCCACACTCAGCATGGAGTCTGCTTGACATTCTCTCCCTCTCCTTCACTCTTTGCCCCTCCCTCCACTCGTGCGCTCTCTCTCCCTCTCTAAAATAAATAAATAAATCTCAAAAAGTATTTAAAAATCCTGAGCAGCCTGGAATATGTGGAGCAGTACCGTTGAGGCTCTTTTCCCTTCCTGCTGAATCACACCATTTCTGTCCTCTAGATGAGGAGACAGGAGACTCCTAAGCATCGATGACTGGCCCCAGGTCAGTGACCAGTGGCTGTGGACACCGGCCGAGACACTGTGAAATGAGCTGGCACAGATATCGTGTGTGTTAATGCTGGCGTTCAGCCCTGGGCATTCCGTGGGCTGGTAAATGCTTGCATAGTTCATCTGCGATGTCCTCGCTTTCTAACGCGTGTGTGCCCGAGTGTGCCCCCGCAGTCCCACTGCTAGGCCACGCTGCACACTAGCTGGTAGGGGCTCAGAAGAGGTCAGCATGCTCCTCGCCCCCCATCTCTGCCTTCATGACATCACAGAGTAGCTCGAAATCCACCATGAAAATAAGCGATGCCACACATCAGGCCTTTTTTCCTTCCTGTGGGAAAGCTGGTCGTTACACACGTCCCCATACCCCACTGCCTCCCACTCCTGGGGGTGTCCCAGGAATGACCAGATTGGTCTAAGGTAGTTTGTTATATCATTAAAATAAGTCAACCTACTTACCCCTATTTTTAAAGTCCATAGTGATGCGCAAAAAAGGATTTAGGGGCACCTGGGTGGCTCAGTTGGTTGGGCAACTGCCTTCGGCTCATTCATGATCCTGGAGTCATGGGATCGAGTCCCGTGTCAGGGTCCTGGCTTGCTGAGGAGCCTGCTTCTCCCTCTGACCCTCTCTCCTCTGTGCTGTTTCTGTCTCTTAAATAAATAAATAAATAAAATCTTTTTTTAAAAAAAGGATTTAATTTGTCCTGTAAGAACCCTAGGGTTTTGCAATATATATGTACTTACCAACAACGTTTAAAAATGATAAGCAGCAGTGCCTATTAAGACACTACAGAGAAGTAAAAGTGCTGAAAGTCATCACCCTTAGAGTTACCCTCCGAAGAGGATAATTCTTAAAATAGGATTTTACAAAGTTAAATCGCTTGACCAAGCTTTATTTATTTATTTATTTATTTATTTATTTATTTATTTATTTATTTTTTGACCAAGCTTTATTTTTAAGAAAGCAAGCCATAGGGGCCCCTGGGCGGCCCAGTCAGGTGGGCGGCCGACTCTCTCTTGGTTTTAGCTCAGGTCGTGATCTTGGGGTCATGAGATTGAGTGTGGACTTATGCTTAGCACAGAGTCAACAGGGACTCTCTCTCTCTCCCTGAGCCACCAACCCCCATGCTCTGTCTCTCTAAAATAAATAAATAAATCTTTAAAAGAGAGGAAGGAAGTAGGGAAGGAAGGCAGGCAAGCCACAAAAGGGAAGCGCTCCTCTTGGTTATGTTAAAATGACTGTCCTTCATTGTGGAAAAGGCCAATTGGAAAGGTTAATTTTCGTCCTTTCATGAGCACTTCAATTAGCCATGATTCAAAAAAAAAGAAAAGAAAGAAAAGGCTGCTTTTCCACAAACTGAGAACAAGTGCCGATTGCCCTCCTCTTGTCCCGGATTCCAAGGTCTAAAAACTTAATGATTATTTTCTGACTTCGTGTGTTAGCAGGGATTTTAGGGGTTACAAGATGATATGCTACACCGTCCTCGCAGTTCTCCACCTGTCGTGTCTAAGCTCCCCGAGAAAGTGTCAGCTAATGTGAGTTCAGGCTTCGGCATCGTTTACGAACGCAGGCCCCTTCCAACCGCACGATGGGGCAATCCGTGGTAACGGTGTTCGGGGACCCGCAGCGTGCAGCCGTCAGGGCCTGGTTGGGTTCAGACATCGGGGCACATTTGCTGAAACGTGTTTGCTTTGGAACTAAGACTGTTTTAGAAATAAGCTGAGGCTCCAAATGGAACAAAAGAAGCGGGGACACGGCTCTCTCATCTTTTTAAACAACACCCTTGTAACCCGTTAGCCGGCTCGCTGATGCTGTCACGCTGCGCGTTCGGTTTCAACCCCCGGCTCCCCGCACTGGGTAAGCCTCATGACCTCATAGGGCTCCGCCATCACCCCTGTCCCAAAAGCTCCCCCACGTGATGTCCTGAGAACAGCCCCCGACGGCTTGTCCAGAATCATTCCTGTGACCATTCCGGGACTTGAAAGTGCATTTACGGCTCCGTAACTTCCAGACGAGTCCAGAGCAGTAGTTGTGCAGATGACTGAAGGCAGCTAAGGATTCCACAGAACTCAGACTTGAGGTCCCCGCCCTCAGATTGTCTGCCCTCTGATGGGGGATACAAGGGAAGCGTCAGTTCATGAGACCCAGCGGAGTGCAAACCAGAGAACAGGTGTTGTAAAACCCTAAGCTGAACATGCTTCCTCTTGGGCGCCCGGGTGGCTCGGTCAGTTAAGCCTCTGCCTTCGGCTCAGGTCATGATCCTGGGATCGAGCCCCTCATCGGGCCCCCTGCTCAGCGGGGAGCCCGCTTCCCCCTCTGCCTGCTGCTGCTCCCGCACTCGTTCTCTCTCTCTCTCTCAAATCTTTAAAAAGGAATGCTTCCATTCACCAGGAGTAAGCGCAATGCCAACTGTGGACTCTGGGTGATTATGATTGTCAGTGAAGGTTCATCCCCCTGATGTAGGATGTCGACGGAGGGAGGCTATGATGTGGGGCACAGGATATATAGGGCTTTCTGTGCTTGCCGCTTAATATTGCTGTGAACTGCTCTAAAAAACAAAGTCTATTGAAAAAGAAAAAAAAAAAAAGCATCCATGTTCTAAGGAAGCCATTCCCAAGGTGGGAAAAATCATCTGCCAGATCCTTGACATTTCCGATAGGTACCATGAAAGCCAGACTCTGGGTGTGGACTTGGGGAGGCTCTGGACCCTGAGTGATTAGAAATGGGGTTTTCTTTAAAGGTAAGAAAGAAAAATTTATTTGAAAGCCTTTGTTTCCGATAGACACATCAAACATTGATTTGTAAAAGTTTTTGGATGAAAGAGATGAGTGGGAGAGGCTGCCTTTTCATTATGGTTCCTTGGAGAGCATTGTTTTTGGAAGATTTACTCTTTTCAGCATGTGCGGTAGGAAGGGGAATAAAGGCGGGGAAGGGAGGTAGCCAGAAGCCAAGTGGTCTGCAGTGCGACTCCTTCCGGCAAATCCACAAATGGCCGGTAAAATCTATAAAGAAAAAAAAATCGTACATGCCCGCTCTGAGTGGCTTTCTTAAAGGAATGGGAGAGCAGGTTCCCATTTTGTGTGTTGGATGTCTTTGGGTGTAACAGGGCTAACTCTTGAGGGTTGAAGAGACTAAAAGCAAGAGGGAAGCATGAAAGAGAATATGATTGTCAAAGGAAAAATAATTCTATTACTACTGGTCTTCTGAACTGCAGTGGTCAATTTGGGGAATATTATTACAGCCTGAAGGATCCCTCTGGTGGATATATGACACTCCCTAACCTAGAAATTGCTGACATCAACACTAAACACAGACGGTGGTTTCTAAGTTGGTTTAATAATAGAACCCAGAGCTATCACCCAAAAGAATTTCAACTACTAAGTCGGTTTACTCTAAAATGGTGCTCAGAAGGTATGATGATAAAAGACATCATAAGTTCCAGTTACGTGGGAAAGTATTCACAGTCTGTTAATCCTGGAAGATTATTATAAAACAGAGAAATCACCTGGGAATTGACTGTGTTTATTATCAGAAGGTAGATTGAGGGGTGCCTGGGTGGCTCAGTTGATTGAGCATCTGATTCTTGATTTTGGCTCAGGTCGTGATCTCGAGGTCCCAGGACCGAACCCCGGGTTGGGCTCCGTGTTCAGTAGGGAGTCTGCTTATCTCCCTCTCTCTCTCTGCCACTCTCCCGGCTCATGATTTCACTCTCTCTTGCTCGCTCACTCTCTAAATTAAATAAATATATCTTTTAAAAAAAGAAGAAGATACATTGAGCCACTCTGGGAGGAAGTCATAACATCTTTGAACTTGGCCAAAAACTCGTGTATCTCTTCTCAGTGACTGACTTCTCCAAGATGACATTGATAGGACTCCATGCTTTTCAGTGTATGTGTAATCAGACAAGAGAGAAGGTGACAAGATTTTAATGCAATGCCCAGAGACACTTTTGGAAGAAACATGTGTGTGTGTGGTAACTTTCTTTCCTGCTAGGGAGGGAGGGAGCAGATCTGAAAATCTTTGTGTTGGATCCATGGAGACTGGGAAGGGTGATGGGGGAGTGCAGGTGCTTCCGGGGGTGGATAATTGAGCTCACACAAATTCAGGGCTTCGGAAGTGACAGGACCTTGAGTGAGTGGGGGTTTAATTGGAGACTACAGCGCCATGATCCCGATTGATAAACCTGGCACTGAGGGAGTGGCGCCAACAACAGGGCAACTTGACTTTGAAGGGCTTATGTGCGTAGACCTGGGGAATGATGGCAAGACGACTACCGCAGACTGAGGATCAGGCCCTCTTTTATGCTCCTGGGGGCAGACATGTTTGCCGACCAGGCTGCTCACGGCTGCCTGAGCATCTGTACCTGGTCCCCCGTTCATCCGCCTGCTCCCACTCTGCTTCCACCCAGGTGTGACCTACTCCTGGCCTTGCCCAGGATTAAGCTCTTATTATTATTTTAAGATTTTATTTATTTGAGAGCCAGAGCACGAGAGAGAGAGAGCACAAGCAGCAGGGAGGGGGCAGAGGGAGAGGGAGAAGCAGGCTCCCCACTGAGCAGGGAGCCCGATGCAGGGCTCGATCCCAAGACCCCAAGATCATGACCTGCGCCGAAGGCGGGTCCCACTGAGCCACCCAGGCACCCCAGGATTAAGCTCTTACTGCCCTCGATATGAGACCACTACCTGCCGCAGCTTGACTTTTGAAAAAATCTTTAGCATAGTGCTTCTCAAGTTTACCCGTTTCATACATAAAAATACCCATGTTCTAACTGTAGATCGGTTGGCGTGGACAGCGGTTGGGTGTTGAATTTGGATTATCACATAGCCCAGTTGATTCTAACATTGAGCCAGAGCTGAGAACCATGGCTCAGCTGAATCTCCATCTGGGTTCCATGTAGGGTTTATGTGATGCTTTTATTGCCTTGACCTGCATTGAGTTGGCCTTGCCTGGACTCTCGAGTCCACCTGGGTTCTAAACTCTGGTGACTTTTTGTCTTATTTCCCAACCTAATGCCTACTTGGCCTCTGAAACTTGCATTGTCCTCTGCAGGGCTTCTGGAATATGGCTTTTCCTGGAGAAAAACCTAGAGAAAGCATTTCCATGGAGTCTTTGATTCTAATGACCAGGACGTGATTTTCTGGGTCCTTCTTCAGTGTCTGGCTGTGAGACATTAAACTGGGAGGCCGTGTGGTTATGGGAGCATCGGGATCACAACCCCAAGGCTATAAAGACATGTCTTTGGGATTCTTGCCGTCTTCATGGTTTCTCGAGCTCCAGACCCAAGAGGGAGCTGGAAGCTGGGGTTCATACAGTGTCTCCCACTCAGAGACATCATCCCGTTGTGAGATTTTATGCCGCTTGGAACAGGTGGAAGATAATGTCCTTGAAGTTCCCATTTTGCCCTAAGCGTACTGCCATATGAGGTAAATTTTCCGTATGAGGCAAAAAATACCTAGCGTCTACCGTGGGACTCCTCTGTGTGTTGTCTAAAATCCTCATTTGACTATTGACAAAACAGAAAGGACAATGTATGGCTTCCAGAATTTGGAAATCAGGTTGAAGGTTTAAAAACTTTTACTCGGCCTTACAAATATCTTCCCCACTTTCTGTCTGTTATCCTGGGGCCTGAGCCATCCAGTGTGGCCATTTAAAAAAAAAAAAAAAAGGAGTGAGAACTTTCCACATCTCAGCTGCTTTGGTTAAAACCTCCCGGAGTCCTGGGCTCTTGAGAGAGAGAGAGAGAGAGAGAGGGAGGGAGGGAGGGAGGAAGGAAGAGAAAGGAAGGGAGGGAGGAAGGAAGAAAAGAGAGGGAGGGAAGGAGGGAGAGAGGAAAGGAAGGAGGGAAGTTAGGTAGGTTTGGAAGTTGTGAGCTCTTCCTCTGAAATTTTTATATGCTTTTGAGTCCAATCTTTTGCCTTAAAGAGTAGAGTCTTTATATCATTTTATATCACTTTATATCATCTATCACCCAAAGCCAGGGTTCACTGGAGGAGATTTTCAGTTCTGCAAAGCTGAGTCGTGTCATAGGATTATTTCTTCTTTCTTAAGTCTTTTTTCAATGTGATGGTTTCAAGTGATGGTTTTCCCGAGCTCACGTTCTGTGATCTGATGCAGCAGTCCTAGGTCATCAATCTGCAGTATAGCTTTAAAAACAAAATCAAACCAGCTCCCAAGTAGACTTACAAGTTGTCCTCAAGAGGTACTGAATCATGTCTTTGCTACATCAGGCGGAGATACTGTTTCAAGCAGTTTTATTCTCATTACATTCCTCTTTGTTCCCATGTGAAGGACCCTGACAATTTAACAACACTTTTCTAAGCCTTGCCCCCCACCCCTTTGTAGTTATGTGTAGGTAGCGGGGCTAATTTTTCAAGAAACTGGAATGAGGATTTAGAATAAAATATGGGTGTAGTGAAATTCAATGAAATCAAGAGGAAGCTCCTATACTTGTATTCTTAGCATGGACATGAAGAAGGTGTCGACTCACATGCATTTCCCAGCAATGAGACTTCAAGAAGGGCTTCTTAACGAGAGGTAATGAACTGCACTGCAAATTTAATGAACTCTGATTTTGAAATGCAAACCAAATCCGATATCCCGCAGAAAATTAACCTAGCCAATAAGCTAATCTGAAGTGTTAGGCGTGAGAGCAGTCCCCGGCCCTGACCAGATCTGCTTCTGCAGAGCCTTCGCCCACGGGGGTGACCGTTCTCCTCAGGGGTCCCGCCTGTCATACTGATGGCTAAAGGCCACCACTCTTAGCCGTAGGGTGGGTGCTCTCGGACTTACAGCCGCCACCCATGAGATCCCAGCCTCCGTAAGACTTTGGGAAAGGACGAAACAAAACAAAAACTCACCTTTCATCATCCACACAAGAGAAGGGACGAAAAGCTCCTTCTCAGGGAGCCTCAGCCCCGGGCGAACGTCCCCCTCTCTGTCCTTCAGTCCTCTGTCAAGCCTGGGGGAGCTTCTGTCTGTTTCTTAGAACCACAGAGACCCTCCCTTGGACCCTGTGTTTCAGAAAATGGGGCTGCTGCCCTGCATCTCCCCTCCACGGTGGAACTCCCTTCCACGAGTCCACGGCCTTTTATCCCTCAAAGGCCCCCCACCGCCCCGAGCAGGCCACCCGCGGAGAATTCTTCTTTCCAATGTCAGACCACGTCCTGTGATTATAGGGGGCTTCATCTCCTACCATGCCTTCTTGGGAATGGCCTGCAAATCGTGGGCGCAGGATGGTTTTTTGGGGTTTTTTTTTTCTGGCTCTTTTGGTGAGGCAGCGTGGTTGGCGGCCAGGTGAGGGCGGCCGTGGAATACGCAGGTCTGGAACTTGGGAAAGGATCACAGCTGGAGACGGGGATTCCGATCATCCCCGTGGAGCTGTGAGTCGACGTCACGGCAGAGCGTAAGATCGTCAGCCGAGGGGAAGGAAAATGGAAACCAAATTCCACGGCACCCCGAATCCTCTAGAAGGTGCGGTCGAGCTCTGTGGGGCCTGGTCTCCTGCGTATGAGAGAAGGAGTAAGAAAGAAAAAGGGAGGAAAAAAAGAGAAAAAAACTGTAGCAATTGGGAAGCCACACCATGTGGAGAATGATGATGGCACAGAAAAAGGATACTATGCAATTTTGTGCAGCTTTTCCTAAGTTAATGAGGAATACAGGTTACTAAGCCTTGTGAAGCATATTTCAGAGGCAAACAAAGCCTTCTGTAGAAGTTAATTTCCAATAATTTATAGACTCAATACTGAACAGCCATACTTCGAGTAAATGCATAAAGGAGATGGAGACTTAGCCATAAGGGCCTGGGGACAATAAGGGGCCACCGAGCCTAGTTGGTATGACTTGTGGTCCACACGCCGTATGTGGCATATACGGGGCACGAAGACCTGAGATCAAGAGAGGCTGTTTCCGAAGCCACATGAGGGAGAAAGTCACCGCCGTCCGCACCCTCTAGGTCCTTGGAGGAAAAAGAATCGGAGGCAGGCGTGAAGCCCACTGCATAAACTTCATAGCTCTTCATACGTTTTGCACAAGTAGTCACAGTTACACACTGTGCACTGAATCCGGGTCGCCAGATTTAGCAAATAGGAATGCAGGGTGCGCAGCTCCAGTCGAGTCCAGACACCCCACGAATAAGAGCTTCCGCGTGTCCCTGTCCCATGCAGTATCTGTCCTGTGTTCTACAGGACAACCGTAAGCCGAATCCAATTCTCATTAGAGAGTCGTCATAGCCAACGTCCTCAACAAAACCTGCCGTTGTCCGCAGAAGGACTTGAGTTAAAGGCCCCTCCCCGTATCACTCTTGTCCTCGGAACTGATGCGTTGTCCTCAGTGGTCTCCCCACACGTCTCTCCCATCTCTCTGTAAAATCTCCCTTCCCTGGAATATTCTACCAAAGGCTTCAACACACTCCAGATTCTCACCTTCCACAGCCACTAGGTCCTCCGTGTGGTTTTCTATTCTTAACCTTTTCTTCTGGCTTTTTCTCTTCCTTCTACCCACTCTCCCACCATTTGGGTTTTCCGATGGTTTCTTGCACCCCGAGGTGACCCCCCTCCTCCCGTCTGAGGGTTCCATCCACCCCACAACTGGGAGCCAGCCTTGCCTCCTTCCACGTAGCGGCTGACTTAGGACTGTGGTCCAGACGCTTCTCTTCTTTTTTTTTTTTTTTTTTAAGATTTATTTATTTGTTTGTTTGTTTATTTATTTATTTATTTATTAGAGAGCGAGAGACTGAGAATGAGAGGGGAGAAGGTCAGAGGGAGAAGCAGACTTCCCGCAGAGCCGGGAGTCCGATATGGGACTGGATCCCGGGACTCCGGGATCATGACCTGAGCCGAAGGCAGTCGCTTAACCAACTGAGCCACCCAGGCGCCCCTGGACGCTTCTCTTCTTAACCTTCTTACCCCATTAGTGGGATAGATCGGAGAGAGCCTCCCTAAAGTATTCAAGCCAAGAATTTCATGCCCACCGTGGCCAAGATGGAGAGATGTCCCTCTTACAGAGCGCCATCTCTTTAAGTCTGGGTTCTGCAGAGTTCTCAGTGGATGGATGTTTGGACCTTCAGGGAGTGGGGAGCGAGCTCTTAGCAATCATGTGGTTCAGGTAGGCACACATCTGAGTGTATTTTTACACTGTTTTATGTCATCATATGCTACCAGGATTTGGGGGGAGGAGGGGTGTCACCTAATTTCCTTAGGATCTCTAGACTCTAGCCCAAAGCCTGATTTCAAAGAACACTTTCTTATTGATTCACCCTGAAATAAAAAGATTTTAATTCGAGTTGACAATCTCGACATTTCATTAGCACTGAAATCATGTAAAATCAATGCATGTCACCAGGATTGTTTATTACAGAGAATGAATAAAATATATATATGTATATATAACTGAACAGTGGTAGATTTTACCCAACGGTTATGGAAAGAAGATGCCTTTCTTTGCTTACAGATGTACTTGCTTCCACCAAGTCCTCAGACCCGGGCTCCCTGGTGGTGACATCTGAGGCTTGCTTGTGACCTAGAGCCCTAAAAGTCCCCTTCTTGGTCCTCGGAGGCATCTTTACCCTGCCTGGGCTGGCAGTGATGTTATGTGTCTTGCTGCCAGAGGTCATTTCTAGCAGCATCCTGCTGAACGGGTCCTGCCAGCCCGGTACCCAAGGACAGCTCCTGCGGTGACCCAGGGTGCGTTCGATCCGGGCGGAACTGGGGGCAAGCTCCAGGAACCACTCCCGGCTCGTTAAAACATTATTTCCATGTGAGCTCATGCCATTCCTGCAGTTTTTTATGGAAACAGCTCAGCACTGTCTAGCAACATCTGAAATGACTCCTTCTCCCCCTCATAACGTGAACACTCCCGGAGACTTTTCCTTCGTGGGACCCTCTGCTCCGTACGCGTGATTGCTGTCATGGCCGTGCTCGTCCCACCTGGGCAAAATGAGTTGGTGCACATAAAAATCTTTGGGGCCAAAGCCAAGCAAGGTCCCTTTCGGAAACCCTTTCCCTCCTCCTAGCTGTTTCTACAGCAGCGGGAGATTCTGGAGCTTTGAGAACCAGCCAGATACAGTGGGTTTGTGTGTGCAACCTCGAAGATCTTTGGGGGCAGAAAAGCAGCAAAAGTAAACAGTTTTCCTCCTTTCCTCAGTTTCGAAGTGCTTCTGTTAATCTGCATCGGACACGTGCATGGTAGGCTAAACCGTTTGACCGTTCGCGGGCGGTAGGCTAGACTTTAATACTGTCTGTAATCTTACCTTTGGGTCCCTCCCGAGCCCTTTATTCTCCTGCCAAATCGCTGACCTGTCTAACCCTCTGTTGCAGGGATCAACCCTGACCTTCATGGAAATTCCATCCAAACTCAGGAAAGGAAAATTTTAGCTCCAGCCAGGCCTAGAATCTTGCAATGAAGGGAAGCTGAAATGAGATTTTTATTTGAAATAAGGCCCTGTCGAATGGTGGTGACTCAAAAATGGCCATTTTAAAGAATTTCTTTCATTACAAAATTGGCCCCAGCATTATTGTTTTGAAATATATAGCTTCAGATGGGGCCTGGAAGTTAGACTATTAAAAAATTTTAAATAATAATAAACTCGATGGTTTTGATAGTGTACCGATCCTGAATTCAAACCCTAAAACTTTATAACAATGACGATAGTTCTTATCACCCATATGAAAAACTACTTCTTGAATTACTGAGTCCCTTTTCCTGTCTTCCCATATCCTCCCCCCAGTTCTGAAGGGTGTTTTCTGCCACCGCATACGTCATGATACTACTTTTTCAAACTTTTAATTCCGACGGCTATGGAGGGTTAATTAAAATGAGGGTGATTCCAAGAGCCACCGAAAAGTCTTCCCTATCTCTGACGGGGCGGTGGGGGGCGGACAGCATCAAACCATCCTGTTACACTTACTTGACCGAGTGTTTGATTTCTTGAAAGAATTTCCTGTTCGTCTGAGGTCAGTGTGTCCTTAGCCAATATGAACAGTGACATGGAAGTTTGCAGCACTGAAGTTCAGACAGAAGTTCAGGTTCAGGGTAGAGTTGTTTGCTACTGGTCCAGGGACAGTTAACTTGCCCGTGGAAAAGCAAAGTGGGACCATCCTTCCATCCAAAGTCTGAGGGGCTCTGGAAAATGGAGTAGAAATCACCATGAGCTGGTCGATAAAATAAGAGTCGACAGGTGAAATGCTACTAGCAGGAGGCCCTTGGCCTGCCCATTCTTTTCTGGTACTTCATGACCCCTCTTCTCTCCATCAAAAGCAGGGAAACAGGGAGGCACATACCCATACAGAGCATCTCGTAGGTGCTGTGAGATGTTTCAAAAGGGGAAGACGGGGCTCTTGCCTTCTAACCAGCCTGGCCAGACAACGAAGGCATGTTCTTAGCCTGGCAGGAACACGTCTGCCTCCCAAAGAGAGGTCTGTGATATTTAGGCTCTGGAATAGGACATCACAACTGTGGCAGTCTCCTGGGGAGCGTGTTCAAAATGCCGACTACGCGCACATCTCCCCCCGAGATCCTGATTTAGTTAGTGGGATACGGGGCCCAGGAATCTGCATTTTCACAAGCACCCACGGTTTCTGGATGCAACCAGTCAAAACTGCCCTCGTGTATACTAGGCTTCAACTATTTAAAAAATGGTAGGAGGGGGTGCCTGGGTGGCCCAGTCAGCCGAGTGTCCCACTCTAGGTCTCAGCTCAGGCTGTGATCTTAGGATCATGGATTGAGCCCCACGTTGAGCCCCGCATTGGGCTCGGCACCGGCTGAGGAGTCTGGTGGATTCTCTCCCTCTCCCTCCCCCTCCACCATTCCCCCTTCTCAGGCGCACATGTGCTTGCTCTCTCTCTCTTTCTCTAAAATAAATAAATAAACCTTTTTCAAAAAAATGTTAGGCAGCCAAGGTGGGCCCCAGCTAAGAAGATTTCCTCATGCTCCATGCCCTGAAAGATAGCCTCAAGATACATATCTACACATGTGTGTGTTTATAAATTAAGGTATGCACAAACCCAACTTTTACGTAAGCCTGGAAAATATCAATGCTCCTTAGTAAAGAGAAGTATTTTTGGATCATATGAGAATTATTTTTGATAAAAAAAATTTAAAATGCCGCACGGGGCTGTTCCACAAACTCTTTCAGCTGGATTCTCAAAGTCACTCAAATCTGCCGTGAAGGCTCCTTGCGGCAGGACGTGCCTGAGTTGTTATATAAAGAAGCTGTGCGCGAATAGGGGTACATATTCGTTGTACGCATATGAGGGCGAGGACTGGGAGCAGAGTTCTGAATAGTTTTAATTTGGCCGTCCACTCCTCCAGCAGTGCACGAAGTGCCATTGTTATAACTGAATGTGGGAAGAAGTTCAACCCCTTGAAAGAGGGGTGTCACATCCGTGACACCAGCAGCTCATTTCAAAAGCTCAGCAGACAGAACTATTTTCAGAATTTCTAAACTGGCACAGATTTGAGGTGCCAGCTAGTTTGAGAAGAGAGAATATATGAATAGACTCAGGTGGTGTGACCCGAAGGCAGTGGACTTTACCATTAGAAATAAGACCCCTGGTTTTCAAAACAGAGCCCCCTCCCCCACACACACACCCATCTCCAGCCTCCCATTTGGGACTAACTGGTCCCAAATCCCCAAGTTCCCATAGTTGAGAACAGTGCCTCCCACCCAAAAATCCCTGAGATTTGTTAGCACGTGGCCTGAAATGCACGCCCAAGAGTCAGACCTCCGACACTACTCCCTGCTCTCCTCACTCTGCAGGTCTGGCTGAGGCCAGGGGTTTGCACTGTCGCTAACACCCAAGGGCTCCCTGGTGGGAAGTCACTGGGCTCCAGTTGGAGCTGCTGGGCACTGAGGTGTACGTGCCCCGAGTCGGATCCTTTCTCCAGAAGGCAAGAGTGCTGGGCACGTACATCCTGAGAAGGACTTGGAAGCAGGGTCCACGCCACCTCCTCCTTGACTCTTTCCCTCAGGATTAGCCCCTGAGGGTCATCGGTATGGGGTAGACATTTAAAATATAGAAACAAATGACAAGGACTAGGAAAAGCTCTTCGCCTTCTTAAGGGCAGCCTAGGTCGGGTCAGATTCTGGGATGGCTTTTTACTGGACGAGAGGGTTTGAAACCTTCACATTTGCAATTCAGTGAGCAAATATCAGCAACATTCGATCTGGAGAATATTCTCCTGAACAACCTTGCGGGAAAGCTGGGGCAGAGGGGGAGAGGCAGCCGTCCTTCCTCAGGAGCCTGCACCCGGGAGGTCTGAGGGCACAGATGCTCCACTGTGAGGAAGAGTGGGACTGAAGATGTGGCCAAGAGTTTGGGAGTCCGCGGAGGAACCTGGGAACCAGGTTTATACCCCGTCAGGCTTTCCAGAGCCGGCGAGGCCTCTGAAAGACTGAGTCTGTGCACACGGGGAGGCCTCCCTCACCAGTTGAGGTGCTCAGGTTGAGCCCAATCCACTCCCAACCCCGAATGCCAATGGTTTCCATGATACATCGGTCATAGCTGTAGTTCAGTCAGCATGTAAGACTCTCTATCTGGGTGCATAACTTATTTATTTGTTTTTACTTATTTATTTTTAGAGAGGGAGAGAGCATGAGCGGAGGGAGAGGGAGAGGGAGAGAGGGAAAAATCAAGTAAACTCGCTGCTGAGCAGAGGCCACATGAGGCTCCATCCCACAACCCTGAGATCATGACCTGAGCCGAAATCAAGAGTCGGAGGCTTCACCGACGGAGCCCCCCAGGCATCCCTGTAACTTATTTTAGAGCACACATTTGATTATAGATTTGAAATCAGAGTTGTGGGCAGTTATTAAAAAAAAAAAAAGCGGGAAAATATATACTTCTCCTTTTGAAAAAGGCTATCTCTTCCCAGAAGCCATTTTTTGTTTGTTTAGGAAGTAAACAACATTATTGGTGAAAGCAGTTAACTTGTTCTGTAAACAGCAGGCGTTGTCTTAGGTATTGAGAGACACAGGGGTTACAAGATCTTCTTATTCTAAATCATCAGTTTCGTCCATGAAGTGAGGTCTCAATGCTCAAATGGTTAGTTTCTATGAAACAGCTAGCGGATCTCAGGCGCTTTGACCCCACTTCATTGTTTTTCATTCTGTGCCAGACCTTTGCCGAAACCAGAGGCTCAGAGATGGTGGGTGGGGAGGGCACAGGAGAAGTCATCGAGGCTTCCGGTCATAATTTTACTGACAGCGCAAGATGGTTTGGAGAAGAGAATGGAGGGAAAGACTCACATAAGGCAAAGCGTCAACAGGAAAGTTGCCACCAAGCACGATAGGGAGGAGCCACTTTGGGGAGAGAGCATCGGAGCAGAAGTTAGGAAGGAAAAGCATCAGCTGGAAGGAACTTGAAGACCCACAGGCCTTTCGAGTCAGGTGGGATAGCACAGGAAGGTGCTGAGAACATTCGCCATCTTGTGGTCCAGTCTGGTGTCCTAGGTGAGACTAAGGCGCAGGCTGGAGGGTGGAGGTCAGGTGAAGGGTGTGTCCGTGTGTGTGTCCCCGATGTGTTTGCACAGGTGAACCCTGTAACCGAGGCCAGGTCTGAGGAAATGAGACTAGAAGCCACAGAGGGCTGGACTCCTGCAGGCCAAGCCCAGAGCCGGACACGAAGGAGGTTCCGGCCACAGTCAAGGGAAGTGCTCAGCAAGACCTGAACTAAGGCAGCAGCACTTATGGCCTTCGGGACACGTGAAGCGATGCTGGGCCTGGAGGGGGCAAATAATGAGTTTAGTTGGGGACCTACCGCATGTGAGATGCCGGGAAAATGTCCAGCTGGGAGCTGGCAAACTGAGCCCAGTGGTTGAAGCACTGAGCTGGGAGCGGAAACAAGGGTGCCTATGTTCGGGGACAGGAGGAGGGACAGGACCTAAACCAGGAGAGTTCCATGCGTGAAGGGCTGCTCCCACGCAGCAGGACGGAAGCCAAGGCACCAAAGAGGTTCACGGCAGAAGGGCGGTGGACGTGTGGCCTGCTGCAGGGAGGCTGGGGAATGGCCCCTGGGGCTGTGGGGATGGGTGGTGGTGGCCATACAGGCAGAGCCCAGAAAAACTGGGAACCTGAGCATTGAAGTGAAGGAGCAATTTAGTCTCACGTGGAGGGAGGATATAACTAAAGGAAGGATTTATGAATGAATGAATGAATGAATGACGGACCTGGGTGGCTCAATTGGTTGAGCTTTGATGCTTGATTTTGGCTCAGGTCACGGTCTCAGGGTCATGAGATCAAAGCCCGCCTTGGACTCCATGCTCAGTGCAGTCTTCTTGAGATTATCCCTCTTCCCCTCCCCCCACTCATGTTCGCTTTCTCTCTCTCTCTCTCTCTCTCTCAAATAAATAATTCTTTACCGTATATACATACACACATATGATAGACATAGCTGTATGTTGCACAGGACGATGAGCGTACTTAATGCCCCTGAACTGTGTGCTTCCACATGGTGGGAAGGTTACGTTGTATGCTGGTCCGCTCGACCACAAGGAGAGAGGGAGAGAATGACAGTCTTCCGGCCACGGCCACGGGGCTGCCGAGGGGGCGTGTCGGGAGGGACCCGAGGGGGCCACCGGGGGTGAAGCTTTACCCATCGAGGCAGGACCAGCAGAAGCCCATAGGACCGAGTGGCAGAAGGGCCCCGTTTCAGGGGTGATGTGAGAGAGTCTTGGTAAATCTGGATCCTCTCATGTTCCTTCTCTACTTAAAATCTGTCAGGGCTTCCCCATTTCTCTGAGGGTAAAATTCTGAGTGTGCCCAGACCTCCAGGCCCGGCGTGAGCTGACCCTGACGTGCCTCCTTAATCTGTGTCATAGCTCCCATCCCCTCCCACTCCTCAGTCCCGCCATACGGGCCTCCTTGGGTCCCCCAGAGCGCCGGGCGCATTCCCTCTGAGTGGACCCACTCATCCTTCGGGCTTCAGCCTGAACGTCCCTCCTGAGAAAGGCCTTCATGGGCCACTTTGGTAAAGTGGTCTCCGTCTTCCTCTGATACCCTCAGTCACAGCATCCGGCCACTTCCTCCATAGCCCTCGTTGCCCTATGGAACGACCCATTCACCATGAGTGTGAGGGGTGTGAAGACCACCACGATTGTCCTGTCCCTCCCCACAGAGCACCCTCCACACATAGAAAGAGCTCAGTAGACACGCACTGAATGGCTGAATGATCCGCCTGTTGACTTTCTGCAACAGCGCCTGGCAGCCTGGGCTTGAGAGAAAGACAGCAGAGGCTGATGGTGCCAGAGGACTGGGAATGGCATTTGGGAGCGTGTGTGAGAAGCCGCGGGCAGTGGGGAGACCAGCAGCTCTGAGGGAAATGCACGTATGAACCCACTAGAACATGGACTCGACCGCCTGCGATGAAACTACCCAAACGAGGAAGAGACGCAAACACTCATGCTCAGGTCCTATTTGCGCCCCACAAAGCAAATTGAGGGGGTCCGGCCAGAGAACCCATTTCTATCCCCACCCGCATTTCCTGCGCGCCCAGCACAGTCTGAGACGCGGCAGCCTAAATGCTCCCCGCTGGGCACTTGCTCCCAGTCAGCGCTTGCCTTTTACACACTAGCTCCCGTGACCCTCACAGCAGCCCGCTAGAGCAGGTAATTTCCTGAGGACTGGGCAGAGAGCAAGGTGGCGGAGCCCCCACGAGACCCGGGCCCCTCTCTCCTTGCAGACGCCGGGCTCTCCTCCCTCCCATACTGTCACCAATCGTGGGCGGCTTTGCCTTCACCAGGAATACCTCCAAAGAAGTCGCAGAGGATTGAGATGCTGGCAGAACACTCAGAAGCATCTTCTGTGGGCCCGTGTGACACGGAGTTGGTCCCTCGCACAGCGTTTAATTGCCAAATCACTTCCATTTGGGCCTAAGAGTTTCTCTTTTTGCAAACGACTGCTTACAATGACTTCGCCCAGAAATCCACCCTTCCGCGATGATGGTTGGAACGCGTTCACAGATGCGCCACATATTGGATCCCATTTGGGGTCATCCTTTCTCTCCTTTTAAGCACCAACTGCTATCTTTGGCACTTTGCAGATTGGACATAAGGTGTTGCCTTCAGGGACACGGAGGGAGAGCCATGATTTTCTGCCCTGCTTAATGCTATGCTTGACTTCGGTTTTTGCTGTTTATAAAAATTATTAGGACCGGTCGTCTGGGCAGCCACTTTTGGGGTGGGGCTGGCTTGAAATTCCATCTTGGGAGCTTGGGAGGAAAAAGCCAGATCAAAGTGAGGTAATGTGAGGGAGAGGAAATAGACGGAAAGAAGCTGGAGAGGGTGATGAAGAGCCGACCCCCCTCGCAGCGTATTTCCGAGAAGAGACGTGTCTTCATGACCGGCTCGCGTGTCAGTAGTCAACCGGATGCCTTATTTCGGCAAGAGTGAGTTCAGAAGATCTGCTCGATAGTATTCACCCAGCCTGTATGTCCTTCCTGTTGGTGTCAGTTTTCCAGCAGAAGCGAGTGCCCCTGAGCTACACGGAGGGGGTGACCCCAGGCAGGAAAACTTCCCAACCGGCCTGCTTTGGGTAACATCCAGGCGGTTCCATTTGGGGTCTCCTGGAACGGTGTTCGGTCCTGGTGATTACAATCACAAAACCCAAAGGAAGCAGTTGGTGCTTTGAAAGATTCCCGCCTCCTCTCCAGACTTCCGCTGAGCCCTTGGTAACCGGTCTTATTGGTACTAGATTTTAATATACTCGGGGTTTAATGCAGAAAGACCGTTGCATGGCAGAGGGAATGCTGATGTCAGGGCCCCAGGAGCTGTTTTTCCTTAGTTCCACATACGTCTGCCTCACTCTCAGTGGCGGCAGCACGTGTGGGCCAGGTTGCAGTGACACCACGGCTACAGTAGGAGGGTCTAATAGTAAATGTGAGAAACGGCGCTAAGGATTCTCGTCTTCATCAGGCAGAAATTAACCTGCTAATAACTTCATGTGGATAAGACTTAATCAGGGGTAAATGACTGAAAAACAGCACATTTCACTTTTAATCATAGTGAAGATTTCTGTTCATATGATGAGAACCTTGCACGCCACCCTGCAGATGCAAAGCAGGTCGTGAAACCCCCGGGAAGCTGTCTGTAGCCGTATGTGGGCTCCCACGCTCCCCTCGCTCTGCATGTTACAGGTCACAGCGTTTTTAAATACACGGCCGTATTGAGTTCTCTAGGGCTCTGCTACGAAGGACCCCACCGACTGGGGGCTTATACAGCAGAAATGTACCATCCCAGTCTGGAGCCTGGGAGTCCGAGATCAAGGTGTCAGTAGGGTTAGTGTCTTCTGAGACCGGGACGGAGAACCTGTCCCAGGCCTCTCCTCCAGCTCCCGCTGGCTGCTGGTGCACTCGCGTGTTCCTTGGTTTTTGAGAAGCACCAGCCAGGCCCTGGCCTTTATGTTCACTCTGCATTCTCCTGTGTGCATGTGTCTGGGGCCAGGTTTCTCCTTTTATTAGGAACCCGTCCTACAGGATGAGGGCTGACCCTACTCCGGTGGCTAATTACCTTTACAATGACCCTGTTTCCACATAAAGCCGCATTCTGAGTGCTGTGGGTTAGAACTTCAACCTGAGTTGGAGGGGGAGGGCATAATTCAAGCCGTAACAAAAGAGTTGGTCCCATAACTTAGGAGGTTATTACCTCGTTTATAGACAATGTAGGCTCTCCATTTCTCCCTTCTACATTGTTGTTGTTGTTGTTTTGTGCAGTTTTTTGCTTCCCATCTTCTTAAAATAAAAGTTAGTAAAGAAAGAGGCGGGGGGAGGGTGTCTGGGTGGCTCAGTGGGTCAGACATCCGCCTTCCACTCACATCATGATCCTGGGGTCCTGGGATCGAGCCCCACCTCGGGTCTCCTCTCTCCCTACCCCTCCCCATCCCACTTGCACTCTCTCTCTCAAATAAATAAAATCTTAAAAAAAAAAAGGAAAAAAATAAAGTTCAAGCCAATGTATCTCACTAAAGCTTTGGAAACAAGTTGGGAGTCAAAACAAGGCTTCCGGTTCGGAGTGGGCATAGGTGGCTTCCCATCATGGGGATAAATAACAGGGCGGTGCCTGAGGCCGGCAGGGCCAGAACTAATGATAAATGGCAACGATGAAGTAAGAACTGTGGTCCAGTTTGAAGTCAGGGGGCCCGGCGTTCTCGTGTCTTGCTCTAGCGATGCTCGCTGAACCAACCTGCCGACACCTTGATCTTGGACTTGACACTTGCAGGGACATCCAGGTGGCGGGTTCCGCTCCAGGTTGACCTGAGGGTGCCCGGACCCTCAGAGGACCCCAGAGCCAGGCTGGGGCCTCCCTGTCTGGACACCCAGGACCCGGGATGGTGCTGACCTGCGGCCCGGGCTTGAGACCTGCTCTGGAGCACTGAGCAGAGGGGGGGGGGGGGTGGGGGAGGAGAGCTGGCGGCTACCACCCCCCCCCCACAGGCCCGTGTGCAGGTTCAAGACATGATACAGCCCTCATTTTAAAATAATCTCTTCCTTCCCCTACTTCTCTGCTTCGTTTTCTTTCAAACCCATTCCCAAGACCTCATGTTTTGGCCCATCTTTCCATCTTATTAACTGATTTTTAGGGGAAAGGGTTTGAACAGCTTTCTCCTAGGGAACTTATTCCAGCATTTCGACCACCAGAGTTTTTCCAGAACATTTCAGACCTCAGCAGAGAGTTTTTAAGGTATCCAGGAGAAGATGTTTAGAAAACAAAATTTCACTTTACTGATTGCCGTGCTGCCCAGCCTTAAGATGGCTGTGGTTAGGATTACGGGAGAAAGGCAGTAGACCGGATTACAACACAGAGCTGACCTTTTACCACCCAGCCAGAGATCCAAAAACAAAACCAAATCCCAGCTTACTAAACCGTACCTGCGTCTTTTCTGGGAAATGCCCCAGAATACAAACTTGTTTATTTTTTAAGATGGTTTTCCTTGCCTTGGAGAACAATCCCGAAACTTCGGTCAATACGTTTCTTATAGTACAGAAGCGTTTTGCCTCCTCGGGTCGAGCTTGGGGCTTTTTTTTTTTTCCTTGCTTTTTTTAACACACATCAAATGCCTTATTACATCACAGTTTGTCCTGGGCAGGTTACGCAATCTTAATCTTATAAACATGAAAATTGAAAGGCATAATGAGAACTAAAATGGGACACTTTATTTTTAAACCACAGGAAGCAAAAACAGCAACAGAGAAGAAGTGTTAGAAGAATTAGGTCTGTCTCTGGGGCCAATGTGCACGTTAGTCCCAGTTCCTTCTGCTTTCCCTCAGTGTCCTTGGCCTCTTCCCCCTGCTCCGGGCCTCCTTTCCCCTCCCCCTCCTCTGCTGTAGCTCTTGGGTTCTCATTCTGTCCCAGCTCCTTCCACTAAAATACTGAACCTTTAGAAACAAATTTAATCCTTCTTTGTAACAATAGACTTTTCCCTCCCCAGAATAAAGGGGGGGTTGGGGATGAGGAGATGCTCAGCCCAGGGAATGAATTGCTGGTATTGGGTAAGGTGGGCCCTAGGTGGCACAGGCATCTTTGCCGACTGGTATAAACCCGAAAAATAATGGCTCATAGTCATTAAACACAAATTATGCAGGCGCCTGGGTGGCTCAGTGGGTTAAGCGTCTGCCTTCACCTCAGGTCATGATCTCAGAGTCCTGGGATCGAGCCCTGCGTCAGGCTCTCTGCTCAGTGGGGAGTCTGCTTCTCCCCCTGCCGCTCATGCACCCTCTCTCTCAAACAAAAATCCATTTAAAAAATGTATTATACATTTAGACATTAACTCATTTGTGTTTTATAACAACTTGTGATGAAATGTGGCATGATTTCATTTTACAAGTGAAGAATTTGAGGAAAAAAAAAAGTGAAAAATTTTAGGATGAAAGAAATCACAAGTTACCCAGCAGTCCTGGCAAAGTGAGGTTAGGAACCCAGGTCCTTCTGACCGGAACTTGAACCATAACTATGTAATAACCAGGGGGAAGGAACCAAGAGAACGTCAAGGCAGAGGTCACAGAGTGTTCTTGAAAGCAGAGTTACTCAAGATTCAGGAGCTGAGAGGGCCAGGGAAAGTCACCGAGTTCCAGTATTTTCCATCTTCCCTTTGCCATGGGGAAGGCTGGGTGTGTTCCCAGCCACCGATGGGGACTGGGGAAAGGCTAAAACTGGTTAAAAGATCAAATGTGTGTGTACAATGGAATATCATTCAGGATTTAAGAAAAGAAGGGAATCCTGCTCTATGTGACAATATGGATGAACCTCAAGATTGTTAAGCTAAATGAAATAAGCCAGTCACTGAGGAGCAACCCTGCATGATCCCGCTCCCAGGAGGAATCTAAAATCGTCAGACTCCGAGAAACGGGAGAATGGCGATTCCGGGCTCGGGGAGGGAAGAGGGAGAGTCACTGTTCAAAAAACATAAAATTTCAGAGTTAATATGATTGCCTTCCATAGATCTGTGTAACACAGATTATCCGCTTAAAAATCGTGAAATGGGATGGACCCGGAGTGGTAGCTTGGTGGGGTGAAGGGTCAGGGGAGGACACAGCGAATAGGGGGCTCCTGGGTCTCAGACAGGGAGATCAGGGAAGCCGGGCAGTGAGTGGCTTTTCCTGATTCCCTCGCCCTTTCCATCTTGCCAGCTGCAGCATGGTGTCCTCACCTCCCACGGACATGCCTGCTTCTAGGTAGGATTTCCGAGGGTATCAGATGTGCCTGCCCCTCCCGTCAGGCGAACACTCTCGGAGATGCCCCCAGCGGTCGTGGGCATGGATCTCGCTAACTCAGGGTCACCCTGGGCGGAAAAGGAGGCTGGAAAAACAAGTCATCAGCTGGAATTACAGCTCCAAGAAAGAAGAGTGCAGTGAGCAAGTAACTGTGTCCGGGCCGCTGTTGCTATTCACACTTTAGTGTGACTAAGTGATCAGTGCACTTCTCACCTGAAGTCAGTTACGCTGGGGGAAAGGAATTGGGAAGAGGTACACAGACGGGAAGTAGACTCGAGGCGAAGAAAAGGAGGGATCGTTTGGATGGACCGGCGTGCTTTAAGGAAAGAGGTTTCTGAGAAGTTCGAAGTGCAGATTGCTGTGAAGACAGAAGACAACCTGACGGGTGGGGGGAAGGCGGGGGACGCAGGGCCCCGGGATCCAAGGGGTGGGGGTGGGATGGCAGCCATGATGAGCCCGATTTATTTTGTAATTCCGGAATTGACTGTTTTTCTGGTGCACTCGTTGCAAACCTCTTCCTCCGGTGCCCTGCTTTGCTGTGAAAACGGAACGTCACAGATGCCTGGTCTAAGAAACACATACCCAGGACCCTTGCCAGGTGATGGACAAGGATGCCGGCCTCGTGCAGACTAGCCGGGGCTGCGGGGGGAGGCGCCTTAGGAACAGACTGGCTCCCCGGGGCTGCTGACCCTGGTTCCCTCCGGGAGGCCGGCTGGTCCTCCCGCAGCTGCAGGGCCCAGGACGAAGCCACCACATACCCTGACAGCTGCCTTCCCTCCGCCAAAGTCCGTGCTGGCCGGTCTTCGATTCCTTTATCAGGAACACGACCCATCATGCATTAATGCAGTTCACGAGGCCAAAAGAAGAGGAGATCCTAAATCATTCCACTGCATTTCTTTTCCCTCCTTTTTTCCCAGTTAATTTTATGTCGGTTTCACATCGACCTTCCCCGGGCTGCGAAGACTTGGGTTCCCCTCTGCCCCCCACCTGGTGGTGAGGTCAAGGCACGGCGCTCGGGGAGGGTCCTCAAGGTCTCAGTGTCCCGATGGACAGAGCGGCAGGCCCCTCTCCAAGGCCCACAGTGACCCTTTGCGGGCACTGCCGTGGGTGACTCAGCAGAGGTCATCTGTGAAGACAAAGGAAGAGCCGCCATCCTGGGGACTTGCAGCTGACCTCACAGGCAGCAGGACGCCCAGAGAAGGGCTTCCCCTTCGGTGGAAAGTCTCTCATCTCCACCTCATGCCTCTGGCATCAAATTGCCAGAAGATGATTTTCCGAACTTGCCTTATTTAAAGATAATTCTATTGATTTACCGTTCTACTGCACTTCCCCATCCGCGAGTGAGGGCGATCTCTGCAAACGTGTTCGTCTTCTAGAGCTGCGCGTCTTGGACGGTGGTGGCCTCGTCCTCCCGTCTACTTACCAGTGAGCTCTGAGGGCTACCGTCGCCCGTTTGCTCCTTTCAAGTCAAGCTGTCCCAGGAGGCCAGGTTTCTTTACCTGATAATTTGATGGTGCACTCTCTCCCTTGTTTACCACAAGCAAAACAACCTTTTAAAAAGATCAGATAAGGGACAACTGGGTGGCCCCGTCGGTTAAGCGTCTGCCTTTGGCTCAGGTCATGATCCCAGGGTCCTTGGATCCAGTCCCGCATCGGGCTCCCTGCTCCGTGGAGAGCCTGCTTCCGCCTCTGGCTGCTGCTCCCCCTGCTTGTGCGCTCTCTCTCCCTCCCTCCCTCCCTCCCTCTCTCTCTCTCTCAATGACAAATCAATAAATAAAATCTTTTAAAAAATCAAAAAAAATATTAGCTTTTTGGGGGAAGCCGGATAATGAAGACCATTCTATTTATTTTAGAATTTTGATAGCCTAGTCAAATTAATAGGCTAAAACAGTTTAATTAATCTTCTCAATTACCAAAATATATTTATCAAGTGCCGGTGCTAGAGAGGCTCTGTAAGGCATTGTATAAAGAAAAAAAAATCCATAATCTTCTGGGAAGTCGTTTTCAATCGAGGGAACAAATTGATATTTTCTATTCAAGTCCACAAATTAATTGCAACGTGATTTGAAAATTAATTGCTGTACAATTGACTGTTTCTAGGTTCGACTTTCTTTTCTCTGTGGCCTCACAGGTCTTTGTAGATATTTCCACTGTTTTGTGCACTGCGTCGAATTCCACCTCTCCATTTATTTGCTTGCCTCCTCCACCAGCCAGGAAGCTCCGAAATGATTTGGGGTGAATAAAAAAATGTCTGGCGATCAGGAGGAGAGTAAAACTGAACAATCAGCACTGAGTTAAAGCAGCCGTATGAAGGGTGGTAATTAGTGGAGCAGAAACGCTCGGGTGAAGGCACTTACTCGGAGAGCAGTGCACACACAGGAATACGTGCGTCTTCGTCCCCCAGACCTAGCTAGGACCTTCTGCAGTGGAGGCCAGCAGGAGCGGGTGTGAAGGTTTTGTTTTCAGACCTTCGGTCTTTGCTTCTCCATCCACTCCAACAGCCCAACCTTCATTCACACCCTTGACCTCCAGGGGGTCCTAGCGCAACAGCCCCTACGCCTGACACCCCTGACCCCACCAAATTGTAGGGCTGAATGACATCCCTTCCCTAAAGACCACCCAGTGCCTCATTATCGTCTTAAAAGAAAAGACACCAAGCACCTCATGGTGATCTGCCTGCTGGGCTCCCCTCCCCCACCCACTCCCCACCTGCCATCGAGTTGACCATGTACCTTAGTCACGATACATTTCTTGCAGCTCTTGAACTTGCTCTGTTGTTTCCCACCTCTGCACTTTTGCACATGCTGTTCCCTTTGCACGGACTGTCCCTCCCCCCTTTACCTTCCTGCAACCCCATCTTTAGCTGTTCATATTCAGCCCGAGGACTAAGCCCAGCGAGAATCCTCCCTTCCTCTTCTTTCTTCCTTCGTGATCGCCTTGCTCCACTTCCAGGATAACCTTTCTCGTTCCATCTTTGTCACTTTGTTTCCGGGATGCCCTCCCGCGTGCTGGCAGAAACCGTCCAGTTCCTCTGTGCGCCCTGCGGTTCCACATGGTATCTGCTAGGTTGTGGGCACCCGCATCGTGCCTGCGGGAATGACTGAGTGAAGGAGTGGGTGCAGACGTCATTGAGGAGGGAGGACTGTCGGGGACTTCCAGCAGATGGGGACGACAGGCGTAGAATGGCCTTGAATTCCAATATGTACGCGGATTTAAGCGCAAATACCATATCCAGGATTCCCCCGCTATCCGAAAGTAGACCGTTCATATGAAACCTTTTGTAAGCTGAAAACGGTGTAAAACAAACAAGCAATTGCCATTAATTTATAAGGAAAGGTTTTTGTCTGTCTGTTGAGCATTCTCAGACCTCCACCTGTTAGGTGTTTCTGATGCCTTAGGACACCTCGCCAAGGGAGGCACAAAATAAACGGAGGTAAAACACGGACGCTCAGAGACACAGTTTGGAGCTCTGGGGCCCTACGCTGAGTGTAGTTCTCCAGGGAAGGAGCTCAGCGGGGACACTCTCACCTCTCGGGGGCACTTCTCAAGGAGGGCTTGCTGCAAAACACACCTTGAACACAATTTTCACTTTTTGCATAAAAGCAAAAATCCTCTTAGGGTTTCTTACAGTTAGTGAGAACAGGGAGGAATGTAGGTCTTAACATAAAAGCAAAGTGACGTAAAGCACACTTGTGAAGGGTGCAGGCTACCTGTATTATTTTTGTCCGAGAGCGGTGGTTGCCACAGGAGGACACACACACACACACACACACACACACACACACCCACACACACCCCTGCGCAGACCAACGACATCGGAGTTACCTGCAAACATGTCAGAAATGGTGATTCCTGGGCCTCCCCCTGGACCTGCTGAGGCAGCAGCTCTGGGGCCTGGCCCCAGTGACAAGTGTTCTCTAAGCCCTCCAGTTCATTCTGAAGCCCACTTAAATTGGGGAACTACTGCCCTCGGGAATAAGGAAGTGAGGGTTTCACAATATGTGGGTGTCCTAGCTTGAATTCAGTACGGATGAATGAGTTTACACAGGCTCACCGGAGTGAGGGAAATCACTGGTGACCGTCTTCCATATCCTCAAGTACCTAAGACACTCCCTCAGGTCAACTTACCTCTCTTACGTGGGATTTCCCGCACCCCTCGGTTTCTAAGGCCAGGACTCGGAGTTCTAGAGGATAAGATCTAGAACTTTCGATTAACATGGAAAGATATATCTGGAATGAAAAAAAGGCCTGTTTATGTTGAAACAAGTCCATTAGCCTCAGGGTCTGTCGTCCCTTATTGGGGAGAGCCAAGGAGACAGCGGCAAATAGAGCACAGAGCACAGATGTGAAGTTAGGGACGCATTGGTTAGAATCCTGCCTGCAGTAATTTGAGCTGACAAACTTCTTGACCTTTGTGGGCTTTAGTTCCATCAGAGGGAAAGGGGAATAACAGTCCCTATCTTCTGGGGGCTGGAGGGGATCAGGTAGGACACAGAGTAGACAAGCGCTCAGCACACCCTAGCCCCTTTCCTCTCTCCCGCCCCCTGGCCACACTCCCAAGAAGGTATCAGGGTGGGGCAAAATCATTTTTGTTGCACTCTGAGGCCAGCCTCTCCCGAGATGTTCTAGCGAGGTTTGGTGGCAGAGGGACCCTAGTAGGGTTACCAGAGAAAATACAGGGCATTCAGTTACACTTGAATTTCAGATAAAGGAGGAATAATTTCTTAGTTACTATTAATGTGTCCCATGCAATATTTAGGACATACTCATGCTTCAAAAAATATTCATCAGTTATCTGAAATTCAAATTTAACTGGTTGTCTTCTATTTTTATTTGTTAAACTTGGCAACCTAGGATTATCTCATGGTAGGAGCAAGTTCAATGGTATGGCTTTTCTCCCTCCCTCCCTAATGTTTCATTAAAGGCCATTTAAAAAAATAATCGATTGATTCGAGAGAGAGCCAGAGGGAGCAGACAGTGGGGAGGGGCAAAGGGAAGGGGAGAGAGAGAGTCTGAAGCAGAGTCCTCGATGAGCACGGACCCTGACCTGGGGCTCGATCTCACAACCCTGAGATCATGACCTGAGAATAAAGGCCACTTCCGAGCTACAGATGCTGGGCACAACTGGTGAGGGCACCCGGCACTGGAAGACACTGGATGATGTGGGGCCTAGCGGGGGGGAGGGCCCTTCTATTTGTCTTGGGGATTTGGGGGAGGGAAGAAAGGAGGAGCGAGGACTGACATGACGGGGCTTACACCCCAGATTCTTACCTCTCCTAGCAGAAGGACCAGGGGCCGCCCCTTGCCCTTCCTGCCCCACCAGGCACCACCGGAGGCGAGGTTGTGGTCATCGACCCATTTCTGTGCACAGGCCACACAGCTGGGAGTCAGAGAAAGTGTTAAAAGCGATAACCATCCTTTTCTAGGATTCTACGGTGCTTATTTTTATTCTCCAATCTGGCACTGGTACGGTAACGAGGCTTTCCCAAATCTAGCAAACGAGTTGGATCTGAAAGCACTTGCTTATTTCCACCCCTTTGAAAATGTTTAGCAGTTGAATTATTTAAACTAAAAAAAGATGAGGGGGTTAGAAGGGAGGGCTGACTGCCCCAGGCACAGCCGGGGGGGGGGGGGGGGGGTTTGCTAAATGTGGTTATCAAGAGATCAGAGAGCCGAGGAGAGACTCCTTTGATCTGATGCTTGTCAGAGTTGCAATTAGATCTTTGAGACTCTGCACTTGTCCACACCCCACTCCCCCCTCCCCAACCCCCCGTCCTTTGCTTCACTTTTCTCTTTCATGGACACCTGGAAGTGCTAGAGCAAGGCGTGCCCTGGAAAAAGCCGGTGTGCGTAGGGGAAATGAGTGTGCCCTAGGACACGAGAGACATAATGTCTCCTGGAGGAAAACCCCTTCTCTAAATACAGCTGCTTTCATTCATTATTTCTGAGGGGTAAAGGGGTAAATGTGGAATCCCCCGCTTAGACCTGCAGATGCATGTCCCAGGGTGAGAGCTGATATTAATCATCCTGTGGGTCCAATGCTTTTCCTTTGATATAAACAGGAAAGGTACCAATTGGCTGGGACTATCATTTGGTTGCCTGGATTTTCCAAATGTTTGGGGTAGGGGGTCCCCAGGGGAGGTCTGTCAAATCTGAGCAAAGGCCATTGTATACCCAAGCCAAGTTCTACCTCTTTTGATTTCTGTGACCTTTATTTTCCAAATAACACAGGACTATCCAACTTGTATTTAGAGCCCTGCCCTGTCTCCCCTTTACCCCAAAAAGCTGCTTATCAGGGGCTCTAAGATCTTGGTCACTGCAGCCCTCTAAGCAACCTCGGTCTCATTCTGCGAATTTTTTACACAACTTTTGCTCGTCGAGAAAGTACAAGAATAACGGGGTCCATTTCTACAGATGAGTCCAACACTTCAGCCCTATCAGCCCATGCAAGATACAGAATGTCTGTGGGTTTAACGTTTGTTTCCTTAATGGACACGATTTGATACGGGTGTTTCCTAACCCTGAGCTATTGAAATATTGATTCTCATCCTGACCTGGTCTCCTGGGAATGGGGCCAGCGTATCTGAATCTCCGCACTCCACATTTAGATTGTCTTCCTGCCGGCCTAGCCTGTGAACCCCAGGGCGCGATTAGATTTGTTCGGGGTGTAGGATCTAAATCCCAGTGACACGGCCGTCTGGCCTCATTTCTATTTGGCAGAATGGGGCAGCCATTCCCGACATTTTTGGCCAGTGTTATCATGTGTTTACCCTAATATCCTCTTCACTCCTTTTTCCCCTATTTGATTGAAATGTAGATAGGCTGTCCAGTGGAAATAAGAAAAGAAATCCTAGGTAAAGATTCCTTTGAACTGCTGAATAGGATTTTCTGAAAAATGTCAAATATCTTAGCAGGAATTTCAGAAGGGTGAATAATTCACACCAGGTCAACAATGTTTCCTGACATGGAAGATAGTAGAAGCTCTTCCATTACTCATGTGCTCTTTGAATAAAGATCAAAGGTGGTTTGGAATCGTGACATCACAACCTAGTGCTGGGCACAGTGTCTGATTGGCGGTAATTCCATCCCATTTAAAGATGGCGGGGCAGGAAATGTGTGTGCCGAGGGACTATTTATCATCATCAGCTCAACCCTTTGTATCATGGTAATGTTTAGGAAACAGACAAAGGTGAACCCTGAGGTTCAGGACTTCCCATAATATGTTTAATGTCCTCTAAACTCTGCTTGAGGGCGCCTGGGTGGCTCAGTCGGTTAAACGTCTGCCTTCTGCTCAGGTCTCAGTGTCCTGGGATGGAGTCCCGCTGAGCTGAGAGCCTGCTTCTCCCTCTGCCCTTTACCTCCGCCCCCGTGCACTCACACTCTCATGCTCCCTATCACCTAGTCCCATGCAGCTCTCCTAACGTACGTGCTCACTGTGATCTGACCCATCTCCCCCCACACACTTGGCTTCCGTGTTTGCCTTTGCCCCTGTGGCTCGTTTTTCTTGAATGTCCATTCCTTTCCCTTTCCCCAGCTTTCCATCTTAGAGACTCCCCCACACTATTGCCAGACTGAGGTTTTAAAACTACCTGCTTGTTGGGGCGCCTGGGAGGCTCCGTTGGTTAAGCCTCCAGGGTCTTGATTTTAGCTCCAGTCATGACCTCAGGGTCGTGGGCACAAGCCCCGCATCAGGCTCCAGACTGTGTGTGGAGCCTGCTAAGATTCTCTCTCTTCCTCCCCCTCCCCTCTCAGCGCCACTCACACTCGCTCTAAATAAATAAGAATAGCTACCTATTTACCGTCCACTGGAGGCTCCCTATCACCTAGTCCCATGCAGCTCTCCTAACGTACGTGCTCACCGTGATCTGACCCATCTCCCCCCACACACTTGGCTTCCCTGTTTGCCTTCACCCCAATAGTTTGTTTTTCTGGGACGTCTATTCCTTTCTCTTTCTCCAGCTTTCCATCTTAGAGACTCTCCTCAAGAACATCTCCAGGAATCCTTTCACATTGGCGATCTCTCCATCCATCAGCTCGTACTTCCTCAGTAGTACCTGTGTCTGCCGCCATCACTGGGTTTCCTGGGTTTTCTGGTCCATCCATCTCCTTAACCACACCATCAACTCCTTACGAGTAGAAGCACCCCTTCCTCAACTTTGTATCCACGGTAACTTATTCAGTGGTGGAGCAGAGACGGGGCTCCGGAGGGTTTTTTGAACTAAATTTAAGAGGATGTGCTGAGAATATAAACAGGAACAGTAAAGGCATAAAGAAATGAGCACCAGTACCATTTTGATTTTAGTAACAACCCTCTGAAGAAGGATTGGAAGGATTATCATTTCCATTTTGCTGAAGAGGAAAGCGAGGATCACAGAGATTAAGTTTAGGATTAATCTCTTTTTTTTAAAGAATATTTTATTTATTTATTTGACAGAGAAAATACACTGCTGGGGAGCTGCATTGGGAGAGGGAGAAGCAGGATCCCTGCTGAATAGGGAGCCCGATGTGGGGCTCGATCCCAGGACCCTGGAATCATGACCTGAGCCGAAGGCAGCCACTTAACCTCTTGAAACACCCAGGTGCCCCTGGGATTCATCTCTTGAGATTAAGCTCAAGAGATAGTTTGAGTAGGAACATCTAGAACAGTTCCAGGAGAGGATCCGTGAGGATCAATAACCATTTGTGGAATTGAACCAGTTGCTAGCATATCTGTAGGCATTACTCTTGAGTGGGTTCGTCATCAAATCACAGGTGGGAAGAGGTTCTTTTTTTTTTTTTTTTTTAGGATTTATTTATTTGAGTGAGAGAGAGAGAGAGCGCACATGGGGAGAGGGAGAGAAGCAGACTCCGCCAAGTGCAGAGCCCAATGCAGGGCTCAGTCTCATGACCCCAAGATCACAACCTGAGCCTAAATCAAGAGTCGGACACTTAACTGACCGAGCCACCCGGATGCCCTGGAAAGAGGTTCTTTAAAGACCCTGGGGTGCGGGGGTAGCTCAGTTGGTTGAGCATCTGCCTTTGGCTCAGGTCATGATCTCCAGGTCCTGGGATGGAGCCCCATGTCAGGCTCCTAGCTCAGTGGGGAGTCTGTTTCTCCCTCTCCCGCTGCCTCTGCCCCTGTTTGTGCTCTTTCTGTCTGTCTCTCTCTCTGTCAAATAAATAAGTAAATCTTAAAAAAAAAAAAAAAAAAAAGACCATCTTTGTTGCTTGTTTCTGTAGGACTTTACCTTAACAGTACCAAATTTGATATAGTAAAATGAGTCTCCTGGATTTGAAATAATCATTCATTAGTTCCTTCAGCAAGTATTTATCAAGGGCTTAATATATGCCAGGCACTGTGCTAACGCAAAGGAGTGTGATTTAGGGCAAGAAAAACTGCCCCGTGGAAGCTTTTCTGGAAAACAGTCTGCCGGGGAAAATCTCTCTAATAACGTGGAATGAATTAACCATTGACTCACCAGTGGATGAGAGATTTTATCGGCCTGACTCGTATAAATCATGCAACTGGCAGATCCAAATCCTTGAAGCCAGAAGCATCTATGAATCACCTAAGAGTTATGGAAGTTTGGGGCTCGTTAGTTGCAACAGAAAAGACTAGACGCAGAGAAGGAATTTCTTGAAAAGATGAGTTGGCTCAGAGAACCACTATGACAGCTGGAGGACCAAATTTGGGAGCTGGACAGAAACAGAGGGAAGTAATAGCTCAGACCCTTGGCTACGGTCTGTCAGCAGACCCCGCCAGCGGAGACACTGCTCGGGACCCCTCCCTCTGCCTCCAGGTCACTGTGGTCCATGCGGCTGCTGCGCTCAGCCCCGCTGCTGCTCTGACAGTGACCGCCACCGGAGCAGAGTCATCCTCTTGCTTCCGGACCTTACTGGCAGCAGCTCCTGTTCCTCACGGGCACATGTAATGAGTGGGCCCTGTGCACACGGCTGGAGGGGTGCCGAGATGTGGGTAGCCCACCTCGGCCGCTAGCGTGGACAGGCTAGGGCTCTGCCTCCCCAGATGACTTCTACACAGGGCAGTTCTCCAAACACAGGAAGGGCATCTGGACAGCCAAACACGTGACCAATGTCCACTGTCGGCACAAAGATTAATATTAAATCTTAAGATTGAGGTATCTCAAGGCACGTGGGTGGCCCAGTCAGTTAAGTATCCGACTCTTGATTTTGGCTCAGGTCACGATCTCAGGGTCATGAGATCAAGCCTCACAGCAGGCTCCACAGTGAGCATGGAACCTATGTGAGATTCTCTCTCTCCCTCACTTTCTACCCACTACCCCCTCCCCCGTACACACTCTCTCTCTCAAAAAAAAAAAAAAAAAAAGATTGAGGTAATTCACCAATGGCCACATGGTACAATATGAAAATGAAGGATATTTGTCTTTTCTAACACTACTATTTGAATTCCTGAACTGCCTTGAGTAATTAGCTTCGATGTATTACAAAAATAGTGGTCTGAGTTTTACCATGTGCCTTTTTTTCTGGAAATAGAGAAAATGGAATGGTATTATATTGTGACATATGTTTTTCTCCCTCCTTCCCTTCCCTCCTTCCTTTCTCCTTTTTGAAAACACTGTCGAGTACCTACTGTATGCCAGGAACTGTGCCTGGTCCTGGAAATCAATGGTAAATAAGATATGCTCCTTACCATCAGGTTGTCCCCAGCATCCTGGGGGAGAGACACATGGAATGAATAATTGCCCACAGTGTTAGAGGTGCCAAGATAGACGTCTAAACAGGCTTCGTCACAACACACAAGGTGGAGCGTTCGTCTTCCCCCGTGGGACTAAGAGGTTAGAAGAAGCTCCATAGAGACGATGGCACCGGAATTGAGTCTTCTAAGTTGGAAGTGGCCACCAGGCTAAAAGCTAGACCGACATTCCCAGGTTGGGGGCAGCTCACGGTGAGAGAATGGGGCCATGAAAAAGAGGTGTCTGGCCACCCCTGAGAGCTTGGAGTGGTCAGGATGTGGTATCTTGGGGGGGACAGTAAAGGGGGAGCCTAGGGGCACCGACCGGAGGAAGGCTTAGATGAAATAAAATGGAAGGTGGCATGGGGGCCCTCGGCGCACACTAAGTTTGGGGCTTATCTTAATGGATTACAGAGCCATGGAAAGAATAACACAATCAAACTTAGGTTTGTGAAAAATCGCTTTGGCAATAAGGGAAAAGATCTGGAATGGAATCAAAACCCAGAGGACCAGTTAGAAATTACCACAATCCAGGAGGAAGATGTCTAGATCCTACTAAGTCCCGCAGCAGCAGCAGGAATGGAAAAGAGGAAATAGAATCACTTTTGAGGAGCTGGAATGGCTGAAGGAGAAGGGAGGCGGTGTTCTCTCCAAACAGAGAACTCAGGAGGAGGAACGGATTTTATTGGGGTGGGGGGGAAGGAGTTGATGGGGTGGTGCTTAAGATACACGTTAGGCTTTAGCCGTGATTATCTGGGCAGTTACCTGTAAAGGACTGCAGCTCCTGGTTTAGGGTAAAAAACAAGAGGTTCGTGACTGTAGTTATTACCAACAAACCCTTCGGCCATCCTAGTGACTAGAGGAAACCTAATAACATCTGTACCAGTGTGCGAAACTGAGAATTCAGTCGTCTCTCAATTCCAGAGCAAAAGTTTGCGGTCTCCCGAATCTCAGATAGGTGGAAGCAAACCATACTGCATTTAGGGAGAGTTACAGGTTTTGGCCATGGAAATGACCTTGGGGCGGCCGTCTGCTCTGTGTCTTCTCTGTACATTCTGCCCATGAATTGCTTTGCGGTGGGGCGATGGGGATCTGCATGTGACCAGTTCTTCTCCGCCAAATGAGAACTCCGTGATCTCTGAGGTCCCTTTTGGTTCTAAATGAGCCTGAATGACTGGAGTCCCACCTTGAGTACCTAGGAAGCCACGGGCTTTTGTCTTTCGAATTAAATCTAGCTTGGGTCTCCAGAGCTCGGCAGACTTCCCGGTCCCTCTGTCTACATGATCCAGATTACTCAGTTCTGGAAATAAACCCCTTTTGGAGAGAGGACTGCTGTGGATGACCAGTCCACTAGGTAGCCCACTTGGGGTTGCTTTGGCTCTGTCCCTGTTTCACTAGAGACCCGAGTCACACCTCAATGCCGCCATCCTCTCCTGTGACGAAGCCATTGCCGGCCGGGATCTTTGTGCTGAGTGGGTCTTTAAGGCAGCATTATAACCACACTGTCAAGGTCCACAGCTCTTGATTTGCATTTCCTTGCACACCCGCCTTGTCCCCCCACCCCTGACACCAGAACCACCTCTTCGCCACTCCCTGATTGTGGGGTTGGGGTTACCTTTCTAGACCTTTCCTCTGCCATCATGGTGAGTCCCCCTGGGTGACCCTTGGTGTTTTTTCCCTGCTAGCAGATCTCACTCAGTCTACTTCGATCCCCCAGAGACTCATGTGTAGACTTACTCATTTACATTCAACTTATTCTCAGAGCAAGGGGACCCCCAAGAGGACGTGCCATCTCTAGGATAGAGAGGTGACTGGCAAATTTTAAATAACTACCTACTTTCATTGAAAAATTAACACGAACATGGGGCCCCTGGGTGGCGCAGTTGGTTGAGCGACTGCCTTCGGCTCAGGTCATGATCCCGGAGTCCCGGGATCGAGTCCCATATCGGGCTCCCAGCTCCATGGGGAGTCTGCTTCTCACTCTGACCTTCTCCCTTCTCATGTTCTCTCTCTTTCCTAATAAATAAATAAATAAAATCTTTAAAAAAATTAAAAAAAAATTAACACGAACAATTCTGACTAACCAGGCACCCATTTACCATTCTGTGTCTCTATAAATGATGAACCAGAGTAAGAGAAAGGGAGTCATAAAAAGAGGGACCAGGAAAGAACTCTGAGAAGTGAAACTTTGGTCAGTCAGCATCCCGTTAAGGAGATACAGTCACTGGTTGGAACTCAGATGCCAGGATCCAGCTTTTCAGCTGAGGCTGTGGGAAAGCCTTGTGGTGTGTGGGCAGGGGGGCTGCCCGTCGTCACGGCACAAAGGATGGGTAGTGCGCCGCCACCCACCCCGCCATCAGCTCTCCACATATGGCGGCCACATGCCGTAACCCGCCCTTCCAGCTTCTCCCAATTAGGATATGACAGTGAGGGGGGTGGAGGTCGGGCTGGGGGTGAGAAGCACCCCCCACCCCAGCATTACAGAAGAGGGGGTGGGGCTCGCCAGCAAGTGGGAGGGCCTGTGGGATTTTCAAGAGAAAGGTCAGCTTTGCAGGGCAGCACGGGGACATGCGAGCTGGACTGGTACATCAGGAGGCAAAAACAAACTGGAAAAACATCACCATTTCTTGCACAATCAACCACTGAATATGTGTCATCCAACACGGGACCATCCTCACCTGGCAATCACGCAGCTGAAATAGATCATTTAAGTAGTTTCTCGTGGTTACTGAGCCCGACATGGCCTTTGCCTGGGAACCATCCCGTAACAAGAATCCTGGCATAATCGCCCGGAGCGCGGGAGAAGTTTATTTTCTTCGTCATCAGATGGAGATGTTGTGGGAACAGAGCCGGATCTAACAGGCTTGTGTTGGATGTGTTTTGGTGCCTTTGAGTTGAAGAGCTGTATTTTTTTTTTTTTTTTTTAAAGAATAACCTCACCATCCTGGTAAACTTTCTGAGATGAAATGAGGGCTTTGAGGGGCGCCTGGGTGGCGCAGTTGGTTGGGCAACTGCCTTCGGCTCAGGTCATGATCCCGGAGTCCCCGGATCGAGTCCCACATCGGGCTCCCGGCTCCATGGGGAGTCCGCTTCTCACTCTGACCTTCTCCCTTCTCATGCTCTCTCTCACTCTCTCTCTTTCCTAATAAATAAATAAATAAAATCTTTAAAAAAAAAAAAAAAAAGAAATGAGGGCTTTGGGTTCTGTTGGGAAATTGGCTCTCATCTTAAAGATGGTACACGATGTCCTCAACTTGGTTATTCTCTAAAGATGAGTTCCCTGAGAACCAGGATCCTGATTGTGCCTCACACTCACCCCGGTGGATCAGGCAAATATCAAAGACCGAACTCAGCAGACTGATTTCAGCCACGATAGGCTGATGTCCAGAGCCCGAAACACACCCTGTGTAACGTTCCGGGACCCTGTATCCCATCTAATGAGAACCCAGGAACGTGACTTGCGGGTCCCCAGTTTCATAATTAGAAGTCTGCGGGAGCAGACCGAGTCAAGGGAAAAGGGACACTTTCCTATTAGTGGTTGCTCTTATTAAAGTTATTAGTTAAGGAAGGGCTGTTACTCGGGGCAAAACAATCAGAAGGAAGTTTGAACAATTAAGTCAAAATCACTGTGGTTGTAAGGATCCCCCACCCCCCCACCCCCGCTTGCTTGCTTTCTGGAAAACCAAACAACCCCAGGCGAGTGTTCTGTACTTCTTAAAGGGCGTCCTGATTCTGGAGGGGCTGGACAGCAAACAGCCAACGGTGAACTGTGCTGTGAACTGTGCTCTCTTCTCAGCAGGTTAATTAAGACCACAAGACCGCTGTTAGGGACGGTAAAAAAGCCGGCACGTTTTCGGTTTGTATTGGCAAATCCATGACCCAGGCAGAATCAGTGTTTGCTCAATACGAGGAAGATGTGCTAGAGGCGTTTAGGGGAAAGGCTGCTGAAGAACACTTAAAGCTCAGTGCGGGATTTATCCTGTGAGCGGAGCTGATCGTTGGAGATCCCACCGACTTTGCCCTTTCATATAAAGTATGTAAGCAGACGTGTTCGGGGCCTCAGCTGTGCCCTGGAAAGTCCTGTCCGTTCCTAATGGAATAGTTACAAGGGAGTGTTGGCTTCTGCTCCTGGAACTTCTGTGCCTTGTGGTTCGGGACAACGGGTTTGACTCTCAATGTCTCGGCGTTTCCATCTCTAAACTGGGTGCCATCAGGACAGGCCCGTCTCGGGAGCACAACAAACCTATTTCTCCCAGGTCGCATATTCCATCTGGGGGGAATTGGTGGGGGAAAACCGGGAATACGGTTCAGAACCGTAATACAAGGGCTGTGGTGCTGAGGGGGGCCATCCTTCTTCGAAACAGAGTCCCTCTTGCTCCATCTGTTGCTGGTTGGCTGGCCAAACGCTGATGAGGAATTGGCGGGGGGGGGGGGGGGGGGGGG
>CM052802.1:124489739-124567367 GCA_028533885.1 Nasua narica
TTTTTTTTTTTTTACTTATTGCCTTAGTGTTCGTATTATGCATTCTTAATTTATCATAGTCCACTTAAATTAATATCATACCACTTCATGTAAAATATGAGAATCTTGCAATAGTGTAATTCCATCACCCCATTCCACCCTTTATGAATTGCCACATATTTTACTTCTATATATATTATAAAATTCACAACCCAGTGTTATTATAAAGAGTCAATTTTCTTTTAAAGAAATTTTTTAAATTTCAAAAGGCAGGTTTTTTGTTTTTGTTTTTGTTTTAACTTACCCACATATTTACTCTTTCTGGTAGCATTGATTTCTCTCTGTATAACGAAGTTTCCATCTGTTATCATTTCCCTTTAGTCTGAAGAACTTCCTTTAGCATTTCTTGGAGTGAGGATCTGCTGGTTATGAATTCTCTCAGCTTTCTTTTTTCTAGCAATTTTTTTAAACCTCATTTATGAAAGGCTATTTTCACTGGCTGTAGAATTCTAGGTTGCCAATTTTCCCTCTGTGTTTTATAGATTTCATTCCATTGTTTTCTGACTTTTGTTGTTCTCTAGGAGTAGTAGTCATACATAATTCTTATCTCTGTTCCCTGATAGACAATGTTTCTTTCTTTCCCCTCTGACTGCTTTACAGCTCTATCTTTGATTTTTAGTTCTTTGACTATGATATATCTAGGTATGATTTTCTTAATGATCAATGTCTTTTATCAGTTTTCAAAAATTCTCAGCTACTTTTGCTTCTTTTTTTTTTTTTTTCTATTCTCTCCCCTCTCCTGCTAGATCTTCATTTACACTATGTTAGATGGCTTTATATTGTCCCACAGGTCACTGGGGCTTTGCTTATTTTTATTTCAGTCTTCTTTCTCTGTTCATCAATTTGGAAAATTTCCCTTGAGCTTTCGTCAAGGTCATTGGCACTTTTTTTCTGTAGTGTCCAATCTGCTGTTAAGCTGATCCCAGGGATCTTTTATTTCAGATATTGCATTTTTCAGCTTAGTATTTCCATCGGCTCTTTTTTATAGTTTTTATATCTTGACTGAGATTCCCCAGCTATTACTTCACATTTATTCATGTTTTATTTCACATCCTTAAGTATATTATAACAGGTTTATAGATCATACCATCTACTTCCTTGAAGGCATAGTAGTCTTTGATTGCATACTAGACATAGTAGGTGATACCCTCATAGGGGGAATTGATTATGCTGTCTTCTTTTAAAGGGTGTTGAGTTTTGTTTTGGTAGCAGTTACATAATCAGCCAATCTTGGTCTAGTCAGACTTTGTTTAAGTTTTCTTAGGGTGATCTCTTACTATTTTTGTTTTGTGTCCTAGGGTGTGGCCCTTACTCTGAGATACAGATTTTATTTGTAAGGTACGGGTTTGTAGGTCTAATGCCTTCTGTTTTCACTGAGAATTCTCCACTCTGACTGGGCCACAGTCCCAGTGTCTTCAAGCTCTTTGTGATCTCTGCTATCTCTTTTTGGCCCTCAGCCTCCCGCCAGCAGGATTCAGAGTCAAGACCAGTCCATGCATGTCTTAGGGGAATCTCCAGGCAGATCTCTTGGGCCGCAGCCCTGTGTGGCTTCCTCCTTCCCCCAGCTGCGCCTCCACTGGCTCCAGCTGCCTCCAGAACACTTTTTGAACAATAGCGGTAATATCGGGGGCTCTTTCATGTTTGACTTTAAAGATTTTATTTCTTTATTTGAGAGAGAGACAGTGAGAGAGAGCATGAGAGGAGAGGTCAGAGGAAGAAGCAGACTCCCCGTGGAGCCGGGAGCCCCATGTGGGACTCGATCCCGGAACTCAAGGATCATGACCTGAGCCGAAGGCAGTTGCTCAACCAACTGAGCCGCCCAGGCACCCCTCTTATCTGACTTTAATGAGAATTTCTTTAATATTTCTTTGTTATTTTCTAACACTCTATCTTGTTTAGGAATTCCCTTCCATTTTTTTTTTTTTTACTTAGAAATCTTACTATGAATGCCTACTGAATTGCATTGATTACTCTCCTATCATGCAACAGTATAATCCTATATTTTCCCCTTATTTTATTAATGGAATACATTATGTTGATAAAAGTCCTAATGCTCATTCATTCATTGATTTCTGTAATAAGGTCTTATTTTATATACTATTAAGTATGTTTTTCAAATGTTCAGGCCCTTAGCATTCAGCTTGAAGTCGAATCATATGCTTTAAAATTTAGGATGCTTTTAGGGGTGCCTGAGTGTCTCAGTTAGTTATGCATCTGACTTGATCTCAGCTCAGGGTCATGGGTTCAAGACCCATGTTCAGCTCCATCATGGGCATGGAGCCTACTTAATATATATATTAAATATATATTAAATATATTTATGTATAATACATATTTTAGTATATGGACTATATATCAAATATATTTATAATTTATACTATATAATATATAAAATATATAATAAATATAACACATTTAATATTAATTTTAAGTACAAATATTTATTAAATATAAATATTTATTAGATATATTAAAGTATATAATATATAATATAATATATATGACAATCATACCATATATATGGTATGATCTATAAACCTGTTTCATATATTATATTAATACATTATATATAATTATATAATATGTTATATAATTAATAAAAGAATAAAAATATAATATATATAAATATATAATATAATTATATAATTTATAATTATATATGATGTATTAATATATATTTTATATATTTTTATTCTTTTAAAAAAAGAAAAAACACATTAAGTTTCATTCACTTTGTTTTATTTAAATGTACAAAGGCAAGTTGATTATTAACAGTGAAAAGTTTGTACTATACTTCTGTACTTATGCTTTTTTTTTTTTTTAAAGATTTATTTTATTTAATTGAGACAGAGAGAGAATGAAAGGGGAGAGGTCGAGGGAGAAGCAGGCTCCTCTCAGAGCAGGGAGCCCGATGTGGGACTCGATCCCGGGACTCCAGGATCATGACCTGAGCTGAAGGCAGTCGCTCAACCAACTGAGCCACCCAGGCGCCCTGTACTTGTGCTTTTAAGGAGTTGCATATTTGTTTCAGCTTTATTGAAGCATAATTGATGACAACTGCACGTAAGAGATGGAGCTAATACTGTGAAGTGATCAGCGTTTAGAATCCTAAGCTTTGCTGACGATGAACCAAGTGACCTTGTTTAAGTCATTGCTTCAGTTACCTTCTTTGTGAAAGGGAAGCGAAATCATATATACCCTGAAAGGTTATGGTTACCATACAGTGTTAGTGGCATTTTTTTTTCACAATTGCTCCACTGTATTTCTCCACCCCACTTTTTTTCCTTTTTTAAAAAATTAAGATTATAATTTTTGGTAAAATTAAGTTTAAGGTTCACTGCAACCTTAAACTTGCAAAAAAGGTACAGGGATTTCCCATATCGCCCCTATCCACACACCTTCACCATTAACATCCCCCCAACTGGAGTGGCTCACTTGTTACAGCTGGTGAGCCTTCACTGACACTTTATGACCACCCAAAGTCCATAGTTTACATTAGGGTTCATTCCTGATGTGGTACATTCTGTGAATTTGGGTGAATGTTTAATGGCATGTATCCACCATTATGATATCATACAGAATTTACTGCTCTCTGCTCTGTCTTTTCACCCCTTCCTCCCCCACAGCCCTGAAAACTGCTGGTCTTTTTACTGTGTCCATCGTTTTGCCATGGCTGTCCTTGCTTACCAGTGGTCCCTAAGACCTACAGCTGACATCAGACATCCCCTCTTCAGGAATGGGCTGTGGGAAGATTCTCTTTTGACCCTGTTGTCACTGTTCACTATTGGGGTCACCGTTCTGGCTGCTGGGCAGTACCCCCTGAGAGTCCTGTTGTTATTTGAGGAGACGTGAACAGAAGAAGAAATCCACTCTAATTCCCTGGGAAAGAGTTAAAAAGGAAAAGGGAGGAGAGAACTCGTCTGTCCTTGAGTGGAAAAGGAGGAGAGAAATATAAAGGAAATTCAACTCTGGAGACTAGAACTGTATTTAAGGCAGAGTTCTCACCCTGCTTTCAAAATTCATTAGGACTAGTTCATTGTTTTTCCCAGAGAAACAATTGGAAATAATTTTAACACTCTAATTCACCTGCCTTAAAGTTTAACTAAAATTTTCAGAGAACTGACCTAGAAACCTAACTACCTAAAGAATTCTGTTTTGCAGAAAAAGCAAATGCATTCTGAATTTAAAACGAAAACAGAGAAAAACCTTACGAAGATATTTCTACCCAGATCCTTTATATACATCTCATTAGCTCAAGCACAAAATGCCTAAACACATGACAGCAATACTTATGATGGGCTTTATGTGGAAAGGGAGCTTTTGAATGGCTGAAAAATGATGATCAAACCTCAAGATACGTAGCAGAAGAAAGCATCTGTTCTGTTTTGGAAAGTCGTGGAAATGCTTTGGCATGGTCTTTTAGGAACGGTCACCAAACCTCCAGGTTGGTGTTAAATAGTCAAAGCTTTCCTGACACCAGACAATATGAATAATGGAAAGTTGCAAGCAATTTCAGAGAGTTGGAGGCGCCTTTAAAGCAATCCCAATAAGCCCGTTCTTGGCTAAGTGGCCAACATTTTACATGCACCCAGACATAGTAATTAAACAAATGTGCGCATATGCCCTCAACTTGTGATTCTGGACAATAGAACTATTAAGTTGCAATATTAAGTCTTAAGTACTCTCACTTGAACTAATTTAACTTCTGTTTCAGATAATGGGGCAGCCAAGTTCCTGGAATTTGCCTCTCCTTACTATTATTTTTCTTTTTTCTGAATCTAAATTCAAGTTCACCTAGGGGTTTCGGTATTCTGGGAGCTCGGATTTGCCTTAAAAAAAGGTCAAGAGAAGCTCTCTCTATTTATATCCAGAAAGAACATGTTCAGTGGTGAGAGAAAATATCCCCACACGGTTCAGCTCTAAAACTCCAATGGCAGATAAAAAGAGAAGTTGGTGGCATGATGCTCTTAGGAGATCTGCTTTGCATTTGTAATATTATCTGTTTGGTTGGTAGCCTAGTTTGTGGTTTGTCAGGAAAAATACTGCAAAGATTAATATCTGCTTCCATGTTGCTGTTCCTTCAGTTTCTACAGTCCAGGATATAGGCCTGCCTGCTTTTCCATTTGTCTCCTTTGGGAGACTCAGAATTGATTTATTAAGTTGGATTAGCTTGGTTTGATGCAAAGAGATGTCAAAGATACTCAAAGATAGTGATGGAGAAGGGACTAAAGAAACAAGTCAACCAAAATAGTGGGAGAAAAGAAAAAAAAATACAGAAAGAGGGAAAATGATAATTAATGTCAATAATCAATTTTATATAATTTTAAAGTCTGCAGAACATTGAGAATACCATATAATGACCTGGAAGATAAACTCAGATTAAGAAAAGTCAGATTGGAGGATAATCTTGATGGGATGGAAGTAAGAGAAACAGTGACCTTACCCCACTCTCCCCACCCCTCACATAGAGCATTGCAAATTCTTTGGTTAAGTATTTTTTTAAAAAAATATTTATTTATTAGAGAGAGAGAGAAGAGAGCACAAGCAGGGGGACAGACAGAGGGAGAGGAAGAAGCAGGCTCCCCACTGAGCAGGGAGCCCGATGTGGGACTCGATCCTAGGACCCCCAGATCATGACCTGAGCCAGAGACTATCATTTAACCAACTGAGCCACCCAGGCACCCTGGATAAATACTTTTTAATTCCTTCCACAACCCATATCTTAATTTCCTTAAGGCTTGAGGCACTAACAATAATCAGCTGCATTTTATATCTAAGATGAGAAATTCTGGGAGGAAAAAGACAAAGGTCTTAACTGGCCTCTGATGATTTGTTGTTTCCCTGGAGAAGGTGACAGCCACCGCTTCGATGGCTTTCAGTTACACCGGGCTTGAACCTAAGTTGTTAAGAGTTCCAAACATTACGAGTCAAATGCTTATCTGGCTGGCTCCAGTTATCATATTTAAAGAACACGCTTCCTTGAACTATTATCTGGATACGGATCTTTTCAAGACAGTGCTGAATCAAAGGAATTTTTGATTAGTAAAGAGGAAAATGCCTTGGAGAAGAAATATGCTGCAAAACATTTTCTTTGTTTGGGATCTTACGCGGAGATTCCCAGAATCGTCCTGGGCTTACAGCGGGTGACTGGCCTATTACTGGGCTCGTTCCTGGACTGTTTGTATCACGTGACTAGTGGGTGACGGTCAGCGAGCCTTTGTTCTGTACCGGGCACCATTCCAAGTGCTTTATATCGGACCCAGTTAGTCCTCACTACAGTCAGAGGCGGAGGCAAATTATTCCTGTTGTCACGATGAGAAAAACAAGGTTAGGCCTTTGCCTGCGGTCACACAGCTCTTACAAGAGAGGAGCGACTCATATCTGAGATATGATCCACACTTACAACCACAATACTATGGTGTTCCCATTATATAAAGCACTGAGGGTTTTCTTTTTAAAGATTTTATTTATTCATTTATTTATTTGAGAGAGTGAGTGTGCGCACGCACACCCGAGTTGGGGTAGAGGGGCAGCAAAAGAGCAGGGGGAGTCTCAAGCAGACCCCCCACCCCACCGAGTGCGGAGCCCAGTGCAGGGCTGGATCCAGGCCCCCGAGATCATGATCTGAGCCAAAACCATCAGTCAGACGCTCAACTGACTGAGCCACCCAGGCACCCCTGGACACCGAGGTTTTTTTTTTTTAATAATCTCTTTCTGGCCATTGATGGGAAGATACATTCATTCATCCTAGGAGTACTTATGGGAGCAGGAGGAAGTCTCTTTTCTGTGACCCATTCATAAAATGAGTTTAAACACAAAACAAGTCTGAGTCTTCCCATTGCCAGAAAGATGACAGGAAGGAGTGGAGAGAGTACAGAAGACGAGCCCAAGTTCAGAAGAGATCGCTACTGTCTCCCTAGCCTGACAGGGATCAAGTATGATAAATTCCTTTTAAGAAAAAAAAAATGGAGATAAAACTCAAATAACTGAATTTTGGTTTTTTTTTAATCCATTTTCTTTCCTTTGACATAGTGGCTGGTTCAAGTTACCCAGGAGCGGGGAGTGGTAAGAGAAATGCCTTAATTAAGAGCACACAAGAACCGTGTTTTGAACCCTGAAGTCAGAAGTTGTGAGAAGCTCCTGTTTACCACGGGCAAGCAGCTCCTGGAGGAGAAGGGGCTGGTTGCCGCCCTCATCAGAGCCAGGAGATGCAGAGTGTCTCTTAAGATGACGGATGTTTGAGCACCGCAAGAGGAGAAGCGGCATCTGCTTCTCCCACCCGGAGAGTAATTTACACAGCCTCTCAACACACCTGAAGTGGCTGCGAGCTGGCCAGTGTTCCAGGAAGGGTAGAGAAGGCATGTGCGGCCATTAGAGAGGATGTTGAAGCTACGTACAAGAGATTAGTCCCCCAAATAAAGTGGAGGGTGGTGCAGAATCAGGAACTCGAGAAAGGGATGAAAGGAGAAACCCAGGGCTGGTCGCTTCCAACCCAACTATCAACATTCATCCCATTTTTCTTCTTGCTTTGCAAGATACGATGTTGGCCACAAAAATGGAAGAAAAAATGCCCTTGTGAGTCTGAAAGCTTTAACTGGTAAGGAGGATGGCACCTAAAGGAACAATGCTAAGAGCCTAGGAAAAAAATATGAAAAGCCATGGAAATTGCACAAAAACTCAACAGCAATAGCTGTGCATCCTGGATGCCACTGCTCAGGGTCCAAGGAAAGCTTAGCTTCAATCTCTACTCTCTACACGGATACTAGGAAAAATATGTTTTTTCTCTTTTTACAATATTTCCTGGCTACGGGAGAGAAACCCCTCACAATTTTGCCTGAGGAGAAATGGCTGAACTAACTTCAGATGTTCTCTGTGCTGTGAGAAGACAGCACACCTGCTTTTTTATTAGTTTATTTATTTCTGAGGTCCCAGGTTAAGCCCATATTCGCTGAGAATCTGGAGAGAAGAAGATATGGCCGTGCCATGATTTAATAATACAATGGGCTAAGAATCCAGAATGTGGACTCAGAGACACAGTGAGCACAAGTGCAAGGTCTTTCTGCAGGTGCTTCTATTGATGAAAGGGAACATTTGCGGACGCTTCCCAGTAGCGGGGACCCTTCAGTGCCGACACGGCACCTGGCCTGACAGCTGCGCATAAAGATTCAAGACCTTTAGAGGCTGCAAAATGCAAGTTATTATTATCCCTTGTCATTTTTAAAATTATGGAATCACATATAGCAGCCCATACTGCAGATTATACTTAAAGCTTCTCAAAGGCATTTCTCTTCATGCTTCATGGTATTGGTACGATTACGATCCACCCGTGCAAATCTGAAGAAGAGGAAAACTGTTTCACGTGAGACATGAGGTTGCCTCTCATTTCTGCAATAGCTGATACAAGGCCAACATACTGCCGGGGGTGAAGAATTAAAATTCTACTGAAGATCTCTATTCTTGCACGGTATGCTCCGTCTATGGTTTCCAAAGTTATGCATTTTATGATTTTATAAAATTAACCCCCATGCATTAAAATATAGAAAAAAATAGAAAAAATATGTAAATCACTCTTAAAGAGTCCAGGACCTCGACCAGTTCCACAAGTAGGCAGAGATGGAAGCCAAGTGAAGAATCCAAGGACTCTTATTTCGAAGCGAATGTCATTTTTACTACATCACAGCTCAGAGTTTAGTTATTTTTTTTAAGATTTTATTTATTTATTTTAACAGAGAGAGAACACAAGCAGGCAGAGAGGCAGGCAGAGGCAGAGAGAGGAGCAGGCTCCCCGCCGAGCAAGGAGCCCGATGCGGGACTCAATCCCAGGACGCTGGGATCATGACCTGAGCCGAAGGCAGCCGCTCAACCAACTGAGCCACCCAGGCGACCCCAGAGTTTAGTTATTTTAATATTTTGCCTTTTTTCACTTAACACTGTGCCAGAAGCATATTTTATGTCAAACTTTTCTTAGAGGGAGGCATAACATTCTATCAAGTGTCCCAGAAGTGTTTTCGAACATTTAAAAATAATATTTTGTGGAATGTCATTGTCGAGGGTGAAGATCAAGGACCCAGGGAACTTTATACTATGGCATGTGGACGCTGCTGGAAACACAGCTTTTGTGCAAGGACCCGCTGTGTCCTTGCTGTGACCGCTCCCCCTGGGTTGGGGTTTTGCAGAGCCAGTAAGAGGGGCAATGACCACACCTATCTTTCTTCCTAGGAAGTCAGAGGTTTAGCAGGGCCTGGTCGGGAGGGAGACAGCATTCTTGAAGCGATGTTTAAATAATAAGAGAAAGAAATGGAAGCTCATTTCCTGGGGATCTCCGAAGAAAGGAGAAAATCTCATCCATCTAGCAAGGTTGATGTGGGTCTTTACATTAAGAAAAGTAGAGAAGGGTATCCATTATTTATTTGTTCTAAGCTTTAGATCTGTGGGGAATGGAAAAAAGTAAAACGCAAAAGAAAGCCAAGCAAAGAAGGTAACTCAGCATAATACTCCGAGGAGCCAAAGTTGAGTAACACTAGCTCCAGGGGTCTCCTGGGACGTGGATTTTAGGGTGACGGGATTGGAAACCCTCCATCCTCCTAGGCATCGTTTACTTCCTCCTCCGCAATTGGACGGACAGCTTCCCCTCCCTGTGCTTTGCTTTCCCCCAGGAAGCTGTTGACTGTTCCTTCACCCCGTGTTTCTGGACTCCCAGTTTCCTTCTAGGAAATCCCTCCACGCCAACAAAGATACACGTGCTCCTTGTCAGGATACACCTCACCTGGAGATTTACCGGACGGTTACTAAAGTAGCAGACTCATTTTACAGTTTGTCAGTTAATTTCAAATCCAGCCTCCGCCTCTCCAGCAAAGCTGTTGCTGCTGCTCAGATCACAGATCTCAGATGGCGGGTGGGTGCCGCCCGCGTAGCCCCCACCTCTGCGCCCATCAGCCCGAGCTCTTTTCCCCACAGAGGCGCGCGCATCGCCCCACGCTGGCAGTCACTTGTTTCAGCACTGGCTAATCACCAACGTGTTCTGTTAAGTGAGATTCATGGATGCTGATTGCATTTATTGCATAAATTACTTCATTATTAAAATCAGGTCATTTGAGCCCCCAAACCATTAACATGAAGGTTATTAACATAATTTCATAAGCTAATAAATCAAGCACAGGAAAGGAATTAAAGGGTTCTTAGTGATAAGTGTTTCTTCAGAGATTAAGGAACACAATTTTCTTATGCATATATTAACATTTTATGAGTGGGTTCACGCAAGAGCAGTTTTTTCTCTCTGCGCACATGACTCGGACTCTGTCTTCATGCTCGCCCTCTGAAGCTCTTTTCAAAATTAAGCGTGGTTTTTTTCTTTTCAAGTGACTGTAAAGCAGTTTTCAATGGAATCTGTTAGCCTTCTGTAATACGCACCAGCTACAAGATTCTTAGCTTTTTCCACTCCTTCGACGGCAAAATCTTTGGAGTAGGGGGAGGAGGCAAGGTAAAGGCGGAAGGAAAAATACCTCGGATTGGTCTTAGATAATGCAATTTTCATTCTAGGTGAATTTCAGAAGCATCCTAGTCTTAAAAGGTTCTAGTGGAGTTCTAATTATCTCTCTAATTACAATACCTACTGAGGTTAAGTGTTCTTATCAAATGGTGCATTAAAGATGGGTTTTATTCCCAAGCTGGATCTAATAGGTTGAGATACCGGCCCCCGAACACACAGAAATTGGTTCTCTCGTTCATTCCACTTACCAGATAGTGAAAGATTCTGAGGGTCGGAGCCATCATTATCCAGTGCAATGGTGTTGCCTAGAAACGGAGATAAGTTCCAATGTAAATTAGACTGTAACAACTTTATCCTTTGTGTAATTTGTGTAATGTTTTTAGCAAATAGTGACTGATGGGTCATAATTGAAATACGTGGCATGTTAGCAAACACTGAGTGTGATTTTACAGAATTGGGGAGATGGGTGGGACTTGCAGTTCCTTCTAAGAACAAATGTAGTGACCACACCGTACTTTTCCTCTACATCTTCAGTGACGGTGAGTATTCCCTTGAACAAGGCACTGATTTCCCCGGACCTCCTCCTACCAGCCTGCTTTTAAACACCTCGTTGCTCTTAGGAGAGAAAAGCATTTCTCAGCGTGGTTTACAAGCCCCACGTGGTCCGGCCTGCCCAGCCTGTTGGTCCAGCCTTCCGTCACAGCTTGCTTGCTATGCTACTTGCTTTTACTTCTTCCGAAGCACCACTGCCTCCCCACCACAGGGCCTTTGAACAGGCTTCCCTCGCTGATTACAATGCCCTTTTCTGCTCTTTGAGCCCACAGACTCCTGTTCATTCTTCAGATCTCAACTCAACAGCCACTTCCTCCAGGAAGCCTTCCCTGACCTCTCTGATTAGGCCAAATCTTCCCTCGCGGTGGCAATACCATGAATGTCTCATTTGAATACTTGTCATAGTTGGCATTTTTACTTTAAAAAATTTTTTAGTTGTGGTCATGTCTTCATGGTTAAAAAAATTATAGTGAAATCAAATGTTATATACTTGGCTGTCTAGCTTTGATTCCCATTTGCATATATTCCATAACATCACCCTCTGGAGATACACTTTTTTTTTTTTATTGGTTTCTTATTTATCTTTCCGGTATTATTTTTGCAAGGACAAATGCAATTATATAACCTAAATATATATCTTGATTTCCCTCCTTTTAACACAAAAGGTAACGCACCTTAGACATGGTCTACATGATGGTTTTTCCTCCCTGACAATATATTCTGGAGCTTATTCTGTATTGAGACATAAAGAACTAACTTTTCTCCTTCTTTTTATAGCTGCATACAATTCCACTATGTAACTCTTCCATTGTTTATGAAACCAGTTCCTTATACTAGCAATTAAATTGCTTTCAGTCTTTCACTGTTACAAGTAATGCTGCAATTAATAACCCCATGTGGGCATGCATGTCTCTCTCTGTTATTGAGGCATGTGCAATTTATTTGTAGAGTAAATGCCCACAAGTAAGTAGGAGTTCTGGGTTCAAAGGATGAATGAGTGCATCAGTAATTTGGGTAGATTTCACCAGATTCCCCTCCCTATGAGCTGTATCACCTTGCAGCTTCATTAGCAAAACACGATTGCCCATTTCTCCCCGGCTTCACAATGGCATTGTCCAACTTTGTGACTGGGAGGTGACACATCGTCCTCAGTGCAGTTTAAATGTGCATCTTTCTTATTTTGATTAAGATTGACTCTCTTTTTGTATGCTTTATATTTTGGGTGTGTATAAAGTGTATGTTACGTTCCTTGCCCACTTTCTACTGCGTGCGTAATCTCTTCCTCCCTGTTATCTAGGTGCTTTTTATTACAGAAATTAGCCATTTATCTGTGATAGGTATTGTAAATATTTCCCCACTCTGTCATTCTTACGACTTTCCATATGGTGATTTTGGAGAGTCGGAATCTATTGCCCCTGCTGAGACACTAATATTACTAGGGAGGGCCAGTCTCTCATCTCTTTTGGCGCTGCTATGGTCCCCAAACCTTCTTTTTTTTCAATCTGTAAAAAAAAAAAGGTGAGCCATGATGTAGATGGTCTCCGGGCCCCTCATCTCTGAAAGTCAAGAGTACTGTTTTCTTACATTCTGGTTTACTAAGTTTCCCTCTGCCTCTCTAAGCTCGGGCCCTAGGGCACACATATCACTGGGAAATGTGGAGCCTAACATGACGTCACCTGGGACGTGCCTGGAAAAGCTCCCTCCCCTAAGGATTCAGCCTAATTTTCATTTGAAGTTTCACCGTCAGTGATACATTCTGTCTTAATTCCTATGGACTTTGTTCAAGTCCTTGTTACCAGTTCTCTGGAACTTAAGCCTCTCTCAACATTTGTCTCCCTGGATCCTGTCTCTTCAACCTCCAGCCTATATTCTGCCCCCAGACGACATTTCTTATAGGATAGTCTTGATCGGGCCACTTTCCCGTCCAGCTTTCCTGTATTGCCCATTTTGTTCAATAATAAGCTTTCTGGTCCCCTCCTTATGCTAAGGTCTCAAACGTGTTCAGCTGCGTCTCATTAATGCTGTCGCTGATACCTTCTTTCCCCCTCACGTGGGCGCCGTGCCTCATGCACCTCAACGCCCTTCCCAGGCTGCTCCTTCCGCCTGCCGTGTCCTCCTTTTATCCAGTCTGATTCTGCCTACAGAGTATTGCCCATTTCTCACCATCCTCCTCTGAAGCTGGCCTTGAGCACTGACTTCCCAGGGACCTCACAATACTTTACGTATTTCTTTAAAAGATTGTATTTATTCATTTGACACAGAGAGAGAGAGAACACAAGCAGGGGGAGCGGCAGGCAGAGGGAGGGGGAGAAGCAGGCTCCTCGCTGAGCAGGGAGCCCGATGCGGGGCTCCATCCCAGGACCCTGGGATCATCACCTGAGCCGAAGGCAGAGGCTTCACTGACTGAGCCCCCCGGGCACCCCCCTCACAGTACTTTTAAAAAAAGATAAAAGATCAGGGCTTCCTGCATGGCTCAGTCGGTTGAGCATCCAACTCAGGGCCCTGAGATTGAGCCCCATGTCGAGCTCCCTGCTGAGCACTGACCAAGCTCAGGTGCTCTCTCTCTCTTCAAAAAAAGATAAAAGATCATATTCTGTGTTTTTCTTGAGAGGTATGTGCGTGGCTCTCTGTCTGCCAGAGTATGATCTCTTTGAGGGCGGAAAGGTATTCCTTTCCATCCTTACAGGGTTCTGTAAGAAGTAGTCTCTAAGGAATTCATTGAAGCAACACTCACTGCTGGGAACTTTAATTTTAAATTAATTTGCACAACACTCCTGGGATGGATAGCCACTTAAGACTTACATAGATAAGGGTTAGTTTAGAAGAATTGGGTTTTTTCTTAACATTAGTGTGCACGTGTGTTTGGGGGGGGGGTCTGTGCTTGTGTGTGTATGAGAGAGAGAGGACATGTTCATAGGAGGGAACGGTGTTGAGAGGGAGGGAAAATATGTGTAGAGGTTAGGAGTAAAGGGCACTAAGGAGAACATCTTCTACTTTGCATTGTGCCCAAGAGCACCTCTGCTCATTCCTGAAGGTATCCTGTCTCATCGTCATACCAAAGTATAATCTTCCCATCTCTTCGATTCTGGATGAAATTTATCCATGAAAACTTTTCTAGTTAACTGGCAGCCATCGGCCACCTTGTATCACTCTGATAGGTTAATCCCCATTCTGCCCAGGTGTGTCAAGACCTTATTGACACAGTCTGCTGTATCTTGAAGCTGTCCTTTGTCTTATCTCCTCTTTGGATTGTCCTCCCTGGTAGTATTTCCTGTTTAATCTTGTAGCCTTTCTAGAGAACTAGCTCAGGAATATCTGAGAGTGGAAGAATTCTTTAGGATTTAGGAGTGGGTCAGAGCCAGCCTCCCCCACGGCTGCCCCCCGAAAGGAGGTTACATTTTCCTCAGCTTCCTTACATCTCAGTGTGGCCATGTGACTGAGTTCTGGTCAATGCGATGTAACCAGAAATGCCACATCTAACTTCCAGAATGGGCTTTTGAAGTACGAAGCCTCCCCCTTTGGGCCTCTTTCTCCTTCCAGCTGAGAGGGATGCCAGGGTGATGAGTAAAGCTGTAGCAATTGTCTTAGACTCGGAGGGGGAACCCCTAAAGCTAAAAATAGCAGCAAAGCGAGATACCAAGAGCCTGAGTCTGTGATCAGACTTTCTGAAGAGGCGCTTAGAGACCGCCTACCTCCAGACGTCTTATACTTGAGAAATAAGACGTCTGTCTTGTGTAGGTCTTCATGATTTAGGGCTTCACTGTTCCCAGCCAAACCTAATCCTGAGTACGGTCAGAGGAGAGAGCAGAGCGGGGAGACGTACGAGGAGCCCTCAAGCAAGACCCAAACCGATGCTCTGCCTGGATAACAATAATTTACAAATCATTAAAAGGGAGAAGAAGAAGATCAAAATTGCATGCGCAAGGGCACGTTCCCTTCTCCTTGGTGAGAGCAGAGTGCAATCTTGACCCGTAACGCAGGTCAAACGCTCTAGAAGCTAAAGGAGTACCAGACCCCTGAAGCATGAACAAGAGGGAGACCACAGAGGGTTAGGGAAGCTGGAATGCCATGCGGACTGGCGTTTTAGGCCCTCGGTAGCCGGCTGCAGGACGTATGAGATGCAGAATTTGGTCACGTGGTGCCTCCATTCCTCAACCACGGAACTGATTTTGTTTATGGCAACTAACATATTAAAATAGAATTTTAGTGATAGAACCTCTCCTTATTTAAGGAGAGGTTCCTTATTTATTCCCAGGAATTTGAAAGAAGAGAGCAAAAAAATCCCGGTCTGTTGTTATTCCACAGAGCAGGCTATCCAAGGAAATTCTTGCCAACAATGCAGTGACCTGGGCGTTACATTCCAGGAGAGAAAACGAAGTCTGGAAAGGAAAGCGATCTGCCCTAAACCACCCACCTACTTGGTTACTCACTCCTCTTGAGGCTCCTGGGCTAGTGCTCTCTCCTCAGCACCATACGGTCGGCCGCCTTCATCCCCTGTCCATGAGGGATATTGGTTGTGCCATGGAAAAGTGGGGGGTCAGGGGGAGAGTGGAATGGAATATTCAGCTCTGCCATAGGGTTATAAATAACCAAACATGGAGCTCTCACCTGTGGCCCACAAAAGAGAACTTCAGCTTTCAAAATGTTTGTAAAGAAACATCCTTTCACATTGTGTGTCTCTCTGACCGTAAGAAATGGGTTTCGCATGAGAAAATGAGGAAGAGCAGTGCCAGGCAGCACCGATGTCCTTCCATGTGGTCTGGAGCAGTGACAGTTTGAAAAGTACTGCTTGGGATAATGAAGTGGAAAAAATAAATATGAGGATCACCTGGGTGGCTCAGTGGGTTGAGCATCTGACTCTTGGTTTTGGCTCAGATCACGATCTCAGGGCCGTGAGATGAAACCCCACGTCGGGCTCCACGCTCAGTGGGGAGTCTGCTTGAGACTCTCTCTCCCTCTCTGTCTGCTCCTCACTCCCTCTCAAATAAAGAAATAAACCTTAAAAAAGAAAGAGAAAGAGAGAGAGAGAGAGAGAGAGAGAGAGAGAGAGAAAGAAAGAAAGAAAGAAAGAAAGAAAGAAAGAAAGAAAGAAAGAAAGAAAGAAAGATGACTCACATATCCTTGGTCCTAGATGGTAATTTCCTAAAGCACAGAGCTCTTCAAACAATAATACTGCTATTTAAAACAAACAAACAAACATGTTGTTCCTTTCTACTAAACTTTTCGGGGTATTTCCTACTCATTACAAATTTCTGACGCCTGTCTGTGCGTGAGGGTACTAAGTCCAAGTTGGCTCTAACAAATCCTGCTGTCATGGGAGGTGTGCTTTTCCCCAGGTTCTCTTCAGGGAGAGTGGCCCAGCTTAGAGTCTCAGGTTTTTAACACTGAAAGAAACCTCGTAGTTCATATGTCAGTAATCCAGTCCCCTCATATATAAAGGAGGCAATTCGAGGTCTTAAGGAAGATTGTGCCCAAGGTCACAAAGCTACCTGAGGTTTTCCTAAGTATCTCTTCCGTGCCTTTCATATCTTTGCAGAACAGATTAAAAAATACATTTTTTCCCTCCCCTTCTGTTTTCTCAGCCACCAGCATTCCAGCTGAGGCCCCACCGTTTGGAATCATAAATATGGCACAACGAGGTATGACTATTTACAACTTATCAAATGATGATGGTTATTTTTTGGCACTCTGGAGGAGCAAAATGTAGCATCCCAGCTCACTCTCACTTTTGCTGTCAGCTCTCCATGCACGGGTCGAACCGGCTGTTCTTTGCACTGAGGTGTGTGTGTGTGCGGATGTTATGTGTTAACAGCTAATTAGTAGCATCACCGAGCAGAAGGAGACCTTGCTAACACAACCGAGTCTCTGTGTCACAGCGTCGCTGGGCGCAGCTGCTTCTCTTAGATGTCAACAAACCCCAACACAACAGAGACACGGCCCCGGGGTTGGAGACGTGGGCGGAGAGCGGCCCACGACCTCATCCAGAGCCTGCCAAGTAGCCGTGTTGGCCGTTGGTCTGAGCAAAGTGCTAGAAGCCTGTAGGCCTCTCGTGACCCGGCACCAGCTCCCCACGCCTCTTTCAGATACTCGCGTGGAATGAACTGCGGGCACCAAAGGAGACCGCACGTGTTCGTGAAAAGAGTCACCGTGCTAGGAGAGAGAAACTGAATTGTAGCCACCACTCTGCCTCTCGCTAGGTGAGGGTCCCAACCCCATGCACCTGCACAGTCAACATTGGACGTGGCCTCACTTTCATTCCTGGGACAGAAGTTACCAGAAATCGCGTGCTTTCCAGGGAGAAGGAGAGAGAATGTCCTTTAAAGGGTGATAAAATCCACACCTCGTCTACCTAATTTATCTGATCAATAACAGAGAGCATCACTGGGACCTAAAATAGCCAAGTTCTAGTTGATGACTCTGGGGAATTTGATATTTTACCTTCGTTGAAACTGATTTGAGTGGGTGCTTTCCTGTTTCAGTTTAGACGTCTAGAATGGGAAGTGAGCTTGTTTTCCCAGCTTTGGATTGGAAAAACAGCTAATGAATTCCCCAAGTATTTATTCAGCGCCGGTTCAACAGGCCCGGGCCTGCGCTCCGAGGCTGGGAAGAAAGCTCCGACCGACACAGTTCGAGAAGTTCACACTGAAGGCATCATGCAGTTCATCCAAATGTCCTCTCGAGTACCGGCTCGGGGCCGCAGAGAAGGCTGCTTTGACATTCCTGTTTTGAGATTGCCACGTGGTAATTGCCGCTGTCACTGCATTATTTTTTTTTTCCTTCACAGAGAATACAAAAAGTTCTGAACTCTTGTTACTGGCATTTAATGAAAACTAATAGAAACTGACTATCATGCAGAACCCAAAGAACAGAACGGCCCTTGTAAAAACAAACCATAGGGACTTCTAGTTAAACGGGGCAGTTTAGAGAAAAAAATGACTGTACCTCCAATCCTTCTCAAACTCCCACTAAGATGACGGGGAGAGAAAGGGAAAGCACCCAGCCATAAGGACTTGGAGAACAAAGAGGAAGGAGCAATATTTTGAAAGCCTGAGAGGAGACGGATGGGCAGGGACTGACTTAGGAGGGCAAGAGGAAGCTGAGTGGCAGAGCGCCTGCAGGAAGTGAAGCCAACCACGGGGATGAATGGGGCCGCAGAAGCCTGGGCAGTCTCCACCCGAGTGGCACCAACGGCCTCCTCGGGGCTCGGGGCGGGACTGCGACTGGGAGGAGTTGTTCAAAGTCTGTAGAAGCAGCAGCTCCCCCGAGATCTCCCACAGCATCCCTTCCCTCGCTAGTACAAGACAGGAGCTTTATTCTCAAGAGAGGTTGAGCAGGAAGATCCTGGACGGGGACCACTGGGCACAGCTGAGGGCACCCGTGACCCACGGCAGCCAGGGACACTGAGGGGGCTCTGCACACCCCGCCGCAACACCAGCGGCACCGTCGCACTCTTGCTCCTAGAAACCTAGCAGCCAGGCTCGCAAATGCACCGACAGGAGAGCAGAGGCTTCCTTGGTAAACTGATCCCCCAAACTACAGCGGTAACTGTCATAAGCAGAATGGTGTCCACGTCCTGATCCTCGAAACCCGCGCCTATGTTAGATCACACAGCAAAGCGGAGACATGGGGCAGGTGGAATGGAGATCACGAGTGAGCTGCCCTTGACATAGGGAGAGTGTCCTGGGTCGTCCGGCTGCACCCAGCGTGATCCCCAGGGTTCCGAACAGCAGAGACGAGGCAGACGAGGTCAGAATGATGACGGGAAAGGACCTGCCCCACTACCGACGGCTTCGAAGATGGATGGTGGGAGCCGAACCCCAAAGAGTAGGGGGGGCTTCTAGAAGCTGGGAAAAGGAAGAAAAGGGATCCTTCCTGAGAGGCTTCACCCAGCGAGACTGGAACAAACTCCCGAGGTGCAGAACTGGAAGCCAGACTGTGCTGTGTTAAGGGGCCAAGTCTGTGGTCATCTGTTGCTGCGTCAACGGAGAACTACGCAGATGCTGCCCCTGATCAGTGAGTCCCATCACTGCGAGTCCCACCCGTACTCTCGGGGCTGCCGGTGTCGGTTTACAGCATCCAAGAAGTAACACGTATTTGAGGGAAATATCTAACACAAAAGGCAAAGTTCAAAATTAATAGATATCACAGCGGGAGGAGACCATGTAGGGACCAGAAGAAAATGTAAAGAACAAGTAAGCAAACCAACCGACCAACCAGTCCTCAGAGAAGTAAGAGAGAATATTGTTTCCATGAAAGTAGAACAAGAACAGAGCACCTTTAAAAAGGAACACCCCCAGCTTAGTGGCTCTTCGAATTTAAAGACATAACAGAGTAAATAAATACTAAGTTAAAAATGCAGAGAAAAAGTTTAAAAACTTCCCCAAAAGAGGCCTATGGCAAGCCGTGGACATGGGCCCGTATTAAAGGTATCAAGAATAAGTCCCACTTTGGGACACCTGGGTGGCTCAGTCGGTTACGCGTCTGCCTTCGGCTCAGGTCATGACCCCAGAGTCCTGGGATCGAGTCCTGCATTTGGGCTCTCTGCTCAGCCGGAAGTCTGCTTCTCCCTCTGCCTGCTGCTTCCCCTGATTCTGCTCTCTCTCTCTCTCTGGCAAATAAATAAATAAAATCTTAAAAAAAAAAAAAAAGAAGAAGAAGTACTACTTTAAGAGATACAAAGTAAAATTTAGAAGAAAATAAGAGGTTAAAACTGATTACTATGCTTAGAAACACTTATTAATCCAGGACAAAATTAGGTAAAATATACCCCAAATAGTGCATGTAACCAACAGAGAGGTTGTTTGTGTGGTTGCCCACGCCCAGGGAGAAGGGGCTACTATGGCAGTCTGCACAGCGGCGGCTCACGAGCTTCCAGAGCGTGGTGTGAGGTCCGGCCCAACACAGGGCACTGCCCCATACTGTACTGACCTACTGCTGGCCTGCAGGCTTCTCGGTAGGTCTGGCAGAGACAAGATCTACGAAGGCCGAGTGGGGTGACCAGAGACAAATACAAGGAGGAAAGCTTCGATGGCCAACCGGGTGCTTCCACTTGCTGCTTGAATGCAGGCCTCGTCAGGACCACCAGTGGAAATGGTTTTGGGGGGCCCTGACGGCACCAAGCGATCCCCTGGCTGTGATTCCGCTAAGCAGGGAATTCGTTGGAGGCACACTGTGGGTCACGTCATTGCAGGTGGTGCATGTCACCTCACAGAGGGGAAGAAAGATGCTCATCAGAAACAATTCTCTCGCTCCATGAAGAACGACATACATTCCAGACCTGACGGAAGAAATGTCTAAGAAAACTCACACTGCTCTATGGGAGAAACCGGTCTGCAAGACGAAGCCTAAGTAAGAACTTCAAAAGAGGGGGCAAAATCTCACTCAGAAGAGAGATCATATAACTCAGAAGAGGGCAAACCTCCTCAGAGCTCAGGCGCCAGCTCCTGAGAGATAAGCCAAACCACAATTTTCTGTGAACGTTTTTCAGATAAAGACAAACTTATTGGTCAAGCAGCTAAGAAGAGAGAGAAGGGAAAAAAGGAAGGAAGGAAAGAGGGAGGGAAGGAAGGAAGGAAAGGAAGGAGAGAGGGAAGGAAGGGAAGGAAGGAAGGCCTTCATGAAAGTAAAGCAAACACTTTTAAAATAAGAGAAAAATGAGAAAAGGAAAAGTTTCTATAAAGGATACCCACCAGGTGTCCCAGAACAAGGTAGAAAAGTTGCTGGACCTAGAGTCAAAAAGCCTACAGCAGGAATCAAAGAAAACCCCCAATGAGATACATCATTGTGTTTTTTCAGAAGTCCCGTAGTAGAGGTGATTCTTAAAGAAACTTCTAGAGAAGAAAACCTGATGATGGACAAAGGACCAGGCATCAGGATGCTCTCCGAGGTTTTAAAAGCAATACTGGAAGATAGAAGAGTGCCTGAACAACTCTGGAGAAAGCAGTTTCCCCCATAGAATCTCCGAGCGAGCAAAGAAGCCTACAAGTGGGATAGCATCTGCCGCCATTCAGGGTCTCAGAACATTGGCTCCCATGCACTGCTTTTTCAGGGATTTACTAGAGGTTATGTTCCTCCAAAAGGAGGAGAAAACTCAGAGAGCAGATGCTCTCAGCCGAGAAACAGGACATTCTACAGAAGAACGCAGCCAAGAGAAGCTCCGAATGAGTACTGTGTAACGGGTCCAAGGAATAGCCCATCCAGGTTGGAATAGAGGGACAGAGGGTTCAGAAGGGGTGCATCCAAGGGGGTGGGGGAAGCAATTGATGATTCACCTGTTGCATTGGTCCTTAGGAAATGCACACTTCACTGCAGAGAGCTTCCTTGGAGCCGAGTGAGTGGCGAGTGCATTTGAAAAACTAAACAAACAATTCAAAACGTTTCTTTACTCCAAGGATGGGAGCCGAAATCCATATATATAAAAGAAAATCTAATCCTAGTCCAGTATGAGCTCTCATTTACCAAAGTGACCACCACTATCACGGGGCAAATACCGAATACTGACGGAACCCTGGCTGACGCTACAGGATATGTTTATGGCAGTGTGAAGAGAACGGTGGTGAGGAGCGCAGACGCGTGTCGGTACCATTTGTTGTGCTGGATTGCAAAAGTGACCGCAGCCCTCTTCTCCCATAGCCTTCACAAACTGAAGCCTAGCATCTCCCGTCAGGAGGCGGAGTTCATTTTTCCTCCCCTCAAACCCAGCCGGTCTTGTGCGAGAATGCAGGGGGAGGACCGGTTCTGAGCCCGGTCCTCTAGAAACTTCACGGGCTCCCTTTTGTACCGTCAAACCCTGACCATCCCCCTCATGCTGTGTGCGAGCCCAGCACAGGCTGCTGGAGGATGAAATAAGCCACAGCGTGGGGCGCCTGGGGGGCTCAGTCAGTGAAGCGTCTGCCTTTGGCTCAGGTCATGATCCCGGGGTCCCAGGATCGAGTCCTGCGTCGGGCTCCCTGCTCATGCGCTCTCTCTCTCTCTCTCTCTCTCAGATAAATAAAATCTTGAAAAAAAGAGGCCATGGAGCATGGAAGAGCCACCCTAGCTGAGGCCACGTGAGTCAGCCGGCCAAACCGGTAACCGACCCCAGCTGCATGAATGAGCTCAGCCAAGTCCAAAAGGATCGCCCAGCCCAGCCCAACTGCTGATCCACAGAACTGTGAGTAAATAAACGGAGGCTTTCGGCTAACATGTTTTGGAGTGCTTGGCCACACAGTGCAAACCAATATTGTGTGTGATGTGCATGCGTGTCTACAGGAAGGTGTTCATGCAAACGCCGTTCTTATGACCTGTCCTGGGAAATCAAGACACCTACATAAGTCTGGAAAAATCAAGCAATACGGTAGAAGCAGGTTATTTAGAAACACGGGGACAAAACCGTGAATGGATTTTGAAGGGGATCTCCGTGGAGTGCAAATCAGGGGTCAGAGGGGACAGGCTAGAGGCTTTTTTTCATGACAGGCTTTCTTATAATTGTCTGATTTTTTTTTTTTTAAGTCATGGACGCATTTTGCTTTGATAAAATTGCAAAAGAAAAATAACTGACCTTCCCAGTTACTGCTAGTCAGCTGGGGCAGAGTGTCCCCTGCCAGCAAGAGTCACGTGTTCAGCACACGCCTCGGTGGTTTCCCGCTAAGACCGCGCCGCAGCCCAGCCCGTTTTCCCCTTCGAGTAGCACTCGGTGTCCACGCTCGCCTGCGTGTGCTTAGTCTGCAGTGGGGGGACGGCAGACAGTGCCTGGAAACGCCGGAGGCCGGTCTCGGGCGCCGCAGGTGTTCCCCGAGTTGGTAGTCTCGGGGCCCACGGAGTCAGCTAAGGACTGCAACCATGCAAAGCAGTGGGACGCTGGCTGCCGCCAAAATCGGGGCATGGAAAAACTGGGTCATTAAAAATCATTCTGTGGTAACATTGTGAATTGGCATGAATAAAAAGTGGAGCAAATCACCATTATTCAACAGGGTGCAGTGGCATTGAAAAAACTGCAGACACACAAACACACACACACACACACGAACATACACGATGGTAGCAGAAATGGCTATTGTCAGATGATCCCTCTCTTCCCTGATAGAACTCTCTGTGCTTTACATGTATTTTTCTCTTTGTAATTATTATTCTCACGTGTGTTTATTACACGTGTTTATTAAATTCCCTCTCCCCGGTGAGGCTGGGAAGAAGCAAGCAGTGTTAGAAAAGGCACAAGGGCGCCTGGGTGGCTCAGTCGGTTACAGCCTCTGCCTTTGGATCAGGTCGTGGTCTCAGGGTCCTGGGATCGAGTCCCGTGTCGGGCTCCCTGCTCAGGGGGGAGCCTGCTTCTCCCTCTCCCTCTGGGCTGCCCCCAGCTTGTGCTCTTTCTGTCTCTCTTTGTCAAATAAAATCTTAAAAAAGAAAGGAAGGAAGGAAGAAAGAAAGAAAAGGTGCAGAAGGTAAACGTGAGATACTAAGCTGACGTGTTTATCGGTCAGAGGAGGTTAGGGAATGCCATAGCAACAAAACCCCGAATCTCTGCGACTTCACCTCTCAGGTGAGGTGAAGTCCCGAGGGGGAGTCCCGGTATCCAAGTCACTCTAGAATCTGTGCCAACACACGCTGCCCTCCCCCACATCCCCTCCACGCTGAAGGGGGGGCAATGCCATGCACCCGTGTACCCACGAGGGGAACTGGAGTATTCAGGACACAGTCCATCTCAGTCCAGGGTTCTCCTCGCCACTCACCATTGTTGTACGTCACCTAGAACATAAACCAGTTGTATTTATTTTTATCCAAACATGGGCTCTTTTCCTAGACATGTTTTACTCCCAAAAATTATTATGCTTTAAAGGCAGATCCTGAATCTGGCTCGAGAGGGAGGGCCTGGGAGGTTATATGAGGTACGAAAGTTATGTAAAGTAGTGTGGTTTCCTTTTTTTTCTTCCTGCGGTTTGATGATGGAGCACAGTATTTGCAGACCGATCCTGGTCTTCCTTAAGTGGTTTCTATAACAAGATAATTTTATTTCACCTAATCACTGGCCAATTATTTTTGCTTCCAAGTAGAACCTTGTTTTTGCCTGAATTTTGAAGATCGTGAATTTAAGCGAACACCACTTTCGGCCTGTTGAGGAAATGACCCCAGGTGGCCTGGAAATAGCCATGCTAATGCATAAATGAGAAAATTTCATTTATGTAAACCTTGGAGCTGCCGTTGTGCTTTGAGAAGGAGAGGGTAAGGTGAGCAGGGTCTGAAGATGTGGACAAGCAAAATACAGTTTTCAGATAAAACATGTGGTGTGGGGAAGGAGTAGAGTTTGTTTCCATCTCTGGGGGCTATGGAAGGAAACTTATTTTCCTGCGTTTATTTGTGAGGAACTTTGGCGATAAGCACTGGGCTTTTCTCTTGCAGAGAGATGGAAACAGAGAAGCAGGGGTTCCAAATCTTTAGCTAAAGTCTCCAAACCTTTTGATCCTGCAGCTTCTACACCTTCTTGCTGCAATCCAAACAAGCAGAAGGCTGAAACCATCTGAACTCTTTATAGCATGGGAGTAAGAAAAAACACATGGCAAGGAAACCGGCTGAAACCAGGCACACCTTCCAAAGAAAAGCAGGGCCGGAATGTCACGGGGTTCGGACCGATTTCAGCCCATTTCTTAACTTCTCTAAAACACATGGCACATTCAGGCAGGAATAAATTTTGCTACGATGAACCACTTACCTAGTAACTTTGCTCCTTTTGAAATCTGCGATCCTTATTATAGAAGGTTCCAACTGGTCTGAGTGATAAGTAACGTGGTCTTCAACATGGACTAAATTCTCCAGTCAAAACGTTAGAATGGCTAAATAGAAAAAAAATACTAGACTCATCTATATATATATATTTTTTTTTAAAGATTTTTTTCATTTATTTATTTGACAGAGAGAGAGAGAGATCACAAATGGGCAGAGAGGCAGGCAGAGAGAGAGGGGGAAACAGTCTCCCCGCCGAGCAGAGAGTCCAATACGGGGCTCAATCCCAAGACCCTGAGATCATGACCCAAGCTGAAGGCAGAGGCTTTAACCCACTGAGCCGCTCAGGCGCCCCCATCTATAATTTATCTACAAGAGATTCACATCAGATGGAAGGACACACAGGCTGAAAGTAAGGGATGGAAAATGATGTTTCATGCAAATGGAAACCAAAAGAAAAATGGGGTAAGTCAACTTATATCAGACAAAATAGACTTTAAAACAAAGGCTATGGGGCACCTGGGTCGCTCAGTCATTAAGCGTCTGCCTTTGGCTCAGGTCATGATCCCAGGGTCCTGGGATCGAGCCCCACATTAGGCTCCTGCTCAGCAGGAAGCCTGCTTCTCCCTCTCCCACTCCCCCTGCTTGTGTTCCCTCTCTCTGTCAAATAAATCAAAATCTTAGAAATAAATAAACCAAAGGCTATAACAAAAGACAAAGCTGGACATTACATGACAAAAAGGGGTTAATTCAACAAGAAGATATAACATTTGTAGATACTTATTTATCCAGCACAGGAACCTATAAAGCAAGTATTAACAGACCTAAAGAGAAAAATGGACAGCAATATAATAATAATAGGAGACTTTAATGCCTCATTTACATTAACATATAGATCACCCAAATAGGAAATAGGAAATCAATAAGGAAACATCAGCCTTAAATGACACATTAGACCAGATGGACCTAAGAGATATATGTAAAACATTCCATCCAAAGCAGTAGCATACACGTTCTGCTCAAGGGCACATGGAATGTTCTCCAGAATAGATCGTATACTAGACCACAAAACAAGTCTCAATAACTTTAAGAAGACTGAAATCATATTACGCATCTTTCCTGACCACAGTGGTATGAAACTAGAAATCAATCATAAGAAGAAAACTGGAAAAATCATGAATATGTGGAGATTAAACAATATGCTACTGAACAATCAATCTTGGTCAACCAAGAAATCAAAGGAGGAAAAAAAAAACCTTGAGATAAATGAAAATGGAAATATAACTTACCAAAATCTATGAGGTGAAGCAAAAGCAATTCTGAGAGGAAAGTTTGTGGTGGCATAGGCCTAATTCAAGAAACAAAATCTCAAAGAAACGATCTAACTTTATACCTAAAGGAATTTGAAAAAGAAAAATAAATGAATGCCCATGCTAGTAGAAGGAAGGAAATAATAAAGATCAGAGTGGAAATAAATGAAATAGAGATTAAAAAGATAATTAAAAAGATCAATGAAACTAAGAGCTGAGAAGATAAACTAAATCAAAAAACCTTCTCCAGATTCACTAAGAAAAAGAGAAAAAACTTTATTCTTTTGAATAAAATCAGAAATGAAAGAGGAGACATTATAACTGATACTGCCAAAATACAGAAGATCATGAGACCTACGAAAAATTATAGGCCAACAAATTGGACAACCTAGAAGAAATGGATAAATTCCTGGAAATACACAATCTTCTAAGACTGAATCATGAAGAAATAGAAAATCTGAATAGACCAATTACTAGTAAGAAGATCGAATCTGTAATCAATATACTCTCAACAAACAAAAGTCCAGGACCAAGATACTTGACCAGTGAATTCTGCCAAACATTCAAAGAAGGTTAATACCTATCCTTCTGAAACTCCTAAAAAACTGAAGATGTAGGAATACCCCCAAACTCATGTTATGAGGCCAGCATTACATGGATACCAAAATCAGACAAGAACACCACGATAAGAGAAAATCAAAGGCCAATTTCCCTTAGAAACAAAGAGATAAAAATCCTCAACAAAATATTAGCAAACCAAATTCAACAATATATCAGATAGATTGTACACCATGACTAAGTCTGATTTATTCCAGGGATGCAAGGATGGTTCAACATCTGCAAATCAACATGATACACCGCACTAGCAAAATAAAGGATAAAAATTCTAGGATCACCTCAATCGCATAAAATTCATATGTTGAAACTCTAACCCACAATGTGAGTGCAGGTGAGTTTGGGAGGTAATTATGTTTAAGTGAGGTCATGAGGTTGGAGGCCCCATAATGGGATTAGTGTCCTTACAGAAAGAGACTGGAGACTATGAAGCTACAACCAGAAGAGTGCTATTTGCAAATGAGGAAGAATGATCCTACCAGACATCAGATCTGCCAAAGCTTTAAGAACTGTGAGAAATATAGGTTTATTGTTTAAGCCACCCAGTGGTTTAAATGAATATGTGGGCACCCATGCATCCATGCATGATGGCTTCTCCCTGTCAACTCTGTCTTCCTGTTTGTCGTAGTGATGGAAAGACAGAACACAGGCATTCCCGTTTAGTCATGTGATGCCCAATTTTATGTGGGTGCATTTGCTCCTAAAGAATTGCATGATAAGAATTAAGTTATGACTCACCATGGATGACCCTCTTTGGTTTATCGTAAAACATTATATTCAGGAGATGTTTACTGTTAAATACATCATATGAAATGGTAAACATCCTAACTACAGTGTATCATGATGCTGGATTAATTAAACTTCTCTACCCAGCATTCTGACGGAATAGTAAGTTTGTAATTTTGTTGTTTTGTTTTGTTGTATTCAGTTTTTGGATGAGTCCTGTTATAACACTTGTTAATAGAACCGTGTGCAGCAAAGGGGATACAAGAAGCCTCACTGATGGCTGCTCTTCCCTGGAGAGAGTGCTTTTTTCATTCAAGACTGCCATTTAGAGAATTAAAACAGGTCTCAGAGTAAGACTTGAGTATTGAGCTAGCATAGCTGGGTCTGCTTCTGGATAAGAATGATCTCCTCCTCTTTGTATATATTTCACTTTGTGTTTTTTCATTCATGAATCTTCTAGCTCTGACAGCCATCTACAAAAATGCTGCCAAGATCATGAGTAAGACACCCTGAGCCCAAATTATTTCCCTTTAATTTTTTCATTCTAAAACTGAATGTTCTGAAGATTTTCTAATACTATCTGCCTTCCAAATGTGCAAGATTATCAAAATCCTTTGGGATTAGTTTTTTAAAAGACTAAGGGCCCAAGAAAATATAGAAAATGGAAATGACAAAAAAAAAAATAAAGAGGATTATGAGATTCAGGACATCTCTAAACAAGGAAACAAAAGGCAATATGGAAGTGTGTCAGGCAGTTGATTAATAAACATATGTTATTTTTCTGGAAAAAGGAAGTCTCAAAAGACTCCACCTCCCAGAGATTTTATTTTATTAGCTATGGTGTGGGTCCTGACTGTTGCATGTTTTTAAGCCTTGTGGGTGATTTTAATGATCAGCCATATTTGAGAACCAGTGGTTTAATTACCTGTATGAATTAAAAGATGTGGTAAATTCTAGGGAGACTTATCCTAAGATCCTTTGTTTTGCTTTTGTGAGCCCTTCTCTGGGGTGAATAAGATCCTGTCCAATAGTAAGCATACATAAATGAGGTTAATGAGAAGTACTTTGAGCTTTAAAGTGAAGACAGCCAGATTTGATTTTATTTGTTACTAACGGTCTGTCTTCAAACAAGTCATTTATTCTTGCAATCAGTTTTTTCTATCTGCAAAATGGATTTTGTAAGCAATGACCCTTACTTTATGGTTTTTGAAAACATGATTTGAAATGTATTTAGGCTGCAGGAGGTACATTAATTAAAACAGCTATGATTATTCATTGGCATATAACACAAAAGATCAAACTTGGTTCTCAGTATTTTCCCCCAAACATTTGTTTGCCTACTTTATTCATTGGTAGAAGATCCCTTTTATTGTTTACATACAAAATCATCCCAAGACTTAAGTCTGATGGAGATATAGACAAATGCAGTGGGCTACAGATATGTAATATAATATATATACCATAAAGATTGACACAGGAGCACCTGGGTGACTCAGTCGGTTAAGTGTCTGCTTTCAACTCAGGCCATGATTCCAGAGTCCCAGGATCGAGCCCCATGTCAGGATCCCCCCTCAGCCTGCTTCTCCTTCTCATCCTCACCCCTCTCATGCTTTTACTCTCTCACTCTCTCTCTCTCTCTCTCAAATAAACAAAATCTTTAAAAAAAAAAAAAAAGATAGGCACAACTATACATGGTTTCTCTGATCTCAAGTACAATTTCAAATTAACATAAAATATGTTCCATAAAATTATTTCTTACTGTTTTCAAATATGTCTTTTTTTCTTATTTAGATAATATTTCATTTTTAATGCATAGATATTAAAAGCATATAAAGCATTCTTTTGTTAATATTCTCTAAATAATAGGGCTAATTTCAATGAGACATAAAAAGAAAACTGTGGTTAATAACTAAGTATGAAAACATGGCTAGTTAGAATTAATCTGCATATGTAAACTTAATTAACATTTATTTTATTCAAATTGAGTAATTTGCATAAAATTTGAAGGGTATTTACTTTATGGCGTGTTTCCATTTTGTGAAAGCTCCGATACTTTATGAATATCACAATGACTTCAAACAGTTATTCTGAGATAATCAGGATATTACAATGATCGCTCAATTTTTGTGGTGAATTTATTTTCACAGACAATCATTATTCTGTAATCCATCAAGTGTGTGTAGGTTTGGTCTTCAGAGACAAATTTTCTATCTATACAAAATCTCGATGATCTAGAAAGATGGAAAGTGGTATCACCCAGCATTGAGCTGCTTTGCCAAGAGGATAACTTCTCGGATGAGTCCCTTATCTATCATGAGAAGAGGCACACATGTGGAAATCGTCTCAGGTCTAAGCCAGCACCATATGCATCTTGTAAAATACTGTCCTCTGAGACAGTGGAGAACAACTCTCTCTTCCCATCGCCACCCCATTTCCTGCAACTTCTGTGAAGTCACAGAACTTGGGGAAATAGTGGTGCTTCCTGGCCTAGATTTATCACCATCTGGGAACCAGAATGAGATGCCTGGGGATGCTACCACCACTTTTATCTGCCACATTCTCGGAAATTCGCCACCCACCGGGTCATTCTGGCCAACGCATGTCACCTCATCCACTGGGAAAAAGAAGAGAAATGATGGGGAAGAAGTCCTGCTCGAAAACCTCCCAGCCTGCTTCTCTTTGCTACCACATCCTGTGTTAGAATTCCCGAGGCTGGCTTCCAAGGCCATTGCTGATTCGGCCCCACCCTGCCAGTTTCCCTCCCAAGCCAAACTGGCCTCCATGAGCCACAAACAGACGGGATTGTTGCTCTTCCTCGTGATCCTTCCAGGCGGCAGCCCAAGTCTCAGATCTCATAGAAATCTTCCCTGAATCCTCCAGCTCGTACCACTATTCCTCCCCTCTGACCTCCCAATTTCATCTGTAACAAGTAATTTGGAACCTAATTATGGGCTAGCGTGGACTGTCCTTTGATTGTTTCACGTGTTAACTTTAATTCCCCCAATTAAATTGTAAGCTCCTTAGGATAACTTTTGTGACTAATGTCTATTTACTAGGCTTTCCTCACTATCCTTTTCCTTCAGTAACCATCAGACTGCTAAGAACACTAATAAGTGTTCAATAATTCATAGAATCTTAGAGTTGGAACTTTTAAATCCAGCTAATGGATGGGCAAATAAACTCTGCTGTAGTTGGGAGAGAATCACTTTCACAGCTCCTTCCTCCCTTCCTTCCTCTCTTCCTCCCTTCCTCTACTGCTTCCTTTCTTCTTTCCAGCCTCTCCCTCTTTTTTTTCTTTTAAAGATTTTATTTATTTATTTATTTATTTATGTATTTATTTATTAGGAAAGAGAGAGAGAGTGAGAGAGAACATGAGAAGGGACAAGGTCAGAGTGAGAAGCAGACTCCCCATGGAGCTGGGAGCCCGATGTGGGACTCGATCCCGGGACTCCGGGATCATGACCTGAGCCGAAGGCAGCCGCTCAACCAACTGAGCCACCCAGGCACCCCCAGCCTCTCCCTCTTCCTCCATTCATTCTTTTCGTCCTCTCTTCCCCCTCCCTCCCCGCTTTCCTCCTTCCTGCTCCCATATTCATGGGGAGTTGAAATCTCTTCACCGATGACAGTGATACAAAGTGCAAAGATTATGTTGGGGAAAAATGTTAAAGTGCTGAGAGAGCGCCTGCCTCCCTCTGGGGGTCACAGCTTTGCAGTCTCGGAAGGTCAAAGCAGATTGTTACTAAGGCTTATCTACCATTGGTTCAGTTGTGACAAATTGCTACAAATTCTTAGGGAGAAAATAACTAAGGTTGACTTAAAATCATATAGGGAGTTTATAAATTATACCATTTATGTCTTAACGGCTCATTGCTAAGAATATTTTTTGAAACTTTAGAAAAAGGGACACCTTTTTCTAATTCAAGCAGTTTTGCTTAGTGATTATGTTCCTGGGCTAGCACATGGAAGCCTCTTATATCTACTGTGTACCTAAAGTTTAGCACAGCATAATATTAATGCTATAAAATCTAACCAGATGAAAATGGATTTTTTTCAGAAAGCAGTAAAACCCTAAATCTGCACATTGGGACCATGGTAACCTGCCGCCTCTTACCTGCTTCTCTGTGCTCCCCTTACCCTACCATTCAAGCAAGAGGGGACACCCTCTTTCCCTGTTCCCTCCAAGCAAACTACATTGGGATGAGTGGTCACCTCGCCTCTCCCATGGTAACTGGGAGTGAAGTTTCAAGGAAGAGCGAGGAGAACTTGGGGGAAGGTTAAGAGAGCTCTATGTACCATAGGAACATTTTCTCATCTTGAGATGAGGATAAGTCATGCAACAAAAGGTTTCTGGATCATTCTCTTGGTAGGAGAGGCAATCTGAGAGATGATGCTTTGTCACCAACTTCTGGAACTTCTCGGACATTCTATCCCTTCCTGGGTTGTTGAGAGGATTAGAAATAGTGAATGTTGGGGCACCTGCGGGGCTCAATTGATTAAGTTTCTGACTCTTGGTGTTGGCTCAGGTCATGATCTCAGGGTTGTGAGATCTAGCCCTGCATCGGGCTCTCTGCTGGCTGTGGAGCCTACTCAAGATTCTGTCTCCTTCTCCCTCTGTCCCCCAACTCTCTCTCTCTCTCAAATAAATAAAATAAAATATTTTTAAAAAGAGAGTGCAGGGCACCTGGGTGGCTCAGTTGGTTGGGCAGCTGCCTTCGGCTCAGGTCGTGATCCCGGAGTCCTGGGATTGAGTCCCGCGTCGGGCTCCCGGCTCCATGGGGAGTCTGCTTCTCACTCTGATCTTCTCCCTTCTCATGCTCTCTCTCACTCTTTCCTAATAAATAAATAAATAAAATCTTAGAAAAAAAAAAGAGAGTGCATATAAAGTATCTCCTTGCGTAGTAATGACAATTACGAGTAGAATAAGTTTAGTATTTATTGAGAGCTTACTATTACTCTGAGATACTAATTAGATACTATTTGATATTAAGACCGATACTATGCTAAGCTGTTTCTTCTGTTGTCACTTTTAATTCTCGCAGGAACCCAATGGGCTGTTCTGGCCGGTTTATAGATGAGTCATGAAGTGGACACAGAAGGGGAAGGAAGGCCACTCAGTAAATATGTGACAAAGCTGGGATTCAGAACCGTGCAGTCTGATGTCACAGCCCAGCACCCTGGCTTTCCCTCTGACTGCCTGTAGGGCCAGTAGAACCCACACTTAGGACAGAGACCCTCTCAGAAAGTTCCGGACACATGCTTTGGTCGTTTCCAGCGGGTGGGTAAAGGAGAGGGACTGGAGGGAGAGTGTGTGTAGGAAGGGGGGAGGAAGGAATAGGAGAGTGGGGGGCGTGGGGGGTGGTCTCCTGACCATAGCCCCCCCCACCTACTTACACACCTGAGTGGAGCCCCGTGTGCTTCCGGGCAGCACGTCCTCCTGCCCAACTCTTCTCTGACTTCCGGTTCGCCCTGGCAGGCGCTTTAGCAACAGGGGCTCCTGCTGCCTTGATCCCACAGTTCTCCTGCTTTGCCGTCCTCGTAGCAAACCGAGCAGCTGGGCTCCACAGCCTTCCCCTTCGTCTTCCGCTTCAACCAGGGACAGGTCGACCCCCGAGGTCGACATCCCAGCAAAGCCAACAGCGCGTTGTTCCCAAACACCGCTGTCCACAGTAAAAATTACTGTTTTAGTAAAATCGCAGCCTCAGAGCACCACTGAGGCCTGGTTTCTAGAACAAAGGAATAGAAGCATCGGGGGCTTTTGGAAAGTGAGACTGTGCGGTGGGTGCTGGGTAAAGCTAAGGAGGCCGTCACGGGTGGGGTGGAAGAGAGAGGGGCGTTCTCTCTGCTTTCTCCCTCGCTCTCCTCCCTTTGCCACGTACCTGTGGTGCCGTGCGGGGCGTGCCTGAGCGCAGCAGCTGTCAGGGGAGGGGACTGGAGGGGCTCTAGGTCTGCTTACGTGTGAGGAATAGATATCAACCCCCAGTGAACTGCGCTTCACAAAATTCAAATGCCCCGCTGAACTTCGGAAAATTAGACACACGATTGCAGAATCAGTACGGGAAGAGCAGGGTTGACTGTTAATCTGGAAGGCACTCCTTCTAATCTCTTTTTATCCCATCCAAATAATGGGATCTGTGGTCATCACAGCTGTCCACTGCTCATTTGTGGTTTTATGATAACTTCATATTTGAGGGATCATCTTAGATTTAGATTGCTCTGGGTTCATGAATATAAAGAACCTCAGTGACTCCTGTACTTCGAGGCCAGAAACCGTAAGTAGAATAAAATCTGTCAAAATAAAAATAACAAGGCAAGACAAGCTTTAGGAATGAGCATTTAATTATTTCCAGTTCACTGTACTCACAGGTCATTTTCTTTCCTTCTTTCTTTCCTTCCTCCCTTTCTCTCTCTTTCTTTCTCTCTTTCTTTTTCTTTCCATCCCCCTCCTTTCTGTCTTTCTCGTGGGTGGGCAGTGATTTTGCCAATCTGTAGAGAGAGATAAAATAAGTTGTCACAGAAACATTAAATATTATAGCCAATAGCAGTGGAAAAATGAACAGGGAATTGGGTCAGAATTTTATACAGCTGAAAAATAATTCCATTGAGGGCGTGATAACCTTAAGACAGGAATTCTGGAGTGATAATGGGAATTGTTTTCAGGTAACCTTCAACTCCCAGAGAGCATATTGCAAAGAGAATGTACAGCTGATGGCTGCCTTTTGTGTAGAGAGGATTGGTTTATTGCACAAGAATTACTCACTCCCTGGCTGGCCGTTGGGCAGAGTTCTGGGGAACAAAATACCTCAGGACTGAAGTTTTGGGGATTCCACATCCCGCATCTATAAAAGGTGGGCAAGAGTTTAAAAAGGATTGTGTGAATAAGAATCAAAGCCATCTCTCCCCTTACCTGGAAAGGTATGTGCCATATGGGAGCAAGTCGTGATCCCTTTCCTGCTTAGGAAGTTTGCTGGCCATGGTGTGGAACCCAGAAGATGCTCTAGATTGGCCCACACACATACAGTGTGTTAACAGTAACTTCAAAGCAATATCCAGGCCCAAATAGCGAAAACCGTAGAATCCCTGCAAGAAACATATGTATTTTCTTCAACTGGTGTTTACTGTCAGGCTATTCCGGGCGACACATTGTGCTGGGTGCTGTAGCAAATGAGAAATGGAACTTGCCTACTTCTTGAGGAATCATAGCCCTACAAAGTGTCTCCTGGCTCTTGGTTTGCCAAGTAAATGTGTAGGACTGTGTCCCGCGAATGTAATGATGGGGAGGGATATCAACAAGGAACCTAAACACTAAACCCAAAGGAAATGAGCTTCCTAGAGGTAAACACTATGTAATTGAAACCACCAACAGCAAGCCTGTACTTTGCTTCTTGACTTATGGTAACCATTTTTTAAAAAAAAAGAAGATAATTAATGGAAGCAGAATGGTACAAAATCAACAATCACAGGGACCACTTTATGGGAAACTTCCTCCCCAAGCTCCTTGATTTGTGTATTCCACAGCTGTTTTCCCACTGCCCAAAAGGTAATTAAGAGGTGATAATGATATGTATCTTCCCTTATCAAAGTCATTAACACGTTATTATTGTTGTAAGGAGGCTAGCTATTGCCTGGTTGTGGAGATGAAGCTTTAGGCGAAAAGTCTTTATTGGTCCACCAGGGATTTCTGCTGTGAGGAAGAAATTGCAGTTTGGGGATGAATTAGCAGGTTACATTCTCTGTGACTCTTGAGTGTCTTATTTCCCCAAACCTTGCAGGTTTCTGAGAACCCCCCAGGGCCATGGTGACTCTCAATTTGACCTACAACTTTACTCCTTTCCAAGCTGTTCTATTCAAATCAGGGACAGCACTCTCTCCTATTCATCAAATGGCGCATCTATTGTGCTTGAGGATTTGGCTCAGACCCCATCTATCCATGGTGCCTTCTCTGAACTTCTACTCAGATAAAAAGATACCACAAATTCTCCCAACATCAATTGGTCTCTCTGCCTTGGTTAGCAAGTGCTTTGGTGCACAAATATTCACTCCAGATTGTGGTGAAGGTTTCACAATTAATCTCGTAAACATCTTCGAAAAATATGGGAGTACCTACTCATGCAACCTTTTAATACTTTAAGGATTTCTACAGATGGACGAAGAAAGGAAGGAACAAATGCATTCAGATTGGTTCTGAACTCTCCTAGGCTTCTTTAGGTTAGAAAATAGTCCATATGGTTTTTCTGAGGTTTATGTTTAAATTGTATGATCCGTGAGGGCAAAAATATATCTAAATTGTTGACTATAAGCTTCATTAGAATCAGAGTTATGGCAGTTTATTGTTTTTAAAAACCATCCAAATGAATAGATACATTTTAAGAATCCAATATTAATAAAGGGCTTAATATGAAGGAAAAAACTCAGAGCAATTCTCCTGTTCTACCCCCTTCAACCATCAGTTCCTGCAGGCAGCTACTTTTAATTAATTTTAATAGTTCTTCTGGCATTTACCTACATATTTCTAAGTAATATATAGTTCTACTTGATCATTATTTAGTGACTGTTGGGGAGGATTTAAGTCTGCTGTCCCGTAACACTGCTTCCTCTTTTTCCCCTTGTTGGTTAAATCAATATTCAGGGTTTATATTATTATAACTATATAAATAATGTTCTCTACTGAGGTAACAGTACACTGTAATTACCTTTCCTTTCTTGTACAGCTTTTTGTTTTTCTTGGAGTTAATAATTGCCTTGTTTTCATCAGCCTGGCTGTGTATATAACTATTCTTAAGTTTTGCCACAACTTCCAACAGTCTCTCCAAAACTTTCCACATAGCAATATAGAACAGATAACCTATTAGAATGTAAACACCTCCTTCTTGGGGCCCTTTTCACCCTTTTTCCAGCCTGAACCGGTGTTTCTTTCGGGCTACTGTATCACTGTTATCCCAGAACTTCTCTCTCTCATCATCTCAGTGATTCTCTCCACCTTCTTGTGTTGGAGGCTCTTCTTCCTGGTTTTCATGTTTTCCTCTTTCTTGATTTATTCCCTCATTTTGGTGGCACACCCTTCCTGAGAAAGGGTGCATGTGAGGTAAATTGACTGAGAATTTTCCTGCCTGAAAATGTCTTTATTCTACCTTTGCACTTTTTTTTTTTTGGTAATTTGGCTAAAACTTGAATTCTAGGTTAAAAATAATTCTCATTCTGAATTTAAAATATCAAAATGATATTTCTTAGTTGAGTCTTTTCCTCCTTGTGTTGGGCATTAAGTGGTCCCTTTAATCTAAAGATCCATATCCTTCTGGTCTATGGAATTTTCCTGTATTGTTCCTCCAATAGTTTTTTTTTCTTCTCCGTTTCCCCACCCCAGTTTCTCTTCTGGAACTTGTATTGGGCAACTACAGAGTCCTCTACATTAATCGCACATTTTCTTTTCTCTTCTTTCCTAATGCCCGTGTTAGCATTTTGTTTTACTTTCTGGAAGATTTTATCTACTTTAACTCCCCAACTTTTTTTTTTTTTTAATGCCAGAGCTCATATTATTAATTTCCAAAGACTCTTTCCTGTTCTAAGATTGCTATTGCAAGGATGCAATATGTTTTTTAACCTCTCCGTGAAAATTCATCATATTTTATGGAAAGTATTCTTCTAATCCCTGTATTGTCTTTCTCCCCTCTGATTTCTTTGTTTTCTGTTGCTTGTTTTGTCTCTGTTTTTCATGCTGGAGGCTATCCCTCAAATCTTGTTATCTTTGGCTGTGAGGGAATCACATGCTAAATGAATATTCTGTGTGCATGTGTAAAGCTCACTGACTGAGGGACTCACTATAGAATTATAGGGCAGTGAGCAAGCATTTTTATTAGAATACCCCTGAATTCTACAGGGCTTTTCCTTAATACCCTTTAATTTCTCCACAGAAAGATCTTCCAGATATCTCCCTAGGGATTACAAGCCTGGCTGTGGCCTTCTGGGTAGTAGGTGGAAAAAGGAGGCTAAAATAGTTGGATGATCAGAGTTTTACTAGTAGCCTCTATTGCTCTGTCTTCTGTGCCTTGGTTCCCCGGTTCCGTCTTGTTTAGAACAAGCCAACTGTCTTTGGGGTTTGTAGGTGATGATGACAGGTAGACTTAAGGAACTAACTGCTTTACACAGACTTTCAGTCCACTGCTGACTTGGTGCCAGTACCTTCTCGGGGCCCCATGCCCCCAGGTCCTGAGCCCTCCAAGTTCTGAAGGATGACTGGCTTGTTTCTTACTGGGTTGCCTCTGTGGGAGGCATAGAATCCAGCCTTTTGTGTTCTGCTCAAACTGTTATCATTACTCTAAAAGCTGGCGTAAGGTGGGCATTTGTTGACACTCTTGTCTGCTGTTGTCCTCTCTGCTGTTCTTTTCATTCTTGTAGGTTGAAACTTTCGCGTTCTTTTTTAAGATTTTTTTTAAATAATCTCTACACCCAACATGGGGCTTGAACTCACAACCCCGAGATCAAGAGTCACCTGCTCCTTGACTGAGCCAGCCAGGTGCCCCCTGCGTTCTTTTACTGACACGTGAGTTTCCAGGAGGGAGTGGAGCTGAATATGTATATAAAATGAACATGAACTTTGTCATTAATTGATGGTTACTTGGGAGTTACAGTTTTTTTTCTTAAGTAGGTTCCACACCCTGAGCGGAGCCCAATGTGGGGCCTGAACCCAGGACCCTAAGATCGAGAGTCTGATGCTTAACCAACTGAGCCACCAAGGCACCCTTAGTTATAGTTTACTTTTTTTTTTTTAAATTCAAGAGTCCTCTGAACATTTTTCGCTCATATATCCTATGGCTATCTACCTGTGTTTCAAGCTATTCTCATTGCTTAACAATTAATTCTTTTTTTTTTAAATATTTTATTTATTTATTTGACAGAGAGATCACAAGTAGGCAGAGACAGGGGGGAAAGTAGGCTCCCTGCTGAGCAGAGAGCCTGATGTGGGGCTCGATCCCAGGACCCTGAGACCATGACCTGAGTTGAAGGCAGAGGCTTTAACCCACTGAGCCACCCAGGCGCCCCGTTATAGTTTACTTTTTAAGTTGTGTTGGACTTTAATGTACTGATAAATGAAATCATATTAACATATCATTGATTCAGTATTGATAACTGCAAGGACTGGGTCTTCCCTTATAAGTCAAGCTAGTAATACGCTAGAGTCGGTTGTGCTAACCAGGCTCAGACCCGGGCCAGTGTTGGTCTCACTCACTTTTGTGTTGACCATTCCCCTAGGATTCAGCACATACCTTGGCAGAGAAACTTAAAAGCAAAAGCAGCAACAAAACAAGAAACCCAAAGAGTTGCAGTTGTCTTGTTATCGTTTGTGAACATGCCTGCATCATCTTTGAGGGCAGGCTGAAGGTCTTGTTCATTTCACGGAGGTCCGTGGTGCATTGCAAAGAGCATGGACTCAGGCCGGGGGCGGGGAGGCAGGTTTGAATTCCCCTTCTTAGCTGCGTGACTTCGGTCAAGTCACATGATCTTGCTACACCTAAATCTCCAGGCCAGGCCAAGATAATACCTAACTCACACATTAGTTGTATTCAATCAGCAAAACCAGACAAAGGGCCGAGGGCCATTCTTGATGGGAAGTGGGTGCAGAATGAACGGGAGATCTTTTTTTTTTCTTCCTTCCCCACCAGACAGTGATCCTCTCAAATGCAGAGAACATATGCTATTCTTACGTGTAATCCCACCCTTTGTGCAATGCCGGGCGTGAAGTTGGCACCCAGTGCATATTTATTCAATGAATGAATAAATAAAAGGCTGTTTGGATTCCGCAGGCTGAGGTATTTTCCGGCTCTGTGAATCATTATTTGTCACTTTCTTCCTTTAGACGGCACTTCCTTCACTATTTGCTGATCCTAATAAACCACCATTCTTTTTGGAGCCCCTGGTTGCGTGTTCCACAGTGCTACAAATAGACCGAGGAGCACTAACGAGGTTTTTCAACACGCAGGCGGCCCTGAAACCCAACGCTGCTTATGCTCACTGTGGTACAGAATAGAAAGAGGGGCCGCGGCAACAAAAGAGGTGTCCGAAGCGACAGAGTGTCTCCATTCCTCGTTTCAGAGGCCATTTGGCGACGGGGTCTTCTGGCGCCCCCTCCCCCGCAGATAAGAGAGGAGTTCACCTGGGCTTCCCTCCGCAGAGCCGGTGCTGGGGAGGGGACGGCACCTTCTGCTCAGGTCTACCGTCCACTGTCTAGTCGCGAAAGTGGGAGCAGGGTTTGGCTAAACCATCCTTCGTCACCTTCTAGAGACGGCAGTTGTATCACATCAGGGCTATCTGTAAAAATAAAAACAAAACAAGCAAGTCCTAGCCTCAGTGGCATCCTTACCACGAGCACTCTGAGCAGCACGCGCGTCTGTTCCCTGTGGGGGTCAGTGCCCCATGGACGGCAGACACCCTGGAACCGCACGGAGTGCCCCCTGCCACTGCAGTCGGCATCGCGCAGCTTAGCCGTGGGCTTTAAGGCCACTGTTCCCGTAGGCATCTCCACTCTGCTGGAGCCCGTTGTCCCTGAGACCATGCCTCCCTCGCTTCCGGGCACACTCCTTGCTCCGAAGAGACCTGCGGGTGCAAGGGCTCCTCTCTGGTAGTGTTTCCTGAGCTCTGTGCCATGCTGGGCTCTCGGAAGCCTCTTTGGATTACGCCCTCCCACGAGGACTTCTTGGAGCTTAGTCTGCTTCTTTGATTCTCCTTCACACTCTCAAATTAATATTAGTGCTGGTCAGGTCTTTTTCTTTCATTCCCTCCGCCTCTCCCCAGGGGAAATCTCGTCTACTCCCAGGGCTCTGACAGTGACTTCTATGCCAGTGACGACCCGTCCGCACACTCATTTCCACCACTTAGGAGATCCGTGATCAATAGACCTAAAAGGAAATTTATTATCTTTTTTCACAAATAGGTTTTCTTCTCTTTTGGAATTTTTTAAAATTCTGTCTTGTATTTGTTATTTTAGTATATTCCTCTTGATTTTATTTTTTTTAAGACTTTATTTATCAGAGCGAGTGAGAGCACACGTAGGCAGAAGAGCAAGCAGAGGGGGAGGGAGAAGCAGATGCCCCACTGTGCGGGGAGCCCGATGCGGGACTCGGTCCCAGGACCCTGGGATCATGAGCTGAGCCGAAGGCAGGTGCTTACCCGACTGAGCCACTCAGGCGCCCTCTGTTTCTCTTGATTTTAAACTAACTATACCTAGAAATCTAAATATATATCAATATTGCTATCTCAGTGTGCATTTGTCCCTATACCCCCATCACTTGGCCTGTGTGGATGTGTAATGAACGCTTGATGGTTTATCTTGATTCAGTGTTCTGGCCTTTACGATGAAATAAAGTTAGGTCGGAGGGCAATGCTTTCAGCTGATGGTTCTTCCAGTCCCAAAGGAACGGATTCAGTGTGTTCTCCAGAGAAGATTGTAGGGCTCAAGACAGAGCAAATGCAAAATAAAAATTTAAGGACACGCATATGCAACATTTACAAGTTGATTTTGTAGGGCGCCTGGGTGGCTTAGTTGGTTGAGCAACTAACTGCCTTCAGCTCAGGTCATGATCCTTGAGTTCCGGGATTGAGTCCCACATCGGGCTCCCGGCTCTGCCAGGAGTCTGCTTCTTCCTCTGACCTCTCCTCTCATGCTCTCTCTCACTTTCTCTGTCTCTCTAATAAATAAATAAAATCTTAAAAAAAAAAAAAAAAGTTGATTTTTAAGGGAAAATATCAGGCCATTAAATCACTGTAGTCAGCTTAAGTGTCTAAATTAGCTCAAGTTTGGATTTTTGAGGCATCCAGTGCAGAAATCTGACCAATTCTGGAGGGAGCATGAGTTTAAATCATCTCTTTCAGAATAGCCCTGAAGAATGCAAGTTTTTGTTACTTCGAAGAGATTTCAGGTGTTGGCTCTTGAAACCCAAGGCTAGATAAGGCCTTCTCAGCTCAAGAGTTATATAGATCCCCATTATCAGAAGCACAGAGTGGCAAGACCACGGAGCATGTCACCTTCTCAGTGCTGCTCTCGGTCCTCTGCCTGGATCAGACGAGGAAAGCCTGCCCGGCTGGCCGCTGACGCAGAACCTTCTCAGCGAATCTCTCCTCTTGCCTGTGCATCATGGTGTTTTCCGATAATTCCTAAACACCCCAACTGTGCAGGCTATGGAGGGAGGGAACTGGAATCCGCTGCTTCAGCTCTGAGGTGTCTCCCTGGGGCCTCCGATCATGTCTCTGCCTAGACTGGACTTGGAAAAGCCCAATGTGGTGCTCGTTCTCCCCTGGACCCCGGGGAAAGGGGCAGTGAGATTCGCAGCGCAGGTGAGGGCATGGCAACTGCAAACAGTGGTTTCTAGTGCTCCAGCAGGCTGACTAGCCAGCGGGCATTTCTGCAGACGGTCCTCAGGATACGGAGTTGAGATTCACTGGCTGCATGGCTTTGTTTTGGGTTAAAGTGGTTTTGCTTTTTTTTTTTTTTTTCTGGGCCACGTGATCGCAGACTTCACTGCCTTTTCAAACAATACACGTCATGAAGGACTTCCCCAAGAACCACTTTGAGTCCTGCCTGGATCCCTCCCTCCTTGTCTCGCGCTCAGTACTCATTGCTTACATTTTTAAAAGTCTCCTGGAGGCTGTTTTTCATCTCGCTTACTAGAGGGACGCCGTCTTTTCATGAGGAATTGGGTTGTGGAAGTGACCGTCATTCTTTCAAAAACCTTGGCACCCGGAGTCCATTAACGAATGTACGCTTTTGGCTGGGTGACCCCGGCTGGCCTTCCTTCTGATGGTGGCTTCGGCTTGAAGTCTCAGGCCAGAGGCCGGATGTTCACCTGTCCCCGTGCTTTGGGTTAACCTGGCATTTCTACCTGCAAAGTCTCCAGTGAGTCTCAGGATATTTAACTTAGTTGAGAGGTGACGCACAACAAAACTTCTCAGATGACACTGACGTCAGAGTGTATTAAGATTCTAGTCTTCCGGGGGCATTTCTGGAAACAGCCCCACCTGACACTGGCGATGCCAGGGGTTAAGGGAAGCTCCGCTAGCCCAGAGTGCTGCTCTCCGCTTCCTCGAGACTCATGCTGTCTGTAACCAGACATAATTGAAAGATTAAAGACACATTTGGAAATGGGAAGCTGGTCACTATTTAATCAGGGAGATTAATTTTTCCACTCCCAGGGTTAAGGTGGAATTTTAAATAATTTAGAGGGTAGAAATCAGTGGCTTGTCACAATTTGGCCAAAGGAATACAAGCTAGGGGGACTTCGGTTTTTTTTCTTTTTCTTCTCCTCTAAGTGTTTTATGGAAAGGAGCATAAAAGGGAGCGAGCCATGGCCAGTTGTTACAAAGGAGATGTTTCCCAGCCTCTGTATCTCTGCTGGAAGAACAGAGATTAGTTTGGTTCCCTCCCGCCCCCTTTCCTCTTCTCCCTCTGGCTGGAGGTCTGGACATGTTCTCTTCACTACTCAGCAACATTTCTCTTTTATCCTCCAGATACCAGTGAGGCTCCAATCAGGTTAAAACCAGAGTCTCCTGGGAAGGGATCGTGACTGCAGAAAATGATGCCCCTGTTAGCCGAGAGGGTGCGGTCCAGGGACTCACGTGGTCAGAGTCAGACTACGAGAGGGCTGACGGCAGGCGCAGGGGTGGGGAGGGCTGGCGGGATGTCCTTGGCACCAGAGGAGAAGCAGCCTTCCTCTATTAATGTGGGTTCCAGCAGCCATGTGCAAGAAGATATAAAATAGAGATCCCCTTGATGGGAAGGGGAAGAATCGACCGATGGACAGAAACCAGAGGGAAAACCTGCAGGGAGAGGATTGCCCGCTGAGGTCGTTTTTAAGGGTATCTTTGGTTTGGGGTCAGGAATCACTGCAACGCCTTTCTTCTATTCCCAGGTCAGCCAAGGTGGCAGGTCCCCCCGAAGTCAGAGAGTATCAGGTGGCGGCGGTTCACCCCGCGGGGTCCCTCTGGAGCAGGAGCCTCTTAGAACACCGCCTCCCTTTCCCAGGTGAGCTCTCAGGACTGACACAGACTTACCTTCAGACAAAGCAGCACGCTTCCTGAAATTTCCAGACTGGGTTTGCCTTCACCCCGGAGCTCCCTGCTACTTTTCATGTCCGGAGGGGCTCTGCCACCATGGAGAGAGGAAGGGGGAGAAACCCTTTCATTCCACAGACATCCTGTGAGGTCGCGTGTTTCCTGAGGATGAGAGTGTATCAATCAATGTAGGGAAGTGAGTGAGGCAGGCCCTCTCTGCCCGGTCACCGGGTCACCGGTCACAGCGACCCTGGCTCTCAGGAACGAGGAGGAGGACGTGGGAGGGAAGAGAAGGTGAACAGGGGAGGGCTGTAGAGGGCGCGCTGCCGGAGGGGAGGGACAGGTAGGGAGATGATGGCCTCCGGGGCACTTTTCCACCAGGAGTTGGGTGAACAATTAGCAGCGGGAACTAAAGCATTTTTGCCATTCTTCAGGATGCATCGACCGAGTGATTTATTTATAGGAGGTTTTCTCCCGTAAGCCTCCCTGATTAGAAAGCCCACTGTGACAGGGGCCCAGCACCTCCTAAAAGAAACTGACTCCGATTCACAGCCTTCTGGCTACTGAAATGGTGACGGATAATCAAGTATAGGGACCGAAAGCCGACTCTCAAACAGCAGATCATGGGGCCGTCCGCGACAACGGCTTTCTGAAGGTCAACAACACCTGAGGGCCATTGTTTGCATTCATGCTTCGTGTCCGTGCCCCCCATTCTTATGTAAGACATAACCAGACGGTACCACAGTTACGGTCCTATCATTTCCACAGCCTTTAACCCGAAAGCAGGTTTCTAGACATTTGGGGGTAGAGGGTTCTTTTCCGGGAGAGGCTGTCCCGCCTTTAGCAGGATGTTCAGCAGCGTCTCTGGTCTCCATCCACTTGAAGCAGCAGCGCCTCCCTCCCCCAGTCGTGACAACCGAAAATATCTCCGGTCATTGCCAATAACGCCTGGGAGAGCGGGTAGGACTGACCACAGTTGAGTCGCTCTCCTTTATATTGAATTAGTAGACCAATTACAAATCAGTTTGAGTCAGCACTTAACCTATGATGCTTCCTCTAAATAACCAGTAAGCCTACCTTTGGCATAAGCCCGTAGGTTTGAGCTGTAGCCGACTCCGTCTCTCGTAATTGTTACCTACTCTGCACTGATCTTGCAGTGCAGCCTGAATACGACTCTCGGCGCACAAAGTCTTAAGTTCCCGCCTGTATTTGGGCTGTCTTCCTTTTTCCTCTCCTTGCTGTCTCCCCTCCCGCCCCCTTGACTACCAACCGACTTAAATATGACACCTCTTTGAAGAACGTTTTCGGGAAGGCAAGGCTTAACGCAGAGAATTGACTCACTGGCCGTGGAGTCTCAGGGAGCCGGGCTCAGGTGGTCCAGGACAGAATCCTGCAAGGGAGCCTCTTCACTGTCCTTAAACCACGCCAGGCAGAGGCTAGCAAATCTTTCCACTTGTATGCTTGGCCTTGTCCGAGCACATTGTGTTATCAGTATCCACTAACGACTGGCGATAATAGTGAGACTTTGGGGGAGCTTTGCTGGGAAACAGATCTGGTTCCAAAGACGAGGGTCTTGTCTCGAAGGAAATGGAAGCTTGTTGCCCCGGGCAAGGAATAAATGCAATCAGTGGTTCTTACAGAGCTCTTTGACCAAGCGATCTCAGTCAGGTTAAGTGTGTCAGCAAACTGAACCAAGTGTTACCATCATAGATTATGAAATGCAGAGTCTAACTTGAACAAGGTTACCGGTAAATGTGGGAGTTCTGGGTCAGTAATGGGGAATTGGGGTGAGTAAGAGCCAAAGAGAAAGTAGCAAGACAAAAACATCAACGGTAACCTGTAGGGTAAACATAAAGCGCTATTGCACACTTGATGAGAGGGGAAGTGACATTTCTGTCTGCACTAGCATAGTGTTACAGATTTCATGTTGGGGCCTCAGGTGGATTTTAGAGGGGACCCCTGTGCTAGGGGTCTTCTGGAATCCAGGTAGCTAGAGGAGGGGATGAGCCTTTGGGGACACCGATAACCTACGTCTGTCCGAGGATCGAGCCCTGTGTAAAAATCAGCCCTCCAATAGCAAAAGTTGATCTATTCCATACCATTCTGCTAGCTGAAAAGAGTGAACAAGAAATGATCTTGTTGGTTGAAGATTCTCATGCTCTGTATTCCACTGTCCTACTAGAAATACAAGTGCTTATTCAAAATAAGAAAATGAAATGGAGCAAACGGAACAAATTCACGGGCAGTCCATTCTGTGCTTCCCGCTGTCCCGGGCTGGGATACTGTTCTCGTGAAGTACCCCATTTCCCCGAAATCTGTTACAAGCAAGCCATGATCGACGACTGTCAGGCCTCTCCCTTTCAAATCAGCTCCCATCTGTCTCTGGAGACACGGCGTCTCTCCGGTCCGTGCATGTCCCTTGACTCTCCTTCCTGCGCCAGTTCTGAGACGTCTGCTGAAAAGCTTCGAAATGACCGCTTCCCTCCCCACGTGAACCATCTCCTTAGTGTGAGACGAGGGGCTGTCTGTTTTCCGTTGACTTTGGGTGGCTCGCGGCTAAGGTGATCTCATTCCGTTCCTGGCTGCAGCACCATCCACTAGCTGACGTCTCTCAGTCCAGACTTCTGCATGGACTCCTGCTTCTTACTCAGTATCACCACTTGGACGTCCCATAGGCAACTCGATCTAACAAGTCCAGAACCTTAGTCCCTGGTTCCCGTCCAGCAAACCTGTTCCTCCGGCGGGCGCCCACATCTCGGCAAAGGCCAGCTCCAGCCCCGACCCCGTTCAGTGGGGCCCCAGACCGCGGTGTCATCCCACCTCTCACTACGTTACAGACGATCGGTTCCAACTTTACAGAACATCTATCCGGAATCCAATTCTTTCTTACTGCCTGGGTATCTGTATCTGGCCCAAACTACCCTTTGTCTCTTGCCCAGTTAAATGCAACAGCTTCTTTTTCTTTTTTCTTTTCTTTTCTTTTTTTTTAAAGATCTCACCTTTAAGTAGTTTCTACACCCAACATGGGTGTCAAACTCACAACCCCAAGATCAGGAGTCGCACGCTCCCCTGACTAAACCAGCCAGGGGTCCCTAAGTGCAGCAGCGCCTTAGCTCACCTTCCCCACTTCCTCACGTGTGCCCTTAGCATCGATATTCTCGGCAGGGCAGCTAGAGGAGTCCCTTTAAAATTCCTGCTCTGCTTAAAACTGTCCAAAGTCTTCCCATCTTAGAGTCAAACCAGCGTCCTGTGTATAAGAAGGCCGCGAGGATCCTCCCGAGGGCATTTCATGTCCTCTTCCTCTCTCTCACTGGGCTCCAGGCCCACTGGCCTCCTGGTTTTTTCGTGAGCCCACCAGGACTTCTGCGTCTGGCTCTCCCTCACCCGGACCTGCTCAGACTGCCGTTTTCCCAGACAGAAACCTGGCTTCCTCCCTCACCTCGGGTTTCTGCTCAGATGTCGGCTCGCCGGTGAGGGAGGCCCTGCCCCACCTGCCTACAGCCACGTGGGCCTTTCTTCCCCACATAGCTCCCCATCCGCCTTCCCTCTGTTACTTTTCTCCCGGGTGTTTATCAGTACACACTTATATTTCCTTGTTTCCTCTTGTCTCTCACAGGGATGTAAGGCTCAGGAGGGAAAGGACTTCGTTTTGCTCACTGCTGTATCCCCAGGGCCCATCGTTCTGGGGCCTTGGTACACTTTGTGACTCTATATTCCATTTAGAAGTTACTGGTATAGGAAACCTTCCCTGATCCTCTCAGTCTGGCTTAAACGTCCCTCCCACGGCTGTCTCTGCCTCCCTACTACAGTGCTTCTCACACTCCCTGCTGACTTCGTGGCTAATTTATCAAAATCTTCACAAGGACTGGAGTAAGTTTTTCTCTCTCACTGATGAATCTCCAGTATTTCCACAGTGGTCGGCACATCGTCCACACTGAGATATTTGTTAGATTGAACACACACACACACACACACACACACACACACACGACAGGGTTATAATTAAGTGAATTAAAATTCCCGTAACATAGAATTAACTATGTTAAAGTATATAGAGTTTAGTGGTGTATTGTACATCCATAAGCTTGTGAAATCATCACCTCTTTCCACTTTCCAAGCATTTTATCGACCCAGAAAGAAACCCCACGCCCACTGAGCAGTCACGCCAGCCCTTGGCGACCACAAACCTGCTTTCCATCTCTCTGGATTCACCTGTTCGCCGTATTTCTCATAAATGGAATCATACACTGTGGGACCGTTTTGGTCAATGAGGTGTTCACGTATGTGACTTAGAAAGGTTTTAGCCTAGCAAGACTGTTCTTAATCCGATTGGCATGTGTAGCCGTCGGTTTAACCTGTATTTCTTTCAAGGGCATACCACTCGAAAAGGCCAAATCAATTCATGGAAGAACTTTCTTCAGAATTAACACTGGTAATTTAGCAGAAGCCGTTTCTTATGCTATGGCCCATCCCTCTGGACTTCATCTTCCCCCTCAACCCCCCAGCAAGGGTCTCCCATTCCACCTCCGCTCACAGTTTATCATCCCTCCCCACCTCTTTCTGGAAGCTTGCTGGGATGAAAGTATTGGCAATAAAAGACCACAGCTGAGGGGCACTGCTGAAAGTCCATAAAAATCATGAAAGGTAGGAAATATCCGTGTAAGAACTTGTTCCCCAAATCCGGGAATCTTTTTGAAGCTTAAAAGGAGTCAGTTTAAGGGAAAAGTAAAAAGTTTTATTTTATATAGTAGATCAGATACACACACAACTTGTTACCCTGGTGAGAAGGTAAATAACTTTAGGGTTTAGACAAATAGATGATAAATCAATGCCAGGCTGTTGAGAGGAAGCAGCGGACAGCAGTTAACATCCGAGGGCAATTACCGTTCTCTCGCACGAATACCCCCGGCTGGGGTGGGCACTGGGCAGCCTGGCAAGGACGGGTCCCACGGTGACGTGTGAGCTGCAGCCTTCTCTACTGATCTACTGCAATGGCTCTGGCCTCAAAGACCTTTCTGGAATCGCAGTCAGCTTCAGACCTTCAGAGGCTAGTTTTACATGCTCTCCATGAACTTGCCCTTGGGTGGAACATTTCTTCCCATGTTCCCGCCTTTGGGCTATTTCAGAACCCAGCGGTGACAGGATGAGACAGGGAGAGAAAGGCATGGAGAACAGTACATTCCCTCCCTTGTTAACAAAAATGAACTTGAATTTTATCCTGGAGGGGGCAAAAAGTAAACTTTTGGATGACTTCAGGTTCTCAATAGCCCAGTCAAAGAACAGGGACCATTTGAGAATTAGCTGAATAGTTTCAAAACTTGAGGTTAGACACTTTCATGTGGTGTTTTATGCTTTGACTTTAGCTGGTGTTTTTACTTTTAGATTTTGTAGTAATCTACAATTTTTGGCCAGAGCAATATTAGGTATATGTAATTCAATGTACTATGTAGTATCTCAATGCAGCTGTCTGACACCGATTTGGCCCCCAAATTTTGCATTTTTTCCTGAACTAGGGTTCATATGTATGTTTTAAACTGTAGCATGATAAAGTCTCCCTGAAACAAATAAATGAATAACCAAATATTGTTTCCTTTTGCCAATGAAAATTGTCGACCAGATGGACGGGCCAAAGAGTAATAAGATTCATTTTCAAAATCTCCAGCCTCTGAAATAGGCAATTAGAAAAACAGGAATTTTGACTTCTGAAATTGAGAGTGTGCTATTTTTTTCTTAATGAAATTTAGTGTAGAAGTGAAAATAACAGCAAGGTTTCAGGCACAATGCAGAGATTATTAATCTGGGAACGAAGGGCATTTGGCCAGTTAAAATAATAATTTTAAGCAAGGACTACAACTTTCCCAGCAATGGCTGAAACCCAATTAGGTCTTTCCAACTGGAGTTGTAGTTCGTTCTTCCAGATTATTGCGGTTTGGCATAATATGGAATGAGTAAACTTTCTTAGACGAGGAAAATTTTATCAGAAGAAAATAATGTCATGGAGTTGCCCACCCTTAGCGAGTATTAATGAATGGAGAAGGCGCATTTGCTATTCAAAGAGAACGTGCTAAAGCCCAGGGGTAGGACATCACTTGAGGAAACCCAACAAATCAGAAGACAAATGTTTTTGATTTGTGTGGTTTCCAGTAGGAAATAACTCATCAACTCACATGTATTTATTTAGGATCTACTTCATGTCTAGCCCCGTGCTTGGTATTGTGAAGTCCACAGGAATTTATGTCACTTGGGATCCTTGCTCCATTCATCATCATGGCCGCCAAGGTCATCAGCCCAGGCCCTGTGTCATGAAATGTGTGTCAGGCTCTTTAAATGTGTTAGTTTGTTGAATGTTAGCAAAGCCCCTGCACAGGAGCTATTGTCCATTTTGCAAAGAGGAAAACTCACATTCAAAGAGATGAAGGTTGCCCATAATCTGTTATCAGTGGCAGAGTAGAGAGGAAAGGCCCAGCAGTGCTCACACAGCCCTCACAAGGTATCAGGCTGAACGTCTGTGCCTAAGTATATGAATGTGTGTGGTTTTATGAAACATGAATTGTTGAATTCCAGGCAAGTACAGGGACTTCTGGGCTAGTTGCTTGACCGGTTTTCCCTAACTAGAACAAAGACCAAAAAGACAGAGTCAACATTTTCCATTTGCATCCCATTGTTCAGTTAACAGAAATTCAAATTCGGTGGCCAGACTCTCAGACAATCCTCATGGCCCAAGTAATCAACACAACCATCTTATACTTAAAATCCCAAATTTTCTATTTTAGTATCTATAAATCTATATCTATATAGATATATTAGGTATTCTTTAATATCTATAAAAATAATTTATAAATTACTAGAACTCACTGAGGTTTTTTAAAACAAAACATTTATTTATAAAAATAAAAAGAAAAGAGAGAGAGAAAAAAAAAAAAAAGCAGGAGGGGCAGAGGGAGAGAGAGAAAATCTCAGGCAGGCTCCATGCTCAGTGTGGAGCTCCAGGTGGGCCTCGATCTCACGACCCCGAAATCATGACCTGAGCCAAAATCAGGAGTCAGACACTTAACCGACTGAGCCATGTAGGTGCCCCAGAACTTACTGAGTTTTTTAATGAACTCCATTAAATCTTGTTAGTTTTAATTCTCAATTATTTTGAGAAACTTTAGTTCAAAGCCAAGCGGAAATTTATTTTTTCCACCAAACAGCTTAGATACATTCTCCAACAACAATTTCCACATGGCCGTATTATCAGTATGTGTAACATCTTTTTTTAATTTCGAAAATTGTCATTTTGAAAGTTGCCTCTAGAGCTTTAAAATTCTTTTTAATGTGCACATATACTAAAGGCAAGGGACAAACCTTTTGTTCTTCCAAAGGCACTTCTTAACAAAGTACACCTAAAATTATTTTCCTTGTATCTTGGCTCAAATTTGAGGGGCCTAACATTTTTTTAGAAGGATATTCTTCACATCCATTATTCACCCTGTAAAATAACAGTTCAGTGGTTTTTAGCATAGTTGCAAAGTCAGGTGACCATCACACTTTTGCTATCCCAAAAAGTAATGCTAACCCGTTAGCTAATGCTAGCCCCACTGCCCCTCCCCTTGATCCTTGGCAACCGCTAATCTATTTTCTGTCACTATAGTTTTGCCTATTCTGGACAATTTTTATAAATGAAATTATATAATATGTGGCCTTTTGTGCCTGGGTTTTTTTCCTGGACCATGATGTTCTCAAGGTTCATCCACAGTGTAGAGAACTTTGATGTTCTCAAAGTTCATCATAATTAATTCCTTTTTATAGCTGTGTAATAGTTTTTTGTGTGCACATACCACATTTTGCTAACCCATTTATCAGCTCGTTTTTACTTTCTGACAATTATAATACTGCTGCAAACACTCATGTGTAAGTTTTTGGGTGGAAATACGTTTTCAGTTCTCTTGGGTATATACCTAGGAATGAAACTGGTTGGTATATATGGTAACTACATTCACTGTTTTGAAGAACTGCCACTCTGCAATTTCTACAGCAGCTGTACCCATTCCCACCAATAAGGCATGAGGTTCCCATTTTTCCACATCCTCCCTAAGACCTGCCATTCTCTTCGCCATGTTAGTTTCTAGTCAGAGTCATCACAATGGGTGTGAGGGGATCTCTCCTTGTGGTTTTGATTTGCATTTCCTGGGTGACGAGTGACATTGAGCACCTTTCCACGTGTTTGCTAGGCGTTTTTGTCTGTCTTTGGAGAAGTGTCTGTTCAGGTCCTTTTGCCCATTATTAAAATCGGGTTGTTTGTCTTTTAATTGTTGAGTTTTAAGAGGTTGTTTTTTTTTTAATATAATCTGGATACCAGACCCTTATCTCATATGTGATTTGCAAATTTTTTCTCCTGTTCTGTGGATTGTCTTCACTTTCTTGATAGTGTCCTTTGAAGCACAAAGGTTCTTAATTTTTGTAAAGTCCAATTTATTTGTTCTTTTGTCATTTATGCTTTTGGTATCATGTCTAAGAAACCATTGCCTAATCCCAGGCCAAATCCATTTTTTTATATGGTGTGAGGTAGGGTTTGTTTCATTTTGTTTTCTATTGCTAAAATTAAATGTCTTGGCAGAATAGCAGAGTGCTTACAAGCTCAGGGTCCAGAGTCCAACTGCTGTATTGTAAAACAGTCCCTCTTCTTCAGTTACTAGTTGTATGATCCGAAGGAAATTCCCTAATTTCTCCATGCCTCACCTTTCTCATCTATAAAAGGTGACAGAGTAGTAACTACCTCACTCGCATGCTTTAAAATAAAATTATAGGGGCGCCTGGGTGGCTCTGTCGGTTAAGCGTCTGACTTTGGCTCAGGTCATGATCTCAGGGTCCTGAGATCGAGCCCCACATGGGGTTCCCCACTCAGTGGGGAGTCTGCTTGTCTGTCCCTCTCCTTCTGCCCCTCCCCCTGCTCGTGCTCCCTCTGTCTCTCTCAAATAAATAAGATATTAAAAAAATAAAAATTAATAAAACAAAATTATAGAGTTGTCATAAGAACAGAGTTTTTATACTTAAAGTGCTGATGCATCGGTTATTAGTTATCATCACTACTGGTTCTGTGAACATTTAGGACTGTCTCATCTCCTCTAGGTGTATGTTTTCAGTAGCAGACTTGATAAGTGTCTTATTAAGAATAAGCCTTGGGCATGTGGGTGGCTCAGTTGATTAAGCAAATGCCTTTGGCTCGGGTTGTGATCCCAGAGTCCCGGGGTCAAGTCCCGAATCGGGCTCCCAGCTCCACAGGGAGTCTGCTTCTCCCTCTGACCTTCTCCCCTCTCATGCTTTCACTCACTCTCTCTCTCTCTCAAATGGATAAATAAAATCTTTAAAAAAAAAAAAAAGAATAGGGCACCTGGGTGGCTCAGTTGGTTAAGCAACTGCCTTCGGCTCAGGTCATGATCCCGGACTCCCGGGATCGAGTCCCATATCGGACTCCCGGCTCTGCGGGAAGTCTGCTTCTCCCTCTGACCTTCTCCCCTCTCATTCTCAGTCTCTCTCTCTCTAATAAATAAATAAAATCTTTAAAAAAAAAAATAATAAGCCTTAACAGATAGATTTTAATGTACCTTGAATGTTCCAAGAGAGTTGGATGTGGGCTGAATTTGTACTTGTCACTCACCCCAAAAAGAAGCTAAGTATTTGGCAAAAGACATTTCCAATCTTTTCTAGAACTTCACACAAATAGGTGGCGCCTGGGTGGCTCAGTCGGTTAAGCGTCTGCCTTCAGTTCAGGTCATGATCCTAAGGTCCTGGGATCGAGTCCCTTGTTGGGCTCCCTGCTCAGTAGGGAGTCTGCTTCTTACTCTGCCTGCCACTCCCCCCCTGCTTGTGCACTCTCTCTCTCTGACAAATGAATAAATAAAATTAAAAAAAAAAAGAACTTCATACAAATAGATGAAAGCAAGGCAAAAAGTATTAGTTTGCTAGGGCCGCTATAACTAAATACCACAAGCTAGATGGTTTAAACTACAGCAATTTTTTCCCCCACATTTCTAGAAGCTAGAAGTTTGTCTTTAGTTTCTTCTTTTACCCTTTTTGGTATCTTCACCCCCCACACATACCCTCCCCTCCCACCCCCTGCCTCCTCTGGGGGCCAGTCCTCTCATCTCGCCAGCCTCATTTTGATCACATAGGAAATGAGACACAAAAGCCTAATGCCTGCTCATGTGCAAGCAACTAAAAATGCTACTGGTCCATCCAGTACTGGACTTCTTATCCAAGTGGAACCACCAGGCTATCAGCTGTGGGGATCTGACTCCCAACAGGAGGAAGCTCTAGAAACCCAACCATATCCATCAACAAGGATGCCAGCCCTGACCTGATTGTTAGCACCCTGCCAAGAGAGTGCCCCTCGGCTACCCGCCATCCCAGTGCTCCCTGCAAAACCAAGCCTCACGTTTCAGGGCTTGATGTGACCCATCTCTGCTCCCTCCACCCCCACCACCCCCACCTGGCCATGGCTGAGTTCTGGTAGGAACCGGAAGTTCCTTCTTCCAGGGGTGGTACAGAAGGACGTGAAAGCAAAGGCAATGATTAACTCTAAAACTGACACATCTGTAGTGAGACGTAGACACTTGCAACAAGCCAGCGAAGGAGATGTTTTGGAGAGAAACATGTTTTTGTCAACGCTCTGATCATCTCATGTGGGCACTCACTGCCTTCCCGAAGTATCAGTCCTACTGAGATGAAAGGTCCTTAATTCGGGTAGTTTTAGTGGAAAACATTTACCAGGAAACTTCCAGTTCACATAAGGAGAAGCTTCCAGGGAATTTAGAACTCCTTGTTTTCTAATGTGAACTCCGTTTTCTTAAAAAGAAAAGACAGGGCGCCTGGGTGGCTCAGTTGGTTGAGCGACTGCCTTCGGCTCAGGTAATGATCCCAGAGTCCTGGGATCGAGTCCTGCGTCAGGCTCCCAGCTCCATGGGGAGTCTGCTTCTCCCTCTGACCTTCTCCCCTCTCATGCTCTCTCTCACGCTCTCTCTCTCTCTCAAATAAATAAATAAAAATTCTTAAAAAAAAAAAAAAAGAAAGAAAAGACAAGGGTTTGGTATTTCCTGAGATCGGCTTCAGCTGATTACTACCCAGTTGCTAACTTCAACTGGGGGAGCGGGCAGGGGGTAAAAGTGTGGCCTGAGGGAGACTTTAGTCAAATGGATAATTCAAAAAAGTCATTCCTTTTGAGCTTCAAGCCATTAACTCCTCTAGTAACCAACCGCGAGAGTTATGTTTCAGCTTGTCTTGAAAATTACTTTAAAAAAAGGAGCAGACAAGGGGGCCACTGACTTGGCTGCCAGCTTATTTACACGTCTTCAGCAAGAAGCTGCATGTACTTGTTCTAAGATCTGCTCGGAACACCCCTGGCGCTCCCCAGACATCTTGTAGGACTGTCCGTCCGTGTCCGATGGGCTGCAGTGTGGGTCCGGCTGAGAAATTGTCACAGACCCTCCGTAGCTCCGTCCTTTTTTTTTTCCTCTTCAGAAAAAGTAATATTCAAATAGGTGGTGTGATATACGCCATCGGTTGAGTGGATCAAATCAAAGGAAATTCTTTTTTGTTTGTTTGTTTAAAGATTTAGTTATTTATCTGATACACAGAGAGGCAGGCAGAGAGAGAGGGGACGCAGGCTCCCCGCCGAGCAGGGAGCCCGATGCGGGGCTCGATCCCAGGACCCTGAGATCATGACCCGAGCTCAAGGCAGAGACTTTAACCCACTGAGCCACCCAGGCGCCCCAAAAGAAATTCTTTTAGGACAAGCTCTGTGTCAGGTCCCTTGTTCAGAATGCAGCAGCTCATCCGCACCCCGTGAGTTTGGTTGGTCCTTACTCGTCTCGATGAACGTGAGGAGGGGAGAGAGAATTCCAACGGTCACCAGATGGAGTGGGGGGCATTTTCGTTTGCAAGGGCTGTTGTCACAAAGTACTGTTGTCCCACCATTCTAGAGGCTGGCAAGTCTAAACTCAAGGGGTCAGCGGGGTTGGTTCCTCCTGAGGCCATTAGGGAGGATGTGGAGCTGGCCTCTCTCCTTAGCTCCTTGACAACTATTGTCTCCCCACGTTTTCCCTCTTTGAGTAGCCCTGGGTCCAAACGACACCCTTTTATAAGCCCCCCAGTCCTATTGGACGGGCGCCCACCCTATGACCTCATTTGAACCAGATTCCCTCTGTAAAAGCCCTGTCTTCAGATACGGTAACATTCCAAAGTAATGGGTGTTAGGAGTCCAACGTATGAATTTCAGGGGGGCAAAATTCAACCCCCAGTCGGGGGGCAGAGGTGTGGCGTGTAGCGAAGACCCAGGTAGGAACCACACACCGCCGTAAAGGCCCCGATCCCTGGTAGCCTTGCCACTAGACCCACTACGATGATAAACGCTTCCAACGTCTCAAAGACAAACCTTCTAGAAGTCGTCCGATGGAAGCCGCTGGGTTCTGCGAACGAACGCACAGAAGCCTCCAGTCCCTTTGGAAAGGCCAGCCCCAGAAGGCACAAGCAGTTAGAGGACTCGGTGTTTGGAGGCCCATCACTTTCAGGGTCGGAGTCAGTAACTTCGGGATCAATACCTCATTCTCTGATCTTTCATTCTGGATAACTGAGCTTCCCAGGCTTACAGCTGTGCTGTGGCCTATTTCATTCGCATCCAGAGGGTGCCTGGAACAACGTGGCTTTAGTCCTGAGCCATGAAGACGGTTCCGACGATACTTTGTTAAGATGCCTTGCTTTGGCAGCGGGTTGATCTGCTTTCTTATTGGATCCGTCTGGCTAAGTGACTTCACCTCCCTGGGTTTCTTTTCCTTCTCTGCGACCGGGCTTAACAACAGCTGCCTCCCAGAGTGGGAGAGTCAGATGAGGAGGGCGGGTAAGCCCTCCATTTGGGACCTGGCCCATAGTCGGCCCAAGAAATGGTGCTTTCTCCTGCTTGATGATCGCGTTCTGTCTCATTACACACGACACCTTCGGTGAGGGCCACCTGTCGTGAAGGGGAGTCGCCTGAGCCACAGGGAGGCTTTCCAAGCAGGACGACGCCGAGGAGAGGGGCAGGCTAGAGGCTGGTGGTGTGACCCGCGCTCCCACATCCCATCCATCTCTGCCAGGGCCAGAAGCCATGGGGTCGTTGATGCGACTGGATTTCCTCTGGGAGTCGGCATGACATGGCGCTTGGCCCAGGTCTGGGGATGAGTGCAGTGGACACAGGAAGTCAGAAACAGGAATCCATGAGTAAATTAGAGCTAAAACTCAGAGTGTTAAGCCCTGTGGCCACCTACAAATAAATGAATGTGTGAGTTGAGTGCAGACTGTGTGCTTTCGGATAGGATTGTCCATTGATATAAAATCAGAAAATTCTCTGCAATCTGGTCACTTTCAACATTCTTCAACATAACTAATCTTTTGCTTACTTACCAGTTTTTCCTTCCTAAAGCCCGTTTTCTTGGCCTTGCTTTAAATCTCCTGGTTGTTTGGCCACTGGTTTTTTTAGCCATATAATTAATCTCTCCGTGAATTTTCTTTTCTTTTTTTTTTTTCTTGCCATACAGTATATGCAGCTCTGCCTCTTGCTTTCCCTACGCTTCCAGCTGCTTGTGATCCCTTGCAGTCCAGTTAGGGAGACGTTGCTTAATGGAGAGATTCACCCAGCAGACCCTTTAGCACTCTCCAAAATCTTCCTGTAAACCACTTTCCCACCCTCCTTTACCATTATTCCTTACAACGTACCCTCTAGTTGGGGCAAATGGGTGACTTACTCCTCCCTGATTTCCCATTTTCCATGTTGGTTTGTCTCCCTGGAAAAATGCTAGTTATCTCCGTTTCCTTTTGTACACAGACACACACACACCAGCTTTCCACTCAACACGCATGCGCAAATCTGGAGTCTCCAAGGTCCAGCTCAAAAAAACATCACCCCGCCCTCCCAAGAAGAAACAGTTGCACGGGTTCTCCCGTCGGCATTTTCTCCAGATGCCATCACACACCTCGTCCACTAGAATGCTCAGCTGTACTCTTCACTGTCTGTGCGGTGAGACTATGGTTCTCTTCTCATCAGAGCCCTACTCGCTGACATAGAGGGCAAGATTGGTACAGGTTTCCACAAAGGGGTAAATGAATGAGTGGAAGTGAATAGCGACAGGGAAAATCCAAAACATCAAATGACCCCAAAATAATCTATATGTTACTTTGGAATATATTTTATACACACATTCAGGGAACATCAAACACAAAACTTCAAATACAGCAATGAAGCCAGCCTGTGCAGATCCCTGTTGGGTGGGGTGGCCTGGAAAAAGGGTGGGAATCCCAACAGGAAGGGAGGAACCTCTCAACCAGCCAACTGCCCTTCCCTAGCCTCAGTGGCTTATCTAGAAACCAGAGAGACTCCGAAAGGCTAAGAGCTCAAGGGCACAGGACTGGGTAATTAATTAATGATTGTAATGCCTTGAAAAATGGAAGTCCTATGGAAATACTAAATTATAATAATACAAAAATAATCCTCTTCCATTTTCTTCTTTAAAGATGTAAATGGCATAGTTTAAAAAAAAAACTAAAAGGGGTTCAAGAAACAGCAGAGAGTTTAACAGGGAGATGCACCCAAATGATCATGCAAACGCATTCAGTGTTCTAAATGCAATTACAGGGCTGACCATCAGCCCTGGCAACAAATTACGGTAGCTAATGACAGGGGACAGCAATTAGAATGTTTTCAGAAAATTACTTGGAAGCAAAATTGTCAACAAAAGACCACTCAAATACAGCTGTAAACAGCTTAAATAACAGAATAATGCGGTGACCTCTGCCCCAAGTGACATGAAGAAGATGTAAAACACACTCAGGGTCCCGAATAACTGTCTTCCCAGTGATTAGGGGCGTTGTTTTTACCCTCCGTCTCTGGGGGCTGTTCCAAATGTGGTGGAGAGCCCAGTGCCCTTGAACATTCTGCTCCTCGCTAAGTCTTATCCTGGTTCGCTCCCGTAGTCTCGATAATTCTCCCTCTCTCCTCTCCTTTGCATTTTCTATTATCTTTGGCATTCGTTTTTGAAAAACACGCGCCTCACTTGGAAGAAATCCACTAAAGCAAACAACCCTGAAACTTTCCAAACAGCCCTGACTGTTGCAGCCCAGATGCGGGCGGCAGCATCTCCCAGGGCTTGCGGCACTGGCGGGGACCCTGGCGGAGGAGTTTCTCGTTCGCTAGAATAGAAGCTGACATTTTCAGAGCTCCTTTGAATTCCCCAGAGACTGGTGCAGCTCATGTGGCAACAGGCGTGGGGGGGCGGGGGAGGGGGTTGGGACGGAGCGAAGAGGGATGGGTGGAGGAGGGAATGAACAGGAGACAAGCCTTGAGACTGATCTCTCAGTGCTTCATTAGGGACAGAGCAAAATGAAGGAAATCTGAGGACAGAGTTCCTTTAATAAATTGTCATTTTTTTTCCAGAAAAGCTTAAGTATAATTCATCATTTATTGCCTGTTAAGGAAGAGTGAGCGATTCCTTGGGGGGAGGGGGGGTGCGTGTGTGTGTGTGTGTGTGTGTGAAGGCAAAACAACCAAAAAGATATTTTGAAAAGAAACCATATTAAGTGGAATTCTTTCCAAAATGTGTATTCCAGATGCTTCTCTGACTAGATAGCCTCCCAAGTAGGGTAAGTGTGTTGTTATTGAGAGCTCCGGTGTCATTATCAGAGCCAACTGCCATAGAAAATGCTGGAATATAGTTATGCTTGGCACCCCCTGTTAAATTACTTTCACAATACTGTGGTCCACTTTGGGGTGGTTTTCTCTACCTCTGGACTTTATTGTCAGGCTAACAGATGTTACTTTCTGCAACCCCATCTACTTCTCAATTTCCTGCCTCTCACATGTTGTGGACTAGAAATTCTAGCTGGTTCAGATTGTGGCAAGAATGAGCTGAGCTGGCTCTTAGGAAGTACCTGTGAATAAAGCATATGGGCTTTGCAAGTCATTTTGCTTGCAAGAATTTTTGCTTGTTACTTCTACCTGTTTCCTGACCACATTCCAGACTTAAGCTGATTATATAAGTGGGGTATCACTGAAATTTACACAAGGTGAATTTATAGCATAGAATTTAGGCATCCAATAGAGATTTATATGAGATGTGCAGATTGCATGTAACTTTATTTCAATGCTCCGGCCCATAATTTCTTATCTTCAGGAATATACAACACATTAAAGTCATATTATTTTTAATTAATTTAATATGTAAATTGTCCACTGATAGAACTAATATAATTCTATTTGTTATATGGAGAGAAGAAACAAACAGAAATTCTGCAGTGGTATGACCCAAACGCTAACATTATTCGCACTTGGGTATACAGTTGACCCTCAACAATGTGGGGGTATACAGTTGACCCTCAACAACGTGGGGGTATACAGTTGACCCTCAACAACGTGGTGGTATACAGTTGACCCTCAACAACGTGGGGGTATACAGTTGACCCTCAACAATGTGGGGGTATACAGTTGACCCTCAACGACGTGGGGGTTAGTGGCACCAACCCCCCTCATGGTCAAAAATCCATCTGTAACTTTTGATTCCCTAAGAGCTTAACTACCAATAGCCTGCTGTTGACCAGAAGACTTACCGATAGCATAGTCAATTAACACACATTTTGTGTGTATTATACACTGTACTCTTACAATAAAGTAAGCTAGAGAAAAGAAGCTGTTATTAAGTCATAAGGAAGAGAAAGGCATTTAGAGTGCTGTACTGTAAAAATTCCACGGGAAGTGGACCCGTACAGTCTAAGCTCATACTGTTTAAAGGTCAGTTGTCCTTTTTCAGATATTTTTCCTGTGCATGCTTTTGAAAACATAGTTGTACTGCCATCCTCTTTACAAGTTTATATCCTGTTTCAAAATGCAACTACAGAATATTCCACTGAGCAACTATATACAATCTTTTCCTTGTTTATCTTCTTATTTTACAAATAACTCCCAATTACATATAAAACATCTCAAATTCTCTTTTCTTTGAGATAGTCAAATACTGTTTTACTTAAACCAACCTGCCCCTTCTAAAATGAGTTTAGTCTATTTCCAGTTCACTAGCAAAAAGTTTAGAATATTTTCAAATTTTTACTATTATAATAGCCCCTCAATGAACATCTTCCGGAACGTAACTTTTGTTGGCTTGATTGATTGTCTTGGGATTTTTATCCTTTGGTATCCTAGTCATGGAAATACATAGAAAAATACATTTGGTTCTATGACAGTTTAGAACCAAATTTCGGCCAAGGAAAATTCTGAATGGCTCTTGGGGGTCACAGACAAAAACAGCAACTTCAAAGTCAGTGGGCACGAATCCCAGAGATGAGCGGTATTGGGCGAGGGAAACGTGTATCACAGGTCTGCTGCTACACTTCTGAAGTGCATATACATTATATACTGTTGTACAGTGGTAACAAGGGACTCGTCGTGTTTTAGATAATGCAAAAAGCATATGTGAGTCATTGGCGAACTATGGTAGCCATTGGTGAAATGTGTATTGAGGCATTGTGTTCAGGTTCAGTCTCAGGGGGGAAAAGGAAAAGAACTAGCCTGAATGAATCCTTAGAAAAGCGTTCATCCAGAAAGGACTTCTACCATAAAGCCAATTAGCAATTGTCTTTTTTTTTTAAGCAATTGTCTTATACTTCTGTCTTTCCTGCGTGTCATACGAATCCATCAGGATGATTTGGGCAAGTAACAGAAGATCCAAATAGGAGCCTAGATGGGAAGGGGTTTATTATTTCATTGGACAAAAATCCATAAGTGATAATAATATCAATTAGACTTAGTTAAGGAAATAACATGAACTAAGTTCCAGGTATTAGCCTATGCATTTAGTGTGCATTAGTTCTTTTACTTCTACATATAAACCTTACAGTGTGTTCCCAATTTGAGATGAGACAATGGACACGTGGTGAGTTTAATAATTTACTAAAGGTTACACAGATATTAAGTATAACCTAGTAGGTGGGAGATTCAGAACTTAAACCCAAGCCATCTAGCTCCATATCTTACTCTTTCAACTATTACAGTAGGGCTGTTCTCAGATAGTTAGGTCAGTGATTCCATGACTTTGTAAAAGGATGGAAAACACCACTTTGACCATACCAATTGATTTACAGTGAATGTGCCTTCTGATTGTTTGCTGCTTGGAGTGTACTCATTCTAAATATTTGGTATATCGTCTCTGGACTTAATTCCCAGATTTCTGCTTTACTGTCTTCATTGCATCAACAGTATCTTCCTTCATGGTTGAGGGAAGCTTATTAATTTTAAGGATAATATGCAAGTTTGATGATGTACAGCAAAGAGGAGTGAAACAGTTTCTCTCTTAGAATTTGTTACTATTTAACTTCATTTTTTGAAAGACTTTGTTTATATACTGAAAAGAGAGAGCACGCACAAGGAGGAGCAGAGGGAGAGGGACAAGCAGACTCAATGCTAAGCATGGAGTCCAGTGTGGGATTCAATACCCCCTATGCTCAGCTGACTTAGTCACCCAGGCACCCCACTATTTAACTTCTTTAAAAGCTTAACATACATACACAAATCTTAAGTGTTCACCTTGATGTACAGCTTGATGTATTTTTATCCTAATATCCAATTAATCACCACACAGACCAAGATATAGATCATTTCCAGTGCCTCATACCCCTTCCAAGATTCCTGTCTTTTTTCTGATCAAATCCAACACTTCTATTTTCTTAAGCATGTTAACTAGAATTATTTTTCATTTGTTGTCTGGTAACTACAAAACTTGATCAGTGATCATCCTTAGGTCTACATATATTATCTGTTTCTTCTTTTGGTTTTTGTCATTTGATCCTATTTGTTCATATACTGGTCAATTTTTTTTTAATTAAGTGTCAAACCTTGTGTATGAAATATTGTAAGGCTGGGGCGCCTGGGTGGTGCAGTTAAGCATCTAACTCTTGGGTTCGGCTCAGGTCTGATCACAGGGTCATGAGATCAAGCCCATGTTGGGCTTCACACTCAGCACAGAGTCTGCTTGAGTTTCTCTCTCCCTCTTCCTCTGCCCCTCCCCCCACATGCTCACTCACTCGCACATTCTCTCTCTCAAATAAATAAGTCTTAAAAAGAAAAGAAAAAGGAAATTTGCAAGGCTTGGGCTGATGGTATTATTTCTGTCCAAAGAAGATTTAATTCTATTCTGGAAGTCGGACAGGCTTTTTGCAGATCAACTTGATCTGGTTGAGCATGGGTCTTAGGCTTCGTTAGGCATGATGTTTTATGGTTTACTCTTACTCCCGCGGTAGAGTCCTCTGGAGACTCAGTGGAACCCAGGCCTTTCGATCTTTTTAGGCCCCAAACTTCAACCTCTACCTCTATCTGTCCATCCTCTTTGGAAACTCCAAACCTCAACACTTTCTAGCCCAGAAAGATTGTCCTTGTCCCCAGCCTTTACTTTTTTGCCTCCCTTTACTTCCCATACCATTACTAGGGAGAAGTACAGGCAAATGTGTGGTTCTTTCAGTATGGTCTTCTCTCTCCAGGATTCTGGCCACTCGAGGCCTGTCTGCCTTAGTTGTTCTTTTGTGCCTTTTGTCTCCTTTGTGCCTTTCAGTAATTGGTTTAAATATTTTATTCAGCTTTGCTAATGAAGAAATCTATCCAGAATGCTCCCAGCAGAATTCTTCTTAAATCCCAATTGCAGGGATGGACAAAAAGAGTTAATGACAAGAGGAATGAGACCATCATATATAGTTTAGACCAACTCGGGCCCATAGAAGGATGAACACCTGAGCAAAACTGAGACTCTGCCAGAAAAAAAAAAAAAAAAAGGCAGAAACTGGGATTCCGTATTATTTATTTATATGATGATGGGCTTTACAAAGACTATCATATGTTTAGATAGCATGGGCTGTCCATAATCTTAATCTTCTCCAGAAAGACCTACCTCCTTAGATACTCCTTTTCTGCCTTGATTCCATTAATTTATAAGCTCCTTTAGACTCTTTCTCTGCCTCTGTCTGTGTCCTCAAACTAAAATGTATCTGTAATCTAGATAAGTGAGGCTCTATTATGAAGCATTTGACTTTAAATGACATTTTCCTTTTTTAAAGGAAGTATCACTGACATACAATATAACAGTTTCAGGTGTACGACATGATGCAACAATTCTATACATTATGTTGTGCTCACCACAAATGTGACAAATGTAGCTGTCATCACCATATGCTGTTACAATACCACTGACTATATTCCTGTGCTATACTTTTCATCTCTGTGACTCAGTTATTTTATAACTAGAAGTTTGTACCTCTTAATTCCTTCTATCTATCTCTCCCATCCCCCCTACCTCTCCTCTGGCAATCGTTGGTTGGTTCTATCTTAAAGAGTCCCTTTGGTTTGTTTCCTTGTTTTGTTTTGTTTTTTAGATTCTACATATTAAATGAAATTATATGGTATTTGTTTATCCCTGACTTAGTTAACTTAACACTCAGTAGGTCCATCCATGTTGTTGCAAATATCAAGATCTCACCTTTTCATGACAGAGTAATATTCCACCGTGTGTGTGTGTGTGTGTGTGTGTGTGTGTGCACGCACGCGCACGTGTGTGTGTGTGTATCTTCTTTACCCATTCATTGATCAGTGGACACATGGTTTACTTCCATATCTTGGCTATTGTAAGTAATGCTGCAATAAACATAACAATGCATATATCTTTTCAAATTAGTGTTTTCATTTTGGGGGGGTAAATACCCAGTAGTTGGATTATTGGATCATATGGTATTTCTATTTTTAATTTTTTGAGGACTCTCCAAACTGTTTTCCACAGTGGCTGCACCGGTTTGCATTCCCACCAGCAGTACAAGAAGGTTCCTTTCTTTCCACATCCTTGTGAACACTTGTTATTTCTTACCTTTTGGATACTAGCTGTTCTGTTAGGTGTGAAGTGATATCTCACTGTGGTTTTATTTGCATTTCCGTGATGATTAGGATGTGGAGCATCTTTTCACGTACCTGTTGGCCATCTGTGTAAAAATATCTATTTACATTCTCTGCCCTTTTTAAATCTGATTATTTGAATATTTTTGGTTTTGGTTTTGGTTTGATGTTGTGTTCCATAAGCTCTTTATATATTTTGGATACTAACCCTTTATCGAATAGGTCATTTGCAAATTATCTTCTCCCATCCAGTAGGTTGTCTTCTCTTTTTGTTGATGGTTTCTTTTTAGTTTATTTTTGCTTTTGTTTCCCTAACCTGAGAAATTTATTCATAAATATGTTGCTATGACCAATGTTCAAGAGATTACCGCCCAAGTTTTCTTTTGGAGGTTATGGCTTCAGGTCTCCCATTTAAACCTTTAATCCACTTTGAGTTTATTTTTATATATGGCATAAGAAAGTCATCCAATTTCATTTTTTTGTATGTAGCTGTCCAGTTTTCCCAGCCCTATTTGTTGAAGAGAATGCTTTTTCCTCATAATATGTTCTTGCCTCCTTTGTCATAGATTAATTGACCATAAAAGTATGGGTTTATTTCTGGGCTCTCTATTCTATTGCTGATCTGTGTGTCTGTTTTTGTGCCAGTACCATACTGTTTGGATTATTGAAAATGCAATTTTCTTATGTGAAACCAAAATAACATTAAAAATTATACTAAAATTAATATGAATTACAAAGCATGGAAATAATACACTTTTCTTCTGGATACTAGAAACTCCAAAGGATATTTTTAAAAATTCTATTGGAAGCTTAAAAAATAGAAAATCTATGTAAATTATTTACAATTGCTTATATGTATACTCTTTTAAAAAAATGCTTGGCTACTGTAGTATGTCTGGAATATTACAGACATGCACAAAGAAGAAAAGAAAATTAACCTCAATCTCAATTTTAGATACCAAATTTTGGATATAGCTTGTTAACTTTTTTGGAGAATGTCCATCTGATAGTTTATCCTGTGTGTGTGTGTGTGTGTGTGTGTGTTTAAAAGTCATTATAATGGTTTTTACATAGTGGGCATTGCACACATTATTTTTAAAACATTTTTAATATTTATTAATTTTTTTCTTTAAAATGCAGATAAAAACTATAGCATTTAATTATCTGACTATGAGGGCTTTCTGTTTAATGAAAACTGTACAAATAGTAATTCCTTAATATTATTTTGATAATATTTTTCCTCATTTAAGTCATATGACCACACATCCTTTGAGTTTTGAAGGGAAAAAAGATAAAACGAATGAGTTTGGTCACTGGGAAAACGAAACAAGGAATTCAAGAATCATCTGTCGGGTTTCACACTGTCATGCTTACAACTTCACAGCAAACGTCCAAGATTAAATTGGGACATTTCCAGACTGAGAATCCAGAGCCCTAAACCTTCCTCCTGTTTTATTTTATTAATGTTTGAAGAATGTTGGTGGTCTTGTAAGAGAACCTGAATAAGGAGAGGAAATGGCCAACATCCGGGAATAGCGAGGAAAAGAAAAGCAGTTACCTTCCTTCTATAAGAAAATATAGCTGCTCAGCCAAAATTAGTCTTTTCCTGTGCCAGAGCATTTACTGGGGTGCAAAAAGAGAATAGTAAAATGTTATTTTTATTCCATTAAAAATTATATTTTCTGTGTATGTCTTATATATTAATACAGTAGATATACATAAGAATATGCTTATTGTGGCTAGCTAAAATTTTGTATATATTTACACACAAAATATAAGGTATGTATTTTTTTAAGTTTTTTTTTAAATACCTTTTTCACAATAGGACCACACAGTCAAAACATTTGAAGATCACTGATGATCTTCTCTCAAATTCACTTCTTTACTGGAGACTTGGGAGAGATTTTAAGTGGTAGAGAATCATATACTCACTGGAAAATTTGCTGTTTAAGATTGATATATGTCTCTTTTTTTAAGATGTGTTTGAGAGAGAGAGAGAGCAAGAAGGGAGAGGAGAGGCAAAGGGCGAGAGAGAGAACCTCAAGCAGACCCCCCGTCTCGGTGCAGAGCTGACCGGGCACTCGATCTCACAACCCTGAGATCATGACCTGAGCCGAAATCAAAAGTCAGATACTCAACCGACTGAGCCACCCAGCCCCTGCCATATAAAGGTCTGTTTGATGACTGAACTACCTGCTGAATGGAGTCTGGCTAAGGAAGAGGACCTTCTTCCTTAACGCCTTCTCTGTGCTAATTAAGATCGGTTCATTTATTCCCGAGGCATTTACTGAGAGCGACCCTGTAGAGCAGTGTTCTGAGGAGAGAAGGAGAAGGTGAGGACACAGTTCAGACCAAAGTCTGTCATTCACGGAAAATGAGACCATGGAGCAAGGATGAGCCAGGTGCTCGGGAGGGGCTCCTCGCTCAGACCTGGGTGTCAGGGAGAAGGCTCCGATGGGGAGACTCTCACAGTTCAGGGAGTGCGGGGCTGGCCTGCATAAGCAATCAAACAGCCACGCTGAATGGAATGCATTTGGTCTGCTGGAGAAAGCAGTTAGTTCCAAGAGGCCAGATCCTGGGCCCTTCAGAGGGGGACTGGAAAGGAAATCATAAAGGTTCTTGGATATCATGCAAAAGGGTCTGAGCCACGGCCAGCAACACCATCACCGCCATCCCCATTTTTAGATATGAAGAGACTGAGCCTCAGGAAAGCTCAGTAAGAACGTGGATGTAGCCTAGAGCTGGCTTCTAAGCCAACACTCTTTATACCTTTCAACTCATAACTCTTAGAAATGTAAACCCAAAAATGCAGCATAAAACGCTTTCCTGCATTCTTGGTTAAGTGTCATGTGGGTTTACCAGAGGTAAGTTGAAGTTCCTAGTAAGACTTAGCGATTGTATTATCTATCACCCCTTCTAAATCCGTAGGTTTGAAAACTTGCTAGAGTGCTCACAAGTGTGGTCATGAGAGCCAGAGGGGAGACCGAAATCCTTGCCTCCGTATCTCCAGGGTCTGAGTAGTGCCTGGGTCATAGCATGCGTAATAAGTGCAAAGAGGGGGGAGATTTATTTTCTTTCTGGAATAAAATAAGTCCATTTAATTTGGATTCAGTCAAGGAAGTTGATTAGAGAAGCATCCACACAAACATTTGAAATAAACTTATGTTCCTTAACGATGGATTTGGCATTTTATTTAGGAAAAGGGGCATCCTTGGAGTTCTGGCTCACAACCACCAAATGCTAATATTGGGCAGAGCATGGTTATGGAAAGGACGCAGGAGTTAGGAGCTAAGACAGATGTAGGTTGGTTCTACTCTTTATTTGACCATGGATAAGACTTTATGTAACCTTGGGTAATTTCTAGGAGTTTCAGTTTCCTCATCCGTAACATGGGAATATTAATACTCCTTTGCTAGCGTTATTGGAAGCACTAGAAATATAAACGACATATAAAGTCCCTGTCACATAGTAGGTGTACAATAAATCGCTGTGATTACTGTTTTTGTTTTCTGTTTTCATGTTTTGAAAACTCTGGTGCTCTTTCCCAACAAATAGTCATTTGTGTTGGATGGAATTCTGAGCTCGTCCAATCTGTGAACATATTCTATAGCTGTATAGTTTTCTCAGCCTTTGTACAGTAAAATTAAATACAGAATAATCCTGTAGGTATGGATAACTTTAGCTCAGGGTTTCGTATCTGTGAAAATATCATTAGTTTAATAACAAGTCAGAATAGGGTTAAAGCAACGTACAGAATGGTAGTGAAATTGGGTTTAAACAAATCTGTCTGTTTATATTAATTCCCTCCACTTTCTGATAGAATGAACAGTTTTATTAGAAAATAATCAGTGTGTGGATCTCTTTTTTTCTACACATTCTTTCCACCTTCCCTACGTAGACCCTCGTAATCGCAATGATTCTTGTTGAGTTGGGTTCTTCCCAGATAACAATGAATTTTAAGCATAGTATTTACAGCATTCTTCATTCTGTGGGGAAATTGATTTGATGGGAACAGTAGATTTGGAGTTCCAGCCTGGGGCACTGTGGAGAGTCTACGGGGAAAAAAAAAGAAATACAGATAACTGGGCAAAGTAAACAATATCTATAGAGAACTTATCATCCCCTCTCCAGAAAAGGCCAGCAGAGTCATTCATTTGCTGTGTATCTTATTTTATTAGAAACATAAATCTCAGTTATAAAATCAGTTGAGGACTCTGCTACACAACTTTATAAAACACACACTTGTGAGCTTTACAGAGTTTCCACACACCCGGAGCATCCTCCTCATCCCCTCGGGAATCTTCCATTAGAGGCTTGGGGCATACGAGTTAATAGGGTTCGTGATCCCCATTCTGTTTTCTTCCACACAGATTTCCTAAGAGTATTAATTTACGCATTCTATTCCAATAGAGACTTTAAAGCTAAAAATGTCAAATTATTACCCACATAATTTTTGTCACTTATTAGTGAAGTCTCAGTTGTCAGAAGTCCCCCTTCACCTGAGATGTTTGCAGGAGATGAGTTCCAGCTTCTTTGCAGTTATCCCTGCTGCAATCCAGCTTTCTGGAAATTCTGTGTGCAAATCTCCACATTTACTCTTCCTTCAGTATAGACAAGTTTCATCCTGCTTGGTGGTAGACACTAGTCAAGTTCTAACAGTCTGGTCTTTTTTGCCTTTGCATCAGCCGCACGTTGTCCCCATATTGTTTGCTCTTCTAGTCAAAAGGATTTTAAAAAGGGAACTATCTCATATTGTAATGGGCTCTAGTTTTGTGGCAGGAGTTCAAAGGTCAGAGGGCCCTTTGTAGTTTGCTGGGCCCTGGCCAGCCTCTGTGGAGAAAAAGCAGAGTGAGAGGTCGGCGGGGGTGCCTCCCGTAGACCTCCTGCCTTCTTTCTGGCTGCAGTGGAGCCGGCAACCCGAGGTCAAGGTGTGGGCCCTGTAGAACTCTACCTCAGAACCCTGGAGAATGAATCCATTGATTCACAAGAGGTTCTCCCTGACCTCAAAGGGTGATGGAAAGTTGGTTCAGAAAGAAAGCAGAATGGTGCCTGCCAGGGGCTGGCTGGAGGAGAGATGGGGAACGCTTCTCGAATGGGTATAGAGTTTTAGTGTTACAAGATGAAGACAATCCTGGGGACAGATGGCGGTGATAGTTGTCCGTATACTTACACCTGGTGACTTAGTGGCTTGAAGTTCCCACTGCTTCTCCTTGGGCTCTTGTTGACTAGGTCAGCTAGATTCCTCTCTAGGTTCAGACCTCCATGTATAACACAATTTGGAAACTGCTCTATCTTTGGGGAACTTTGATTTTAGATGGTTTTCTACCGAGGGAGATGGTGGGATAAGTGCTCAGATGCTCTAAAAATTCAAGCTCCCGATCTCCAAGGATTCTGCTGTACCATGACTTTTTCCTAATCAGCCTCTCCTTGGGAAGATGCCCATGGAGAGCATAGTTCTGGTACAAAGTGCAGATTCTCTCCCTCCCAATAAGAAAGTCTTCCCCAGATTAAATCATTCGCTCCCCTGCTCCACGCTTTCCCAGGGCTTCACATCTTGGTCAAATGCGGAGCAATTAAAATGGCTGCAGGTCTCTGTGTGACCTGGCCTTTGCCCCCTCTTAAGCCTCATGCTTTCTTCGTCTTCCTTACTCTGTTCCCGCCCCTGTGGCCTCTTTCCTGTCCCTCTAAGCTGACACGAATGCTCCGCTGTCACGCGCCTCGCTGCTTGTTCTTGTCGTGGCCATCTCACATGGCAGCTAAGGTTTCTCAGCCTGACGTCGGTGAGTCAAGATGAGTAATAATATTACAAATTTGAGTGGCCTGGGACGCCTTGAGTGGCTCAGTTGGTTGAGCATCTGACTCTCGGTTTCGGCACAGGTCACGATCTCAGGGTCATGGGATCAAACTCTGTGTTGGGCTCCACACTCAGCTGGGAGTCCGCTTGAAGATTCTCTCTCCCTCTGCCCCTCCCACCAACTTGCACGTGTGCATGCACTCTCTCTCTCTCTCTAATAAATAAGTCTTTAAAGAAAGAGTACAGTCATTATAATGAGCCCTAAGTAATGCAAAGAATTACTGAATCACTATATTGCACGCTTGAAACTAATATAATACTGTTAAGTATGCTAGAACTAAAATTAAAATAATAATAAATTCCCCTCATCCTTCTCTGCTGCATTCTCATCCTTACAACTCATCACTATCTCATGTACCGTAAAGTTTGGAAATGTATCCTATTATCTATCTGCTTTCAAAGGCGTAAGCCACACGATGGCAAGATCTTTCACTCGTGGTGTTCAGGCCCTTATCTCTAGCACCTAGAATAGTGTGTGGTACGCAGTAGGTGCTCAATGAACAGCTGTTGAGTAAATGAATGCGTGAATAAAGGACAGAATGAGGACGGGCTCAGGGCCATTCCTGACAGTCCTGACAGTCCTTGGCCAAGAGCGCCCAGCTCGTCCTCTCCCTGTAAATGCTCAGAGGTGCTCCACACATTCTGATTGTGCTCCTAAAAGCCTAATGTCTGATGGATCCACTTTTCATTGGTCATTGACCTGGCGGGGGGAGGGGAGTGGATGCAGTAGGTATTCCTTGGCTCTTTGTATACATAAACTGAGTCTCTCCAGCCTCACCCTCCCGTGGATACAAATGAGACTGTATTTGCATTGAAATTTACATCCTAGGGGGCTCTCCGCTTTTACCCCCGTAACTGCAGGACTTCCTCCCATCTCCCTCAATTTATTTCTTCCACGTTCTTGTGTGCCAGCTTTGCCAAGGCACCTGCCCACATCTCTGCTACCGGCGCCCTCGAGAGAGAGGTCGCCACCATGCCTGGCACCTGAACCACTTGAGAGTCTTCTCTGCTTGGTGCTGGGGCTTCTCTGTGGGCTCCGGAGGAGGGTGGGGAGGAGGGCGAGCAGCTCAGTTTCTGCTCGGGACTTCAGCGACCACAGCTGCTTTGAGGCGGCCTGGGTGTGGGCCTTCCAGGGACACAGTTTATGGACAAACCCTCGGGCTAGTGGGGAAATAGGGGACTCGCATCCTCTCCTTGCTCCCCACCTTCCCCTTCCCCTTCCCCCACGCGAAGTAACACCCCATCCGTCCTGCACATGACACGCAACACGGAGGTCTCTGTGCGAGCAGACACTAGGGACTGGGCATCTGAGGTTGTCCCCCGTAGGCTAGAAGTTTCCAGTCTCTGAGCAAAACAGGACGTGAAGCAACTCATCAGCAGTCAATGCGGAGGGTCCCTCTGTGCAGCCCACACCCTGTGACCCCTCCAGGGGGCTCGGAGCGGGCCAGGAGGCTACGTTTCCTCCTGCTTGCTGGGAGCACAGTACCGGTTCTCTCGGGGCTCCTGGGCAAATCTCCAGATTTCTCTGCACACACCCACTTCTCTCCTTCTTTATACATAAGCGCATGGAGCAAAGCACGGCCCAGCATAGCTCTGATGGACTTAGGGCCGCTTGCCCTGAACTCAAAAATTCATCTTCTCCCTCATGACCGCAAAGAGTTTCCTGGTTAGAGAACAAAATACCACCCTAAAGTCTCATCTTCCCATGGTGTCTTCCTTTACTTTTAAGATTCAAGACGATGGGGCGCCTGGGTGGCTCAGTTGGTTGGGCGACTGCCTTCTGGCTCAGGTCATGATCCCGGAGTTCCAGGATTGAGTCCCATATCGGACTCCCGGCTCTGCGGGAAGTCTGCTTCTCCCTCTGACCTTCTCCCCTCTCATTCTCAGTCTCTCTCTCTCTCTCTAATAAATAAATAAAAAATCTTTAAAAAAAAAAAAAAAAGATTCAAGACGATGCCCTTTCCATACCCCTCCTGGGAATTTAGTCCCTCTCCCTCCACCCCCACGAAGCCTCGGTCGGTTTGTGATACCCTACGGAGTCTCGGGTGTGAAAACTATTGGATCTTAACAAAATAATGCAAATCCTTCCAAAGGGAATATGCTTTTTTCTTTTTTTTTTTTTTTTTCCTGCCTCTTTTAATGATTCGGCGGTAGCGGAAAGATTCCTGGTTGATACGCACCGTCGAGCTAGGACGTGTGGCTCTCCGGAGTGGCTGGTGCGACCTGTGAACCGTGAAAGACAGCAGCCCTGGACTTGGTAAGCGGGCAGCAGTGAGCACCCGAGTCCGTGCGGCGGCCCCGGGGCCCCAGCTCCGTCCGCCCGGGTCCCCGGCGCTGTGCCCCCTGAGACTGCCTTCCCCTGTCCTGCACGTGCCCTCCTCTGCCGTAGCTTGAGGACACACGGAAGTTGGCCGAGGCTCCCCATGTGTGCTCCTCTGGTAAAAAGGATCAAAACTGAAAAAAAACAATGAGAAGCCACTGTTCTCAGAAGAGATATAGGACTTGGCACTGCCAGGAAAAGTGGCGGGCAACGTTCAGCCGGAATCCTACGCGAGCTGTCCTTCCCCGAAGGCTGTTTACTGAACGGCCCCACCGGCTCTCACGCAGCAGCCAGACCGGCTGCCCGAGTGGGTCCGTAGAAGCTTCCAGCTCTCCTAGCCAGAGACCTGCAGGCCACAGGCCAGCTCCCGTCCGAGCTCAGTGCGACACGGGGCCCTGCTCTGCTGCCTCTTAGGCTCCAGTGTTTCTCGTGGAAAGAGTGTTTGAAAGTTGCTGCTTGGAGGCTCTGCTTTTTTTTTTCCAGAAAAGGGGAACTGTTTTTCTTATCAAATGTCTTGTTGCTTATCAAATGTCTTGTCTCATGACCTGAAACAAAGTATCACAATGGTTTGAATGCCCTAAACTTCAAAACAAAACAAACCCTGCCTACTCTGGTCTTTGAATAAGTGAAAACGTCCATTTGCAGTGAGGGCCCCAACTCCCAGCGGCCTAAGGGGCCCACACTGGTTCTCCTCGGAACCACGGCTGATTGATTTCTCCTGGAATAAATGCAACGCCGTTATGTCTCGGTGACAACAGAAATAAGCCTTGGCCAGGTCTGTGCATAGTTTGGGGATGAAGAAAATAAGTTTTGAGAGGCAATGGGTATTGCTGATTATAGATTTTTATTAGGAACAGATGTGGGGCTGTTCATGGTGGACAAACTTACTGAAACGAGCAGCTCAGAACCGTATTACTTTCTTTTTTCCAGAAAAGAGAAATAGTAAGAAGTTGAATTTGTCATCTTTTTCTTCAAGGGATGCCCCCATCGTGAAAAACACACCCTGAAGACATTTCTCTGTGCCTCTGTCGAAGAGTGCAGAAACGGGGGGCACTGTGTTTGTTAGCACATCTGCAAGCAGAGCAGAGGTTTGGAAAGTAATTCTAGAAACTTCTTTTACCCCTGCGCTAAAGCTTCAGATCTTTCCACTTTAAATTTATTTGTGGCCGCTGCCTTCTAACCAGTGTCATCCTGTTAGAGTGCAGACCTCTCGACCCTGCGAGGACACTTGGTGAGAATATTCCAGGGCTGTTTTGCTCTTCCTTCAAGGACAGCCTCAATATTCTGGATCATTTCCTACCCAGTTTGGGGCTGGGCCAGTGCAGGGGCAGGTTTTGGACGTCACAGACCATTTCCCTCTCTCTCCACTTTCCTCTTTGGTCACCATTTATGGAGAGCCCTTCCTTTAAGGACACCCCCAAGAAATTTCAAAGGACATTTCCAATCATAGACCATTGGCCAGAACTTACACGCGGCCATGCCTCGCTTCTACAGAGTCAGGAAACGGAGAGTTCATCTGAGCGTCCAGGTAACTAGTTAGAGCCAGGATTCAACTCTGTGGAAGAAAGGGAAACGCATAGCGGGACTGACCATAGGCTCGTACCAACTTACTCTCCTGTCAGGAGCATATGAGAACTCGCATCTCCTCCATGTTTTCAAAAAGACCTGGTTATTGTCCGACACTTTGATTTTTATCCATCTGACAGGCACTCCTCTATTTTTCAGCAAACCGTTTCATGTCCATAAACGACTCCGTCCCCACCCCCACACGACAACCTGTCTAAAGTATTGGACACAGATCTGTGTTTTCTATGAGGCATAATGAGTATTATTTGGTATGTGTCTATTTTTATTTCTTCGATTCATAAAATAGTTGCTGTCCAGGTCTTTTTTCACACGGCACTGTGTTGTTGTTTAAGGACCGTTTGCGTCACTGTGTACTCGCCTGTCCTCCTCCTTCGGGCCGCTGCGTGGTATCCTGTGACCCAGTCGTCTTACTTGCCGATCCTCCCGTCGATGGACACTCAGGCCGCCTCTGATTCCCTGACTTCACTTAATGACTGACAATGAGCCCGTGTGATGACTGTTATCATTCCAATTTTACAGATAAGACAACTGAGGTTCAGAGAGGTTAAAAGAGTTCGCCCCAAGTCCCCTAGCTCACGTACTCGCCTTCCTGAGGGGGATAGCCTCTAGAAAGAAGAGTGCCTGTGAAAATCCACCTGCAGGTACGGAAAGGGAAGGGTCCCTCTGGTGTGACTTCCGAGGTTCCAGGAAAGCTCTTCTGCTCTCGAATATCTCCCCCATTCAGCTCCAAGGCGGCCTCCAAGTTAAAAGAGATCTTTTTCTTTGAATTGATGATTCCTCTTTGATCAAAATCCAAGTAGATTGCCAGCCTCATTGGTTTCTATGCCTGGTGGTTCAATGAGCTTTCAGCCCCTTTCTGGAGGGGAAGGATTAGGGGAGCTGTTGTGGCTACTGAGGGGTCAGAGGTCAGCGTATCAGCTGTGACCAAATTCTGCTACGAATATAGGAAACCAGAGGCTTTAACAGAGAGCAGCTCGGTCCTTAAGTGGTGCTCAAGCCCGGCCTCCAACCAGCGGAATCGGCTTCAGCTGGGAACCTACTTCAGGCCCTCACCCAGGCCTTCTGAATCAGGCACTCTGGAGGAAGTTCCCAGAAGCCCATGCTTTTAGGAGCCTCCGGGTGCTTCAGAGGCCCACCGGAGTCTGGAAGCCATGGGAAGGCGCGGGTGGAGAGCCGGGGCTGGTACGGTGGCACAGCGATGCCACTGAGGCCCCAGGCTCCTTCTGTCTCCCGGCCCTGACACCCTCCGCCTATGGCTTCCATCTCTGCGGGAGCAAGTGCAGTCCTGACGCCACACCTGCATTCCAGGTAGGAAAAAGGGGCAAATTCGGAGTCGGGGGAGCCGGTACGGGGAAAACAAACCTCTTTGGCGATACCTTCTGCTCCCATCTCCATGACCCCAGGCGTCACACAACCAGGCCCAGACCCCTGCGGAGTCTGGCTCTGAGAGGGTCAGTCAGACGGGCTGCACCCGCTTCCTGCCTCTTCTGGAGGTTGGCTCAGGACGGAGAGGCGAGATTGCCACGCCTCGCAAGCAGGGACACCTGAGAGAGGGTGGCGTTTCACGGTCCCCGGAGAGCCGGGGACGTTCCCTCATTCATGGTGACAAAATCTGAAACGCTAACCTCCTCCCCGAGAAGGTACCCCATCCTCCGAAAACCCCAGCCGCGATTAGCAGCGGGGAAGAGATTAAGAAAGGCTTGTTGGGATGAGTTTGTTTACACGAACTCCCCACAGCTGCGGGAGTAAAGGATCATCATTTATTTTTGCCTCTTGGCCTTGGGCCTGTTTTGATCCCTGAGTACCTCTGCCTGTTGGACTTACTCTCCAGCTCCGGGAGTCTTTCACGGGCTCTCTGGGTGAACTTGGGGATAGGCCCCGGATTGGAAAGAAAATCAAGAGCTTTATCTTGGTCCTCCAAAGGCGGCTGTTTTGTTTTGTTTTTGAGTTTATTTATTTATTCATTCGGCGGAGAGACAGCGAGAGCGGGAACACAGGCAGGGGGAGTGGGAGAGAGAGAAGCAGGCTTCCGGCTGAGCAGGGAGCCCCATGCGGGGCTCCACCCCAGGTCCCTGGGATCCTGACCTGAGCCCCCCAGGCGCCCCCAAAGGCTGCCTTTTGAGAAAGAAAAGCCAGGCCTGCCCTGTGTTAAGCATTCAGAGGTTACAGAGCACGAGGGAGACCCTTCCTTGGCCGGGCCGCGCCTCGGCCGACTTGCGCCCTGCCCTCCGCCGGGCGGGGCGGGCGCGGTAGCTCACGGGAGACCTTCCATGTTTCCCCGCCCCTCCGGGCGGGTTGTGCCCGTCAACACGACAGGTGGGTCCGAAGCAAGTGCCAAACAGGCAGCTGCACAGCCCAGGGACTTTGAGCTGTTTGCAGCCCTCCTCTCTTTGTACCCCTGCCAACCCACACACACCTGGGATTTCACCAGCTGCCTGCCCACCGCAGCCCCCGCTCCGCCCTGTGACCTAATCCTCATTACACCTGCTCGTCTGCGGGGCGGCCGGCCCGTCCCCACCTTGCCGAAATCAGGCCTGGGGAGGTTTGAACAACACCCACGCTATTCATGCCTAAAACAGCCCGCTCCCACTAATTTCATGGCAAATTATGAGGGATTAAGGTTTCCTTCGAAGAAAGGCTGGAGCTGACAATTAATCAGCTTGGTCATGTGGGGATCAAATTAAATTGGACCTGAGACCGCGGCTCGAAGATGGAATCCGATTCTCTCCTTGGCATGGTGTGTGTACTGGTCTGAGAATACGAACACAGACTGTCCCCATCTTCTTTGCATATAGATGGTGGTGGGTAATTTTAAGACGCAGCAAGGGGTAGAGCCAGTCCTCCAGCTTGGGTTTTTAAAGTGAATGCAGGGCGTCTGTTGAATTCAGCAAAGACTTCTTTTGTCCCCCTCCTGTCTGAGGAGCCTCTCGGGTTAGGTGCTGGGGCCATAAGGCAAGATCTGAATAAATCCAGAGCTATGTCTTCAGGGAGATAAAAATCCAGTGATTTTGGAAACGATATTAAGAGGAATTTGACCATCATGCATGAGAAGGTATATAAAAAGCTATAGAAATGGTGAATTCCGATCGGGGATTAGCAATGATTTTGCAGTGGACGTGGCTTTGGAGCTGAGTTTTGAAAGAGGAGTTGTAGTTTCGTGCTTTCTCTCTTGCGGGGGACACCGGGAGGTCACCTGCCATCAGGATCTTTTCTTTGGTTGTGCCTGACCTTGTCGTACACCATTATTGCTCCTAACCTTCTGCGCACGACTATAGTCCAAGGCTACAAGCGGTAATCACCTTTGGAAACTGCCAACAAACATGAATAACTGCTGTGGGGCCAACTTTTCTCAAGGAAGTAATAAATGTACTCTCGTGGCTGATGGCAGCAGGCGGGGAAGTCTGCTTCTCCCTCCCTCCCCACCTTGTGACTTTGGATGTGAAATGTATCAATTCATTGCCTTTGCAAGCGTGGTTT
>CM052802.1:124567867-124611737 GCA_028533885.1 Nasua narica
ATCAAGGTAATGTGGGCCTCATAAAATGAGTTTGGAAGTTTCCCTTCCATTTCTATTTTTTGGAACAATTTCAGGAGTATAGGTATTAATTCTTCTTTACATGTTTGGTAGAATTCCCCTGGGAAGCCATCTGGCCCTGGGTTCTTGTTTATTGGGAGATTTTTGATGACTGTTTCAATCTCCTTACTGGTTATGGGTCTATACAGGTTTTCTATTTCTTCCTGGTTCAGTTTTGGTAGTTTATGTGTCTCTAGGAATGCATCCATTTCTTCCAGATTGTCAAATTTGCTGGCGTATAGTTGCTCCTAATATGTTCTTATAATTGTATTTCTTTGGTGTTGGTTGTGATTTCTCCTCTTTTATTCACGATTTTATTAATTTGGGTCCTTTCTCTTTTCTTTTTGGTAAGTCTGGCCAAGGGTTTATCGATTTTATTAATTCTTTCAAAGAATCAGCTTCTAGTTACATTGATTTGTTCTACTGTTCTTTTAGTTTCTATTTCATTGATTTCTGCTCTGATCTTTATTATTTCTCTTCTTCTGTTGGGTTTAGGTTTTCTCTGTTCTTTCTGCAGCTCCTTTAGTTGTAGGGTTAGGTTATGTATTTAAAGTCTTTCTTTTTTCTTGAGAAAGGCTTGTATTGATATATATTTTCCTCTCAGGACCGCCTTTGCTGTGTCCCAGAGATTTTGAACAGTTGTGTTTTCATTTTCATTTGTTTCCATGAATTTTTTAAAAAAATTCTTCTTTAATTTCTTGGTTAACCCATTCATTCTTTAGTAGGATGCTCTTTAGCCTCCATGTATTTGAATTCCTTCCAACTTTCCCCTTGTGATTGAGTTCTAGTTTCATGGAATTGTGGTCTGAAAATATGCAGGGAATGATCCCAATCTTTTGGTACCGATTGACATATGATTTGTGTCCCAGGATGTGATCTATTCTGGAGAATATTCCATGTGCACTAGAGAAGAAAGTGTATTCTTTTGCTTTGAAATGAAATGTTCTGAATATATCTGTGATGTCCTTTGGTCCAGTGTGTCATTTAGAACCTTTATTTACTTGTTGATCTTTTGCTTAGATGATCTGTCCATTTTGGTGAGGGGGGTATTAAAGTCCCCTACTATTATTGTATTGTTGATGTGTTTTTTTGACTTTGTTATTAATTGGTTTATAATATTGGCTGCTCCCACATTAGGGGCATAGGTATTTACAATTGTTAGATCTTCTTGTTGAACAGTCCCTTTAAGTATGATATAGTGTCTTACCTCATCTCTTATTATAGTCTTTGGCTTAAAATCTAATTTATCCAATATAAGGATTGCTACCCTAGCTTTCTTTTGAAGTCTATTAGCATGTTAAATTGTTTTCCATCCCCTCACTTTAAAGCTGGAGGTGTCTTTGGGTCTAAGATGAGTTTCTTGTAAACAGCATATTGATGGGTCTTGTTTTTTTTTTTTTTTTTTTAAATCCATTCTGATATTCTGTGTCTTTTCATTGGGGGCATTTAGCCCATTTACATTCAGGGTAACTATTGACAGATATGAATTTAGTGCCATTGTATTGCCTGTAAGGTGACTGTTAACTGTATATTGTCTGTCTTCCTTTCTAGTCTATGTTAGTTTTAGACTCTCCCTTTGCTTAGAGGACCCCTTTCAATATTTCCTATAGGGCTGGTTTGGTGTTTGAAAATTTCTTTAGTTTTTTTCGTCCTGGAAGCTTTTTATCTCTCCATCTATTTCCAGTGACAGCCTAGCTTGATATAGTATTCTAGGTTGCATATTTTTCTCATTTAGTGCTCTGAATATATCATGGCAGTCCTTTCTGGCCTGCCAGGTCTCTGTGGATAGGTCTTCTGCCAATCTAACATTTCTGCCCCTGTATGTTACAGGCTTCCTGTCCTGAGCTGCTTTCACGATTTTCTCTTTGTCACTAAGACTTGTAAGTTTTACTATTAGATGACGGTGTGTAGACCTATTTTTATTGATTTTGAGGGGGGTTCTCTGTGCCTCCTGGATTTCGATGCTTGTTCCCTTTGGCAGATTATGGAAATTCTCTACAATAATTTGTTCCAATATACCTTCTGCCCCTTTGTTTCTTCTTCTTCTGGGATCCCAATTATTCTAATATTGTTGCGTCTTCTGTTATCACTTATCTCTCGAATTCTTCCCTCGTGGTCCAATAGTTGTTTGTCTCTCTTTTTCTCAGCTTCTTTATTCTCTGTCATTTGGTTTTCTATATCACCAATTCTTTATTTGTCTCATTTATTCTAGCATTAAGAGCCTCCATTTTTGTTTGAACCTCATTAATAGCTTTTTTTTATTTCTACTTGGTTAGATTTTCGTTCTTTTATTTCTCCAGAAACGGATTTTATTTCTCCAGAAAGGGATTCTTTAATATCTTCCATGCTTTTTTCGAGCCCTGCTAGCGCCTTGATAACTGTAATTTTGAGTTCTATTTCTGACATATTACTAATGTCTGTATTAACTAGGTTTCTAGCTGTCGGTACTGTCTCTTGTTCTGTTTTTTTTTTTTTTTGTGGTGAATTTTTTCGCCTTGTCTTTTTCTGGAGCTAAGATTAGATGAGTGAGAGAGAAAAATACTTTGGAGTCCCACAGTTTTCACTGACTGATGAACTTGGTGTTGGCTGGATATTCTCACTGATATTCTGGGGGAGGGGCCTTTTGCCTTGATATTCAAATATCTTTGACTGAGGCGGAATTGCCCCGCTCTTGCCCGGGGCTGGGCCAATCAATTCACTCAGGTTCGCTCTTGGGAGTCTTTGTTCCCTGAGCGCTTTGGGTATCGCCCTGGAGGCCGGGAATGCAAATGGCGGCTCCTAGTCTACTGCCGGAGGAGCCGACTGCTCAGGGCCCTACTTGGAATCCAGCAGATTCCTGCTGTGCGCTCCCATGCTGCCCCTCCCAGAGAAGGAAGGAGGGGGGTCTCTCTGGACCTGCTTCCTATGGGGTCCCTGCTCCACGAGCTGCAGCTAGGTTGTGCCTCAGATCTCGGTCCGGGGTAAGCCGGAGCTGAAAGCAACCTACGCGGCTCCTTCTCTGCCAACGGCTTCTCTGCCCCAATACCTGGGAGATCTGCTGCACTCAGACACCCCTGGTCCCTTTGTGACCTCGCAGGTCCTGAAACCACACTGTTCCCACGAGGGCTAACCTCCTGCTTAGCCTATGGAGCGATGTCCCTCAGCGGAGCAGACTCTAAAAGTTCCGAGTTTGTGCTCCGCGGCTCTTCGGCTGCAGGGAGCCGGCCCCTCCCCCGCCGTCTCTCTTCCCATCCCCTTGGATTCACTTTTCCAAATGTCCTACCTTAAAGAAAGTGGTCAATATTCTGCTCCTAGAATTGCAGTTCATCCTGTCCTCTCTCCTATTGAGTATGCTGGCTTTTAGAATGTTTTGATAACTATCTAGATGAACTTCTGGGATCCGACTCTATCTCAACCTCCTACTCCTCCGCCATCTTGCTGCACTCCCTCTAGGCTGTCAGCTTTTCCCCATAGAGAATGATAATTGCTGTGGGCTTTTCATAGATAGATTTTATGAAGTTAAGGAATGTTCCTTCTATCCCTATACTTTGAAGAGTTTTAATCAGGAACGGATGCTGAAATTTGTCAGATGCTTTTTCTGCCTCAATTGAGAGGACCATGTGGTTCTTCTCTCTTATTGATTTGTTCTGTCCCATTGATTGATTTGTGAATGTTGAACGACACTTGCATCCCAGGGATAAATCCCACCTGGTCACGATGAGTAATCTTTTGAATGTGCTGTTGGATCCTATTAGCTAGGATCTTGTTGAGAATCTTGGCATCCATATTCATCAGGGATATTGGTCTGAAATTCTCCTTTTTGATGGGGTCTTTGCCTGGTTTGGGGATCAGGGTCATGCTGGCTTCATAGAGAGAGTCTGGAAGTTTTCCTTCTGGTTCTGTTTTTTGAAACAGTTTCAGAAGAATAGTATTCTTTCTTCCATGAAGGTTGGGTAGAATTCCCACGGGAATCCATCGGGTCCTGGAGTTTTGCTTTTTGGGAGGTTTTGATCACTGCTTCAATCTCGTTAGTAGATATTGGTCTACTCAGGTTGTCAATTTTTTCCTATTTCAGTCTTGGAAGATTATAGTTTCCAGGAATGCATCCATTTCTTCTAGGTTGTTTAACTTATTGGCATATAGCTGTTGAAAATAATTTTTGATGATTGTTTCTATTTCCCTTGGATCAGTCATGATCTCTCCCCTTTCATTCATAATTTTGTTAATTAGGGTCCTCTCTCCTTTCTTTAGGATGAGTTTGGCCAGTGTCTTATCGATCTTACTGATTCTTTCAAAAAACCAACTTCTGGATTCATTGATGCATTCTACTGTTTCTCTAGTTTCTAACTCGTTGATTTCCACTCTAATCTTGATTATTTCCCTTCTCGTGTTTGGAGTTGGCTTAATTTGTTGTTGATATTCCAGTTCTTTAAGGTGTAAAGACAGCTGGTGTATTCGAGATTTTTCAGGTATTTTTGAGTGAGGCTTAGGACCGCCTTTTCCGTGTTCCATAGGTTTTTCATCAATGTGTCTTCATTGTCATTGGTCTCCATGAATTGTTTAAGTTCATCTTTGATTTCCTGGTTGATCCTAGCATTCTTGAGCAGGTTGGTCTTTAGCCTCCAAGTGTTTGAATTCCTTCCAAGCTTTTTCTTGTGGTTCAGTTCCAGTTTCAAAGCATTGTGGTCTGAGAATAGGCAGGGAATCATCTCAGTCTTTTGGTATCGGTTGAGTCCTGATCTGTGACCCAGTATGTGGTGTATTCTGGAGAAAGTTCCATGTGCACTCGAGAAGAATGAGTATTCTGTTGTTTTAGGGTGGAATGTTTTGTATATATCTATGAGGTCCATCTGGTCCAATATGTCACTCTGTTACTGAGAGTGGCTTGTTAAGATCTCCTATTAATGTATTCATATCAATATGACTATTTTGATTAACAGTTGGCTTATGTAGTTGGCTGCTCCTATATTGGGGGTATAAATGTTTACAGTTGTAAGATCTTGGAGGATAGACCCTCTAAGAATGATTCAGTGTCCTTCTGTATCTCTTGACTACAGCCTGTAGCTTAAAATCTAATTTGTCAGATATGAGGATCGCTACCCCAGCTTTCTTTTGAGGCCCGTTGGCATGAAATATGGTTCTTCATCCTTTCACTTTCAATCTGGATGTATCTAGTTCTTCTAGTTCCAAATGTGTCTCTTGTAGACAGCGTATGGATGGGTCCTGTTGTTTTATTCATTCTTGCAACCCTGTGCTATTCGTTTCATGGGAGCATTTAGGCCATTCACGTTGAGAGTGACTATTGATAAGTGTTTACTGACATCATGTTGCCTGTGTAGTCCTTGTTTCTATAGATGGTAAATTTCTGTTCTAAGTCACTCATGGGTTGTTTCTACTCTTAGCCCTTTAATATTTCTTGTATTGTCCACTTGGTGGTCACATACTCTTCTAATCCTTGCTGGTCTTGGAAGCTCTTTATGTCTCCATCCATTTTGAATGTCAGCCTTGCAGGATAAAGTATTCTTGGATGCATGTTCTTTTCGTTTAGTGCCCTGAATATATCATGCCAGCCTTTTCTGGTTTGCCAGGTTTCTGTGGACAGATCTGATGTTATTCTGATGGGTCTTCCTCCCTATGTAAGGAATTTCTTCCTCCTAGCTGCCCTCAGGACCTCTTGTCTAAAATTATAATTTGCAAATTTTACAAATATGTTTCTGGGTTTCTTTCTAGACTCATTGATCTTGGGGGTGTCCTTTCCGCCTCTAGGATACGAACACTTGTTCCATTCCCCAGATTTGGGAAATTTTCATTCAGAATTTGGTCAGCTATATCTTCTAATCTTCTTTCTCTACCCCCTCTGGGATTCCAGTAATTCTGATGTTGGAATGTTTCATGGCGTCATTTATTTCCCTATGTCTCTTGTCATGATTCCTGAGCAGTTTGCTCCAGCTCTCCTCCTGACCTTTCTTTTCAACCTTCTTATCCTCTAGATCACTAATTCTATCCTCTGTCTCCGTAACTCTAGCTGTTAGACTATTTAGATTAGATTGGATCTCACTGATGGCGTTTTTTTTATATCTGCTATACTGGTTCTCATTTCTGCCCTTAGAGATTCTATGTTGTCATTAATGTTTTTCTCCATCCTAGCCATTGCCTGGATAACTGTCACCATGAATTCCCTTTCTGACATACTGTTTATGTCCATGTCCAAAAGTTCTAGGGACAGGGTCCAGTCTCTGGGTTTTTCCTCTGTTGGGTGTTCCTCCTCCTAGTCATTTTGATGAGAAGTGGATGAGAGGCTGTATAGCTGGATATATTGCCCACGATCCAGGCAGGATGCACCCTGGAAGGTTTTGGAGCAATTGGGATTCACCACCAAAAAGAAAGAAGAAGGATAAAAAAAGGTAGAAAGAGAAAAAGAAGAAATCGCAGTCAGAATGGGCCCCAAGAACAATATTTATAAGGTACGTAAACAAACAGAAACAAACATATAGACCGATAAAAGTAAATGACAAGAAATAAAAGAACCTAGTCAGAATGACCCCCAAGAATAAGATTTATATAATACCAGAACAGAAGCAAATACATAGAAACACTGACAGAAGGATAAGAGGGGAGAGTGGTTATAACTCCTTGTCGGTGAAGAAGGTTATTTCAGGTCTTCCTGGGTTTATCGTTGTATTAAGCCTCTAGTTGTATTAAGACTCTAGTTGTAATGTTAAGTAGTTTAAAAAGTTTTTTTAAAAACCAAGAAATGTGAAAACGAATGAATAAAAAAAATAGGAAAAAAAAACCCCTTGTATCTATGAAATATACAGTTTTCAGGGTATTATCAGGAACTTTAGTATATTGATTTCCCCTGATGTTGGGGATTTAAAATTTGGGGGGATCCTGTGGTAATTGTCCTTTTGTTTTTTACTTGTCTTCTGGGGGAGGGACCTGCCATGTTGTTTTCCAGTCAGTCTTGCTTGGGTTGAGTCCCCCTGCCCCCCAGTCAAGGGGCTGAGCTCTGTGGAAACTGGTTTCTCAGTCTTTCGCTCTCTGAAGGTTTTAGGCCTCTTGTAGCTTTTTCACCTTTTCAGAGAGTCTGAGCAAGGAATCCGCCCGTACCCAGACCTCCACATCACAGAGAAGCCTCAGTGTGCTCCCGTCGGGGTGGTCCAGAACACACACTCCCCTCCCCAAAATTCTGCTCACAGCACAGCCTGTCAGAAATGGTGTGCAACCCCAGCCACTGTTCAGTGGCCCCGTGAGTGCTGTCAGGGCTCCAGGCCCACGCAAGGTGTGCTCATATTCCTGTCCGAGATTCGGCCATCTGCCCGCGTTCTCTCTGGGGCCGGCTGTGAGCGCCCAGACCCTGCCACAGGCCACGAATGTCTCGTGGTTGGGGATGCACAGTGTAGAGAGTAGGACACAGAGAAAAGCTACAGGCTCCTGGACCACCCCAGACTCTCTAAGGCGCTTGGGGAAGCGTGCGCGCCCTGCCCACAAAATGATGCAAGGAGCGGAAAGCTGCGGGTTCGTGAACCTCGGACTGGACAGCGCCCCCCCCCCCACCAGTCTCTGTTTGAGGGGAGTGGTGTCCTTCCTGGGAACGTGGGCCCAGGCCTGTGCCCGCGACCACCCCCTTCCACTAGTTGCTCCTCAGAACCTTTTGCTCTTTTTTAAGTGTTTTTAACTGGACTCTAAGTTAATGCTGGTCCCCAACCACCCGGCACTTTCCTTTGGGGTATTACTGTCCTTGGATCGCTTCTGGTGGCTCCTCCCCCTTTTGTTTATCCTCCGATATCCGTTCTCGTGTTCCCACTTTGCTTTACCTCCCCACTGCTGTCCTCTGCTCCTGTAGAGATACAGAAGGGAGAAATCTTGCCCCTCAGGCTGATTTGATGGGTGTTCAGCGTGTTCTGGTAGATTTCCTGCTCACTTTAGGGGACAGGTTGCAACAGGATCTCTTACTTCTCTGCCATCTTGCCCCTCTCCCCTCATAGATTATTTTTCTTGACGGTGTTCTGTGAGTCACATAAACTCTTTGGCGGAGTTGCGGAGGGAGAAGCAAACTCCCCCGCTGAGCAGGAAGCCTGATGGGGGCTTGAACGGAGGACCCTGGGATCATGACCTGAGCCACCCAGGTGGCCCTCTGTTCACTGTTTCTCATTCCTTTTTCTTTGTTCTCCCCTGACCTGACAATTTCCAATAACCTTTGACCTTCTTCTTGGCTATGTCTGCTGTTGCGGCTTTCATCGTACTCATTGCATTCTTCGCCTCCAGACTTTGTGTGTGTGTGTCTCTCTCTCTTTTTTTTTTTTTTATTTCTGTATCTTTGTTAAATGTCTCATTTTGCTCGTGTATTGTTTTCTTGAATTCATTGGTTGTCTGTCTTGTAGCTCAGTGAACTTCCTTAAAACTAGTTGAATTCTTTTTGGGCAAATTGCAGACCTCCATTTCCTGAGGTGTGAGTACTGGAAAATTACTGTGTTCATTGGGTGGTGTTAGGTTTCCTTGATTTTTCATGTTCCTTGAAGTCTTGTGTTGCTGTCTTCACATTTGAGGAAGGAATCCCTTTCTGCCATCTCTACTGTCTCTGGAGGAGAAATCCCTCCTGCCAGTCCTGAGAAGCATTCTAAGACTCTCAGACATCCTCTGTGGATACACGTGTTCCACGCTTCTGGTCTCTGGGTGGGTGGGTGGATGACGGTTCTTAAGCGCGTGTCCTTTTTCCTGGTCCCGCAGGGCCCGGCTGACTGCTGACAGCCTCCCATGTGCCTCCTAGGGCAGTGCTGAATGTGGCAGTGTCTGTGCTTTTCCCCCACCCTGCAGGTTTGGGCTGGCTTTCTGCAATGAGAGCTCGTGAGCTCTCCGCAAAGACTTGCACTCATTGACCGTGCCAGCGTGAGCAAGGGGCTGCCACGTGGTGGCGGTGGCTGGGGGGATGGCTGAGCGGAGGCTGTGGAGTGTCGAGGGTGCTGCGGGCTGGTGGGGGGACGCAGGGGTGAGGCATTCCCCGTGGTTCCTGGTGGGGCTTCTTGATGGCATCCATGTAACAGGATCTGCGTCACTTCTGCCCTCCACGATCCCTGGCTGCTGTTCTCCCCGCCCCTCCTGACCCTTCAGCCAGGTAGGCATCTCAGTGTTCTGGATGGGGCAAGAAGGAAGGGGGCCTCTCTGGCAGCTGGGGGAGCTGGGCACACAGTCACATGCCCCCACTTTCCTTGTGAAAAGGCACTGGCAAATACGCTCCCTCTCCGTGCTGAGCTGTGCCCCTGCTGGGTGGGGGGGTGGTGGGCAGAGTGAACCCGTTCGTATCCTCTTCAATTCGTCTGTTCTTGGATTTTCCTCCAGTGGTGCGCTGGAGCTTCTCTGTTGGGCTCCTGGACATCCACAAAGCATTTGTGGGTGATGCTCAAAATTGGTGGCGTTTTTTTGGTGGGGTAAGACAGGAAAATCTTGTTGCTCCATTTCACTGTCACCTCTCTCTGCATTTCATTTTTAGCAATGCACATTGCCCCAAATATCAAAGCTTTTTGGAAGAAAATAATTCTAATCCCAATGTAATGGGCAAGTATGGATTTTGTGTGGTTTGGATTCAACATAGACTCATATTCAGAGCCTTTGCACCTTGGAAATATACTTGGAACTCTGCTGGAAAATGTTCGTTTTCTCTTTTCTCTAATATTGATACACCTGTCACATTCAAGCAGGGCCTGTGATTGATCTTAATGTGCAGGTGTTTCTAACTGAAGAAGGCTGGATGTTTGAATTTGCTTCATTCTATGCAGTCTGTTTTAATTTTGATTAATTGCCATCAGGAATAATAGTTCCTCAGGGCAGATCATTAGGAAGCTGCAGAATCGATTATGTTTAGCTACAGGATATGTAAAACTAGTCACCACCACTGAAACGATCCTAGATGCCCCTCCAGTTGCACGCACAAGGAATGCTTCAGTCATTCCAACTGGATTTCAGGAACAAATTGAAATTGAATCGGAAATGCCTTCTCATAAGTAAGTTAGCTTTCACATTTGCCTTTTTTTTTTTTTTCTTAAATAGATTTTCCTAATTGTGACATGAAAATCACTAACCAGAGCCTATGGTCATGGATGGTAGGAATAAGATGCTTTAGGTATATGCCAGGGAACATCTCTCAGTGCATATTTGCAGTTACTAGTTGAGATTCATGGGCTCCTGATGTATACATATAAGGAAGGACCCGGGCTTCCCGCTCACTCCCCACCTGAGACCAATGCCTTTGTTGGGGCACCGGCTGCGTCACTTTGTGGCTTACGCACGAGGCTCCCAACTTCCTCTAGCATCCTGACCTCGGTGTTTCCTCCTGGGCCTCGTATGCTCAACGATTTGCTCGTTCCTAACTAGAGCCCCCCAGCTCCAGGCTTTGCACATGAGCCTCCCCATCCCTGGAACGTTCTTACTTCCCCATTTCATCCGGCTACCTCATACTCTGTACTCCTTTTAAATGTCACCTGTTCCAGGGGAAGCTTTGTCGCATCACCCCCTCGGGGGTGTTCTCTGCGTCCCACTGCATCCGGGGCCATTTCTACGTGGTAGTTTATCACCACTCAGTGTCTGTCTCCTCTTGTAGACTGTGGGGTCTGTGAGGGCAAAGTTCCTGTCTCGGACCTCTACAGCCCCTAGTTCAGGGGATCGTACCCTTCTTTGCTTCAGACACCCCTTTGAGAGTCGGACGAAAACTATAACCTTGCTCTCTAGAAGAACAACTCCAAATTTTGCAAATAATTTCCAGGTGTTCTGGGATTCTCTAAATCCACGTGTGGACCTTAGAAGTCCAAGGACCCCTGGTTACGAAGCCCCACACTGGCTCTCAGGGACACCGAAAGAGTGGTCAGTTCATCTGTGCTTTCTGCGTGTCTGCCCCATGTGTTAGCTACCACAACCCTACGAGGCAGATCCTGTGATGACCCCCAGTTTAAAGAGGGGGCAGAGGAGGAACGGCACGGAAGGGACTCGCTCACGACGAGCCCTGCGCCTACACCCTTCGCTAGCACTGCCGGCCGCCTCGCCTCCCTGCGGCCGGGTTCCTGGCACTGCTTCGCCGTATGGGCACGGCAGCGGTCTGCGGGACGAACCGTCGAGGGAGCAGTAGTATTAGACATCCTAGAGACTGTGAATAAGGTTAGGATCATGCAGAAAATAGAGAGGCTGAGCATTCAGATGCTTGGAGCGTTCTCAGTGGACTGGTGAGCATAGAATGCAGGCTACAGCCGGTCTCCATTTAGCTTTAAATATAAGAAGTCGAGGGGGAAGGAGGGCCCCTGGATGACTCAGTCGGTTAAGTGTTCGGCTTCAGCTCAGGTCATGATCCTGGGGTTCTGCGATCGAGCCCCCACCTCGGCTTCCCTGCTCAGCGGGGAGTCCGCTTCCCCCTCCCCCCTGCCCCAGCTTGTGCTAGCTCTCTCTCTCAAGTAAATAAAATCTTTTTTTTTTTTTTTAAAGTATAAGGAGTGGGAAGGTAAAGAACTTCTATTGAATGTTTAATACACACCTGACCTTGACTTTAGTGCTTCCTAAACAAACCATCTCCTACTATAGTGGTCACAGAGCTTGGAATAAAACGGAATTTTGAGTCAGGTATTGACCTCAGGGAAGAACTGGGTGGGAAAATATAAAGTGCTGGGTTTTTTAAAGCAAGCACTAATAAAGCACAGTTTCTAGAAGCCGAACGGTTGGCTCCCTGTGACCTCCCCTCCTTCCCCAAGTAGAAGTTTTAGGGCTAGACTGGAGGAGGATTAGGTAGGTAAGAGCTAAGCTTTTTCTTTTTCTGTCTTTTCATAAAGATAAGCCCTTGCTGTATTCTGTGATAAGGAAGACTCGCGTGAATAGGACCTTCACCCCGGTGCGTATCCACGCGCACCGCTGCTCTGGCTCCCGGGAAGGGAGGGCAGGAGTGAAAGAGGAGAGAGACGCATACGTGATTCTCATGGGCCAGTAATCACAGGAAACGATCCCAGGCAGAGGCTGTCCGCTCATCTAGCCTGTGGTCCCTACTCTTGTCAAAGTTCAAAAAGTCAAACGTCAGGCACCGAGCTTGGGCTTAGGCGCCTGGCGGGGGAAAAAGACGGTCCAGAAACTTGTAGCCTTCATTACTGCCCATGACCAATTTTAACCACACCTGGGCAGGCCGAGGAGTGACAAAGTGCTCTTGGTGTCCTTCATCCCCCCGTGGTTGCTGGGACTGATCTTACTGTGCCCTGCGTATCGGAGTCGGGGAATCCGTGTCTAGGTGGGCCTTCAGCCACTTCTAGCCTGGGCGTGGAGAGGGCTCAGGTCTGCAGAGGGCCAGCCTCGAACCCCAGTGCTCCTGGGGGTGTGCATCTCCACGTCTGGTGGGAAGAACAAGGGCGCGTGCCGTGGGTCATTGCCCAAGTCGGGGCCCGCACGGTGGATCTCCTCAATGATCCAGGTACTTAGGGCTGTGTCTCACAAATCGTGGGTGATCCTTCTCTTTCCAGTCATTTTTATTGATCTTACACTTACCCAGATCACTGACTCTGGACATCTTGGTTTCTTAATGTCAGTATATTTGGATTATGGAGGATGATATAACAAACCAATGGACACAGGGGCTTTCTGGAACTAAATTTGGGGAAATGTTCTGGTTTCTTCTTCTTTTTAATAATCTAGAAAACAGTGTCCTAAAATGTTAACAAGTCATTTAAAAATATTTGGCTGGGAAGGTTTTTAACTTTTTCTGATATTAGCTTGGCTTTCTTTATCACTTAGCTGTCTTTAACTACAAGCAATCATCCAAAGGGGGCTAAATCAAGCCAGTTTTCCACTGAGTTACAATAATGGACACTCTAATTATCCAGGCCACATCTCAAGTTGTGTTGTAATTCATTAAAATTCCTTTTGCCCCTTTTCAGTTGGCTGCATTTCAGCGTTCTAAATTCTCGTCTCTTCCTGTTTCAAAAATGTAGACAGTTAATAGAGTATATTCATATCTCGTCTGTTAATTTGTTTTTGTAATGATCTCTTTGTCCCTTCATTTCCCTGACCCATGGCTTGTACCTACATTACCAGTTAAAATGCAAATTCTCTTAGAGGCTGGCCCCTCCTGCTCAAAGCCAAAGAATTTTGATCTTGCAAAATGATTTGCATTTGGATGAAGGCTTCCCACTGCATGTAGGAATTTGCACCTAGATGCAAATCCAGGGAGAGCGCGACTTGGGGAGAGGGAGGTGGTGTCTTTGGGGTGATGGAAGGTATCACACTCTGCAAAGAAGGCAGCCTTGTGCTACGGAACAGCCCTGGGAGCGAAGCCTTTGACTTTTGCCCTTCGGGAAGGTCCGCATCGGTGCGAAGCCGTAAGATGTTGGCAGGTTTGCTGCGTATCATCAGGGCAGTTGAGTTGATGTGAGTCTGCCTGGTGGATCTCTCTGGGCAGAGATCACTCTGGGCAGCCTGACTAGGAGAGGGTAGCAGCTCCCCTGCCCTGCTTGGCGGGGGTCCCTGTGTAGCTGCTATAAACGCTCTATGGGAATGTGCATCTTTCGTCCCCAAGGGCCAGATCATTCTTGTGACTAGGCGCCCAAGGAAGTCTCTAGGTATTCCTTCCGGGCCTGGGCAGCCTCGGAGCTGCTCCTGTGGGGTTTCGCTTTGCTGTTTCTAATGTTTGCTATTTCGGGAGGATTACCTGGGGAAGGGCTTGGCTTGGGTGTGAGGCTGGTCCTTTCTTTTCTACTCACCCAGTGAAACACAGGTTCCGTAGATTACAAACCGAATGTAATTCCATCAGGAAGAGTAGACTCCCAGGCGGAAAGATCAGCAGTTGAGGATTACTGAAAACTGAGATAGTGTTTTTTTCTTGCCCTCCCCCCCTTTTTTTTTAAAGAAGAAAGGACTATAATTTACACTAGAACTCTGCTCTGTGTTTGAAGATGTGAATCAGAGACTCTTGGGGAAACCACTGCTTGCCTCAAATCAAAAGGGAAAATGAAGCTAGAAGTAACTTTTAAAACATATCCAATGACAATATTATTTTACAGGTCTGAATAAAGGGTGAGAACATGATTTAGAGGGTATGTGATAGCTCAGTAGTTTAATAATCTCATAAAAAATTAAATCGGATTGTGAATTATGTACTGTGTTACTTTAGTTTTACTAAATAGGGATTTTCAAGTGTAGTCACTATTGTTAATGTAGAGTGATAATACTGGTTAAGGGTGATGCACTATAAGAACATAAAAGATACCAAAAAAAGTTTTTTTAAGGTAAGTTCTACATCCCACATCGGGCTCCACCCCCAACCCTGAGATCGAGAGTCGCACCCTTCACTGACTTAGCCACGAGCCCCAAGAAGGTCAAAAATATTTGAGTTGATTATGAATTTTATCAAATTACATTGGCCCATTAAAAAAAAAAGTGCTCCATGGGTCAATTAAATTGTAGGAGCATAACACCTAAAGTTAGTTAATGAGGGAAATTCAAGAGCTAGCTTGCTAGCGTTCTCTTCCTCTGCCCTGTGGAACACGGCTACCAAAGATCGTCTTTCAGGATTCTCTTAACAACCCTCTTTCTAAATTCCTTCTGCAAGAGTCATTTGCTCTTTCGAAGAGTGACTGTATAATTTGGCCCTCGCACCTCTGGGAATTCTTGAAGTTTAGTTAAGGAGTCCTGAAATCTATATTTATAGCAAGTATTATTGAGGACAGAATGAAGAATGTACTGGAATATACGTACTATTATTTTTCATGTGTAAGTGGCTGCTGTGATGATTAATTACACAAAATATGCTGCTTTCATGACAGCTCTTGGTAATCTCAGTCAACAGCGACTAAAACCAAACGACGAGCATTGGGTAAAAAATGGGCTCTCGTACTTGAAAAGTTTAGAAACTAGTAGAAAACAGGAGTGGAAAGTGTCACCAATGTGGCAAGTTTCCATTTCAGCTGAAGTTCCTTGTATGCCTCGGAACTCCCCACGGTCAAAGGAGTTATTCCAAGTCTCAGAGTGATTCATGCTTATCTAACATGCTGGTAACAAACGTGTGCAGCATTAGGATTTGTGGACGAAAAAGAGGGGGGCACATTCAAATGATCTGGTAATATGGACTTTTTTTTTTTAAGGGTCTCAAATTACCACATTGTGGCGAAGTAGATGAGAGCTGGCCGCAGAAGTCTATAAACCCACTTTAGTCGTGCTCTCAGCCGGCCAGCATCCCCTGCATCCTCGTCAGGGAAAGGACATCAGGAACTGCACCGTGCTGCCCCGACTCCCAAGCGGAGCCCCGCTTGTCCTGCCTCAGGATCAGTGTCGTGAGAACAAAGCCTGGCTCGGAGTGGGGGCAGATGCACCAGGAAGTTCTGCTTCGTGCAGCGCAGAAGCACGCGCCTGCCCACCGATTGCACACCGCGTTCCCTCTGCCTGAAACCAACCCCACAGGCTAACTTTCGAAGGTAAGGGACACAGGGAAGCAGCTCCTGGCTCGCGCTCTCGGCGTGGCTCTTGATCTTGGGGCTGGGAGTTCGAGCCCCACGCTGGGGGTAAAGGTTACCTAAAAAGATAAATCAGTAAAGGGCCCAGGGAAGAGGAGGCACGTCCTTGTCCACAACCCGGAAAAGGTCCACTTCCACTCCGGGCAGGCAAATAAATCCATTCAGGGTTCACAGGCTGCAGAAGTTTTTATTGTTTATCAATAATTACAGCTCTTTCATGTTTTCACACTCTAGGTCGAAGGAGGGAAGGGAATTAGGCCTGTTAACCTTCGTGTGCGGCCGAGAAGCCGTTTATGGCGGGCCCGGTGCAGGCGCCCTCTCTAATCTCCCCGTGGCTGGGGGGCAGCTGCGGCGGCCGGAGGGAGTTCGGCAGCTATTACACATCAAGGAAGTGTTTGTGCCGGCATTGCCCGCTTCGGGGGGTGGGAGACCTCCACAAGCTGTTTTCCACTTCGACACAGGACAGGGAGGACTGGGGAGAGCCATTTTGACGGAGATCCCACCCGTGGGGGCGGACTTGGAGGCCCTGGGCCAGTGTCCTCCCGAGAGCTGCAGACGCAGTCTTCTGTCTTCTGCCCGCCGGTCCTTTGTGACTGGGGCCCGGACACCAGGGCCCTGAGGACCAAAGTGTGCGCATCTGGAAAGCAGACACGGGCTTTGGTCTGGCATCAGGGCCCGAGGGTACTTTAAAAGTTGATAATGTAGTTGAGGGTGAAGTAAAACGAAATCCTGCAGCCAGAGCGTAAGACAGAAGGGACAGGGGCATGCGATGCAATAAACACGGGGGGGAGGGGACACTAGGGAGGAGCGCGGGCCCTACGCCCTCGGGGGAGCCTGAGCTGGGACCAGGCGTCGCGCCCCAGCTCCCTGGTCGGCACCACAGAGAGCTGATGGTGCATGACCCCTGCCGCTTTTACCGCTCTATCGGGAATGCATACGACCTACCCCGCTGACGCCATCTCAGCGATGTCGCCGTGGAGACGGAGGCCAGCACGGATCACCTGTGGACGTTCACGTCCGTGACTCGTCACGCTTGTGTTACACAACGGTACGTGCCCGGTGCATCTCCACAAGTCCGGAGTCCAGGCGGAGGATGGGGGGAGAGGGCATACTGTAGCTTCAGCTCCATTCCGGGCAGGTAGGTCTCGCTCCCTGTCCCCAGGTACTTAGATGAGGTTACAGCTGCCGTTTTCTCAAGGGACCAGCGTCCTGATGGCAGAGGCTGAAGGAAATAGGGGTTGCTGTCCTCAGACGACAAGGGCTGTGGTGCTCCGGGCTCCTCTTCCTTCTCTACCCTCCTCCAGGAACATACCTGGACCCCGGCCCGTGACTTCTGCTTTCATCTCCTGGGCTGGGAGACAGCGTGCCGAAAGTGAGCCCATTGCTTGGGTGGACCCCGACCTAGCGTCTGGCAGCAGGGAAGAAGGTGGAAGGGGATACAGTGTAGACCACGGCAGGGGCAGGCCCAGCCCTCTCGAGGGTCACAGATCCCGCAGGCTGGAGAGGGCAATAAATACAGGGAACGATGGAGTCAGATCGCAGAAGGGTCTTAGGAGAATGGAACAATGAAATGAATCTAACCGGCACACAATTCAGTAAAGTCTTACCCCTGAGTCTAAAAAATCTACAGTAAATAGAATGGGGGAAATGTTTCTTGATAACCCTAATTTTCATTTACCACAGGACTAGTAATAGGAATCAAAATAATACATTTCCTGAATGTTTAGTTATCTCCCTTTTAATTCTCAGGGTCATTTTTAGAGGGAGATTTATTATTTTTTTTTAAATTGAGAATTTTAAGTAACTTGACCAAAATCCTATAGCTAACAAGTAGTTGGGTCAGGGTTTAAACCTAATGCCAGAATCCTTATTATTCTTTTATATTACATTATTTCCCAAGGAAAAGTGATTTATTGTCTCAAAAAGCTAATTCAATTTTTTTAAAGATCGTATTTTGGGATGCCTGGGTGGCTCAGGTCCTACTCGGTCCTGGGACGGAGCCTCCCATTGGTTTCTCTGCTGCCTCTACTGCTTGTGAGAACACATACTCTCTTCCTGATGAGTAAGTAAAATCTTAAAAAATTTCTTTTAATGTAATCTCTGCACCTAGCCTGAGGCTCGAACTCACAACCCCGAGATAAGAGCCATATACTCCACGGACTGAGTCAGCCATGCGTCTCAAAAGGTAATTCATTCTGGGACTGCATTAGGAGTATCACAGTATCTATGTCTGGGGAGAGATCAGAGTCTCTGTCTCTGATCAGAATGTATTTGCAGCATTGCTCTTAATTCTGGAAGCCAGGTTCAGACAGAGGGGAACCACTCACTCCTCCTGTACTCACACCATCCTTCTTGCAGTTCCAGAAGGTAAGAAGGGTGCTCAAGGCCACCACCTGGCTCTCAGCCCTGCCCCACGTCTTTCTGAGGCTCCAACAATGGACCCTTCTGTCTCCTATATTCCCCACCTTGTCACTTCCTACCAATTCTTTTTTCCTCAGCCAATAAATCTTAAAAGCTTCCATCCTAAGTAAATACCCCTCCAAAACCTCCTTTGGAGAAGTGCATACCTTTTAAACTGTGACTTCTAATGAGTCCTTGTTACCTGCACTTCCTAAAAGAATATCTAACAGATACGCCCTCTACCTCCTTACTTCCCACGTACCCCCTTTTCAGTTTCCAACTAGGTCAGACACCCCAGCAGTTCTCCACTACAAGTTCATCCGCGGGGCAGCCCTTGTTACGAGGCAGAGGATCCAGATGCTTGGGGGAGGCCTGAATTTTAGGGGCTCCTCGTTTATCTGATAGGTATCTTGAAAACGTTCCTAAACCTGTTAGGAAGTCTAGTTTACACAAAGGTGTTCTCCTACTAAATCAATATGACTTTAGGTTCACTGTTTCACGGTGAACCTAACCGTGAACCTAAACTCTGCAATGATTTTGTGGGCTTGCTGTATTATATTAGGCCTCACACAAGAAAGCAGACTATTTCTGTTCTTCTAGGCTTAAATAATCTTGGTGCTTGTGACCGTATTTAACTGATCATGGAAACAAAGGCATGTCGAGTGATAATTAAAGATGGAACAGCCCGTACTTGTCATTCCCCAACTCTGCATCCCCTGGGCGTACGGAAGAGACCTGAGTCACTTTAGCCACAGTGACTTCCAAACACCGTTTGGAAATAGATCCTTTCACAAAGGCTTGGAAAACCACAAGTTTCAATTACAAATGTAACATAACTACACCTCGGGTTTATTAAGAACACCGGTGGTGTTGGAAAGTTTCAGTGCCGGCCACTATGAGCTCTCAAGCCACTTCTGTATCCAGCGGATTGGAGCAAACAATATCCTTCAAGGAAAAATTAACTACTAATAGCCTACTGTTGACCAGAAGCCTTACCGATAACAATCTGTACATATTTTGGATGCTATATGTGGTCTATACTATATTCTTACCATCAAGCAAGCAGGAGAAAAGACAATGCTATTTTAAATAAGGAAAACACCTTTACCGTACAAGACAGTAAAAAAAATCCACATCTGGGGCGCCCCGGTGGTTCAGTTATTAAGCGTCTACCTTCAGCTCGGGTCAGGATCCCAGGGTCCTGGGACGGAGCCCCGCGTCGGGAAGCCTCCTTCTCCCTCCCCCGCTCCCCCTGCGTGTCTAGCAAATAAAAAACCCACATCTCAGCGAACCCGTGCAGTTCAAACCCATCTTGTTAAAAAGGCAACTGTAATTCATCCCTTATTACAATACAAGAAACAATTTTTCTACCAAACACTTCTTGGGATGTTTGTCGTTTCTCATTCCGGCCCATTTGCAAATGGGATGAGCACGGGACATTGCTAAGGGCAGGAATGGAGTGAGAGGCGGGGTCCGGGAGCAGTGGGGGTGGAGGGTGAGCACCGGCATCCAAGGAGATCATTCTAGATTACAGGGGCCCCCCCACTATGATGGTTCGACTAATGAATTTTCTGGCTTCACAACGGTGCACAAGTGATCGTAAGTCGGGAGAAACTGTACTTGGCATTTTCATCTTTTCCCAGGCTAGCGATATGGGGTAGGATTTCGCCTCGTGATGCCAGGCAGTGACAAGCTATCACCCCTCCTCGGCGGCGACACGATCGGGACGCTCAACCATCATTCTGTACACACAAAACCATTCCGTTTTCCACTTTCAGTACAGGCTTCAGCAAATTACATGAGAGATTTAACACTATTATTTATTGGCTCTTAAAGTTGACCATCAATGCAGTCTGCTTTAGAGGAATACACAACGGGGCAAGGTCTCGGGGGGTTAGTGATAGGGGACTCTTTCTAGCTTCTCTAGGGGCTCGCAAATTGTGTCCCAGGTATCCCCAACCTCTTACTCCAGTTCTTTCTAATAACCAGTGTGGACACACCATTCCTCCTTTTGTTTCTCTTTCTCCTCTGAGAATGAGATGAGACATCGTTATTGTTCCCATTCCGGAATGGAAACAATAAGGAAAGTGCATGCATGCGGCAGGGGGAGTCTTTGAGCCAGGAGATAGAAGTCATGGGGCAAATCACTTACCTCCTCTCTTCCAGGCTTATTCATTCGCAGCTGAGCATGGAAACATTTGTGAGGGATAGACACAAAGGCATAATGCATATGAACGTGCTTTGAAAGGTCTCAAGTGCTATTTCAGATCCAAAGGCAGCTAGTACTCTTAAAATTGTTGAGTAATTCCAGTACAGAGCTTCCTCGACTTACATCCCCATAAGCCATCATAACTTGAAAATATCCTAGGTCAAAAATACTGGACATCCTAGCTCAGGCTCGCCTACCTTCTCGGAACGCTTAAACATCAGCCTGCGGCTGAGCAGAGTCATCTAACACAAACCTATTTTATAATAAAGTATTCAATTTCCCATAAATCTACTTTATATAACACAGGGGGGAAAAAAATCAAGCTTTATATTGGGTTTCTAACCTACACTCAGGCCTTTACTTTAGTATATTTTACCAAACAACATGACTCGAAAGAGTTAAGGAAAAAGAATAACCTTAAAGACTTCCACAGGTACAAGAAATAGTTTAGGGGAACATTCTATTAAGCATGTTTTCATGGAGGCATCAAATAGCGTGCAATTATTTTTTAATTGCCTTCAGCCCCTTGCTGTATAATTATTCATTTGGTTATATGTGCTTTACAAATTAGCACCCCCCCAAAGATCTAAAAAAAAAAACAAACTACACAGAACATGGTGATTATCCGTAGAGTTCTATCGTTTCTCAAAGGGTACTTGCCATTTCATTTGCTAGGTCTGAGTTCACGCCATGGCTCAGGGTCGTCACGCACTTACGAAGTGGCGCGCCTGGTCGGCAGGGGCTGGCAATGTGTGCAGCTGACGTGTGAACAAGTGTTGGGAACAGGTGCAGATCCTAACCGGGGAGTGTGGTGGGTTCACACGCGCTCCAGGCTGCGGAGGGCTCGAGGTACATGGTGTTGAACGCACGTGCCGTATGCCCTTGCACAGGTAAACAGAATACCCACGGGTTTCTCAGGTCTCCCATAGGCCGGCCAATTCACAGAGGAAAGCTTTTACCCCACCAGGAGCCATTCCCACTCCAAAAGCCACTCCCCTTTATTTGTTAGATTTATTAGAAGGTCAGGGGAAGAGAAATATAAATGTTGCACCTTCCTCTTAAAATCAAGATCAAAAGTAAAAACGTCTTTCATGAAATACGAGAAGTAAAAACGCATTGCTTGGGAGGGAGAGTAGGAAAGGGACTACCTAAGGTCTTCGAACATCACGGAGCCGTGTGTCTTGTAGGAAATCCGCCCTGAATGCGCAGACGTTATAAAATGATATGGTTCCTGGAGGGAGTGGCTTAAGCGGCGACTGAGCCCACACGGGCGTGTGCCGAGGCGGGCTCCTACAGGCTTTGGGGAACCGATTGTTACATACTCAGGAATCTTGAACTTGGCTGTGGTGGGGTATTTACACCACAGAAATTGGCAAACACTACAAGCCATTCTTTTCTTCCCCAGAGAGCCAAGTTACGAGCATACCACGGAGTTCAAATATCTTTAAAGGAACGCTTTGTTGAAAAGCCCATTTTGCTAAGAATTCTTATGGGATGGGGTCTCCCTTGTCACTGATTCTGAGATTTTAACCCTTCCCTGAGTGAGTCCAAGCTTAGTTTCTATTTCTCCCCTCCTTTCTCTTAGGCTCTTCCAAGCCACTCGAAGACTGTTTACAACTGAGCACTCCTTTGTACGAATCCCATGTTTGAATACTTGGGTTCAGGAGCACAAGATCTGATTTTGGACCCAGATTAGACACGGTGGGTTTGAATGCACAAGCCTGTATTTACCAGGTGTGTGATCTGAACAAAAGTCCTCTCTTCATGCCTCCCTTTTCTCATCTGTGAAAGGGACACCCAACGGAGGTGGTATGGGAAGATCTTCCTCAGAGGGTTGTTGTGGGAACTACCTAAGTTATTATATGTAAAGCATTTGGAACTCTGGCCACAGAAGGCCCTATGCATGTGACTGGTATTGCATTTACGATTGGGAAGATTAGCATGTGTGCCTGGGACAAGGCCAACACTCAATAAATGGAAACGGTGTCTATTTTTCTTTCTTGCAGTTTTGTTACTATACTTCGGTATTTGGGTTAAAACATCTTTTTCTTCAGGGACTGGAGGACTGATGGCTCCTGGGCCACAGCCTGGCTATTTCGAGGGCTCCTGTTGTCCACCTTAAGCTCTGAAAAGGAGCGAGCCCAAAGTTGGGGGGCCACATGGAGCCTGTGGGGGAGACAGGGCACGGAGAGCCCGGTGACCCATTCTTTGTTTGAACGGCTGGAACTTACTGGCTGTAACGCTCAGTCTGGAAGGATGGAACGACATCATTCTGTAGTCCCTTGGGATTTTATGTGACCCTAGGGTACCACGGTGATAACACTGTCCCCCTCTTGCTCTTCCGAGGTTGGGCCGGGACGAGCGGAAGTGGGGTGGTTCTGCCCCACCTTGTCCAAGCTGCTTCCCCCCCCGCCCCCCGCCCAGCACGGCGGTGCTGTGCACAGTAGCACTCTGGCTGCAGAGAAGCCCAAAAGACGGGACAGACGCTGGGGGACCCATTCCAGGGGTGTGCCAGCGCCAATGAACAGGGGAGGGGGCGTCTCCCTGGCTAGTAGCCCTCCAGATGCAGCCAACTTGACGTTCTACCCCCTTGCTCCTGTGGAGTAAGTCCCCCAAAGCCTGGAGGCAAAGCCTTTTCCCCTAAAGCTCAGTCTCCTTAAGGGAGGAATTCTTAGATCTGAAACATACAGTACCCTCGGCAGCTGGGCGGATTGGCCGCTAGACGCCACGAGTGAAAACACATTCGTGAAGGGAGCTATGTGGCTGCAGGGGCCAGAGGCCCCAGGATTGCACGTTTTGCATATAATCGGCAACTTGGTCTTTGCCTAAATACCCTGTATGCTTCTACTCTGCCTTCTTGAAGATCTCTCAAACCATGCTGAAGCCCTACCCCTCAAAATTTCTCTGTTGAACCGTGACGCTCCCTTAGATTACAGAATGTATGCAGAAAGGATACTGGCCTTTCCGATCTCTGTTACCTGCAAAAGTCAGGAAACACAGGCTAATCCTCCACTCTCCAGAACCCTAAGTTGTTCGTATAGGGTTTTTTTTTGGGGGGGGGGTTGTTCCTGCTTTTTGTCTGTGATCTCTTAAAAATATCCTTAACCATCTCAGTGCAAATAATCTCAGTCTTCCATGATGACCAACTGAACGAGAAAAAGAGGACGAGGAAGGAGAGGAAAATAATCACAGCGAACAGCTATTGGTCGCTTAGCACGTGTGAGCGCAGCATCACGAACATACGTAACCTGAATGCACGGTATTACTATCTTGGTTCTACAGAGGAAGCTGAGGCCCAGGCAGGGGAATGAACCTGCCCAAGCTCACACATAACCCGTGGTGTAGGACTAAAGACCCTCTGACCTGAATGGGAGAAGATATTTGCAAATGACGTATCAGGGAAAGGGCTAGTATCCAAAATCTATGAAGAACTCATCGAACTCAACACCCAAAGAACAAATACTCCGAAGCCACGAAGAGACATTTCTGCAAAGACAACATCCAATTGGCCGACAGACACATGAAAAAGTGCGCAACATCGCTCGGCATCGGGGAAATACAGGTGTAGGAGATTTGGGCTCTACTGCCCTTCTACTTACATGCTGCTGGAAGCAAGACTCGGTCGTTCCGAGCTTGTCGTCTCCCTCATCTGTAAAACAAAAAGAAGAAAGAATAAATTACCTCCCCATTATTTTTTTTAAAGCCTTAGGAAGGATCCATATGATGCGAGGTGACAGTTTGGAAAGTCTAGGGTGTTCTTTTAAATGTGAAAATGGGGAATCTTCTAGTCATTAAAAAGGTCATTTTTGAGAAGAAACATGATTTCAAGTTTAATGAAGTTCAATAAATATAGCCATCTAGTCTCCTTCCCACCCTTTCATCTTTTCGAGGTTTTTTTTTTTTTTTTAAAGATTTTTATTTTTTTGAGAGACAGAGAGCACAATCAGGGGGAGCCGTGGAGGGAGACGGAGAATCAGGCTGCCCGCCGAGTGGGAAGCCCTATGTGGGACTCGATCCCAGGACCCTGGGACCATGACCTGAGCCGAAGGCAGACACCTAACTGACTGAGCCACCCAGGCGTCCCCTAGGCTCTTCTTGAACTTGTTTTCTTATTGGATAAAAGTTGGGACAGAGACCATCAGAGTCACTTTGCAATTGCACCTTGGAAGTATTTGGATTTTCTAAGGCAAGAGTACTTCAACTAGAATATTTAATACTATTAGTTTCCTTGATAATCCTGTGTACTGTAATGCATCTGCCTATCACTGAGAAGCAATCCACGAACTTCTAAAGGCTGCCAGAAACTGTGTCCCCCACCCACGGTGCACACATCAGAATGGAGACCTCCAGAGAGCGTAAGAAGACTTTTTTTTTTTCCTCGTCTAGGCTGGGGAGGGCAGACTTCTAGCAAAGGCCTGGACACCCACCACCTCACTGGCCTCATTCTGCAAAATGCAAAGGAAAATGAAATGTTTGCCTTCTATTTCTAAATACCAAAAATTAAGAGAAACAAGAAGTCATTAAACACATGGGAATTTGACTGACTTTCACAAAGCACATCACCCATTTTTCTACACACATGCACACCCCCTTTTCCATCCTTTGCTACGGAGGTTTCAAGTCCGTACTTATGGTTGTCAATTAGCATTTTTTTAAAAAGATTTAATTTATTTGAGAGAGAGAGAGAGACAGAGAGAGAGAATGAGAGGGTATGAAAGGGGAAAGGTCAGAGGGAGAGGTAGACTCCCCATGGAGCTGGGAGCCTGATGCGCGGGACTCGATCCTGGGACTCCAGGATCATGACCTGAGCTGAAAGCAGTGGCTTAACCAATTGAGCCACCTAGGCGCCCAGCATATTTTTTTTTTTTTAAGGATTTTATTTATTTATTTGAGATAGAGATAGTGAGAGAGGGAAGAAGGTCAGAGGGAGAAGCAGACTCCCCGTGGAGCTGGGAGCCTGATGTGGGACTCGATCCCAGGACTCTGGGATTATGACCTGAGCTGAAGGCAGTCGCTCAACCAACTGAGCCACCCAGGCGCCCCGCATTTTTTTTTTTTTTAGTCACTGGGAAGCATGCTATTTCAGGATAGTCTGCAACGAGAGCCTGACATCCACCTGTGGGAAACCTGAGTATCTCTGGGCATGCTTTTTAAAAATACCAGTGCTTGAGCGACTATTTCTCGGTGGGCGAGGGCCTGTGAGCAATCAGAAGCAAAGACGGGATGCCCTAGAGGGAGGGCGCGGTGCTGCCAGAGTGTCCCTGGCCTGCCCCAGGGACCCACACTGCGTACCCCCGTTCACGGCGCGTGCCGGCTTTAGGAAGTTCCAGGCTGAGCCTTACCTACAGCCGGGGGCCGTCAGCGCCACAGGCACAGATCTGCCTTGTGATGCAGCAGGAGGCCTCCTTGCCCCTCGGAAATGAATTAGTGCACAAAACGCCCCTGTAGACAGCCATGCCTTTTCTGGAAGCTTTCTTTTCCTCAAAAAATAAAAAGAATGGTGCTAAAACTTACTGGTTATTTGTATCATTTGGGGGCTTACTTCCTGGTAACAGAATTGGAAAGGAGGTAGCAAGGTGAACTTAAGAGACTTGGATTCTCTCATGAGCCCACGAGAGAACAGGGCTCTCTGTTGGGCTCCCTATAGGCAGCATCCCTCCCCATGGGCCTATGGCTCCCTCCTACTGCCACTGCCTCCAAGTAGAATCAGACCTTCATTTAAATACTCCTAGTCATTCCAATCTTAATACTCCTACTATCCCCAATACAAAAATTCTGTAATTGCATGGATGAAGTTCTTTCATCTCATTTTAACCTCCTGTTGGTTTCGACTGGGATTCTTGTCGAGACAACCTGATAAGAAGCAAACAGAAAAATAAAATTTGTAGGACATAAACCGGAAAAAAACAAAAGCGTTGCTGAATCCTTAGGAAGTGCCTAGGCTGGGCCAGTGCAGCAATCCTCTGTCTGCTCTTTGTGCCCTATGTGTGTGTCACTGTGGCTCAGAATCGTGAGCACCTGTCCTCTGAGAGGCTGGTTATGGATTGTTCTGTAAGGCACTTAGCACGTTCTGAGTGCTCTGTCCATTCTGGGGAGATGAGATTATCTTCAGAGTAGGTCTCCTCGGAGGAAGGTGCTATGCAAATCGAGTATTGTTATTCTTCTAGCACAAATTTATAATTGACTTTCTGTTCAACATTGCAGCAAGTTAAATTAATTCAGTATGATTACAGTCATTAAACAAATGCCTGGTAATGACTGCTTTCTTATTTCGGCATTCCTCAAACCACTGGGGTAATACCATATAAGGCTTTTGCTCCATTGTCGGATTAATTGGGATGCACAACCTCCGTTTCGGACTAGAGCATGCGCACTGCTGTCTAGCAGCTGGACCACGATTTAAGGCTATCGCTGGACTCCTTCACCTTCGAGATTTCCCTACTGCTCTTGCCATCGCGTTAGGGTACCATTTACTAGTCCGTTAAGGCATACAAGTAGCTTAAGGCAATTTCTAACTGCTTAAAAAAAAAATGTGCTTTTAAAAATTAGAACACAGGCAGCAATTCCCCCCACGTTTCTTCTTCCGACGCTGAAGCCAACGAAAACGATAGGTGGCAGAGACGACATCAGCTTATTTTCGCGTCGGAACGGTCACTCCGAGGATCACCTGCCATCTTTAGCAAGCAGGGCAGAAATAGTTAAGTCCTGCAGGCTGCGAGTTAAAAAAAAAAAAAAGAAAAAAAGAAACCTCCACAAAACTGTGCCCCAGAGGAAAGTAGCGAACGGGGAGCCGTCCCTGCCAGGTGTGGGGGATCGCTGCCAGGTGCGGAGGGAGGCAGGCTGCGCCTTCAAGGTCACCTGACCGGTGCCACCCAGGGAACCGGCCTGATGCCGGGGAGGCCAGGGCACGGAGGCACCCGGCGAGTCAGCTGACGGCCGCGTCACCGCCGCTGCCTCTGCACGCTCCCGGTCACGGCTGCCAGAGCCCGGCTCCTGCCGGCTCCCAGGCGCCGCGCAGCAAAGCCGGGGCAGACAGCTAGGCACACAGCGGCCGTGGGAGAGTGTCCTCTTCCCACCACTGCTCAGCATCCCTTCACGAGGAGTATTTACCTCGGTTAGCCAGGAGCAGAGCAGCAGTCCGAATGCGCACGCTGGCAACGGGAGTTCGCAGCAGAGCAGGTAGTGCTGGGAGCCTCGCAGCCACACTGCCCCGCGTGGAGTGCGGCTGGTCCCCCGCCACCTGTGCCAGCAGTCTGCGGCGGCTCACGCCACGCGGCTCTACCTGCAGGGATAAAGGCCAGGACCGAGGAGACGAGGCTGCCCCGCGCCTGGGCAGGCGGCTCCACCGGACTGAAGCCACGGGGCTCTCCCAGCTCCCAGTTCACGCTGGTCACGGGGGCTGGCGCGGGTCCCCGCTCCTCAGAACACGGTGGAAAGGAGAAACCAGACTCACTGACCTAATTCAATCCCAGTCCTCTCTGGATGCGGGGACAGCTGTCGACTAGCAGGGACACGACCAGCCATCAGTGGAGGATTGCTCAGTGCAGCCTAAGCGAGAATGACAGTCTGATTCCGGTCATCTGATGGCGGCTTATTTTCCTACATAATCGTGCTCGCTAAGCATGCAGTTGTCTGCGTCAGCCCGCCTTCGGCGCAGTCTTCCTCTGCTCTGGTTGGAAATCGGGGTGCCAGGCTAGCCTGCTTTCGCACTGGTTCCTCTCTGCGTGATGCTACGCAACTGGGATGGGTCACACTGAACAAAGAAGCAGGAAGCCTCACTCTATCTTCTCTTGCGATGTTAGCAGAACATAACTCTCCTTCGCGGGGATGCCCGCCTGCGCGCGCCTCTGTGCGCGCGCCTTGTAATTTATCTACTCGAGCCTAACAGATATCATCACGGAGATGGTTTTTAATGATTTGGGGGGGGAGGGGAAGGCAGCCTGTGGAGACAGCAGCACGTTTAGGTTATTGCCAGTTTGAAATACGTTGGTTTCTGAAGCCGAGCCCTAAGGGACAAAGCTCGGTAACTGAGAAAGAGATCGTAGATAAAGAAATAAAAGTGACAAGCCTAATGGAGGCTCTGCGAGACGACTGTCAGAGCATCAGTACGCGGATGGCAATTTCGCCAGGCTGAGATTGAATAATTCATAGATTGAAATTACCCTGCCTTCACCTTTCCATTTAAACCGGCATGATCTGAATCTCTAATAAATTTTCCAAGATAAAGTAAAATGCCAGTTTGAATCTGAAGAGCTTTTAAAACCAGATGCTGCCTCCCTGAATCCTTCGGTATCTTTCTCAATTATCCTGTGAGAACTGCACTTCGTCACAAAGCACCATGACCGGGGAGAATGACGGTGATTGTGATGGCAACAGTAGACCGCCACCAAATGATCTCTCGTTTCCCTAATTTGCTGAGACTGTGTGGCTTTAGTGCCCGGTGCACGTCACCGTGGCTGGCACCCGCGGATCCGTCTCGCCGGGGAACAAAAGTGAGGCGGTGTGTGAAGTAAACACCTGAGCTCCGAGAGCCTAGCGGAGATCATTCTCCTAGGCGGCAGTGCCTCTTCCCTTTGGTTGGCGTTTTGGCATTTTTGCATTTGTTTTTGTTTTTCCAATGCTTACACCCCAAATGCCTGTTGGGGAGAAACAGTGAGCCTGTCGAGGATTTGGGGTTGATGCCTTGATGCAGGAGGGCATGGGCTTGTTAATTCACATCCCCTCTTTATTTTAATGTTTGGGAGGAAAGATTCTGTTCTGGGAGAGTAGTGTGTGATGTGTTAAAAAAAAAAACAAAAAACCTCAGATTGAAAAAGGAGCTCAGGAGACACCTCCAGTAATAACTGTGCAGCTTTTATGAAAAGCATGTATTTCCGATGGAGTGATTAAATGCAGCTTTGCTGGGACTTTGGTTGTGGGCACGTCTGCTGGCTCTAGGACTTTTCCGGACAGACTGCACGGTCCATTTCAGGGTAACTGTGCCCCCCCACCCCAGCCGAAAAAGGAGCACGGCTCCTAAAGCCTCACTAGGGAACGAATATTGTGCCATCATGTAAGGGCCATGGTGACTTTTGGAATTTTACTTCTCAGTAGCATGAAGACAGGGTGTGGGTTCCTGCTAGTCAAGTGATTCAAGTTTGATTTTCTAAGGCAGGGTTTCTGAGGGATGACAGTCCTTGGAGAGGAAGGTAGGTCTGAAACATACCTGTCTAACATTGTGAATGTTTTGCTTGAGACTCTCAGCTCTGATGTGCTTCTTAATCTGTTATTGCGGCTTTTGCCCTTCCACACACCCCCAATTATCTTTGTCAGAAGGAGGTAAGTCATATTTCTAATCATCAGGATAACTGATTGTGTTCTTGTCTGGTTTCGGTGGGCATATGTGTTTCATCCTGTACTTTCTTTCCACTTATTGTTACTCTCACTACCCTCAGCATAACTACCGACTTTTTTTTTTCTATGTGTGTGTATGTATGTGTTTTTAAGATTTTACTCATTTGACAGAGAGAGACAGAGACAGCGAGAGAGGGAACACAAGCAGGGGGAGTGGGAGAGGGAGAAGTAGGCTTCCCATAGAGCAGGGAGCCCGATGTGGGACTTGATCCCAGGACCCCGGGATCATGACCTGAGCTGAAGGCAGAAGCTTAATGACGGAGCCACCCAGGCGCCCCTCTGTGTGTTTTTTTTTTTCTTCTATCAGTGAAAAAATAGTATTTTAAAAAGTGATTTAAAAATAATGTCTGTTCCCTTTATCTCAATACCTTCAAGGTTCTAATGCTTTTCAAAGGGGTAACAGTCTTACTTAGTAAATAATTTTTTTAAAAATAGTAAGCAATTCACTAGATGCTAATTATGTTACCATACTGTTTTCTTTAGATAGCTCACATTTCTGATACTGAACCCATTATTCTTATCTTTCAAGAAAGAGGCTTGGCTGATAGTAACAAAGGGCTTTTCACAAACCCACACTGTCTGTGGGCCAGTGTTTTCTTTTTTTATTAACACATAGTCTTAATACTCTGCAAAGGCTTTTTCATTTCTGGTATTTTAAAGCTCTTCAATTGTCATAGTTTGAGCAGGACAATCATTAAACACGCTGACGTTAAGTGATATAAGCCTACTAAAATTATCTAAGAATAACTGGAAATCAGACCTTTATTACCTTTTGAGGATTTGGAAACTAAATATATTCACTTGATAAAGATAGCCACTTTGAAGCTTCTAGTTTTATGATTCAAGTATTTATGCTTTATATTCTTGGAAAATGAGGGGTTTGTTTTATTTTTTTGGATGCAAGTGCATGTGTTAACACTGTCTCGTGTTTTTGCTTGATGATACTGAAATGTAATTGTTTTGCCACAAGAAACAGGTCGAATCAAATAGAGCTGCTCACTAACTTAAAAACCTTCAACGCCAGTCTTTCCCTGAAATTACATTTTCTTTCAAACGCTATTGAAATAATTGAATGGTAGGGCGCCTGGGTGGCTCAGTGGGTTAAAGCCTCTGCCTTCGGCTCAGGCCATGATCTCAGGGTCCTGGGATCGAGCCCCGCATCGGGCTCTCTGCTCAGCAAGGAGCCTGCTTCCCCCTCTCCCTGTGCCTGTCTCTCTGCCTACTTGTGATCTTCTCTCTGTCAAATAAAATCTTTAAAAAGAGAGATAATTGAATGTAAATATGTAGAATGTATAAAAACTAAGTTCATTTGATAACTTTTAATCTCCTCGTGGCAACTTATTCACTATTTATGGATATATCTTACTTAGAATGCTCTAGATAAGCCTAACATAGGTAAAAAAAATACTATAAGAATAACTACAATTGCAGGTAACTCAAAAAATAAAGAATCAACTGTGGAAGTATATTATTACGGGTTAATTTGGGTGAATCTCTGACAATCATGGCTTAACACTATTTTGTAGTGTTCTAGTCCCCCCCCCCCCCCCCCGGTGGGTATGAGAAAGACGGTACAAAGTTATCCCCTCCCTCCTTGCTCCTAATGCCCAATCCCTGCAGAGAATCAAATGCAGTTGTGGAGGGGTGATTTAAAATTTAAACACCCACATGCTCACTCCTGGAATTCACCAAAATACCTCATGCTTGGAGACAGAATGTGTATCATAGATACAGAGAACAGACTGATGGTTCTTAGAAGGGAAGGGGATATGGGGGCGTGGGCAAAATGGGTGCAGGAAGTCAGTTATATGCTGATGGACGGGAATTAGGTTTCTGGTGGTGATCCCTTTGTAGTAACACAGACGTGGAATTACAGTACCGTACGCCTGAAACTTATGTTATATACCAATTTTGCCAAAGAAACCCACCTATATCCCACTAATCAAAAAAAGCAAGAATGTATAAATTTTATCACTTAGTAATGGGTCTTTTCTGGACATTACAGCATTTTAGATTTCAACTCATTTTTACCATCTGGCTTAGAACAAAATGAAACCAAAAAACTCTTCAGGGACAATATATATTAATCTCTACTTCGTATTTGTTAACAAGTTAAGGAATACTGTAGTGAATAGATACAGTTCACGTATAATCAAATAGAATATTCATAGTTGGTATGGGATTTCTCTAATTAATAGGTTCTGAGAATAATGGCATAATGTATTTCCTCCCAATTTTTTGGTGTGTAGTAATGCAATGTGCTTTTAGCAGGTACCAATATTTGTGCTATGCTAGGGATGCCCAAGAGAGGAATGCGTGTGGGACAAAGGAAATAGGTATACACAGGTATTCAGTGAGGCCTTCTTTCAAATGACACCATCAAAAAAGAGCTGAAAATCTTCTGTGTACTATCTTTTTAGAGAGCCTCTAGAAAGAGAATCCTTCTAACATTATGGAAATCTGCAAACATCTGGAAAAGCTGGCAATGTGTAAGCACCCATACACTACGCCTCTCTAACTAACACCTGACTGTACTTGCTTGCTTGGCCACAGATACATCCAACTGTCCAACTCCACCCACTAACCCAGCTCATTATTTTGACCCATTTCAAAGGAAGTGGCAGATATCACGGTACTGACCCCTAAGTTTATGCCTGCTGAAGTATTTAACTAGAATCCACTGTTTGTTTGTAGAGCTTTCTTTATGTAAAACTTATACACGATGAAGACAGAGAGGTGCCTGGCTGGTCACTGCCGTCATCACATCAGCACAAGTGCCATCATCCTAGAATCCAACCGGCCCTCCTTCCACCGGGGCTATTTAACCGATCCCAGCAGGGGTGCCTGGCTGGCTCAGTCGGGCAGGCCCGTGAATATCGATTTCAGGATCACGAGTTTAAGCCCACCTTGGGGGTGGAGCTTACTTAAAAAAAGCCCTGATTTAAGAAAAATAGAGCCTAGCAGAATGCCTTCTCTTCCTGTGTCCTGATTTGCTTATCTGGAGGCACTTCCCATTAAAGTTCTCTTTTTTAAGGTCTACAAATGCATCCAGCTTTTAGCTCAGCGTGACAGAGAATCACCCACTAGAACTCAATCAAGCCTTAAGCTGTAGGAAGATCAAAGGTAGCATCATGGAAGATTAGTTTTCTAGCATATTGTCTCCTAATCCTTCCCATCCCACAAAATGTAGCAGAGAAATCCAGCCTTCAGACGCAACAGGAGAGGCTGCTACCCTGGGCCCACGCTCTTGAGAGCTGCATTCAGAGGGCCCGGTTCTGCCCCTTCTCTGTCCTTCCCTGTCCCAGGCTTCTGCAGGGGACAAGAAGTCAGTGGGTCAGGGGGACCGGTCCGCCCAGAGCTTTATGTGCTCTATCTCACGCCTACAGCATACTCCGGGCATCCAGACCCTGGAGTCTGCACTCCCCCCAGACATCCCTGCACCACCAGGGCCCATGTGGCTAAGGGTGAGCTGTGCCCCCGGAGGAGACGCCCCCGGGCATCAGAAGTGGGTGGGGGAGGCCGGGGGAGCAGCTTCCCAGGGGCTCCATGTCCACAGGGGTGCCAGAAGCCTCTGCGCTAATGCAACAGAGCTGGGCATGAGCAGAGGGGCTCAGAGGGAGGGGGAGGCCAGAGTCTCCCGTCCACACAACCTGCTGCCATAATCCTGATGGACACCAGAGCAGGGGGAGTCCCAAGTTCAATTCTCGTTCTGCATTTGTCAAGGTAAGAGAGCAGCATCTATTTTATTTAACGACACGTTGGCTCGATGGGCACCTTTTAAATATTGGGAGGCACGATGGTAGGGAGGCCATCTGAATCCTCACCAGGCCCTGCAAAGGCGGGGGGGGGGGGGGGCCGTGAACCTGAGCTAGCTTTCGGAAGCCTCGGTTCTCCAAAAGCCTGATTGGTTGGTAGTTGTTGCACGGGTGGGTGAATAAGTCTTTGCTCTTAGTGCAAAGGGAAGAGGGCTGTTACTCACTAAAGTCTAGCCAGCCCGTTCTTCAGGTGATTTTTTTTTTAATTTTTTTTATTTATTTGAGAGAGAGAGAGAACAAGACAGCATGAGAGGAGAGAAGGCCAGAGGCAGAGGCAGACTCCCCATGGAGCTGGGAGTCCAATGCGGGACTCGATCCCAGAACTCCGGGATCATGACCTGAGCTGAAGGCAGTCACTTAACCAACTGAGCCACCCAGGCGCCCTCAGGTGACGTTTTTAATGCAAAAAAAAGTTTTTTAAAAGTAGTCGATTCTAAAAAGTATGAGAGTTCCGCTTTACTTTTGGGTATGTTCTACCAAGTGAAAACATAGTTCTTTCTCTCTCTCCTGGGATATCAAAGAGACAAACTGTGTTTTTTTGGTTTTGTTTTGTTTTATTTGACCTCGTCTGAAAGCCAGCCGTCAGCTGAATTAGACAGGCGACCCCCTAGGATTGCCATGGACTGGGACACGGACTCGAGGGGGCCAGTTGACTGAGCTAAGGACGTGATCTCCATTTCACTGCCCTGAATTTCATATTTGATACCGAACAGGTGACTTAGAAGTTAAGAAGTTGATATGCATTGGAAGGAGAGTCATTGTTTCATAAACTAAGACCTGGCATGAACGTGACTGCTTTCTCAGTTTCCTCATTCGTGAAGTAGGGACAACAATGCCCGCCCTCCCTCACAGGATAGGAATGAGGAGTACCTTAGTGAACAGCAGCAGACACACAAGGGCGGCTGGCAGGTGAAGGTAGAAGACATATTTGTCGAGGGCGCCTGGGCGGCTCAGTTGGTTGAGCGCTTGACTCTTGACCTCAGCGTCGTGAGTTCAAGCCACACGTTGGGCTCCACGGTGGGTGTGGAACCTACTGAAACAAAAAGAGAGAAGTATTTGTTGAGTAACAGTAAAAACAAAAGATTGAAATGAAGTCTAAAGAGACGGTCGACTTGTTTCCGATCACACGGGGACTAAAAGACCCACCATTGAACACAGGTATTCGGTTATCAGGCCTGTTTCTGAACGTTGCACATCGCCCAGGAACTGATGTTGGCCAAAGTCAAAAGAAAGATATTTGTGTCACTCACATCTCTAAAGGAGAGACTTAACAACTTAAAATAAAAAGAATACTACTGTATGGTTATCCTGGTAAAAATTTATTTTTTGTCTTACCTCTTCTGTATTTTGTTTTTTTAAAAAAAAAAAAAAGATTTTATTTATTTGACAGAGAGAGATCACAAGTAGGCAGAGAAGCAGGCAGAGAGAGAGGAGGAAGCAGGCTCCCTGGCGAGCAGAGCCCGATGAGGGGGCTCTATCCCAGGACCCTGAGATCATGACCTGAGCCGAAGGCAGAGGCTTTAACCCACTGAGCCACCCAGGCGCCCCAGTATTTTGCTTTTCACAGTGTTGTGCCCTTGACAAGTTAACTTCTTATTTCCAACCGATAAGTCAAGATGACTCACTGCCTCACTTAGATTAACTACTCCAGAAAAAGGGCCAGTGCCCCCCACCATTGTATTGTGCCATGTCACTAGAAAAATAATATAAATAGATGAAAGGAATTGGAGAAATGCACAGAAACAAAAAAGGGAAAATAACCCTCAACTATAATGCCGCTACTCTCGAGATAAGCCCTGTTTGTATGTGCATGTGTGGAGATAAAGTCTAAAGATTAGACCTAAGTTGCAGACCCTGCTCTATAACCAAATGAGCACACCAAGATTTTTCCAAATCACTGAAACAGTTTTCAAAAACAGAGCTCTGTGTATTATTCCAGTATGCTATTCTTTCAGTGGGGGCACTTAAGCTTTCCCAGATTTTTACTAGTATAGATGTAATTGGATGACATTAGAGTTTTAATGTGGCAGAATGCATTGAGCATAGACTAAGCCTGTTTTCTAGGCTGGGGGGTTATTACAAAGCAACAGAGGTCTTCCCTTTTCTTCCCAGGGACCCATGTAGGGCTTTGAGTTGGGGCCATCTGGCCTTTGCTTGGTCCCAGGAGCAAATTAATAGGTCTTTGCTTGCAAAAGTATGTGTTCATGAAGGAAAGTCAACTGAAGTCCATTAGCCTGGAGTCCTAGAGAGAGAAGGGTTGAAGGTTTTGAACTCAGTGCAGAGGGAGAAGGGCCAGATAGGAAGCAGAAAGATAGGCTATTCCAAGACTGGGAACTAGGAGGCGTAGATTCCTCAGGAGGCTGGGGGGGGGGGGGCGGCATTGTGGAGGTGCCAGAGCTTTGGATGGGGCCCTTCGAGGAAACCTGGGGACTGTTCTACATTCCTGGGACTGCGTTAGGTCCGGGGGGTTGTGAGGTCCATGCAAGCCTAGACTGTAAACTCCCAGGTACCATCCCTTCTCCTAAATTCCTGTGCTACCTAAACCCAAGGACTGTCCACCAACCCAAAGGACAACAGAAGGAACTAGAACTCAGAAAAATGGCTGACAGAGCATTCCACCAGTCCTGGCTGGTGGTGACAAACAAGATTTAATTTGTTTAGAGAGAATATGTGGCACCTGGGCATCAGATGGACTTTGTGCCTGGGGCGCCTGGCTGGCTCAGTCAGTAGAACCTGCAATTCTCAATCTTGGGGTCATGAGTTCCAGTGCCATGTTAAAATTAAAATTAAAAAAAAAATGCTAAGGTGGACTTCATGCCTGTTACTGAAATAACACTATTCTTACATGTGTGACTTAGTATGCTCAGGATACATTCCTAGAAGTGACATTACCGAAAAAAAAAAAATCCAGTTTGAAGATTTTGTATATATTGTGTCTTATTTACAAGTTTCTGTATTTTTGAAGTCCACTGATTCTTTTTATCAACCCCCTATCCCCCCTCCCCGCAAAAGACTGTGAAGGAAAGGAGGAAGAACAAAATTAGCCAAGATAATTGATCATTAAGTAAAATCGAACTTTAAGTGTAAAATTCCATTTGTAATCTACCCCCTCCCAGAAGATTTTGATTACTGCATTACATTATTGATAAGCCCAGGAGATAAGCATTTAGGTATTTAAGCAAACAACACACATTTCCACAAGAGAAAGTGACATGTATTTTACCGGTTATGCGGGCTGTCAAGAAACTATATCTAAAAGACTGGAAACAGACCCCAGAATAAATAGAAGCAAATCTGAACCAGCCCTAAAACACGCTTAAAAGCTCGATGTCTTCTCAGCGGTCTTAGGACAAAACCCAACTCCTTGGTGGCCACCCCAGTTGTATGACCTTGGGCAAGTTACTTAACTTCTTAACTCCTCTGGGCCTCACCTTCTTCTCCCCTAAGCAGTGAGTAATCAGGATGGGCCTCACGGAGGCGGTGGGAGGCTGAGAGAGTTGATACATACCACGTACTAGAAAAGTGCCTGGCACATCGTGAGCACGCAGCTTGCTACGCAAGGAGGAACCCCGTCCCGATGCCCCAGGGTCAGGTCTCCCTCACCTTCAGCCCTAGCTCCCCTGAAATACTCGCCCTGCTCTGACCTTCCCAAGCTGCTATTTTTGTCGCTTCTATGCACGCCGCTCTTCTACCCGGAAGGACTGCTACCCCCCTTTTTTCCCAGCAGATGCTCCTATCACTGTTCTAGAGTTAGCTTCTGGGTTACCCCTCCCCCCTGCAAACACCCTTCCGTGTGAGCCAGGCACCCCTCTTATGTTCGGTGATAAGATTTCGTGGAGTCTATTTTAACTGCCCATTGCCCTGCTGCACCCCGCCCTCAGCCGAGTCCCCGAGCCCAGGGGACATGCCACGTTTATCGTCCTATCTCCAGGGCCCGGGCCAGTGGGCCGGTCATAGACACTCAGTCATCATCGGCTACATGGCTGCATTTGTCATAGGGTCCCTGCAGAGAAAATGGCGCTGTTTTATCTTTCTAAAGCGGCTTTGAACATTTCCGCAGACGTCTCATTTGACTTACACGGAACAAACAAGCAGAGATAAATGCCCGCTCTTACTGATGTGGAAACTGAGGCCCTGGGCGCCGGCACGGCCTTCTCTAGAAGGCACTGGATGTGCCTCTGACCAAGGGCCGCCGTCTCCAAGGAGGAGTTACAAGCAAGCTGGAAAGGGCGGCGAAAATCCTAGACAAACGAGCTGGCCTGAGATATGGAGTGGGCTAACGGAGGACAGGAACGCACAAGGCTCCCGTTTGGGAAGGTGCTTTGGGGAAGGAATGGGCTGGGCGACGGGCCCTGCCTCTGGGTTGGAGAGGTGGGCCAGAGGGCGCTGGGCCCACAAAACCGTGCAGGTCTCTTTGGTCTGTGCCTGCGTCTTTAGGCCTCGGGACCCTTCAAACCTGCCTCTCCGACCCTTGCCCACGGCCACGCGAAGGTGGTTCCAGGTTCAGGCGCCACATGGAAGCAGCCGCACGACTTCTGTTCTCCTCTGACGCGCTGTGAACTTTCCACTCAAGCTGTGCTCGACACCCCGCTAGTTCCCTGCCTCTGCTAAACCACCATGCGGGGGTGACAAGATCTGGGGCATGATGGGTCCACCCTCGAACGGCCACATTTGTGTCCACGAAGCTGGAAGGCTCTTCCTCTTCAGAATCTCCTTTCCCAGACCCCAGGACGCAAGGGGCTGTGACACCGGGGTTCTCTCCTCTCTCCTCTGAGGATATTCCAACCAGGACCCACATAACTCCCGGTCGGAGCCGGCCTGCCCGGACAACTGGCCGGCACGCCTCAGAGCGAAAGCATTCTGATATCATCACACTTCGGAGATGAGCAGTTTGGAAAGAAGAGGAGTGAACTTTTATACCAGGTTCAAGGGAGGCAGAACCCCCTTTTTAATTCTCATGAGCGTGAACTCTTCCAGCAGAGGAACTGTAAATGTTCACGAATTGTAGTCTCGAAGAGAAAGATGGCCTGCACTTGCGAGGATGGCCCATTCTGTCCAGGCCAGTCAAGGACAGGAAGGCAATACTAGGGGAGCATAGTAGGTGCTCAGTAAAAATCCGCGGAGTGGATGAAATGAGGCTGAGGTAACGCATGTCGCACCTCGTGTGGAGCCTGCTTTCAGCCGGCAAAACTCGTGGAAGCCTTGGAGGCCCAGAGCTTTCCCTGAACTAGTCCAGCAATGTAATCAGAGTAAACGTGTACGAAAGAGATGATTTGTTGGATTACTGTGAAACCAATCCCAATTCTCATTCTGGCCATTTAAAAGACAAGGGGAAGAAAATGGCTTTTGGATGGTCTGTAAACGCAGTTAGAAAGGGGCACTTGACCCTCGTCTTCCTCAAGCTTTCTGGCTGACGAGTACAGGCTAGCTGGGATCTTTGGTGGGTTTGTGAGGTTCAGGCAATTGGTACACCAAAATTGCGCCATTTGTGCAAATCTTGTGTAAGTTCACAATGGGACATTGTCTTCTCTGCCCCGGGGCATGAAGGGTTGTCTGGAAACGGTTAGTTGTTGCCATTAGGGAGCCTGGTATAGCCAAGACTACAGTGTAATGGGAAGCAGAAATAAACCATGGGCTCTCGACACGTTTGCCAAGTGATTTACAAATGTGTTTACTTACAAAGTAAGCATAACACATAATCTTGTATAATATTATGTCTGGGGAAGTTTTGTGACTCTACTATAAAATTCAAGTAATTGCTTCACATCTACCTAATAGGATCTTAGACCAATTCTTAGTTTTATCCAAATGCATTTCAGTAATAAATAAATAAATCTTGATGATCTGATCTTTTACTTAGACCTCATTTATCAAATTCCTTTTTTTTTTCTTGGCATATCTGAAACTAGTTTTGATTAAGAGAAACAGCATTAGCCTTAGAGGCTGTAATAGCAAAGTGCCGTTGGAAATTTTCCAGTGAAGCGGATGGAGAAAGGGGGGGATTGATGAGGGGGCGTCCATCTTGTATTTTTTTGTATTTCACAGTGGCTCTGAGAGGTAGAGAATGTGTAGCTTGGAAACAGTGAGTCAAATAATTATAGACCTAATGCAATCATCTGGTCCAGTTTCCAGGCTTTAGGCAACTGAATGTCTAAATCTTCCAAGACACACAATAGTGATTTCTCAATGTGAAGATCTCCAAGGATAGAGACATCGCTGTCCACCTCAGTAGCCTTTTAACCAGAGAGTTAAAAAACATTTTTTATGTCCAACTGAAACTTACTGCATTTCCTAAATGATAAATGGAAAATAATGTATTGGTCTTCTTGTGTCAGACAAATAGATCGGTAGACCCGACACCCATTCCTGATTACTTTTTCCCTTCTTGTCTCCATTATAAAAGCTGGGGAAGTTAACCGCTCACTTTCCCAGCTTCCTTTGGAGGTAGAAGTGATGATGTGAAAATGCAGGCTAACGTTCAGTGGATGAATACTGCTGGGGGTGCTGATGGAGCAAGGCTCTGGGTAAGCGTCTGTCTTCCCTGTTTCCGGACTTACATGCATATATGGTGCCTGCAGTTACACCTGCCATCTTGGGGCCATGAGGGAAATGCCAAGAGAATCACACGGACAATAGTCCTACATTTTCGAGCTATTGGACTACTGCCAGCTACTGCTAACCTTGAGATTTCTATTAAGATAAATCCAATGCTCTTTGAAATACAAATCAAAACCTTGATGAGACACCACCTCACACCAGTCAGAATGGTTAAAATTAGTAACTCAGACAACAACAGATATTGGCGAGATGTGGAAAAAGGGGAACCCTCTTGCACTGTGGGTGGGAATGCAAACTGGTGCAGTCACCCTGGAAAACAGTATGGAGGTCCCTCAAAAAGCTAAAAGTAGAATCACCCTATGATCCAGCAATTGCACTACTAGGTGTTTACCCAAAGGATACAAAAATATAGGGTGCCTGGGTGGCGCAGTTGGTTGAGCAACTGCCTTCGGCTCAGGTCATGATCCCGGAGTCCCGGGATCGAGTCCCATATCGGGCTCCCAGTTCCATGGGGAGTCCGCTTCTCACTCTGACCTCTCCCTTCTCATTCTCTCTCTCACTCTCTCTCTTTCCTAATAAATAAATAAATAAAATCTTAAAAAAAAAAAAAAAAGGATACAAAAATATATACTCAAAGGCACATATATCTGATGCTTCTAGCAGCATTATCAACAATAGCCAAACTCTGGAAACAGCCAAAATGCCCATCGACTGATGAATGGATACAGAAGATGTGGTATATGTATTTATATACATACACACAGTGGAATATTACTCAGCCATTAAAAAGAATGAAATCTTACCATTTGCAACAACACAGATGGAGCTAGAAAGTATTATGCTAAGTGAAATAAGTCCAAGAAAGACAAATACCATGTGATTTCACTCATATGTGGAATTTAGGAAACCGAACATATGAACATATAGGAAGGGGAAAAAAAAAAGAGAGGGACGCAAACCATAAGAGACTCAATAATAGGGAACAAGTGTGAAGGTTGATGGAGGGCAGTGGGAGGGGGATGGGATAACTGATGGACATTAAGGAGGGTACTTGTTATGATGAGAGCCAGGTGTTACATGTAAATGAGAAACCACTGAACTCTACTTCTGAAACCAATACTGAACTATATGTCAACTAACTAGAATTTAAATACCTAAATAAAAGAAAAAGAAAAAGAAAAAGATAAAGCCATCCTGGTTCCTTTAAACCACTTTGGTTGGGCTTTCAATTATTTGCAGTAGACTTCAATCCTATCTGAAATGCATCATCTAAAAGACTTCCTATGGCCAATAGACATAGATCCATTCTAGTTCCCAAGACAGGCTCTGTTCTCCCACAGCTTTTGTGAGTGCCTTCCTTCCCCAGTCAAATCAGATTCAGGAAGGCACTGGTTCGTTGGTTGCTTTTCTCTACTGACCTGGGTTTACCTCCCTCTCTGCTCCTCATCCCTAAATCTGCATCTCTAAAGGCACATCCTTGTCCTTAAGTCTCTCCTAAAGCCTGAGCCCTACATCATTCCCTAGCGACACACTTAGTAATGCTGTTGCCTACACCTTCCTGTGCAGTCTTGACTGTGGTAACACTGTCTCCGTAAATGCCTTTATACTTGTGAAACCACACGTCCTGGTGTGTGTGAGTGTGTGTGTGTGTGGGGGGGGAAGACAATAACAAGGTTAGTGAGTTTCTCTTAGTTCTATATATTAGTTGGAAGAATAAAGTCACGTCACCTTCCCGTATTAGCTTCTTCACAAGACAGACTTTCTAGCTATAATCTAGTTCATCTGCTCTACCAAGTCCCTCAGCCAGAAGCACAAAGGACGGGCAGAAGTAGTACACTGAGTGGGATGAACAAATGATGTGAAGGAGCCCTGTTACTTAGAAAATGCTAGCATTGCTTCTCCTATCATGCCAGTAACCATGGAGCTTCTGTAGATAACAAGTAGCTTCCAGGAAGGGGGCAAGATGGCAGAAGAGAAGGCGATCTTGTTGCAACCTGTCCCCTAAGTGAGCTGGATATCTACCAGAAAATACTGAACACCCATCAAATCAGCCTGAGGAGCAAGATTCTTCACTTCTGGATCTCTACGGGAGCAGAGGACAGCAGTGGGGAGGTAAAGCAAAGTGGGAACATGAGAATGGATATCGGAGGATAAACAAAAGGGGGAGGAGCCACCAGAAGCGATCTAAGGACAGTAATACCCCAAAGGAAAGTGCCCGGTGGTTGGGGACCAGCATTAACTTAGAGTCCGGTTAAAAACACTTAAAAAGAGCAAAAGGTTCTGAGGAGCAACTAGTGGAACGGGGTGGTCGCGGGCACGGGCCTGGGCCCACACTCCCAGGAAGGATACCACTCCCCTCAAACAGAGACTGGGGGGAGGATCCAGTCCGAGGTTCACGAACCTGCAGCTTTCCACTCCTTGCACCATTTTGTGGGCAGGGCACGCGTGCTCCTGTAAGCACCTTAGAGAGTCTGGGGTGGTCCAGGAGCCGGCAGCCTTTCTCTGTGTCCCACTCTCTGGACTGAGTGCACCCCCGAGCACAAGTCATTCGTGGCCTGTGGCAGGGTCTGGGCGCTCCCAGCCGGCCCCAGAGAGAACGGGGGCGGGCGGCCGAATCTCGGGCAGGAAGGTAAGCACACCCTGCGCGGGCCTGGAGCCCTGAGAGCACTCGCGGGGCCACTGAACGGTGGCGGGGTGTGCGCACCACCTCTGACAGGCTGTGCTGTGAGCAGGATTTTGGGGAGGGGAGTGTGTGTTCTGGACCACCCAGAGGGGAGCACACTGAGGCTTCTCTGTGATGCGGAGGTCTGGGTACGTACAGGCAGATTCCTTGCTTGGACTCTCCGAAAAGGTGAAAAAGCTACAAAAGGCCGAAAACCTTCAGAGAGCAAAGACTGAGAAACCGGTTTCCACAGAGCACAGCCCCTGGATTGGGGGGCAGGGGGACTCAACCCAAGCAAGACTGACTGGAAAACAACATGGCAGGTCCCTCCCCCAGAAGAAAAGTCAAAAATGAAAGAACAATTACCACAGGGTCCCCCAAAATTTTAAATCCCCAACATCTGGGGAAATCAATATATTAAGCTCCTGATAATACCCTCGAAATTGTATATTTAATAGATAAAAGTTTTTTTCTTTCTTATTTTCTTTCTATTTTTTTATTCTCTCATTTTCACATTTTTGATTTTTAAAATTTTTTTAAAACTACTTAACATTACAACTAGAGGCTTAATACAATGATAAACCCAGGAAGACCTAAAATAACCTTCCTCGCCCACAAGGATTTATAACCACCCTCCCATTTTATCTTTCTCTAACTTTTTCTATATATTTGCTTTTCCTCTGGTATTATATAAATCTTATTCTTGGGGTTCATTCTGACTAGGTTCTTTTATTTCCTGTCATTTACTATTGTCAATCTGTATGTTTCTGCATGTTTGATTATATACCTTATAAATCTTATTTTTGGGGCCCATTCTGGCTGGGATTTCTTCTTTTTCTCTTTCTCTATCTTTTTTTATTCTTATTCTTTCTTTTTGGTGGTGATGCCAATTGCTCCAAAACCTTCCAGAGTGCACCCTGCCTAGATTGTGGGCAACATATTCAGCTATACATCCTCTCATCCACTTCTCATCAAAATGACTAGAAGGAGGAACACTCAACAGAGGAAAAACCCAGAGACTGCACCCTCTCCCTCAGAACTCTTGGACATGGACATAAACAGTATGTCAGAAAGGGAATTCAGGATGACAGTTATCCAAGCAATGGCTAGGATGGAGAAGACATTAATGACGACATAGAATCTCTAAGGGCAGAAATGAGAACCAGTATAGCGGATGTAAGAAATGCCATCAGTGAGATCCAATCTAATCTAAACAGTCTAACAGCTAGAGTTATGGAGACAGAGGATAGAATTAGTGATCTAGAGGATAAAATGGTTGAGAAGAACGGTCAGGAGGAGAGCTGGAGCAAAATGCTCAGGAACCATA
>CM052802.1:124612237-124725976 GCA_028533885.1 Nasua narica
GAGAAGATATTTGCAAATGACACTACAGACAAAGGTCTGATATCTAAGATCTATAAAGAACTCCTCAAACTCAACACTCACAAAACAGATAATCACATCAAAAAATGGGCAGAAGACATGAAGAGACATTTCTCCAAAGACATACAAATGGCTAACAGACACATGAAAAAATGTTCATCCTCTTTAGCCATCAGGGAGATTCAAATCAAAACCACACTGAGATACCACCTTACACCAGTTAGAATGGCCAAAATGAACAAGACGGTTAATAACAAATGTTGGAGAGGATGTGGAGAAAGGGGAACCCTCTTTCAGCACTGTTGGTGGGAATGCAAGTTGGTGCAGCCACTTTGGAAAACAGTGTGGAGATTCCTCAAGAAATTAAAAATGGAGCTACCCTATAACCCTGCAATTGCACTACTGGGTATTTACCCCAAAGAAGCAGATGCAGTACAAAGAAGGGCCACATGTACCCCAATGTTCATAGCAGCAATGGCCACAATCGCCAAACTGTGGAAAGAACCAAGATGCCCTTCAACAGATGAATGGATATAGAATATATGGTCCATATATACAATGGAATATTATGCCTCCATCAGAAAGGATGAATACCCAACTTTTGTATCAAAATGGAAGGGACTGGAAGAGATTATGCAGAGTGAAATAAGTCAAGCAGAGAGAGTCAATTATCTTATGGTCTCACGTGTGGAGCATAAGGAAAAACACGGAGGGCATTGTGAGAAAGAAAGGAAGGGTGAATGGGGGGAAGTCGGACGGGGAGATGAACCATGAGAGACTGTGGACTCTGAGCAAAAAACTGAGGGTTTTGGAGGGGAGAGGGTGGGGGGTTCAGCGAGTCTGGTGGTGGGTATTGAGAAGGGCATGGAGCACTGGGTGTGGGGCATGAACAATTAATCTTGTAACACTGAAAAAATAAAATGTATTTGGGGGAAAAATAAAAAAGATACTTCAGATTTAGGTAAACACACAGGTCCAAAGTGAAGTGAAGGGTTGGAATAAAACATTCCATGCAAATGAAAACCAAGAGACCAGAAATAGCTCTATTTGTATCAGACAAAATAGACTGTAAGTCAAAACTGTAATAAAGACAAAAGTAAGTCATTATATAATATTAAAGGGGTCAATTCATCAAGAGGATATTAAAACTGTACATATATGTCTATCCAACACCGGAGCACCTAAATATATGAAGCAAATTCTAATATAACTAAAGAGAGATATAGAAAACAATAGTCGTAGGGGAATTCAGTACACCACTTTCAATACTGGACAGATCAAGAGAGATTCAATAAGGAAACATTGGGTCAAATAAGAAATCAAAAGAGAAATCAAAAATATCTTGATATACATGAAAATGGAAACAAAAATTACCAAAACTGTTGAGATGCAATAATACAATTTTGAGATGGAAGTTTAGAGCAATAAATGCATATATTAAAAAAAAAGATCTGAAATAAACCTAACTTTATACCTCTAGGAACTAGAAAAATAAGAACAAAACCCAAAGATAGCAGAAAGAAGAAAATTCAAAGATGAGAACAGAAATAAATGACATAGAGACCAGAAAAATCACAGAAACATTCTACAAAATTAAGAGCTAGCTTCTCGTAAAGATAAAAGTGATAAACCTTTCGCTAGACTATAACATGGAGTTACAATCTAGGAACGCAACAAAGATGGGGAGACAAAAGGAAAGGAAAAGGAGAGACACATACAACGTTCCTATCCTGAGAGAGTCTGGTCTGGTGAAGAAGTCAGCTGAGCGAACAGGTACTTCCTGTTCAGGGTGAGAAGTGCTTTAACAGGGAAATGACAGGGTGCTCTTTTTAATAGGGCTCTGGAATTCTCGAGGACAGCTTCTCAATTCTAAGTTTACTTCTTGATTTTATCAGATTTGCATATTTGAAAGATCACTGCTGGAAGGAAGAGGAAGGGTTGGAGAGGGACAATACTGAAGGGAGCAGGTAGGAGGCCGCTGCAGTGATCCAGGCTAGAGATGATGGCAGGTAGCACCAAGTTAGTGGCAGCGGGGCTGGGGAGAAGTGGTGAGCTTCTCAAGACAATTGTGAAGTAGAATTAAAAGAATCTGGTAACTGACCGGAAGAAGAAAAGAAAGGAGTAGAATAAAGGATGGTGTCTTTCTTCGGCTTCCTCCAGAAACAGACTTAAAAGGCAAGGATTCAAGAGCAAGTACTTCTGAGAACAGGGAATACGGGTAGGAAAGAGAGGAAGTGATACAGAGAAGGAAAGACTGGGAAAGAGTACTTTATCAGGCCAACCGTACCATGAATTCATGGACAAATCCTAGGAAATGATATACAATGGGGGTGCGTGGGTGGCTCAGTCAATTAGATGTCTGCCTTGGGCTCAGGTCCTGATCCCAGGGTCCTAGGATCAACTCCCACATTGGGCTCCTTGCTCCGAGGGAGCCTGTTTCTCCCTCTGCCTGCCACTCCCCTACTTGTACTCTCCCTCTCTCTGACAAAGAAATAAATAAAATCTTAAAAAGAAATGATATAAAACAAACGCCTCAGGGTTATCCCAGCCAAGAGGCTGAGAAGCTGGGAAATTTATAAACCAATTCCCATGAGCCATTGACCCAACATTTCCAGCCTGTTCTGCTCAAGGCAGAACAGTTTCTATTGCTTCCTATAAGGTTTGCTTTCCTCACACAAAACAAAACCACCACCACCACCACCCACACAGATACAGGGCGCTGGAAACAAGAAGGAGCACCTGGAGCAGTATGGGCTACAGATGACACCTGGTCTCTGGTGGGGGTAAATGGGGTCACAGTTCAGTAAGATGGGAAATCCAGGAGTTAACACAAGATAGAGGGGTGCTGGGGAGTAGAGACTATGAGTTGAACTTTTGACAGGGTACATTTGAGGTGTCCACAGCACGTCTAAGGGAAGTTGTCTGGTTGACAGCTGGCCATGTGGACAGGAGTCTGTGGGGAGCAATCTGATCTACAGTTACAGAGCGGAAAACGTCATCACGTGAATTCACGAGTATGGCGGAAATCTCACGGGAAATTGCATGGAGTGAGGAAAAAAGATGGCCAAGGGCAGACGCTAAACACCGTATTTACAGGGCAGTGAGAGCAAGAGAAATCAGCAGAGAAGAATGAGAAGACACATGAGTGGGTTACAAGGAAGACCAGAAGTTCTAGGTATCTGGAAGCCAACACGTTGAAAGCAAAAAATGTGTCACATGCTACTGAGAAAGCAAGAGAAATAAAAGACAAGAAATAAAAAATGTCCTTGGATTCAGCTACAAGCAACTCTTTAATGATCAGAATGGTAGGTGAAGAGATTCCACCAGATCTAAGAAATGCTTGTGTGTGAGTAAGTGCAGGTCACAAATCTGGATAACTCAAAAAAAAAAAAAAAAAAAATAGGGATAACTCAAGAAGTTCACCTGAGATAGGGAAGAGCTAGGGAGAATAAAAACTGAAGGTAAGTACCTATAAAGATCATATAAATAAAGCATATTGTAATGAGTTTTTAAAAACCAAGGTGAATATCAGGTTAAGGGAGGACTTCCAGGTGAAAGGATTGTTTGTTACTAGAAAATGGAAATGTTGCTGGGAGAGAGCCAATGAAGGAGATGGAGATCAGAGATGCAAGAGAAATGCTAGCAAGGCATGGGAATCTTTAGAGGACAGAAAGAGATCGAATACAGAGACGGGCGTGGGAGGGTGGAAGAGAAGATTCCTACCTGGGACAGACTTAGCTTCCTTCGTTGTAAGTGGGAAAGAGAAATGTGGCAGGTCCCCATCCAGGCTAGTTTGTAAATCTGGTGGCATGAAATTAGAAAAGTACCTGTGTATTTTCTCCATGAATTAAGAGTCAGAGAAAGGTGTGAGTGAGGCGAACTCGGGGAGGCTACAGTTGTAAGGAGCTTGTGGGCAGAATGAAGCGTCTCTGGAGAGAAGTGGGAGCCAGGCAGCGACGTGAGCGGTGTCAGGGGCCCAGACGCTGAAGAGCTGGACTTCCTCAAGCCTGGGTTTCACCAGTTGGGCGAAGGAGAACGAAGATGGGGCAAGAGAGTTGCAAGGTGTGTAAGTGAAGACAAGAGAAAATCTCAGCAGCAGAAGGGAAGACTTAAAGACAAGGGAAGTGACTGATAGCAGATGTCCGTGGGAATGGTGTTCCAGCTTTCACTCAGGGCATTGTCTCCAGGGTCTGAGGTAAGGGCAGAGCATGCACAAGGGAGGAACCTGTGTAAATGGATCAAAGTTGACATGCATTGGTGAATTTGCCAAAATAGAAAGAAAAAGCAGGAGCTGGCTCAGAAACCCAGCCTAAGGGAAGAAAACCCAGGCAGCCATGGCTGTCATGGGATATGGCTGGGCCAGAGCCTAATGAAAGAGTTAATTCACTGATCGTGGTCTGTCCACTCTCCCATCCCTCTGGCACGGGTTGAACTGTGTCCTCCAAAAAGATACACTGAAGTCCTAAGCACTGGTTCCTGTCAGTGTGACCTCACTTGGAAACAGGATCTTTGTGGAAGTAATCCTACCAAGAAGAGGTCATTTGGATGGGCCCTAAGGCTATATGACTGGTGTCTTCATACAAAGGGAAGAGACATAAAGACCCACAGCCTTCATGACGTTTAAAAGCCAGAGGAGGCCAAGGTTTGCTGGCGACACCAGAAGCAAAGAGAAAGGCATAGAACGGATTCTCTCCTAAAGCCTTCAGACAGAGCATGGCCTTGCTGCCACCTTGATTACGGATTTCCAGCATCCAGAACCATGAGAGAGAACAGATTTCTGTGGTTTAACGTGTTGGCGGTATTTTATTACGGCAGCTCTAGCTAACACATACACCCTTCATGCTTACACATGACCTAGTGGGGGTCTTGGGTATATTCCTTAACGTCCCAGGACACCAAGAGATGTCAGCCTGTGGCTCACAGGTCCTGGCGTAATCCTCCCTTTCTAAGTAGAAACGACATTTTCATTCTCATTAAGTCTCGTTTTCAATTCTCATCCAGCGATATGGTAATTCAGCGTACTGTGATTACCAAGCAAAGAGGTTCAAAAGTTAAGTTCATCCAAAAGGAAGAGAACTAAAAATAAAAAAATAAAAAGTCAACCTGCCTTGTATGTAAATTTAGAAGTGTTGGGTTATTTTAGACGAGAGTCAATCATAGTGCCAGGATATCTGGTGCTTACTATATTTTTGCTGTCAGAAAGAAGCCAGTGCCCTTTTTCTGGTGACAGTACGTGCCCATTTTGTGTACTAGAACTTTTTTTGTTCCCAGCAATGTTGACACACAATGATTTAATGTTCTCATCTCTACCGGCTGATTTGGCACAGACAAGGCATTTATGTGCCAGTGAGTAAGAGAGATCTACGTGACACCTTTCCCTCCCTCCCTCTCTCTCACACACACACACACACAGCGGAAAATGTAACACCGTTTTCCTGTGAACAAATACTGAGAACAGTAGTTTAATCCAGAAATTAATGAATGCCTCACAGATGTTCTCAAAAGGCTCAAAGCTGTAATATTTTTATTAGTCTAAGACTTGAAAGTTGGAGATTTTCTATGACCTTCGGATTGTGTTAGGTTGTCTGCTCTACCCCAATTATTTAAAAATTAAAGTAATAACACAGTTTATATAAATCAGGGAGGCGAACACAACCACCCTCAGGAGTCAGACAGGGAACAAGAACAACTAGAGTTGGCCAGGTTGTGTTCTTGGGACGTACTTTGTTTACACGTTAAACAGCAGCTTCATTGCCACCAAGAAACGTGTTTTCTCCCACTTTTCTTCAAACACAAGGCCCTGCTCAGTCGACCTTCTATTTGCTCATCTTCGTAGAGGCTGAGCTTTAAAACGAATTGACCCTCTGTGACTTGTGAAGAGAGAGGCAACAGGGGAGCACCAGGCCAACGACAGGAGAGCTCAGAGCTCAGCACCGACAAGAACACGGCGTGGGCGGGGGAGGTGCAGGCTACGAAGGGGGACCCGACCTTCCTTGGCTCCAACCGGTTGAACCCAAGTAGGAAGGCATGTCCCCAGTTACTGGGCAGCCCGATTTTAGAAGGGATTTTATACAAATCTCCAGATTGCAAATGTTAGAAACTAATCTCATTTTTTTGGTACACACACGATGGCGAGAACAGTTTGAGGCCAAGCAAAACATTTTTTTTTTTTGACAGAGAGAGATCACAAATAGGCAGAGAGGCAGGCAGAGAGAGAGGGGGGAAGCAGGCTCCCCGCTGAGCAGAGAGCCCGATGCGGGGCTCGATCCCAGGACCTCGAGATCACGACCTGAGCCAAAGGCAGAGGCCCCAACCCACTGAGCCACCCAGGCGCCCCCAAGCAAAACATGTCTTGAGAGCACATTTAGCCAACAGGCTGCTCATTTACAACCTTTACAAAATGTTGCATGAGGCTTTTTGTGTGTGGTAAAATATACATCATACAGAATTTACCAATTTAACTATTTTTTCAGTGTATAATTCGGCGGCATGAAGTACATTCCCAGTGTTGTGCAACTATCACCATCATCCATTTCTCGGACGTTGTCATCATCCCAAGCAGAAATTCTGTACTCATTAATTCGTTGTGCATTTTATTATCAACTTTAAAATGAAAAGACAACCCTAAGAGGAAACTGACCCAAACAGTCACCAAATTTGTTGTTAAAAAAAAAAAAAAGAAAGCACTTCAGACTTCAGTGTTAGGCTAAGTGCCCACCTCCTTCCAAGAACCAAGAATCTGCCAGCGATTCTTTACCAACTGTAAAGCCTCTCCAGAAATCCTTCATCTACATCCACGCTCCATGTGACCCAACTCTGGACTTCATTATGCCCTTGGAAATGCTGCTCTGTGCTCAACCAACTTTCCTGTGCCCTTCACCTCCGCTCTCCACACCCTCTCCCGGTCTCTGCCTCAGGGAAACCCAAGGCCTATTTGAGAACAGCATCCCCTCCTCCACCCCAGCCTCTTAATCGGAAATGGCCTATGCTCACCTCAGGTTTGGTAGCTTGGTCAACGTTTGCCGACATGTAGACATCGAACCTGCTTCCTCTTGTAAATATCCCCTCTCTTTTGAGGCCCCTACCGTTCAGCTGAATCACACTTCCCTCCTCATCACTGTCATCCGCTGTCACTTCTCATCATTCACTTGAGATTTCAACAGTGGACTTCCAGTCTTCCAGTCCACCTTAACTCCTGTCATTGTATTAGACAATGTCAACGTATACTGGATGACTCATCCAAAATGCTGAGCTACTAGTTCACTGAACTCCCTACCTCAACAACTTAGAAAATCCCACTCTCTAGTAAAACTATTTTTCTTTCAACTTATTCAATCCATCACCCTGCTCTTCCACCATCTTGCATCCCATGAAGAGTCCCAATCCACAAGCCCTTGGCTTTCTCTTGGCCCATCAGCCTTGCCTGCCTTTACTTCTTTATGTACATGGATACTTAGAGTCACTCAGTGTAAGTCCTTCGTGGACACTATAGCAATGGCCATGCTTCTCCCCCACCTCCAGTCAAACTCACCAAACCCAAGATGACCCCAACCGTCTCTCTGTTCTCACACAAACTGAAGAAAACACACGACTGAACTGATTGGTATAGATGAAGAGTCCACGGCTCCAACCTCAACACAGCTTGGCAACCTAATTATGTATCTCTGGTAAACTCAGCTGATCACTCCCTAAATGATTATTTTGTACTTCCCTAATCCCAAACCTTTTTCCTCCTTCTTCTCCCCAAGAGTCCATCATGACATTCTATCAATTTCATCCCCCAAAATATATCACAAACCATTCATTTCTCTCCTTCTCTCCTACCCGAACCATCATCATCATCTCTAGACTGAGTCACCACAATACTCTTCTAAAAGTCCCCCCCATCTTAGTGCCCTCCCCATGAATTCTCCGCAGAGCAGCGAGAGGGATGTCTTTAAAATGTTCATCAGGTTGGGGCACCTGGCTGGCTCAATTGGTGGAGCATATGACTCTTGATCTCAAGGATGTAAGCTTGAGCCCGAGGATGGGTAAAGAGATTACTTTAAAAAAAAAAACTTAAAAAAAATGTTAATCTGGGGCGCCTGGGCGGCTCAGTGGGTTAAAGCCTCTGCCTTCGGCTCAGGTCATGATCTCAGGGTCCTAGGATTGAGCCCCACATCAGGCTCTCTGCTCAGCAGGGAGCCTGCTTCCCCCCTCTCTCTGCCTACCTCTCTGCCTACTTGTGATTTCTCTCCTCTCTGTCAAATAAATAAATAAAATCTTTAAAAAAAAAATGTTAATCAGGCCATGCCATTCATTTACTTAAAACTAGTCCATGACTTCTCAGTGATTTTTGAATAAAATCTCAACTCCTTCATATAACCCAGTACCTTGCGTGGTCTGGGCCCTACCCACCACTTCATTTTCCTCTCTGCTACTTGTCTTCTTGCTCATTGCATGCTAGGCATACTAGTTTCATGCACTAAGCTCTCCTTTCTCCAGCCTTGGCCTCATCTGTTGTCTCTACAGGATGTGCTCTCCCTACAGCCCCCATATTCCTCACCGTTCCTGTAAATGAATTCTGTTCATTCTTTAGACCTCCCATTGGATGACCCCCATCTTGGAGAAGTCTGCTCGGTCAACCCTATCTTTAAATTATGCCCTTGCTATTCCTTCTACCTTGCCAATTTCTTTTTCTGTACCACACCTACATAGTTACTTATTTCTTTGTGGATTTGCTTGTCTCTGACTCTCATCAGACAGTTCCCGAAAGGCCAGGAACCATATACAGTTTGATTTTCACTCTATCCAAGCTCCTGACACAGTGGGTACTGTATAATGAGGGTCCCAAAAGTATTTGTTAAACTAATACGGAGGGAAAATTCATTCCTGATTCAGTAGAAGAGATGGGAGAAGGTATAGGAAAGAGAGAGGTAGGAGAGATATTTTACAATTATTTTGGTATGATTACTTGGAATCTCTTTTCGTCTTTACCGAAACACACACCTTACTTTCTATACTTCAAAAACAATCATAATAAGGTGCCTGGCTGGCTTAGGTGGTGGAGTGTGTGCCCCTTGATCTCCCGGTTTTGAGTTCCGGCCCCACTGGAACTCAATTTTTAGTTGACTTTTTTAATTACTTAAAAAGTTTTTTTATTTTTTATTTTTTAAGATTTTATTCACTTGACAAGTAAGAGAGAGCACAAGCAGGGGGAACAGCAGTAAAAGGGAGAGGGAGAAGCAGGCTCCCCTGCTGAGCAGGGAGCCCAATGTGGGGCTCGATCCGAAGACCCTGGGATCATGACCCGAGTGGAAGGCAGATGCTTCATCAAGTGAACCACCCAGGTGCCCCCAATTTTTTTTTAGTCTTAAAAAAAGTTACCAATCATTGTATATTTAAGTTACAAGAGAGTTTACCATAATAATCTATTACAGAAGGAGGATTTGTAATTTATGACTTATTGTAACCGGGGTGGGGGGTGATAAACTTGCTATGGTTTTCAAGCAGGAGTTGGTAAACCGTTTTTGTAAATTGAGTTTATCAGAACACAGCTGTGGTCACTTATTTACATATCGTCTGTATCTGCTTTTGCACAGCAGATTTATACAATTATAACAGAGAAAATGGCCTGCAAGCCTAAAATATCTGCTATCTGGTCCTTTATAGATGTTAGCTGACTCCTGCATTAAAGTATTAGAGAATAGGTTCCTTTAAATATCTTTCTTTCTCAGAGTTGTTACACACACTAAAAGCATACACAGCATGACCTTTAAATTCCATAGATGTATACACCCATGCAAGCATTAAAGATTTGAAGATTTCAAAAAAAAAAAAAGATTTGAAGATTTCAAGTATTCTGGAAAGTTCTCTCATGGCCATTTCCAGTCAACCCTTCAATGACGGATAACCACTTTTCTAATTTCTATCACCTACAATTATATTTGCCTGTTTATGAGTTTCACATAAATGGAATCATGTGGGGCACCTAGGTGGCACAGTCGGTTAAGCCTCTGCCTTTGGCTCAGGGTCCTGGGATCGAGCCCCACGTCAGCCTCCCTGTTCAGCGGGGAGCCTGCTTCTCCCTCTCCCTCTCCCTGCCACTACTCCTGCTTGTTTTCCTCGCTCTGTCAAATAAATTCTTTAAAAATGAACAAATAATAAAAAAAATAACTAGATGGAATCACGCAGCACACAGTCTTTTTTGCTAACTTCTTTTGCTCAACATAATGTCTGTTCTTTGGTTTCTGTGTCAAATTCCATCAGATGAAAATTCCATAAGGTATCTGTTCCTTCTCTTGTTAATGGACATGTGGATTGTCGGCAGGTTTGGAGTATGAACATTCCTGTATGTGCCTTTGGGCCAAGAGATATGCGTATATACTTATGCTCATTCCTTTTGCGTATATGCTGGGGGTGAACTTCCTGGACATATTAGTTTAGTAACTAGTGGCAGCTTTCCATACTGGTTGAAGCAGTGTACATACCCACTAAAAACGGAAGAATTTCAGACGCTCCACGTTTCTGTCAACACTTAGTACGGTTACTGTTAAAACCGTACTTGGTACTGTTTTAATTTTGACCCATTCTTGTGGGTCTATAGAAGGATCTATCATTGTATTTTGTATTTCCCTGATACCTATCTTTTCATATGCTTAATGGCCATTGGCATAGCCTCTTGTGAAGTGGCTATTCAAGTGTTTTGCCCATTTTTTAAATGGGGGAGGGAGGAATATATCCTTCATTGTAGTATCAATATCTTCTATTGGGATTTGGGGGGTTTTATGCGTAACTGTTTTATGTCCTGTGTAAACAAATTTTTGCCTACTCCAAGATCATAAAGGTATCCTCCTATGTCTTCTCTGCACACTTATGACTATAATATATAATAAGTTATTTTTCATATATGGTATGAAATAGAGGTCAAAGTTCATTTTTTTCACCACGTCAATATAGAATTATCTTGGCATCATTTCTGGTGCCAAATAAACCTACTCTCCCTCCCCTTCCCCCCAGAACTGCAGGGGTGTCTTTGTTAGGAATCAAGTAATTCGATAAGTCTGAGTATTTCTATTCTGTTCATTTGGTCTGTGATTTGTCTACTATAACACCGATACCAGACTACGGTAATTATTGAAGCTCTTCAAATCTGGTGCTGTAATCAATTCCCCACCCTTGTTTTTATTCTTCTGGATTTCTTTCTTTTTGACCGCTAGGTTCCCTTGCATTTTGAAATTTACTAGGGGTGCCTGGGTGGCTCAGTGGGTTAAAGACTCTGTGGGTCGTGGTCTCGGGGTCCTGGGATCAAGCCCCGCATCGGGCTCTCTGCTCAGCGGGGAGCCTGCTTCCTCTCTCTCTGCCTGCCTCTCTGCCTGCTTGTGCTCTCTCTCTCTCTCTCTCTCTGTGTCAAATAAATAAATAAAATCTTTAAAAAAAAAAGGAATTTACTAAAAGTTGATTTATTACATACAATTTAATGTCTCTTGATCAGGATCATGTTTTCTGCAGTTGTTGGGTATACTGTGTTAACCTGTTTTATCTGGGTTAATTAGATCCAGTTAGTTGACGGAGTTGTTAAATCTTTCCTATCCTTACTTGTTTTGTTTTATCAGTTATTTATCAGTTATCCACAGGTGTTGAAATCACCAACTATGATTCTGTATTTTGTTTTCAGTTCTGTCATTTTGTGTTTTATGTTTTAAAGCTGTGTTACTGGGTGCACACGAGTCAACTTTTCTGTTGTCTTTCTGTTGACCCATTTATTATTATGAAAGGCTTCTGTCTCCAGGAATAGTTCTACTTTGAAGTCTCTTTCACATTAACATGGACACACCGGCCTCCTTTTGGTTAGCCTTTACGGCACAGCTCTGTTCATCTGCTGACTTTGAATTTGTTTGTCTTCTTCTACTTAAAATGCATCTTTTGTAAATAGCATATAGCAATGTCCTCTTAAAAGCCAATTTGGCACTTTTGGTCTAAGAGGAATGATTGGTCCGTTCATATGTAATGTCATTACTAACTTGGTTTGCTTGTAAGTCTGATCTTGCTATTTGTTTTCTATTTGTTCTGTCTCTGCTTTGTTCCTTTCTCCTCCTCCTCTGCCTACTTCTGAATCAAGTATTTTTTTAATATTCTATTTTATATCTTCTATTAGTTTTTCATTATATCTATTTGTATTGTTCTTCCAGTGGCTTAGTGGCTACACTAAAAATTTGCATACGTATCCCTGACTTATTACAGTCCCTTTCTCACAGGGGACAAGAAATTTACAGCAGTTCTACTCCATTCACACTCATTTCCCTCCCACTCTGTGCTATTGTTGCCGTGTATTTTCCTTCTATACCCAAGCTCCCTACGACCTCAGAGTGCTTTAAATAGTCAATGTTCTTATTTATTTACTCCTTATGTGTTCACTCCTAATATACTTCCATGCTTGTAACTTGAGATTATTTTCCCGTAGCCTGAAAAACTTTTCATCTTTCTTATAGTATGTGTCTGCTTGGAACAAAATCTCTTAGCTTTTGTTGACCTGTTTTTCTTTTTAACCATATTTTGCGATGATATAATTGATAAAGCTTAACGTTACATTAGTTTAACATGTGCAAAATAATGATTCAGTATTTGTATACACTGCAGAATGATCACAAGTCTAGTTAACATCCATCAACCACACATAATTACAAATATCTTTCTTTTCTTGCCATGAGGACTTTGAAGATATACTCTCTTAGCACCTTTCCAATATGCAATACAGCATAATAATAATAGTCACGATGCCGTGTATCACATCTCCATGACTTACTTATTACTGGAAGCTGTACCTTTCGACTCCTTTCATTCACATTGCCCACTCCCCACCCTATCCCCCTCTGGCAATCACCAATCGGCTCTCCATATGTAGGACCTTGCTTTTGTTTGTTGTTCTGTTTTTTAGAACCCAAATATGAATAAGATTATATGGTATTTGTCATTCTCTAACTTATTCCACTTAACATAACGCCCTCAAGGTCCATCCATGTTTTCACAAACGGCAGGATTCCATTCACTTTTATGGTTGATTAGTATATAGGTTCCACTGTGTGTGGAACACACACACACACACACACATCTGCTTTATCCATTCATCTACTGATGGGACACTTACGGTGTGTCCATATCTAGGGTGATATCAATAATGTTGCCATGAACATAGAGGAGCATATATTTTTTTCTAATTAGTGTTTTCATTTTCTTCAGATAAATACCCAAAGTAGAATTGCTGGAACATATGGTAGCTCTATTCTTAATTTTTTGAGGAACCTCCATACTGGTTCCCACAGTGGCTGCACCAATTGACATTCCCACAGACAATGCACGAGGGTTTCCTTTTCTCCACATCCTTACCAACACTTGGTATTTCCTCTCTTTTTGATAATAGTCATTCTAACAGTTGGGAGGTGATTTCTTTGTGGCTTTGATTTGCATTTCCCTGATGATGAGTAATGTTAGGCATTAAAAAAAAAGTGTGCCTGTTGGCCATCTGTACGTCTTCTTTAAAAAATGTCTACTCGGATCCTCTGCCCATTTTTTAATCGGATTCTTTTATTTTGTTTGCTCTTAAGTTGCATGAACTCTTTTTGTATTTAGGATATTACTCCCTTATCAGAGAAATGATTTGTAAACATTTCTCCCATTCCATAGGTTGCCTTTTCATTTTAAAAATTAATGATTTCCTTTGCTGCGCAGAAGCTTTTGGGTTTGGGGGCGCCTGGGTGGCTCAGTGGGTTAAAGCCTCTGCCTTCGGCTCAGGTCATGATCTCAGGGTCTTGGGATCGAGCCCCACATCCATCGGGCTCTCTGCTCAGCAGGGAGCCTGCTTTCCCCTCTCTCTCTGCCTGCCTCTCTCCCTACTTGTGATCTCTCTCTCCTCTCTGTCAAATAAATAAATAAATTTCAAAAAAAAAAACGAAGCTTTTGGGTTTGATGTAGTTCTGCTCATTTATGTTTCCTTTGGTTGCCTTTGCTTTTGGGGTCAGATTCAGAAATCGTTGCCAAGACTGACGTTAAGGAGCTTACGGCCCACATTTTCTTCTAGGAGTTTTGTGGTTTAAGGTTTCATACTGAAGTCTTTAATCAACTTTGAGTTAATTTTTGTGTGTGGTGTAAAATAGTCATCTAGTTTCATAAGTTTGCATGTGGCTGTCCGGTTTTTCCAACACCATTTATTGAAGAAATTGTCCTTTCCTGTTGTATGTTCTTGCCTCCTTTGTCAAATTAACTGACCATAGAATCATGGGTTTATTTCTGATGTCTCTACCCTGTTCCACTTAACCTTAAGTTGTGAAGGATATTTTCATTTGTTAGAATTCTAGATAGTTTATTTTGTCTTTCAGAACTTTAAAGATATAACTATGTTCTTTTGACTTCCACAGTTTGTTAAAAAGTTAGTCATGAATCTACTCTATTCTTTTAGTATAATATGTCTTTTCCTCCCCTTTAAAGATTTTTTTCTGGATTTGCAAAGATGTGGCTTTGAGTAGTTTTGTTTTTAAGCTGCTGGAGGTTCATTAGGATTCTTGGACACATATATCATCAATTTTGTAAAATTCTCAGTCATCTTTTCAAATATCACTTCAGACCCATTCTTACCTCTCTCCTTATATGACTTTTTTAAGATGTTATCTATTCATTTGGCAGAGAGAGCACACACACAAGCAGGGGAAGCAGCAGACAGAGGGAGGAGGAAGAGGCTCCCCACCAAGCAGGGAGCCCAAGGCGGGACTTGTTCCCAGGACCCTCGGATCATGACCTGAGCTGAAAGCAGACGCTTAACTGACTGAGCCCCCCAGGTACCCCTTTATATGACCCTAATAACACAACACTAAACCATTTGTCTCTATCTATCATTATCTCTTGGACTCTGTCTTATTCTTTCCATTTATTTCTTCCTATACTTACATTTGCGTATTCCCTGTTGACCTGTCTTCGGACTCACTAATGCTGTCTTTTCCTTTTTCCAGTCCTATGTAAAACATTTTTAACGAGTTCTTGATTTAAGAGAGTGTTTTTAATATTTCTAGAATTCTCAATTGTTTCTTTTTCAAAGATTCCAATTCTCCGTTGAAATATTTTTTCTTTTCATCTGTTTTCTACATTTTCTTCCATTAAGACATATTTATAATAAAGTCCATGTCTGCTAACTCTAAATCTGGGTGATCGGCTTCTGTTGCCTACTTTTCCTCATGATCGATCATATTTGGTTTGCAGATCTCATCTTTTGGTGTTATGCAGTCATCACTGTATATAAAAGAGCTAGAGATTAAAAATGTTGCTCTTTCTCCCTCAGAAAAGGTTTGTGGTTTTGTCTGTTAAGCAGACAAGGTGAGGGGCTGATTATCTCAACCCAGCTGAAAACTGTGCTAGCTTGAGACGGGTTCACACATTTAGTTCGACTCAATCCACCTGTGATTTCGAACGTCTTGAGGACCAGGCCTCCTTGTGTTTGTTCCTGACACTAGCCTTCAGAGGAACTTTGTCTCCTACATATCGAAAGACTTTAGGAAATTTTGTATTGTGCTTCTTACCCAGCCCATTTCTTGAGCACGGCCTTCCTACAGTTTGGATTGAGAGACTAGGAGGTCTGGATCTCTGTCTGCTCCGTGCCTACAGCTCTGGCCTTCAGAGATCTGTGCTTTGCTCTTGAGCTTCTCACCTCACCCAGGTTCAATATCTGGCCAATACTTTAAAAGGGAGATGATAAACATCAGACAGACAGACATAGATCAACATCTTTTTGCATGGAATTGCTAGCTTCCTCTAGCAGCTGATCTCCCTCTGCCTTTGGGACTCAGTCTCTTATACCCCCCAGCACTCAGCACATACCCCATGAAAGAAAACGGCTGACCGATGATCATGTAGATTCTAATTGGTCCGTGCCATCCATCACGGATATAAAAAAATTCTGGTTTCCCCCTTTACCTTCCTATGACAGCCTTTGTCCAGACTCAGCAAATGTTCCCAGGCAAGAAAATGGCCAGCAGTCAGCCACTTCCCCCTCTAAAATCTTTTTCTTCTAATGTCACATGCTTCTATAGCTCCCCAGTATCTTTAATAGGATTTCTGTTCTCACTCTTCATTTCTAGGTGCGATAGCTTTCTGCTACTATCCTACCATATTCAGAGGCATAAATGTTCTTTTCTCTGATGATTTTTGTTTTACTCTTAATGTGGTTTGTTTATTTATTTTTTACATCGAGAGACAGTGAGCTTGCAAGTGGCTGGGGTGGGAGGTGGGAACGGGAGAGAGAGAACCCTAACCAGGCTCCATGCTTAGTGCAGAGCCCGACACAGGGCTGGATCTCACGACCCCGAGACCATAACCTGAGCTGAAACCGAAAGTCAGACACTTAATGGACTGAGCCACCTAGGTGCCCCTCAATGTGTACTTTTTTTTTTTTTAAACAGAGGAAAATACCCTAAAATATTAGCCCAGGTAAAAAATTTTCCTGAAACAGCCCTCCCTTTGGTATTTTACATGCAGCTGAAAGGAAAATAGGATTTACTTAAAATAAATTCATTTATAGAAAATTTAAATGTGGGGCGCCTGGGTGGCTCAGTGGGTTAAAGCCTCTGCCTTTGGCTCAGGTCATGATATCAGGGTCCTGCGATCGAGCCCCACATCGGGCTCTCTGCTCAGCAGGGAGCCTGCTTCCCCCCACCCCCCACCCCTGCCTGCCTGCCTACTTGTGATCTCTGTCAAATAAAATCTTTAAAAAGAAAAGAAAATTTAGATGAGGTGTATTGGTTCTCCAAGTAATGTAGCACAGATTTCTAATGTTCACCCATACCCATCTTTCCTCTATTTTAGGGCACAGAGGAGTCCTTTTCTAAGCTTTCAGGCTAGGCCATGTGCCTAGCTAAGTCCAAAGGGCTACAAGCACAGACGGTATGTGCCACTTCCAGGACGAAGCATTTAGGAGAAAGTGAGCACTCTCTCCACTCATCCCTTCCCAGCACCAAGGACATCCCATAGCTCGATATGGAGACACTCAGCCTGGTTCTATAAGCCACTGCTGGGAAATGGAGTTTCTAGGCCCACCGTGGACTCTGCATTAGTAAGAAATAATTTCATGGGTGGAGTCACTGAATTCTCTGGACATACCTACATCTCAACGTAGTGCACCCTTTTAAGGTAAACACAGGAGGGAATACCTAAACTACACAAAGACATAGCATCTTCTCTGATTAATGATTTTAAAAAATCCTTGAAAATTTAATAATCTAGAAAATAGGGGCGCCTGGGTGGCTCAGTGGGTTAAAGCCTCTGCCTTCAGCTCATGATCCCAGGGTCCTGGGATCGAGCCCCGCATCGGGCTCTCTGCTCAGTGGGGAGCCTGCTTCCCCCTCTCTCTCTGCCTGCCTCTCTGCCTACTTGTGATCTCTCTCTCTGTCAAACAAATAAATAAAAATATTTTTTAAAAATCTAGAAAATATTTTTTTACTACTACATATGATAAGCAATGGTCATGATAATAAATAATGGGTAAAGGATGGTTAGTGAAGAATATCCTTGAATTACATGATATGAAGTTTCCTTCGGAATCTTTTTTTTTTCTTCCATTTTACCCTTGAGGCATAAACATGAAAAGGAAAACTGTATCTACTCTGAGCTATGCTATATCATACTTAATTTTAGTGATACAATCCTACATATTAACATAAGGGACTTTCCAATCTCAAGAAATTAAAGCTATGTATGTAAAGAGGGCAGCAATTTTAACCTTAAATCTTCCTTTTCTCATCTATCATACTATCCCCTTTAGCTGAGAGTGCTATATTTGAATCTCCCCCTCCTCAAAGTGATCTTCTCTTTCCCGCTCCCCAACCCCTCCTATGTTAAACCCTACCTGAAACTACTAGAAAAGCTAGTTTGAAGAACTGCACTATAAGCTAGTATTCCCTATTAGTGCCTCAATATAGTTCTTCTTGGATAATCTACATTGTAATTAGAAAAATATAACCTAGGGCGCCTGGGTGGCTCAGTTGGTTGGGCAACTGCCTTTGGCTCAGGTCGTGATCCTGGAGTCCCGGGATCGAGTCCCACATCTCCTCCTGCTGAGCGGGGAGCCCAGTTCTCCCTCTGACCTCTCCCATCTCATGTTCTCTCTCTCTCTCTCAAATAAATAAAATATTTAAAAAAAAGAAAAAGAAAAAGAAAAATATAACCTAAACAGATGAATCCTACTTATGAAAGCATTCCTATCATTTATTGGTTACAAGGATAAGATTTCAGGAGGGAAGACCAAAAATCTCCATTTTCCATCAAAATACCTTTTTTCAGGTGGCTACTTATTCAACCTACACATAAAGGTCATGCTTGAGTGGAGTCAACTCCCTAAGGCAGGACTGTTGTCTGTGATCGTTAATTTCACATGTCGGCCTGAGTGGGCCCCAAGATGCACAGATATTTGATCAAAATATTATGGGTATTTCTGTGAGAGTGTTTTGGGATGCGTTTAATATTTAAACTGATGAAGTGAGTGAAGTAGATCACCTTCCCTGATCCAGCCAGCTGAAAGCCTGAGGAGAACAAAAAGGCTGACTCCCAAGTCAGTGACGATGTCTTCTGCCTGACCACCTACAAGCTAGGACATTGGTTTTCTTCCTAGGACTCCAAGGAAATGACTGTAAACCTTGGGATTTGTCGGGCCCCCTCATAGATACAGGTCTCCAGATATACAGATGGAGATACAGATCCTCCGTTGGTTCTGCTGCTCTGCAGAACCCTAATAACGCTAGCTCATGGCATTAGAATTACACCCTGTATGTGAACACGACACTTTTCCAGGGTCTGCAGATCGGATGCTTATCCCACCCCCGACAACTGACTGAAAGAAATCTACCAGCAGAAGCAATAGCAAAAAAGCCCAGGTAAGCTAAAGCAGCAAACTATTAAAGGCTTAATACGGTTGGCGGGCTGACTGACCAGAAGTAAAGAAATGTTGAAGCAACAGTGGAAAATGGAGACAAAGGAGACCAGGAAGAAAGAAAGGAAAACAAGTGCACAGAGAAGAGCTAGCCAGGAAAGGCCAAGGAGAGCAGGAAGGACGGAGAGGAAAAATAACAGCGCTGCTGAGCGGCAAGCCCCCTGAGGGGAGAAAGAATTCCAGGAATACGTGGGGAAAGGCTAAGAGAGAGGAGATCAGAGGTCTGGAGTCAGTGACGTCTAGCTAAAACCAGTATCCTCCACACACAGTGAGGGGTCTATGGATTAAACTCATAATCAACACCTGGAGGCACTAAAAAAAGAAAACCATAAAACTTGAAGAAAACAGAGGCGGTAAGCTCCTGGACATCTTGGCAATGATTTGATTTTAACCTGTTACCAAAACCAAAGACAACAAAAGCAAACAAACTAGGTAGGACTACATCAAATTCAAAAGCTCCTGCACAGCAAAGGAATTCAACAACAAAATGAAACGGCAGTCTACTGCATGGGAGAAGATATTTGCAAATCATCTATCTGATAAGGAGTTACTATACAAAATAGATAAAGAACTCATACGACTTAATAGCAAAAAAAAAAAAACCCCGAAAAACTGATTTTAAAATGGGCGTAAGATGGGGACACCTCACTGGCTCAGTCAAAAGAGCATGCGACTCTCGATCTCGGGGTTTGTGAGTTCAACCCCCCATACCGGATCTAGAGATTGCTAAAAAAAATAAATAAATAAAATGATCTATATAAACTTTTTTAAAGTTTATATATGTTTATATATATATAAGTTTTTGTATATAAAGGTTATATATAAAAGTTTATATATATAAGCTTATATATTTTATATATACTTATACATATTTGTTTTATATTTTGTTTTATATAAAATATATTTTCATATATTTATACATTTTTATATATTTCTATAACATTTTATTTTATACATATAATTATATATGTAAGTTTATATATAAACTTTTTTATATAAATTTTTTCAAAAAGACATACAGATGATCAACAGGTACATGAAGACGCTCAATGGTGCTAATTATCAGGGAAATACAAATCAAAACCACAATAAGATACCACCTCACACCTGCTAGGTTATTATCAAAAATACAAGAATAAGTGACAGAGAAGACATGGAGGAAAGGAAACTCTTATGCACTACCAGTGGGAAGGTAAATTGGTTCAGCCTCAAAAAATTAAAAATAGAGCTGCCATATATTCCAACAATCCCACTTTTGAGTATTTATCTGAAGAAAATGGAAACAATGAATTGAAAGGATATCTGCACCACCACACCTCATCGCAGCATTACTGACGGTAGCCAAGATATGGAAAGGACCTATGTGTCCGCCAATAAGGAAATAAAATACATGTGGGGTGTGTGTGGGTGTGTGTGTGTGTGTGTGTATCAAATGGAAGACTACACACACACACAAAAAATGAAATCTTGCCATTTGTGACAACATGGATGAAACTTGAGGACATTATGCTAAGTGACACAAGATAGAAAAACAAATACTGTATGATCTTACATGTGGAATCCTAAAAAAAAAAAAAAAAAGCTCATAGAACAGATTGATGGTTTGGTGGGGGTTGAGTGAGGGGGTCAAAAGGTACAGACTTCCAGTTATAAGTCCTGGGAATATAATGTATGGCATAGTAACTATAGTTAATAATATTGTATTACATATATTTGACATTTAAAGGAGTAATGGGGGGGCACCTTGGTGGCTCACTCAGTTGAGGTTCAGGTTCCAACTCCTGATTTCAGCTCAGGTCATGGTCTTGAGGTCCTGACACTGAGCCCTGAGTTGGAATCCACGCTCAGGGGGGAGTCTGCATGTTTCTCTCCCTTTGCTCTTAACCCCTGCTCATGATCACACTCTCTCAAATAGGGTGTTTTTTTTTAAAGAGCCAATTTTTTTTATTATTATTATTTTTTTAAAGATTTGAGAGAGCATGAGCCTGTGAGCGGGGTGGGGAGGGGAGAGGCTGTGGGAGGGGGAGGGAAGCAGACTCCGCAGAGCATAGAGCCCAAGGCAGAGCTTCATCTCAAGACCCTGAGGCCGTGACCTGAGCTGAAACCAAAGAGTTGGAAGCTTAAGCAATGTCCACAATAGCCTAACTATGGAAAGAGCCTAGCTGTCCATCAATAGATGAATGGATAAAGATGTGGTATGTATGTGTATATAAATACATGTATATGTATTGTGTGTACACACACACAATGGAATACTATGCAGCCATCAAAAAACCCCATATCTTGCCATTTGCAATGACATGAATGGAACTAGAGGGTATTATGCTAAGCGAAGTAAGTCAATCAGAGAAAGACAATCATCATATGATCTCTCACAGGAGCAATTTGAGAGGCAGGGTTGGGGGGTCTTGGGGGGAAGGGAGGGAAAAATGAAACAAGATGAAATCAGAGAGGGAGACAAACCATAAGAGAGTCAATCTCAGGAAACAAACTGAGGGTTGCTGGAGTGGAGGGGGTGGGAGGGATGGGGTGGCTGGGTGATGGACACTGGGGAGGGTATGTGCTATGGTGAGTGCTGTGAATCGTGTGAGACTGATGATTCACAGGCCTGTATCCCTAAAACAAATATTATATGTTAATAAAATTTTTTTAAAAGTATGCACAGAATTCTTACATTGGTCTACAGTTGGGCAAAACCATCTAGCACAAAATTTCTTTATATAATAAAGCCCTGAAGATGCCCCCCCCCAAAAAAGTCAGAAGCTTAACTGAGCCACCTGGACACCCTAAAAAGAATGAATCTTAGAAGTTTCCATCACAAGGTAAAAATACAAATGCAACAGATGTTAACTAGACTTATTGTGGTGAACATTTTGCAACGTAAGTAACAAATCCTTACGCCCGCCCAGTACACCTGAAACTAATATATGTCAATTATACCTCCATTAAAAAATCATAATCATCATGTCTTTCAAAAAAAAAAAGGTAACTTGGCATCTATCATAGGGTATTGTAGTTAAAACCACTTTGTCCTCTATTAATTACTGCATAACAAGCCACCCAAAACATAGTGATTTGAAACGATTTATTGTTCTCATAATTCTGTGGGTTCATCAATCAGAGTGATTCTTCTGCTGGATTCATCTGGGATCGCTCATGTGTCTGCAGTCATCTGACCACCCCACTCAAGTCCAAGACAGCTTGGGTCACATGTCTGGAGCTTTTGCATGGGCAAGGCATTTCAGTGTTCCCTTTTTATCCTTCAGTACGCTAGACTAGATTCTTCACAACAAGTAATGTCAAGTGGAGAGATCCCAATATGGAGACACTGATAATTACCAAGCCGCTGTGCGGGTCTTGCTTGCTAATGTTCCATTGGCCCAAACAAGTCCTATGACCAAATCCAGTGTCAAAGGTTGCGGGGCACAGTGGAGGGCGATGGATAAGGGTTAGGGGGAGAAAGTCCACATAAAAGCAGGAATGCCAGAAGGTTGATTTATCATAAAAATGGACCACAATCCACTCTAAGTTTTAGAATGTAGGATATCGATAGCATTCCCAATACTTAGTACTTGCCTGATATCCACAGTCCATAATTCACACCCAGGCAGTAGTACTGCCTAAGGAAAAGTTTATAAATTCTAGACATTTTGGGTGTTCTAGTTCTCCGAAATGCATATATTTTTTTGAAATGTATATTTTTTTATTATAAGTTATGTACCTTGTATTTTCCCTTTATATTGTAGTTTGACCATTTTGTTGATTTTTATAAACATATCAGGGGCAAGTAGGTTTTATTATCCATGAGTTTTCTTTCAGGGAAGTCAAATTACATTGCGAAATTCTTGGTAAAGTAGTGTTGGGTCCGATATTTGTGAAACGGTCTTCAGTTTGAGTATTGAAAGACTAGCCCTCAGTTATTTGCAGACCCTGCTAGCCAGACTGTCACTGAACTATTTTTTCTTTTTTTTTTTTTAAGATTTTATTTATTTGTCAGAGAGAGAGAGAGAGAGAGAGAGAGAGCGCAGCAGCAAGCAGAGTGGCAGGCAGAGGGAGAAGCAGGCTCCCTGCCGAGCAAGGAGCCCGATGTGGGACTCGATCCCAGGACCCTGGGATCATGACCTGAGCCGAAGGCAGCTGCTTAACCAACTGAGCCACCCAGACGTCCCCTGAACTATTTTTTCAATAGTTGTTGGTAATTTTTATTTCTGTGTGAGGCTGTGGGACCAAACATGGGGGGGGGGGGGGGCTCGTGCTTCACAAAACAGATGCAAAAATCACAAAACCTTACTTTGCCAGACCCACCTCTTCTCCAAGACCCGCAAACTGCCTCAACCACTCGCCTTGGCGTGGTGAATTTCCTTCCAGATTATTGTTCGAACTGTGAACTTATTACACAACAATACATGGGATTCTTTTCCAGCTCGCGGGTGTAACCGAACAGATGGTGCCGTCCCCGAGCGCAGCAGCTGGAAGGGACCCAGGCTGCGCTCGGCACACAGTAGGAGCACCATAAATGTTGATTGACTGAGTTCATTGCGGCGGTTTACGGGAAGCCATCCCTTCACCAGGCAGGATCCTTATCTCCCAACAAGCCCACACCCCTAGCCCGAGAGGCAGAGAGCTCGGAGCAGATGGCGACTCCCGGGTGCCAGGTGTGCAGCAAGGACCGCGCGGTACCGGGCACTGAGCGCTTCGGTCCCGGCCCCACCCCACCCCTCCCATGAGCCCCCCCCAAACCCCGTCTGCGCCACACGTGCTGTTAGGCCTCGGCGGGATCCCGGGAGGGGAGGGACGCGAGCAAGGAGACCCGGTGCCTGGCGGAGCCCGTGCGTCCTGCCCCGGCTGCCCGCCACGCGCCCCCCTCTTCTCCCGCCCGCGTCACTTGGCCGCCCGAGCTGTCTCCACGCCTTCCCCCCTCCCGCCTTCGCAACCGAGCGCCCTTCTTCCTCCCCCTCCTCGCGTCCTCACTTTCTCTTACCTGACATTTGCTTCGCTGGCCTCTGCCCACTCCCCCGCGGCTTTCCCCTCCGCGGCAGGCGCGCGCACCCGCCCGCGCACGACCTCCAACTGCGGGTCAGCTGGTTCGCTAACGTGGGCTTAGGGTTGCTCTTGTTTAAAAAGCGTTTTTACTTAAGTGAAATCAGCTGCTTTCCCCACCAGGCTCCAGCTGTAATTGCTCCGACCTGGCTGTTGGGGGTGGGGAGGTCGTGGGTGTACTCGCTTCCACACCGCGTGCTAGGGTCGCTGGGATAGTGTCGGGGCCTCCGGGACAGGGGAGTGGGTACCCCCCCACCCCGGACTCTTACTCTCAGGCCTGGCTACTACAGCTGCCTGCGGAAAGTCAGACACCCCCGAACCCAAAGGGGACAAAACGAGCCGAACCCCTACTGCTTCTAAGTAACCGCGCCTGGGGCGCAGCCCCCACCAGTCATCTGCCTGCCAGAACTCGGTGCTCTCGGCCCTGACACCTGGGGCTCAATCACTGGGGGCGCCGGGTGCACCTCGCGGCGAGGTGCGACTCCCCCGACACTTTCCCCCCTCCCCGCGACTGGCGAGGGGCGAGAGAGGGCACCGGCAGTGCTGCCCGCCCCCCGCAGTCCCTAGGAGGGGACCCTTGAGGGTTCAGGTGCAACCGACGGTCAGCCTCCGCCCCCGCCCTCAGGCGCGCTCCTCGCCTCGCCCGCCGCGCGCGCACGCCCCGCTCCGCCGCCAGGAAAGGCCGAGCGGCCTCGGCCTGCAGGCCCCGGGGGCGGGGGTGGCGGCGGGTGTCCGCACGTCGCCGGCTAGCCGCGAGCACGTAGGCGTGCGGAGCGCGGGTCGTGGGCACGCGAGAGGAGGGGGCGCAGCGGCTCTCGGTTCCGGCCGCTAGCGGGACCCGGCGCCGCCGCCCAGGGCCAGGCCGGCTCGGGGGGCGGAGGAGGGCGCGCGGGGCACCCCCCACCCCCACCCCGGTCCCCGCAGCCCCGCCGGTCACAACTTCAAAGGCGAGCCGGGAGCGCGCGCTGGGGGAGGGGACGTCTTCCCGTGGGCGGCGTGTGCGCGCGCGTCTTCAGCTCCTTCCCCGGTCGTAAAACCTCAACGGAAGACGGGTGTTAAAATGCTGCTGACAGGATCGCCTGAAACATGTTTACAGTAGGAAAGACTTTCGTCCAAAAGCACCGCCTGAGTCGTTTCCAATTTATTTCCTCCCTGCAACTGTAATCGAAAGGCGAGGCGCGGCCGCGGCGGCGGAAGGAGGCTGAGCACCGCGAAACGTCGCCGCGTCCCCGCCGAGCTCAGCGCAGGGGCAGTGCGGTGCCTGCGCCACCGAGCGCCGCGTCCCCGGCCGAGGGAAACCATTTTTTAAGGAGGAGGGGGTGGCCTTTGCTCGTCCTTCACTGGTGCGCGCCGTTTCTCCAAAGCCGCTGTCCGAAGCGGAGCGCGGCCGGCCGGGAAAAAGCGTTCCGACTCGTTCGTGCCTGCTGCAGCAAGATACGGACGGGGTGACTGATAAGCTCCCGGGTTCGGTTACTGTGTCCAAACGGGAGGCTAGCCTTGGCCTCCCCAGCCTGCGAGCATCTGACAAGTGAACAGGAGGCGGCGGTTGGTTGCCTTAAGTTTTGATTTGGGGGGGGGGAGATCATCTGAATTCGCCGACACACCCTATTAACCGCTGATCGTTTAAATGCTACCTAAGGAAGGCAGAGTAGTGGAAGACGATAGGGGTTCGGGAGGAGGAGGGAAGGAAGAAATCAGTCTTGACCATCCCCACGTTTTCCCGTCTCCTCGCGGGCGCAGGGAGGCTCAGCGCTGCCACCTGGCGGCTGCTTCTCCCCAGATTGGGGCCAGCGGGCAGCCGAGCGGACCCAGACTCCGGGTGGGTGTGCCTTGCCGGGCCTCGCGAAAAGGAACAGAAAAGCTCAAATTCGTGCTTCAGATCTGTGACCCTGGCAGAAATTCGTTTTCTGCTTGTGCTCGTGAGAAAATGGAAAGGAGAGCAAAAGGGAGTTGGCATTACCATAAAATGCTGACCTAATCCTACCAGGCACTACTCAGTGGTTAGGAGGGGAGAGAAAGTGGTAAAAATTATTAGACATTCTTTGCCTCTTAGCTTATTCTAAGAGTAAAATAAATCATGGATTTCATTTTGCCCCGACTCCCTATTTTAGTATTTTGTAAATGAGTTACTTCCATATGTTATTTTTCAATACAAACTCTGAAAGGGAAGTCCAGTTCCAATACAATTTCATGAGCCTAAAAAGGATGAAGTGGAAATTGTATTTGCCTATTTGATTGGGAAGTAAATCAGCCTCCGTTGGAGGATTCTTTTCCCTCAACTGTGGAACTAAAAACCCTGGGCCTTTCAGTTGATAAAGTCCAATGACATCAAATTTCCCAGGGCTGCTTCCCAGCCTGCTAAAATAACAAAGACGGGGGGGGGGTCCCCGGGGGGGGGGGTCCCCACCCCCTCTATTTCATTTGAACTGAATACTTGTCAGGTTAGACCAGCTCCCACAATCATGGTTTCTATAGCCAAGGCAAGGCAAAATCTTGCAAATCAGTGCAAATCCAGGAGATTTGTTAAACTAATTTCCCTTCAGCCCCCCCCACAATGATATAGGAATACATTAAGCAGTGGGATAGAATCTTTTTTCCATCTATACCCCATGCCATTTATGGATGTGAGAGCTCATATTATACAGGTGTGTGAGAACAGAAGAAATGGATTAAGGATACTACATCCCAAAAGAATTCCATTATTTAATGAAAAATAAGATAATTTACCTTCATTCAAAATTTGAAATGTCTAACATCAGTGCCAATAAAGACAATTAGTTTATTATTCTAAAACAGGTTTGTGTTTGTTTGTTTTTTTGCAAAATTATCTTGGTTTACTGTTAATATGGCTTAAAGAGTAGCAGTAAGAATTACTTCATGTACTGCAAAGCCAGCAGAGGGAACAGTGAGTACTGATTTAGTAGGGGCCACCAAATATCTGGTATTTGGGGGAAAAAAATGTCAGTAACAACTGGTTACAAGTATATGAAGTTAGGTAATGAGAACACAGAAATCTTTTCTCATTACTTGGTTTTCAGAGGCCCAGTACATTCCAGCATGCACATGTTTACTCAGTTGCTGAGAAAGACGGACTTTAATAAAAGCCATTTGTCAAATGTTTTCTTACATTTGAGAAGAAGTACCCACACAGAAGAACAAACCTGCTTTAAGAGGCAAAACATTCATATATACTATAATCATAAAGCCAGGAAAAATTACTGATACCATATTTCTTCAGTTCTAAGCACCTGTTCTTTTCATTTTCAACTGGAATAAGGAGAGGTCTTACAACAGGGGCACCTCAATGTCTCATCGGCAGTTTTCCTTCCCTAGCTGCATGTAACAATGGCGTGTCTTAAAATCTACTGGATTTGTTAAAATACAGAAAATATATCTCACAATAGAAATAGGCCAGCAGCTATTTTTTTAGTATCTACTCTTTAAAAAAAAAAAAAAAAAAACCTGTATACAGGGCTCCTGGCTGGCTCAGTCGGTGGAGCCTGCGACTCTTGTCCTTAGAGTTGTGAGTTTGAGCCCCACATTGGGAGTAAAGATCACTCGAAAATAAAAATCTTAAAAAGTATATAAATAAATAACCTGTGTGTTTTAAGCATACACAAAATTACCAAGACCGCTATGATTAAATCCCACTTTCCCCCATCATTTTCAGTGGTGGAGGCAAAGCTACATTCTAAAATTGTAATCAATTCCATTGATTGTCACCTTAACTGACTTATCACAAACTAGCTACACACTCAAGTCATTAGTTGGTACAAATCCCAAAATAAATGTAGTATTTATTCTCTTTTTTTCTAGTGAAGATACTGACTTTATAAAGAACAGACCTCTCAAAGTAACTTTTATGTCAGAGTGTAACAGGATTGTTTCAGCGTTCTGGTGTGCACACCAAAGAAAATAAAACGTGTGATGACACACCCAACTTTGTTACATGCAAAAAAAGGTGCCTGTGGGTTTGTTTGTTTAAGCTTTGTTCCCCCCATCTAAAGGAAAAAGTATATAACTTGGATAGTTAATGGTCAAAAATTATTTGCTTTTACTCGCAAAAACATTCTTGCTTGTGGTCGATCCTTACAGATCCAGTCAGATGTCTCTAAATGGTGTTCTTTCCAGTAAAATTCTAAATCTGACAACCTGGGCCTCTGGCCAGCCTACATACTTTAAAAGTTTGACAAGATAAATAGAAATCTGCTGCCTAGCACTAGTTTGATCTGAATCAAAAGCTCACTTAATTATGTTGGGTTGGCCCCACCTAACCACCTATCCCTGGCCTGTGGAAAAAACAGTTTACTATTATGGCATTAAGAAAGACCAATTTTTTACTAGAACTCTAATTTTCACACCGTGGAATAGAGGTAATTCCTGTGGCCAAATAAACATGGATTCTGATTACCCGGCAAATTCTTCACAATAAATACTCTCCACAAAGTTCCCTTCGTTTAAAATCATTAAGGCTCCAGGCTTGCCACTGTTGTCCTCGTATGGTGCACATGACATGATCTGAGATTACTTTTCCAATGGCTTAGTCGGTAGAGCATGCTACTCTTGATCTCAAGGACCTGAGTTCAAGCCCCATGTTGGGCATGGAGCCTACTTTAAAAACAACAACAACAACAACAACAACAATAGTGACCATCCTCAACTTGGATCTCCTGAACAACGACAAGCTGCTTCTACTAGAAGGAGTGTCTCTGGCATCTGAATTACCAATAGAAAGAGAACAGCATTCACGGAGAGCTTACAGTGCATCAGACTCACTGAACCCTCACAACAACCCTATATAAAGTAGCTCTTAGTGTTCCCGTATCACAGATGAGGAGAACTGAGACATAAGGATCTCTGCAGAGTACAAGACCAGGGAGAAGGACTCGCATCTAGCTCTAATATAAATCCAAAGCCTCCAGTATCTTCTGCTACGAATCATACCACATCCTCCTTTCCCTTCGCCTTGGCCTTTTAGCTCAATTTGATTCAAGTAACATAGAAGTAACATAGGAGGAATACACAGGAGAAAATATATATAAAGGAAAGGAGTAAGAAGGGTTGGGGGGTGTGGAGAAAGAGAGTGCAGCAATCTGTAATTTTGAAAATGGGGAAAACAAATATTTAGAAAGTAAAAACGATCCCAATCCTTTACTCAACATTGCCATCCTATACGAAATCCTATGGAACTTCTCCCCTTGAGTTAAGTAGTCAACACTGTGTAATGTGTTCCAATGGAAAGCTCCTCTGTTTGGGCTATCCAGGATTTATAGGGGAGTTTAAATCATTAAATAAGCATAGTTAACCCCTGTTTGGTTAAGAGAGCAAGCAATTATTGCAAAAATTCCTCTTCTCTGCCTTCCACAAACAGCACAAAAATTGCTCTGAAGGGATTTACACAATACATCAACATCTGTGCTGTACCTAGAGCTGTTAAAATAATTGTGATGACAGGTGTCTAGGTACCACTTTCTTAATGGTTTTCAATAGCCATTGATTTATTGTTGTGGCTTTCCTTCCCCCTTTTACATCCTTGGCTTTATGAAGGATCCGAGGAACAGATTTTGCACTCGAGGCTGATTCTTTATTCCAATACTGAAAAGAACTAATAAAAATAATCACTTGGCTTTTAAGCAGAAAGCTTCCATTTACAGTATTTCACCCTTACCCCCCCCCCACTTCCAAGCCCCTTGTTATCTAACATAATGGTTAGAATACATTTCCGTCTCTCCCCTTAATAATTTCATGCATTAACATCCTTTTTACACACCACACGCGCACACACACACACACACACACACGCACACACACACAGCAAAAGGAAAAAAAGGCAGCAGAAATCTCAGCTGTACTTCTAGCCCTTTTAAAAAGTTTGCTCTGTAAATTGGAATGAGGTCAGATTTGGAGCTTCTCATTGCACGCGGAGATTATTATTGCATCGGGTTCCAAGCCAATGGGAAGCCCGGGGGAGGGGCTTGGCACGAGGAAGCGTTGGTTACAGCGGCTGATTGGCCGCGGCCAAGACTGTGAAAGGATAAAGAGGCGCGAGGCGGAATTGGGGTCTGCTCTAAGCTGCAGCAAGAGAAACCGTGTGAGGGGAAGAGGCCCGTTTCGCTCCCGGGTCTCTAGTTCTTGCACGCTCTTTAAGAGTCTGCATTAGAGGAACTCTGCCATTACCAGCTCCCTTCTTGCAGAAGGGAGGGGGAAACACATTTATTCATGCCAGTCTGTTGCACGAAGGCTTTTTGGCTTCCTACCTTGCAACAAAATAATTGCACAAACTCCTTAGTGCCGATTCCGCCCACAGAGAGTCCTGGAGCCAGAGTCTTTTTTGCTTTGCATTGTAGGAAAGGGACTAAGTGATAGAGACTATGTCGCTTTCCTGAGCTCCCGAGAGCGCTCGTGAACTGGAACCAACTGCTTCAGGGGAAGGAAAAAAAAAAGACTTGCCTGGGAGGCGGCGAGAAACTTGCATTGGAAGCTTCAGCAGCCAGCATTCAAGAAACTCCTCTCCACTTTAGCACGGTCTCCAGACTCAGAGCCGAGAGACAGAGCAAACTGCGGCGCGGTGAGAGAGAGAGAAGGAGCGAGAGCGAGAAGCAGAGGGAGGGAGAGACTCTCCAGCCTGGGAACTATAACTCCTCTGCAAGAGGCAGAGCACTCCTTCCCCGCACCCTTTGGAGACTTTTCTCTCTGCGCCCACCACCGCGCCGGCGAGGAGTGGAGGGGCCCGCACGGCCGCCGCGCGCGTCCTCCCGCTCGGCGTGTGCTTGGCCCGGGGAGCCGGGAGGGCCCGGCGATCGCGCCGCGGCGGCCGCGAGGGTGTGAGCGCGCGTGGGCGCCCGCCGAGCCGGGGCCATGGTGCAGCAAACCAACAACGCCGAGAACACGGAAGCGCTGCTGGCCGGCGAGAGCTCGGACTCGGGCGCCGGCCTCGAGCTGGGCATCGCCTCGTCCCCCACGCCCGGCTCCACCGCGTCCACGGGCGGCAAGGCCGACGACCCGAGCTGGTGCAAGACGCCGAGCGGGCACATCAAGCGGCCCATGAACGCCTTCATGGTGTGGTCGCAGATCGAGCGGCGCAAGATCATGGAGCAGTCGCCCGACATGCACAACGCCGAGATCTCCAAGCGGCTGGGCAAACGCTGGAAGCTGCTCAAAGACAGCGACAAGATCCCTTTCATTCGGGAGGCGGAGCGGCTGCGCCTCAAGCACATGGCTGACTACCCCGACTACAAGTACCGGCCCAGGAAGAAGGTGAAGTCCGGCAACGCCAACTCCGGCTCCTCGGCCGCCGCCTCCTCCAAGCCGGGGGAGAAGGGAGACAAGGTCGGTGGCGGGGGCGGCCATGGGGGCGGCGGCGGTGGCGGGAGCGGCCACGCGGGGGGAGGAGGCGGCGGCGCGAGCGGCGGCGGCGCCAACTCCAAACCCGCGCAGAAAAAGAGCTGCGGCTCCAAAGTGGCGGGCGGCGCGGGCGGCGGGGTCAGCAAGCCGCACGCCAAGCTCATCCTGGCGGGCGGCGGCGGGAAGGCGGCGGCCGCGGGCGCCTCCGCCTCCTTCGCGGCCGAGCAGGCGGGGGCCGCGGCCCTGCTGCCCCTGGGCGCCGCCGCGGCCGCCGACCACCACTCGCTGTACAAGGCGCGGACTCCCAGCGCGGCGGCGGCGGCCTCGGCCTCCACGGCCGCCCCCGCCTCCTCGGCCGGCCTCGCGGCCCCGGGCAAGCACCTGGCCGACAAGAAGGTGAAGCGCGTTTACCTGTTCGGCGGCCTGGGCGCGTCCTCCTCGCCCGTGGGCGGCGTGGGCGCGGGCGCCGACCCCAGCGACCCCCTGGGCCTGTACGAGGAGGGGGGCGCGGGCTGCTCGCCCGACGGGCCGAGCCTGAGCGGCCGCAGCAGCGCCGCCTCGTCGCCCGCCGCCGGCCGCTCGCCCGCCGACCACCGCAGCTACGCCAGCCTGCGCGCCGCCTCGCCCGCGCCGTCCAGCGCGCCCTCGCACGCGTCCTCGTCGGCCTCGTCCCACTCGTCCTCGTCCTCGTCGTCGGGCTCCTCGTCCTCCGACGACGAGTTCGAAGACGACCTGCTCGACCTGAACCCCAGCTCAAACTTTGAGAGCATGTCCCTGGGCAGTTTCAGCTCGTCGTCGGCGCTGGACCGGGACCTGGATTTTAACTTCGAGCCCGGCTCCGGCTCGCACTTCGAGTTCCCGGACTACTGCACGCCCGAGGTGAGCGAGATGATCTCGGGAGACTGGCTCGAGTCCAGCATCTCCAACCTGGTCTTCACCTACTGACGGGCGCGCGCGCGGGCCGGGAGAAGAGGGCCGGGGGGCAGGCGAGCGGAAAAACAAAAAAGAAGAAGAAGAAAAAGGAGAGAGAGAGAGAGAGAAGTGGACAGAGAAGGAGTTGGAAGAGAAAAGGGAAAACAAAAAAAGAAAGAAAAAAAAAAAAAGTGAGCGGGGCCGGCTTCGGCCGCGTCGCGGTCGCCAGAGAGAGGAGCGCGGCGGTGTTTTGGGGACCCGCGCTCCCATCCCCCACCTCCCCGGCCGCGGGGACGCGGAGGAGGCGGCGGGGAGACGAGGGGCGACCTTTTATTGTTGTTGTTGATGTTGTTGTTGATGGCAAAAAAAGCTACTTGGAGTTTCCTCCCCTCCGCCCGAAGAGACCCCCCCCCCCACTTCCAACGAGCTTCCGGACTTGTCTGCTGCACCCCCAGCGAGAAGCCGACTTGGTAGTTTTTCTAGAGACTGAAGGAATCTCGTCCCTTTTTTCATCGCCCTCCTTGCTGTTTTTTGTTTTATTTTATCTCATTTCTTGGTCAAGAGAGGAGGGGGAAAAAAAACAAAAAGAAAGAAACCCAGCACGCCCCTGGGGACTTAGTTCTCAGCACCCCCGCCATCCCCTCCCCCTGAAGAAGACGGAAGGCTCCGGGCGTGGAATTGGACCGACGGCAGATACTGGGGGGGGAGGGGGTCCGTGCAGGCTCGAGCGCCTGGACAGAGAGACTCCACGCTGGCAGATTCCCGTTTTGTTGGGTTTTTCCTCCTTTTCCCCTTTCTTTCCTTTACCTCTTTCTTCCTTTTTCTTTTTTTTTCCCCCTTGCATCCCCTCCGCCCCTCCCCCCGCCCCCCCGCAGCCGGAGGAGGAGATGCCGAGAGCCCGGTGGGGAGCCCGGAGAGGGGCGCGGGGCGGGGCGCAGGGGGGGCCGCGGAGGAACTGGGACGGATTTGCACGTTCGGGGGCAGGTGGCGCGTCCTGGCGGCCCCCGCACCCCCGAAATCAGTGAGGTGAGACTCCGCGGCCCGCGGGCGTGCGGGAGAGCGGACTGTTTGATGTGGTACCGGGGGCCGTGCAGGGGCGAGTGGTTTCGGGCGGGGGGGGAAAAAAGAGGTTTTTTTCTTCTCTTAAAATCGGAATCGTGATGGTGTTGGATTATTTCACTGGTGGGGTTAATATAGCATGTTATCCTGTCTATCTTTTAAAGATTTCTGTATAAGACTGTTGAGCAGTTTTTAAAATAGTGTAGGATAATATAAAAAGCAGATAGATGGCGCTATGTTTGATTCCTACAACAAAATTATCACCAGCTTTTTTTCATTCTTAACTCTTTAAAGGATTCAAACGCAACTCAAATCTGTGCTGGACTTTAAGAAAAAAAACACAATTCAGGACCAAATTTTTTCTCAGTGTGTATGTGTTTATTCCTTATAGGTGTAAATGAGAAGACGTGTTTTTTCCCTCACCGATGCTTCATCCTCGTTTTTCTTTTTCCTTGTAAATGTAATCAGATGCCATTTTATATGTGGACGTATTTATACTGGCCAAACATTTTTTTTTCTTATTTTGTCCCTTTTTTACTTTAATCTTTGGTTTACTTTCTTTTCTTTCTTTTTTACTTCCTTTATTTCTTCCTTCCTTTTTTTTTCTTTTGTTCTTTTTTTCTTTTCTTTATTTTATTTTATTAATTTTTTTTTGGTAGTTTGTTGTTACCCACGCCATTTTACGTCTCCTTCACTGAAGGGCTAGAGTTTTAACTTTTAATTTTTTATATTTAAATGTAGACTTTTGACACTTTTAAAAAACAAAAAAAGACAAGAGAGATGAAAACGTTTGATTATTTTCTCAGTGTATTTTTGTAAAAAATATATAAAGGGGGTGTTAATCGGTGTAAATCGCTGTTTGGATTTCCTGATTTTATAACAGGGCGGCTGGTTAATATCTCACACAGTTTAAAGAATCAGCCCCTAATTTCTCCATGTTTACACTTCAATCTGCAGGCTTCTTAAAGTGACAGTATCCCTTAACCTGCCACCAGTGTCCACCCTTCGATCCCAGTCTTACAAAAAGGGGAGGAGAATCAGCCAAACACTGTTAGGCTTTTAAGAAAAGACAAATTTTTTTTAAATATACTACCGTTCTGTCCAGAGGCTTTAAAACTGGTGCATTTACAGCAAAAAGGGATCCTGTAGCTTTAACTTGTAAACCACATCTTTTTTGCACTTTTTTTATAAGCAAAAACGTGCCGTTTAAACCACTGGATCTATCTAAATGCCGATTTGAGTTCGCGACACTATGTACTGCGTTTTTCATTCTTGTATTTGACTATTTAATCCTTTTCTACTTGTCGCTAAATATAATTGTTTTAGTCTTATGGCATGATGATAGCATATGTGTTCAGGTTTATAGCTGTTGTGTTTAAAGATTGAAAAAAGTGGAAAACATCTTTGTACATTTAAGTCTGTATTATAATAAAGCAAAAAGATTGTGTGTATGTATGTTTAATACGACATGACAGGCACTAGGACGTCTGCCTTTTCAAGGCAGTTCCGTTAAGGGTTTTTGTTTTTAAACTTTTTTTTGCCATCCATCCTGTGCAATATGCCGTGTAGAATATTTGTCTTAAAATTCGAGGCCACACACACACACAAAAAAACAATGTTTTGGGGGAAAAAAAATCATGCCAGCTAATCATGTCAAGTTCACTGCCTGTCAGATTGTTGATATATACCTTCTGTAAATAACTTTTTTTGAGAAGGAAATAAAATCAGCTGGAACTGAACCCTAAATCTCGACTTTTGTCATTATTATATGCCTAGAGCCTGAGATTGGGAGGCCCCTTCCCGTGGAAGCTCTCCCATCTGCTTTAGCTCTGAAACTTCTCAGAGGGCAGCCTTTTAAATGCTATCTTCCTGAGGAATACCAAGTTCCTCTTAGCCAGATTTGGCCAGCTCTGACCCTGAAATGAGTATGTGTCAACTCTACACGCTTTCTAGGAATTTTCAGTTTGCCACATTTAAGTAAATGCCCTTTGTCTTGAAATTTTACAGAGGGGAAGGGCAACGTGGAGAGGATTCTTTGCAGAGGAAAACTGGCTGACCGATCTGTATTCTAACCTTCTGTTCCTAAAAGTGCTTTCTCCTTCCCCGGCCCATAGTTACCATCCAGCGGTGGCTAGCATTGCTTTACACGGATCAAGGATAAGCCTGTTTTATCGATATGTTGTGGAGGAGGAAGCCATCACCCATTTCAAAATGGAGAAGTTGTGTAAATTTTTCCCTCCGAGGCTGAAAGGCTCACACAGTGCTAGAAAATCTCCATTTTGTGCCATGCCCATTCTGTGGGTTAATGTGAGAGAAATGCAACAATAGGGAGGACCTGGAGAAGTGGGCTCCCTGAGGACCCAGAGGAAATCCAACCCTCCCCCTGGATCAGTGAATAGCACGCATTCAGCTAGGGGAGATTTATACGTTTTATATGCATCTGACACAGCTGCATTCTGGAGGCCTATATGCAAGGAGGAAAAAAGGCCCATTAGGACTTGGTTTGGAAATTGCCACTTGCTAAGTAGCACGATTTCCTGTTTACTTTGAGGGTTAACCCTTGCCATTAACTAACAAAGCCCATCTTCACTTCCCAACGTTTGTTAATTAAAGATGCGTGCTAGTTTTTTAGCACTGAAGAGAAGGGGTTAAGGAGCAGACGTGTTGGGATTGCTGGGAGGTAAGGGAGTGTCCTGCCACCCTAGAAAGAGATTTTTGGAGACTCACTTTTTTTTTTTTTTTTTTTTTGCTCAAGGAAGAGCAGTAACCTCTACCTCCAAAGTAATATAACTGTTGAGTTTCAGTATAAGTTTAAAATTATAGCTGCTAGTTTCCAATTTTTTCTTGTATTTTGCTAATATAGTTTTAATTGCATTTGTGTTCTGCAATGATAAGAAGGTCTTAAGGTCTCTTAAGAAGACCTTAAGATAACATGGCATCTTGAGTCTCTTCAAAAACCTTTGCAGAATGGGGGGGGGGGGGCCTTTTATAAAGTGCTGAAATTTTTTTTCCTTGTTATTAAACAATAATGTGATTGTTTCATTTTTTCCAGATCCAAAGTATCAAAACCTTGACCTAAGTGAGGCCTGTGTGATGCATTTTTTTTTACATTTTATTTTGGAGGGTTCTCCTTCTAGAATTGTGTATTTCCCCTTTATTTTCCTTGTCAGGGCAGAGGCTTTGAATATTTTCTTGAAGAATTTTGATAATGTTCCTGTAAAAATAAAGGCTTAAATGTGTGTGTCTTCCCAGCAGGTGATAGAGGAACTGTGAGGAACATTTTCGTACTTTCCTATGACGCAGTTTTCTCATTCAGAAGGAACCCTCGTGTGTTGGGTGATACAAGGCATCATAAACCTGAGAAACTGAATAGTTTGGTACCGCTCTTTCTTTCAGAACATTTGGATCAGCAGAAAAGAATAAATTTCAGATTTCCTTTTAAGACCATCAAACCATTTTCCTTAAATACATTGCTTCTGGCCTTTGGCTCCATCAGAAATGTGAATCAGGAACAGACTAGCTGATGCAAATTTTGTCACTTCCTAGTTGAGTACCTGTAAGCGCCAAGAAAAAATACAGAGCATGTAAGCTGATAGGGTAGGCTGAGTGCCTAAAATGGCTTCTTGGATCTGTGATCCCGCTGCTCTGGGGACTGGGGTGGGGGTGGTGGGGACACTCAGGGATTCTGAAGAAAGTGAAAGCAAAGGGTTGGGAAGTGGAAGGCAACATAAGTTACTAAGTTATTTCCTGTATTTATAGGGTCCTGGTGAATTAGAAACTGTGGTTTGAGGAATGCTAGGAGTCAGAATGTTTGATCATAAATTTAGAACAATTTAAGGATCCCACGGAGGCATTGGAAAGAGCCCTGTATCCAGGAAAACTAAGAATTCTGCTAGAAATACAAATCCATCTTACCCGTTTGGATTTCTCAGGGTGGAAGGTTGGTATGCTTTATTTTTCTTGTGGTTTTGTTTTATGCCCTTTTTTTTTCCTTATCATTTGAGGCCTATACACTACTTTTTTAACCCATATTTACTAACATCTATCCTTACCCCTTCTGCCCATCCTGGAAAATTCTCTCCATATACATTTCTAGATCTTTTACTCTGGCTGTCTTTCAAAAACTAAAGTGGAGAAGGGGTAGCATGTGTTCCAGGCTCTCAAAATCTACCAGATTCCCCTCTATCCAGGAGAGAATGCGAAATTCAGATGCTGCCCCTTAAGGCTCTTCACAAGATGGTGTTAGCCCCCCATTTCCAGTCCTCCCAAACTCCCAATATAGCCAAACTGGTCTCTCCACTGGAATTCTTGGTCTGCCTTTCCCGATTCAGCTGCATATAACAAATGTTTAAGTCTTACCTGTTGACTTCACATTTACATTGTTTCAGTCGGGCCTTAAGAACTTCCAAAATGCTTGTGCATATTAGCCTGCTCACTATAGCAGGTGTGGTTTAAGTAGGGCCCCTGGACTTAAACCAGGCTGGGAATTCTAGCTCAGGGACTCTGATCAAATTTCTCAGCCTCTTTACACCTCAGTATTCTGTTAAATAGGAAGAATGCTATCTGACGCATAAAGCCATTGTGGATATGGAGCAAAATTACTTGATGTAGAATACCGGTGTAATGCCTAGCATACCATAAGGGCTCATTCAATGCTAGTTCCTTACTTTATGGGTGGTTAGTAAATAAAAAAAGGTATCACATGTACAAGCCTGCTAAAGTGCCAGCAACATACAAGACCCTGAGTTCTTAAAAATGAACGCCCCAGAATCAGTGTCTTCCGGTCTGGTTCGTGCACCCCCTACATCAGAATTATCTGGACATTCTTGTTAAGGGCAGAGATTATAAAGATGACAGACTCAGGTGGGGCCCTAATTAAACCCCCCATATATTTGCAGTGTTCACTAAATTTGAGAATCCCTGCCCCCGTGGCATTTTAGCCAGTAAGTGTGCAGCAAGGGATTATTACTGCCTTTCTTTATACGGAGAAATTGAGTTCAGAGTGGCTCAGCCACTGGTCTGAGGTCAGGAGGTCAGAAGTGAGAGAAAGGCCGCAGAAACCCCTTCTTGAGCCAAGTTCTGATTTCAGTCTTCACTTCAGTAACAGAAACAGACATTAGCCAAGGCCTTAGGCCTGTGGGCCCGGATTCTGTCAGCCCTCCAACTTGCGACCCGCTTCCCAAGGAGGCCCTCCCACCATCCTGACTGAAACAGAGTCAGTGATGAGCTCGGTGGAATATTCCAGTTCAACCAAATGTACTCCAGTGAAAAATGAACTCCAAGACTGAGGTTTGGAAGAAGTAACTGAGACCAAGGAGAAGAGAAAGGTAGAAATAGAGCAAAACTTCTCTTTGCTGCCTCAAAAGCAGAGAGATTCCAGCAAGTGAGAAAATTGGAAATTATTCAGAGGAACACAGTCTTTATAGAGAGGGCCACAAGCTACCCATTATATCCTAATGAGATTGACCGTTGGCTACAGTTAACTTGAAGGGTTTTATGGTTTCCTGCATGTGTTGTTTTCCTTCTCGATGTTAAAAAGAAGAAGGAGAAAAAAAAAAAAAAAAAAAACAACCTCACATCCCCAGCGGTATTTCCCTGGGGGCTGTCTGACCAGGCTGCTGCATTTCGGGGTGTGCCTCAGTTAACGGTGCACCCCCTACATCTATGTCAGGTCACAGGTGATAATAAATTTCGCCCATTTTATTTTCTTCCAGCACTTTCCATCCGGGGCAGTTGGTTCATGGAGGACGGCAGACAGTGGGGCGGCAGTCAGGTTAGGGCAGGAAGAATCACGCAGGGCCTTCCTCTGCGTTGTAGATTTTTTTTGTCGAAGGGCAACGTTGTAGCTCATCTGCGCACCAACGCACAACCTGGGTTTGCATCACAACCTTACTTTGCATCACGTGTAAGACATGCAAATGATATTCAGTTTGAGGGTTTTGTGTTTTTTTTTTTAAGGGTAGGCCATAACAGAAGAATCAAATGAAATATCGTCCTTGAGCCTGCTTGGTTCCTTAGATATCTTTCCCTCTCCATAATTCTCTGGACTGGTTTTTAAACACATAACGAACGCGCTGTTTCCTGACGCAATCTGCAGTTGAAAGACAGGAGGCAAATGAAAACACTATTATGCTTCCCTTGCACTCGGGATAGTGAATGCCCAGCCCCTGTAGCTCGAGGATTGGCTAGAGTGGATGGTGTGGGTGACTGCTTTTCTAAGAGCTAAGCAGCCAGAGCCTTCTTTAACAATCAATTAGCTCCAGTAGCACATGTGGTTAATTGCCACTCTCTTACCAGTGCTTGTCCTAACTTCCCCAGCTCCAACACCTAAAACCTGTGAAAATACCTCTTCGGGAACTCCTGACCTTCATCTTGGCCTCTCTTTCTCCCTCCCCTTTCCCACACTCCCGATGTGGCCCTTTTATCTCTCTTGTTTGCCAAGCCCCCGAGACACTGAATAATTTATTTGAAGTTCCTGGGAAGTTGTGGGACTTGAGTCTAAAAAACACATTGCACTTTGTTCCTCCCCCTGGCCGGAGTAGGTCCAGAAGCCTGTCATTCGAAAGAAAGGATGCTAAATGCGTTTGAGGACTTGCTAACAGTTTTGTGTTGGGGGTGAGCACCCAACGAACTCAGAAGTTGGAGGTGAAAAAAACTGGATTTTGGGGGGAGGTGTTGCCAACGGTGAAAAGTACTTTGCATTTCCCAAACAGGGTCGCTCAAAGCCTATTACCAAGTAATCTCTCGAGATGGTAATAGGTGTGCCTTGAACATACACCTTATAGTCAAGTAGATTACAAACCATTGGTTAGGAGGATCTCTGATTTTTTTTGTTATAACAATGTATTTGTGCAAAGGCGGGGGAGTTTTTCTTGAGTAGCTCCCAGAAGTGGAATTGGTAGGTCTTAGTGCCAGAAACAGGCTCCTGACAGGTTTCCCGTCCTGGAGCTGGTTAGATGTGAAGTGGATGTTGGGGATAAATTAAAAAAAAAAAAAAGCACTGATAGGTCTAAGGGAACTAAGCTTAAAAATTAAACAAACTCAAAAAAATAAAAATATGGGGCGCCTGGGTGGCTCAGTTGGTTGAGCGACTGCCTTCGGCTCAGGTCATGATCCCGGAGTCCCGGGATCGAGTCCCATATCGGACTTCCGGCTCTGCGGGAAGTCTGCTTCTCCCTCTGACCTTCTTCTCCCCTCTCATTCTCAGTCTCTCGCTCTCTAATAAATAAATAAAAATCTTAAAAAAAAATAAAAAAATAAAAATATAACCAAACCTTGAAAACAACCCTTTCCCCCACACCCAGAGAGAGTGGATAGATTACTTTCATGCGTAAACAGGAATATCTGTAAATCACTCTGAGATGATGTTTCGATCATGAGTCTCCGATAACATACATGATTTAAAAAACAGAACAATCACAGCAATAGCCTTCATCCCCACTCCATGGTGCCAGCGTGTAGGGTCTTTTTCTTCGTCACTGGAACTCACCAGGCTGGCTCTCATTACTGTGTTACCAGCTTTACTCTCGTTACGCTCTGTGTTTGCAAGAAACAGAGGCTCACTCAAGTAACCTAAATCATGGTGCTCTATTTCAAAGAAACACATGACTGTAAGGGAAGTAGAAATTTCGTGAGAGTTCTGGAAGAAATATAATTCAAAGTCCGTGGCTCTAGCGAGCACCGTTCATTGGTTACCTGATTTCGCATCAAGAAGGCGTGGGTACTAATTCTGATCAAGTATACTCTTGGGTTTTCCCAGGTGTCTTCCTGTTCTCCCAATACCAGATTCTTTTTTTTTAATTTTTAAAGATTTTATTTAGTCATTTGTGAGGGAGAGAGACAGAGCGCAGAGAGAGGGAGAGGGAGAAGCAGACTCTGTTGAGCAGGGAGCCTGATGTGGGGCTTGATCCCATGACCAGGAGATCATGACCCGAGGGGAAGGCAGATGCTTAACCGACTGAGCCACCCAGGCGCCCCCCCAATACGAAATTCTTGGTTTATTTTTTCCCTGTGTTATCCTCAAATTCCCTTTTAAAATAGAACTCTGCATGCCTTGTTAGCCCACCCCTCTACTACTGCCTTTTCTCCTGGGGCCTGAAAGCCTTCATACTTCCTCTTACGTCATTTCTTTGTCCTCTATGTATTTCAGGAGAGTAAACCCAAGGACCCTTCCTCCTCTACCATCCACACTGTTCTCATTCAAAACTGTTTTTTTTTTTAATTTTATTTATTTATTTGAGAGAGAGAGAGTGAGAGAGAGGATGAGAGGGGAGAAGATCAGAGGGAGAAGCAGACTCCCCGCGGAGCCGGGAGCCCGATGTGGGACTCGATCCCATGACTCCAGGATCATGACCTGAGCTGAAGGCAGTTGCTTAACCAACCGAGCCACCCAGGCGCCCCAACAGTTTGGTTTTTATCTATTTAATATACTAGATCTTTTCTCTGTAGCCTTAATTTTGGCATGGAGGCTACCACATTCTTTTTTTTTTTTTTTTGAAGATTTATTTATTCATTTGAGAGAGAGAGAGAGAGCCTGGGGGGGGGGCAGAGGGAGAAGCAGACTCTTTGCTGAAAGCAGAGCCCCACTTGGGGCTCGATCCCAGGGCCCCAATATCATGACCAAAGTCAGATGCTTCACCGACTGAGCCTCACAGGCGCCCCAGCAGACCACATTCTCAAAGACAGCGTCCAGTGTTGGGGGCCAAGGCCCCAACTGTAATCCTCTAGAGCAGAATTGATCAAATGTAATCCATACTCTCCTTCTCACTCCACCCCCCAAATCCAAATAAGCCGAAGACTAAAGAGGAAGGAAAAGAATTGAAGGGTCTTGAGACATCCCGGTGGGGAGCACAGCAGACCTTGTCCCTTTCCAAAGCCAAGTGATGGGAAGGTTCTGAGGGATTCTCCAAAGGACTAGGTGCCTGTAAGAAGCAGGATTGGCATCCTGTTTGGTCATGAGTTCAGGCAGCTAAGTTGGAATCAGCAGAGAGGCAGGGAATGAAGGCAGTGGCCAGTTATGTAAATGGGTACTTGTATTATTCCCTGTCTTTGTTCCATCCCCCCAATACACTGGAGGAGCTAAGTTTTGAAGTAGCACGGGAAGAAAGCATTTTTCCATTTCAAGCTACTCAAATTGTGGGGAAGAGGACAGGCGATTTAAGTCAAGTCTGAGGGTAAATCTTAAAACTACGGGCTTATCTTTTTTTTAAACATTTTATTTTTAAGTTATCTGTATGCCCCACATGGGGCTCAAACTCATGACCCCAAGATCAAGAGTCACGGGCGCTACAGACTAAACCAGCCAGGCACCCTGAAAACTCTATGGACCTTTTTGTTGTTGTTGTTGTTAAAGATTCATGTATTTATTTTAGAAAGAGGGCGAGCATGAGCAGCGGTAGGGGCAAAGGGAGAGAGAACCCTCAAGAAGACTCCGTGCAGAGCGCAGGGCTCAATCCCAGGATTCTGAGATCATGACCTGAGTCAAAACCAAGAGTTGGCTGCTTCACTGACTAAGCCATGCAGGTGTCCCTGTATGGACTTCTTAATAATTGGAAGGGACCCGAAAGTCATGGACTCATACCACAGTGGCATTAGACACTCTGTTTTGTTTTCTTCTTGCTCCGTAATGCCAATCTTATCACGCTAAACTCTACTGGTGGGACAGTGGTGTGGCAAATTAGTAAAAGATATCCGGGGATGGGCACGAGATGCCTTTACACATAAGAAAGGGCATTCATCCCGTCCAGTCCTCGTGAAGCCCAAAAGTCACTACTCCCTTTCTGACTCCTGGACACAGGTGTGCTTAAAGAAAATCACACCGACATAGGTAACAGAACATTTCCTCTTTATCTATTTTACATAAAAATTTTGCTAAAAAAATAAAAAGAAAACATGCTTTGGGATATAAAATAAAGACACTGATCACAGAAATTTTTTTTTTCAGTAAGCTCTACACCCGGCGTGGAGCCCAAGGTGGGGCTTGAACTCAGGACCCCGAGATCAAGAATCAAATCCTTATCTGACTGAGCCACCCAGGCACCCCATGATCATAGAAGTTTTAACTGTTTAGATTACAAAGAAACCTTAGAGGCCCATTTGACCCATTTCGCTAGATTAATCCCTACCAAATCCCCCAATTTTCACATAATCCTAGAAAGCGGTGGTCTACAGACCCAGATCAACGATTACTATCCAAATCGTTATTAAAATCCCTGACCCCTCAAAATAAAATAAAACCCAGTGTCTTTCCATTAGGACTACTCTTAGGTTGACACTTAGAAGAACATCAGTATGATTGAAACTTTAAGTGATCCTCAGTTTCTCAAGCTAGGCATATTTACATTTTATTTTATTTTTTAAAAAGATGTATTTATTTTAGAGAGGGAGAGTACAGGGGCAGGGAGAGAGAGAGAGAGAATTCTCCAGCAGACTCCTGATCCCGGGATCACGACCAGAACGGAAATCCAGAGTCAGATGCCCAACCCACTGAGCCACCCAGGTAGCCCTAGACATATTTAATTTTAAAAACATGATACTAGTTAAACATTCAATAAAGCCGTCCACTTGCAAAAAGGTGGGTAGTTTAACAAAGTGAAGTGAGAACATTCAGGAAGTGCGAGAGGACACCTTTAGCTGTAGGTTAGTAATTGGTCGCCATTTTGGAAAGCTCACAGTCAGCGGGGCCCTTGGGCATCTCGAATAATTTTCCCTTCCCCTTCCAAACCCACATGTTCTCTAAAAGAGTGAGACGGTGTTACGGTCCATGTTCCAACGTTGCAGATACCTGTTACTTCCGAACACCTTTACCTAATATATGTAAACATATATCACTAACAAGTTGGGCTTGAAGAACTTCTCGATAACCCACAAGCATGTTATGGATGAAACAGCCCCAAATATTTAGGGAATAGAAAAATCCAAGATATTCCCATTTCCTCCAGGCCCGCTTGTAAGAAGACAGGCATCTGCAGATGAGGAGTGCCACTTGTTTTCTCCTTTTGGCTACCGCGAACAGTGGCCATAACCATTGTGGAACATCAACACATAAACCTGACCAAAGGTAACTGAAACTACTCATCTCTAGGGGTCCCGACCACAAGTGGCTGGTGCCCACTGTGGTTCTCTAACCTGTTCCTACTTATCAGCCAGGGAAGGCTCCCCTCAGAGAGCCTGTCCCACCCCTTGATTCCTGCTTGGTTCAGCCCCTGGGGAGGGAGCTCTTTTCTCTCTATCTCTGTGCTGTCTCTGATTCAAGCTGGTCCATCTGGAAGTAATATTCCCCAAGCGTTTAAACCAGAGCCCGGCTCTCCACAAGTGACTGCATGTTTCCTGAAACCAACTATTGGCAGCTGTTACTAGGCATTTTCTGCTTTTTAGATACCTATAATTACACCAATTATGCCAATCATTGATGTTTATAAAGGATTTAAAATTTTACACACCCAGAAGAGTCTATCGGAAGGCAGCATCTGAGGCAGAGTGACACCCCACAGAGGGGCCTATATGCCCATTGCAATTGCTGCTGAGAGTCCCCTAAATTGAGCATCAGCAGAGTGGGTGAGGCTCTTAGGAGCCTATATGTCTTCGGCAAGTTAATCCTGTCACTGGCATAAAGTTCTGTTGGGTTAAGGCCCCCAGAACTCAATCTAACTTTCATTTCTGAAGGAGGGAGCAATGTGTCCCAGTCAACGAAATCAGGTGCTTGACCTCAGACTTTCTGAATGGCAACCTGAGGACGAGATGGGTGGCCCTTCACCTAGACTGGGTGGCGCACTGACCCAGAAAGCCAAGAGCAATCCTGATGGGCCAGGGGGGCCATATGAGAGCCGAAAGCAAAAGGAAAACCTGGCTGATACAGACCCTGTCTTTATTTTTAAAATTTGATACTTTGGGGCACCTAGCTGGCCCAGTCGGTAGAGCGTGGGACCCTGGATCTTGGGGTTGGGAGTTCAGGCCCTGCGTTGGCCCATAGAGCTTACTTAAATGATAATAATAATAATAATAAATTAAATTAAAATTTGTTACTCTGTTCATCACAAATTTTTTGGCTTTAATTTCAACTTATTAAAATATTGCATTGAGGGCGCCTGGGTGGCTCAGTGGGTTAAAGCCTCTGCCTTCAGCTCAGGTCATGATCTCAGGGTCCTGGGATCGAGCCTCACATCGGTCTCTCTGCTCAGCAGGGAGCCTGCTTCCCCCTCTCTCTCTGCCTGTCTCTCTGCCTACTTACGATCTCTCTCTCTGTCAAATAAATAAATCTTCAAAAAAAATATTGCATTGAGGTACTAGTTATCTTGATTACTGAGTGGCTCCCCGTTAGGTTTTGTGCATGGATGAGTACCTCACTTGTCTCCTCCTAACGGGTACCCTGGGTTCCCTGGCATGGGCCTGGTGTGTGGTTTGCTGGCTAGGTGGGATGGCCTTACACCTGAGTCTCTTTGATATGCCTGCATTTTATGTATTTGCCGTTTGCCCAGCAGCCAGCTGGGCAGAATTTAGCTATTTTCAGTTGAGTTCTTGAAACATTGACACAATTGTCCTTAATTGTTAGTGCGTCTAAGAATTTTCTAGGGTGCTTGTTAAAAACCCAGATTTCCAGTCCTTGGGCCCAGAAATTGGGATTACTGTGCTGAAATAGGATTTGGATCTCTGCACACCTGGGCCTTTAGATAAAAAGTTCCTGACGCAGGTGGTTTACAAATCACACTTGTTTAAAAGGCTGTGTTTCAGGGGATGGTTCTACTTTGTGGGTGATACTAAGGACACAGGGAATTCCGGCCACCCATGGTCTAGCCACCAAACCAGTAACAATAACAAAGTTACTCTCCCAAGCCAGCCCTATACGGAAATGAGACCTAGAGCTAGAAAGTTCTGCTACACGAGGCAACGGCGATCCCCAGCAGGTAGGATTTTCTGATAATCTGGCAGACATTAAATAAGCAACACGTGGGCAGTCACTTGATAGCTAAAAGCAACTCACAAATGCGAGGAGTTATCGTCAAGTTTAGAGACACTTCAGCCGTTCCACAGAACATGACATTCGTTTGTAAATCTCCCTACAGCCAAGTTTCCTTAATTTAATAGGGTTATGCCATTACGGAATGCCTTCACAGCGTTTCTCAAATTGAAGTCTGAGGACCTCCTATTTATTATGCTGATAAGGGGACTTCTCCTGAAAACGTTATCTGGACGCCCCTCCTCTCCCATGGTTCTTTGCAGCCTGGGGGCACCTGGGGAAAGTTGTAGCATTATCTAAATCAAGATGGGAGGACCTCACGAGCGAGCGGAACCCTGACGGTTACTACAGGCAGGTTCTCTGGCGTTGCCTGGGTTCTCTGCTGGGACTTGGTTCTCACGGAGCTGGTGGGGACTTCACCCTTATCAACAAGGGCGGGATTTGAATTCAGGAAGGAGGACATGGTGGGGGCGGGGGAATGGCGCACTTTACCGCCAGGCTGCCGCCCATCATGCCTTAGACTAAGTCCCTCCGGTAAGCCCAAGGCTCTTCCCCCGGGGCAAGAGTCCCAATTAGCTTATCAATGCTTCTTCCCCAGGATGGTGATCAGGTGAACCCCCATCTCTGTTCTCCGTGGGACATTTCATATTTGCGAATGACCTTTGCAGGCTCCGCCTAAAGAGTCTGTGTGTTTGGTGAGTCTCCAACCTTCCTAAGGTCACCCCGTCTTCTTGGAGGTTGGCCACACTGCGGCTGTCTTTGAGCTTCCTGCCCTCTGAAATCAAGACTTCCTCTCATGCGGCTGCTAAGCCTCAACATCCTTATCTGATGCTCATGGGGCCCACCATTTATCCCACTAAAACTGTATTTCATAGTGATTTGGGGGGGGGGGTGCGTGTAGAATGATTAGGATCTCACCTCATCGGTGGTACCTAAGCTTGACCCATCCAACTCAACGCCACGGTCACGGGCCCCCACTGGCAGTGAGCGGGGCATGCTCCGTGTTTGGGACTCCGTGTTATCTTTCTGGAAAGAAATGGGCGGGGGATGGCTGGGTGCGAGTCCCAAAATGAGGGAAATGGAAAGAAGTTCTCCCTGGGGAAGGCAGGGAGCGGAAGTTCCAGCTCTGGCCCGCTACAAACCCGGCCATAGAGAGGGGGCTTCTAGTTCTCGGTTTCTGCTTCACTTTTTCAGCAGATGGAGATCTTTTTCATCTCCTGCCTTTTTCGGGGTAGGGGTGCGGGGGAGCGGGGAGCAGGGAGCACAAGGGGCCAGGATGAGAGGTATGGGGGAGGGTGGAAGAGAGCCAAGCCTGGGAATTCTCAGAAAGGTGTGGACGACTTTCTGATTCTATGTTTGAAAGACAACAGGACGAAGTTAAAAGGCAAACCTAGTTTCTCTGTCCGCATTCTCTAGACGCGCACACACACACACACACACACACACACTCACTTATGCAATCCCTTATGGCATACTGTTTCTCCTGCTGCATTGCCAGAAAAGGAAGGTGATATTTTGAAAGACATTTGATCCATCTAATGGAAGAGGAAGAAAACAGGGAGATGAGATCAGGGGGATTTCTGGGAAAGAAAGTGTGAAACACAAGGGACAAAAGAGTGAGTCATGAGGCCAGAAGCAATCATGAGAGACCATCTGGCTCAGTGCCTCCCAATTTTTTGAAAAGATATTTGTAAATCTCAGGGTGCCTGGCTGGTTTAATCGGTAGAGCTTGTGACTCTTGATCTCGGGGTCGTAAGGTCGAGCCCCACGTTAGGTGTAGAAATTAAGAATAGATTTTTTTAAAGGTTTTTCATTTATTTATTTGAGAGAGAGAAAGATCACAAGCAGGGGGAAGGGTAGAGGGAGGAGAAGACTCTGCTAAGCAGGGAGCCCCACACGGATCTGGATCCCGGGAATCCAGGATGATGACCCAAGCCAAAGGCAGATGATTAACCGAGTAAGCCCCCTATGCGCCCAAGAATAAAATATTCAATGAAACATATATATATATATATATATTTAGAACGCCTGATTGGCACAGTCAGTTAAGTGTGTGCCTTCGGCTCAGGTCATGATCCTGGGGTCCCAGGGGCTCCCTGCTCCGTGGGGTTCCTGTTTCTCCCTCTCCCTCTGCCCCCCCCCCCCGTCGTGCTCTTTCCTCTGTCTTAAATAGATAAATAAAATCTTAAAAAGATACTTGTAAATCTTCACAGAGGATGGCGAAAATAAATCCATACGTAAAATTGGTCGACAGTACCTGTTTTGCTGCCTTAGGGCGGTCCGGGAGGGGAGCGGAGGAGGGGCGCTGTGTCTCACAAGATGACCTAAGGGAGAGGCTGCAGGGGAAGGGAGGGGGTGTGAGAGTGATTTGCAGGGGAAGGGAGGGGGTGTGAGAGCGATCTTCCTGCCGGATAAAGGGTGAGAGGCCTTTGATGAGTGCCCATTCCTGTTTCCTTCCTGTTTGGAGCAGCTGCCTCGGCTTATCCTGTGGCCCTGAGAGAAGGCCCTAGAGCACCAAGGGGGTGCGGACCCAGAGCCCTGACTGACCTTGCTTCACGGGGGAGCGGGGGGGGGGGGGGGGGACACAAATTCACACTGACCCGGACACTTTTCGTCCACCTGTCTGTTGCTTGCAGACCAAACTCTTCCCTGATACAGATGGGGAAGCCCGTTTTCATGCAGAAACTTACTGCTTGGTTCGCTCTGCGGCAAATGAACTTACTATTCATCTGTTACGACCCCCATCACCTCCCCTCACGGCATCAACAACGGCATTTATGACACACGGTGTAAACTTGTGCTTTTTATCTATAGTTTCATTTAAAACTGGCCCTTCGAGATAGTTATTTTATTTATTTTATTTTTTTATTATTATTTTTAAGATTTTTTTATTTATTCATTTAACAGAGAGAGAACACAAGCAGGCAGAGAGGCAGGCAGAGGCAGAGAGAGGAGCAGGCTCCCCGTGGAGCAAGGAGCCCGATGCGGGACTCGATCCCAAGACGCCGGGATCATGACCTGAGCCGAAGGCAGTTGCCCAACCCACTGAGCCACCCAGGCGCCCCTCGAGATAGTTATTATTAGCCCTATTTTATGGATAAGAAAATCAAGTCCGGAGAGGTTCAGTCATCTGCCCCAGGTGTGATAAGAAGTGGAACTGACGTACGTAAGGGGATCCCGGAACGGACTCTCCTCCCTTGGGGGCACATAGACATTTAAAGGACAGCGTATAAGGGCGCCTGGTGCCTCCGTCGGGTAAGCCTCTGCCTTCGGCTCGGGTCATGATCCCAGGGTCCTGGGATCGAGCCCCGCATCGGGCTCCCTGCTCAGCGGGGAGTCTGCTTCTCCCTCTGCCTCTGCTCTCCCCCGATACTCACAGTCTCTCTCTCTCACTCTCTCAAATAAATAAAATCTTTGAACAGAGAGAAAGAAAAGGAAGAAATCAGCACGGAGTGATTTTTACAAACCTAATTTGGCTCCAAGGGTTTGCTGAGTTATTTTCTCAATGATCACAGTGAAATTCTTGAATGTTTCTGGAATTTAATGGAAAGCCTTGGTCCGAGGCTGATCTTGCTCCTCCCCTTCCCTCTCGGAAAAAGAGGACCGGGTGTCCTGTTCTGCCTGCTGCCGTGATTGCCAGAGGGATGTCCTCTGAACCCTGGGACCCTGGGAGGTGGCATCTCAGAGGAGGCCCTGGGGAGACTTGGAGCCCTGGCTGCCATGAGCCGGCCTGCACTTGTCTTTGCAGAGTAGGCTCCTCGTGGTAAAAACGGAAACAAACTGTTAGTGAAATGGTTCTGTGTTTTCTCTAGACCACGCAATGGGCCTGTGCCTTTCTTCCCTGGGCTTCGTTTCTGAGCCACAGAATTTTCGCTTTGGGGGATGTACTTTAGAGGCCTCTGGGCATAAACCTCCGGGAATCTCTTTCAGGTCCCTGCCCATCATCCCTTGGTTGTGTCCCGGCTTTCATCTTTGGCCGTGCTCTTTGAAAGTCTGGGCACACCAGGCCTCCTGCTTGCGGTGGGGCTGCACCTTTTCTTTTCCCCATGACAGTCCTAATAATACAATCCCACGTGATTCCAATGTTGCGAGTCCTCTGTGGTCTTGCGCTTTTTCTCAGTTTTGAATCTCTGTCCTTCCCGCGTTACCTATCTTCAGATATTTTGAAATCTGCTTTCCTAATCTCTAACAGAGTATCCTCGGACTCCATTTCGCTTTTTTCTTTCTCTGTGGGATAATTATGATTGTGCGGGTCTCTTTCCCACGGTTTCTTGTTATATCCACTGTACTAAAGCATTCGCCTGACAAGAAGTCCAGAAAGAGCATCCAAATTCTACTTCAGAAATTCTAATTTATTCAAATTCCAATATAGAAGGGACTTCAATTACTTCAAAATTAATTAAAATCTCTAAACAGAGGGAAAAAAATCTATTCTTTTTTTTTTTTTTAATTCTTCATTCTTAATTGAGTTCTATATTCTCCTCCTTACTGGAATTAATATAACCTTTTCGGGTGTTACAATTTAGAATGGTGAGTCAAACATCATGCAGAATTGTGTGAATTTAATGGAAAGATTCTGAAGTAATTTTTTTTCAGTTTTCCTCTTTCTTTTAAAATTCAATGCTACATTTGTGTTGGAGCAGAGTAGCCTTTTCTAGACATTGAATAAAGATGGATTTTGACTACATGGTGCATCTAAATGGTATAAGAACTCCTTTATTTATTGAGTTAGCAATGAAATTCTTACTCTTCAAGAACCACACGTGTAGTCTTGCAATGCATAATACATTCTCTGTGTGTGTATGTGTGTTGTGTATAAAATCAGTTCTGTTGAGAAGAACCAAACCCCTCTTTAAAAATGGGTTTAATTATTAGAGACCTTTTGTGCAATGAGAAGGCACGTGAGTTCCTGGTTGCTAGAATAGTTCCACAGCGTCATCAGAGACCCAGGCTCCCTTTGCTTAGTTCTGCCATCGCTGGACCTGGGTTGTTTTTTTGTTTTTGTTTTAAGATTTTATTTATTTATTTGACAGAGAGATCACAAGCAGGCAGAGAAGCAGGCCGAGAGAGAGGAGGAAGCAGGCTCGCTGCTGAGTAGAGAGCCTGATGCAGGGCTCGATCCCAGGACCCTGAGATCATGACCTGAGCCGAAGGCAGAGGCTTTAACTTACTGAGCCACCCAGGAGCCCCACAACTGGACCTGATTGGTGGGCTTAGCAAGCAGGCAAGAAGGAGGGAAAGTGTCTTCTCTCGTCTTCTCTCTCTAATCAGGGAGGGAAAATTTCCCAAAAGCACTCCTGCACGCATGTGCACACACACACATAGTTTGTCTTCTATTTGTTTATTTATAATATTAATGAAACTTACAGGGCGCCTGGGTGGCTCAGTTGGTGAAGCCTCTGCCTTTAGCTCAGGTCAGGATCCCAGGATCCTGAGATGGAGCCCTGCCTCAGGCTCCCTGCTCAGTAGGGAGTCTGCCTCTCCCTTTGCCCCTCCTCCTACTCATTCTCTCAATCTCTCTCTCTCTCTCTCTCAAGGAAATAAATAAAATCTTTAAAAAATATGTTTTTTTTTTAAGATTTTATTTTTTGACAGAGAGAGATCACAAGCAGGCAGAGAGGCAGGCAGAGAGAGGGGGAAGCAGGCTCCCCGCTGAGCAGAGAACCCGATGCGGGGCTCGATCCCAGGACCCCAAGACCACGACCCGAGCACAAGGCAGAGGCTTTAACCCACTGAGCCACCCAGGCGCCCCAAATCTTTAAAAAATATGTTAATGAAACTTACAAACATAGCTACACTTCAAGTAGTGTCATGGAACATTATTAAGGCAAGAAAAATTAATTCGCTGTGCCCTCATTACTTATTTTTTTTTAGAGAGAAAGAAAAGGGGGAGGGGCAGAGGGAGAGAGAGCATCTTAAGCAGACTTCTTGCCCTGATCAGAGCCCTACTCGGGGCTCAATCTTATGACCCTGACATCATGACCTGAGCCAAAATCAAGAGTTAATGCTTAACCTACTGAGCCAGCCAGGTTCCCCATCCCCATTATTTAAAAGGTTGGATAAGTAAACTGAGGAAGAAATCTTTGAAACAGTACAAGAGGTGAGGACCATTATTACCCTGATTTAAGCCTGTTTTTTGATAAATCACATTCTCTGAAAGCCTCTACCAGTAAAACCCCAGTACAAGGGGAGCCCGGCTGGCTGAGTGGGTGGAGTATGCAACTTTTGATCTCTGGGTCGTGAGTTTGAGACCCTTGTGAGGTGTACAGATGACTTAAAAATACAATCTTTGAAAAGAAAAGAAAATGTTTTTTAAGAACCTGACCTAATACAGTATAACTAACTATACATTACGGGTTCATTCTAACCTCCGGCAACAATACTTTAAAAAGTTAAATTCTGGGACGCCTGGGTGGCCTCAGTTGGTTAAGCAGTTGCCTTCGGCTCAGGTCATGATCCTGCGGTACAGGGATCGAGTCCTGCATCGGGCTCCTTGCTCGGCGGGGAGCCTGCTTCTCCCTCTGCCTCTGCCTGCCGCTCTGCCTGCTTGTGCTCTCTCTTTCTTTCTGACAAATAAATAAATAAAATCTTAAAAAAAAATAAAAAGTTAAATTCTATTGGGGCGCCTGGGTGGCTCAGCTGGTTAAGCGACTGCCTTCGGCTCAGGTCATGACCCCGGAGTCCCAGAATCAAGTCCCATATTGGGCTTCCAGCTCTGTGGGAAGTCTGCTTCTCCCTTTGACCTTCTCCCCTCTCATTCTCTCTCTCTCTCTCAAATAAATAAATAAAATTTTTAAAAAATTAATTCTGTTAAAATAATTTTGTAAGAGGTATGTACATGTGGGAGACAGAACATTTTAGGACTTAGCTTTATTTTTCAAAGATTTTATTTGAGGTGGGTGGTGAGAGAGATAAGCAGACTCCCCAGTGAGCAGGGAGCCCGAGGTGGGGTGGGCTCCCAGGACCCCAAGATCATGACCTGAGCCAAAGTCAGACACCCAACTGATGGAGCCACCCAGGCGCCCCAGGACTTACCTTTAATTGAATCACCGTGGTAGGTGTGGGATCATGTTCTAGGTTTTTTGTTCATTATATTCCATATACGGAAACTGTGTTACTGGTTGGAGTTAACAATAACTTTTGCACACAAGCCCGGCTTGAATCTGATGCTTCAGCAAACCCATTTTACAGATGAGCCTGTCGGTACATGAAAGTGAATAGATTATGAAAGCTGTAATTAAGGAAAGGGTATGCACAAGTACTTTGCTTATTTAATTGCCAGCTAAATGAAAGTGCTTGAAAAAAGTTTAAACTATATCATTGGCACAAAGCCTTTTGCAAATAAGAGTTGTGGATGATTCTTTGTTTCACTCAGGAAATTCCATGAGGTGAGAGCTTTCTTCTGGCTTCCATTGCCCACATTTCCAGGGACGCACCTCTTGCCTTGTTAGTCAAGGTCATCTTTGTTGCTGTATCCATGTGTGCTGTTTGACCTTGATCTGACTGGCCTTCCGGGAAGTATTCTGTGTCCTCCTTGAAGGGTCTCCTCCCTTGGCCTCTGTGATATCAGATTCTCATTGGTGTCCGTTGGGCCATGTTGGCTTCTCATGGGCTCTTCTGCTGCTGACCACACCTTAACTATCTGATGTCTGTGTCTGTCTCTTCTCACTGCCCCCCACAATGGAGGGGATGAGTCCCCTGGCCACAGGTGGAATTAAGACATCTAGAAAAAGTAAGCTGTTCCCTGGGCCTGAGACTTGGTGATCCTTGATTGCATTCCTGTTTAAACATCTGGATAGCCTGTCACATCCTCTGTTGCCACATATAGCTAGAAGGAAGTGTTGTCTTAGGTTTTATTGTGCATTTAAGAAAAAAAATCTTTGTTTAAAAAATAATTTAAAAAAAACGCCACAAAACAAACTAAAAACCCTGCTCTTTCTCTACCAGTCACTCATTTTGGTGAAGAAAACCAGGCTCAACTCACTGATACAACTCCTTTTTTTTTTTTTAATTAATTTCTTTTTTCTTTTTTAATTTTTTTAGTTTATTTTTTCTAAGTAATCTCTACACCCAACATGGGGCTTGAACTCACAACCCCAATATCAAAATTCACCTGCTCTACCAACTGAGCCAGCCAGGCTCCCCACTGGTGTGACCCCTTGAAGAGGACTAGTCGAGCATTCCTTTACTCCGACATCCAGTGATTCATCACGTCATCTCCAGCCTGCCTTCTCGATGTCTCTGGAACCTTCTACTCCAAGCCTGTGGTCACTCCTGCAGTTAAGGACCTATTATTTTCCAGCCTTGGACGTTGTGGCAGCCTTTGGACTGTTGTCCTGTTTAGTTTCCCTTCAATCTATTTGTCACACTGTCTCCTGCGTAGAGATCCAATATTTCACTCCCCGGCTTGAAATCCTTGCCTACCTCCCTGCATCCCCTTTGGGAGGGCTCGAATGCTCCATCCAGCAGGTGCACAGACTCTTGGACCCTGGACCTGGCTTGGCTTCCTGCTGCTTTATTACCACCCCTCCCCCCTCCTTTGCTCCCCACATCAATATTCTATATTCCAGCAGTACTAACATTTTCAGTTACCTGAATGTACCAGGCTTTCCCACTTTTGTGCTTCTGATATATGGTCTCCTGGCTTCCTGATATCCCCTTTGTCTAATTCTCCTCAGGGCTAACATTCTTGTTTTAGGAGGCGGCATGGGCTTTCTTCCTTGGGAGGAGAACCCCACACCAGTCTGTATGGGATCCCTGTCACCCTGTCACTATCAAAAGCCCTTATTTCTTAGCCATCTGCTTGCCTGTCTTTCCTGCTCACCACGAAATCTTCAGGGGAGCCGCTGTGTCTTACCCATTCCTGTAAGTGCCCGCCCTGCATAGGCCATTAGTTAATCTCACGCTCACAGAATGCAGCATCAATGAGGTAATGAGTTAGGACAGAAAATTAGTTTAGCGACTTTTTTCAAGAAAAAGGAAAAAAAATTAATGATCTTTACAAGTGACTTTTTGAGGTCATGGTTTGGTAGGGAGTATGGATATTTCGATTGTAGTGGAAACATTGTTTTGCTTTTTTTTTAGTTAATTTTTAATTAATAATACATTAAATATAATGTATTATTTGCCCCAGAGGTACCGGTCTGTGAATCATCAGGCTTACATATTTCACAGCACTCATGTTCTGTTTTCTTGTTTTTTTTTTTTTTTTGGTTTGTTTAACTGAAGACCCTTCCTTGAGTTGATACAACCTGGATGTTGGTAAGAAACAGCCAACCAAGGTTCCTCTGGTTGTTTGCTCTTGGATGAGTTACTTATACTTTGGAAATTCATTTCCCTCATCTGCAAGAGGGTTGTATTTGCCTTAGAAATGTGTTGTGGAAATTTAAGTGAGTACCTGGGGGCAGCTGGTGGGTTCCGTGGAGCCTATGACTCCTGATCTCTGAGTAAGGAGTTCCAGCCCCACGTTGAGTGTGGAGCCTACTCAAAAAATAAAATAAAATAAAAGTATCTGGGTGTAATAAGTGTTGAGTACATATTGATTAGCTTTCCCTTCTTTGAATAGCTTAAAGGTTAACAGATAATGCCATTTTCAGATGAAGGAAACACATCATTTGGCCTTCAGATAATATAGATCATAGAAACTAAATACCTAAAAATTCGGTCTATTTGTTCAATTCTTCAATTATGATAACTTTGTAGGTTGTGGAATAAACTCATTTGGTAGTCATTAATTTACATAAATTATTTTTTGTATAATAATATAGAAGTATCTATAATTTTCCTGATTTTCAGAATAACTAGCCTATGATATGGACTAGAACATTAACAAAAGTAGCCTAATTTCACTCCTTTCTTGAAAGCATTTTTAAGTCTATCAAACAATGTATAAGTGTTCAGAGTTATAATAAGTCCAAATGTTAATCCATATACTGAAAACTGCTATGTGGAAAGATATACATTTTATAATTTATTTCTATATTATTGCAAATGTCATAAAGCCACAGCTCATAATTCTGGGAAATAAATCACATTAATGTGGGAAACTGAATTCAAAGGGAAACTATAGTCCAGGTAGCTAATTAAGGTAAATTTTCAGATAAATAAGCTATATCTAGGCAGTAAACTGGGGAACTTCACATCTTTTATACATCCTACAAACTTTTGAAAGGACTATTTGCTTATTTATTTATTTATTTATTTAAGATTTTATTTTATTTTTTTCCCAACACTATAATGGTTTTATTGAAAATGCAATATACCATTTGCTCTTTTTTCCCCCAAATATGTTTATTTTATTTTTTCAGTGTTACAAGATTGTTTATGCACCACACCCAGTGCTCCATGCAATATGTGCCTTTCTCAATACCCACCACCAGGCTCGCCCAACCCCCACCCCTCTCGCCTCCAAAACCCTCATATTGTTGCTCAGAGTCCCCAGTCTCCATGGCTTTTTAAAGTTTTCCTAAAGTCAACTCCGTCCTTTTCTTTTAGGGTAAGTAATTGCTTGCTTCCCTTAATTCCCTTGGCAATAAAAACAAGGTTCCTATTCCTAATCCCCTCGCTTTCTGAGCTCTTTTCACCCACGGATCTCCAGCAGGTTAAACTGGCTACACATTAGCTTCTTTATTCAAGATATGAGTAATTACTTTAAATTGCTCTGGTTTATTAAGTGAAATCCAAAGTAGCTTCTGTACCTACCTGACATTTAGTTAATGAGCCTGGTGGTACCTCCAGGAGATTAATGGAACTTTGATAAAGGGGTAGTTTAATTGGGTGAAGTCTCACATCTGGATTGCGTTTGGAAAGGGGTGAAATAATCCATATATTTGAATGCAATTTAATGTAATTACCTTGTAATTTTGGTTATTGCCGAAAGACGATTTGCCATTTGAAGTGAGGATAGCTCACATAAGTAATTGAAATCTATCAACAAGTATTAATTGAGTACCTATTATGTTCAAGGCTCTAGGGTAAGTACGAGAAATACAAAGAAGCATAGGACTCAGTATCTATTCTCAAGCGACTAGTCTCTAATGATATATATATGGTGTACTAAACAAATTAATTGAGAAATGTGTATGTGTGTGTGATACTGTCCTAGACACTTCTGTGTATTTTGACTTTATCAGTTTTCACTGATCTGGGGCGCCTGGGTGGCTCAGTCGGTTAGGCGTCCATCTTTTGATCTCAGCTCAGGTCACGATCTCAGGGTTGTGAGTTCGAGCCCCATGTTGGGCTCTGCGCTGGGTGTGGAGCCTCCTTAAAAAGTAAATAAGTTTATTAAATAAGTTTTCACTGATCTCTCTGTGTAGGATGTTTTGTTGGTGACACCAAGAAGTATTAAACATGATTTATTATTTCCCTTGGAATTTGCATAGGGACGGACACCTGGCAAGCTGAGTCAGTGCAGTGTGCGACTCTGGATGTCAAGGCTGTGGGGTTGAGCCCCACGCTGGGTATACAGATTACTTAAAAACAAAATATTTAAGTGGCGCCTGGGTGGCTCAGTGGGTTAAGGCCTCTGCCTTCGACTCAGGTCATGATCTCGGGGTCCTGGGATTGAGTCCCACATCGGGCTCTCTGCTCAGCGGGGAGCCTGCTTCCCCCTCTCTCTCTGCCTGCCTCTCTGCCTGCTTGTGATCTCTCTCTGTCAAATAAATATTAATAACCCTTCTCTTCATATAGCACTTTAAAAGTGCTTTCATAAAGGGGCGCCTGGGTGGCTCAGTGGGTAAAGCCTCTGTCTTCGGTTCAGGTCATGATGCCAGGGTCCTGGGATTGAGCCCCGCATCGGGCTCTCTGCTGGGCGGGGAGCCTGCTTCCCCCTCTCTCTGCCTGCCTCTGCCTACTTGTGATCTCTCTCTCTGTGAAATAAATAAATAAAATCTTAAAAAAAAAAAGTGCTTTCATAAAAAAAAAAAGTGCTTTCATACATGCCTGTATTAAAATTACTCTTGTTAGGCCTGCTTTCCCCCTGAGCCACAGCTCTACCTTCCAGTTGCTGAAAGTCTCACTTATACTCACGACTGGCTGCTGGGCATTTGTAACCTCTTCATCCCCGCACTACGATTTTGCCTGTCTCCCTTCCTGAAGCATCTCTCCCATTAGCCCAATTCAGGGACCCGTTTCAGCTCCCTGACCACTGGACCTCTCTTTCATGGTTGACACGCAAAACTATTCCCTCGCGTTTGAAACTTCCTTTTCTCCTTCTCTAATACCACTTTCTGTTGCTTCCCCTTTTCTCTCTCTCTTTTTGTTTTTTAAAATATTTTATTTATCTATTTGACAGAGAGAGAGATCACAAGCAGGCAGAGAGGCAGGTGGAGGGAGAGGGGGAAGCAGGCTCCCCACTGAGCAGAGAGCCTAATGCGGGGCTCGATCCCAGGACCCTGAGACCAGGACCTGAGCCGAAGGCAGCGGCTTTAACCCCCTGAGCCACGGAGGCGCCCCTCCCCTTTGTCTCTTTCACATGAGGTGGAAGGACTGGCCTAGAGCCGTGAGCTCCCATGTGGTGGCTGGGCCCCTGGTGGCCTCTGAGATGGTGACATGACTGAGTATAGTCTGTGGTCCAGGCAGAGGGAGACTTTTTCCGGGGAGATCTCAAAGGTTGGGAAGGAGGGTGGGGTTACATGGTGACAATTGCAGGGAAATAAGAACAGGGACAGGCAAGGGTAGAGGTCTCTGTCTGACCCCAGGCTTCCAGACTTCCTTCTCTCTGGTCGCTATGACATCTGTTTCCGGAGCAGCTCGAGGCCCAGGGCTGGCGGAGGGTCCGGGCTTTACCAAACCCCGACACTGGGAGTCGGGATGATGTGGTTGGGGGTGATGGGCTGCTGTAGCCTTGGGCTTCAAGTCAGCAGTCACCAGGAAAAAAGAACTGGGTGAAGTGTAGCTTTGAACCAGACCTTGGGATTAATCTAGCTCTACCTCTTCTAGCTATGAAACCAGAGGAAACTTGTTCATACCCAAACCCAGGAGTCTTTCCTGCTTCTTCTGCCTTTCCCTGAATCTTCCCACACAGGTCAGCCCGTCCAGGTCACTCCATCCCCAAACGACCCCCCTCCCTCCACCGCCGTTCGGGTTCAGCCCGCCGTCCCATCTTGCTGGCCCAAGAGACAAGCTTCTAACGCCGTGTCTTTTCCTTCTTTTGCCCTTTATACGTTATTCTTCACACAGCACCCGAAGGATATTTTTGTAACGAAATCAGATTATGTTGCTCCCCTAATTAAAACCTTCCAAATGTTTTTCGTTGCCGAGAATAACTTCCAAATTCCTCAGCGTAGCTGCGAGGCCTTATGCAACCCTGGATATAATGTTCCCCATCGATCCTAGCCATACATTCTTTGTTTTCCCTCAACATGCCAAGCTTGTTCTTGTCTTAAGGGCTTTGCAATAGCTGTTTTTGACGCCTGGAATGCTCTTTCCCAGTCTTCGGAGGGCTGATTGCTTCTCATCATTCAGTCTCAGCTCAGTGGCTCCTTCTCAGGCAGGACCTCCTGTAACCAGGCCCTGCACAGCTTTCCCCTGCCTTCCCCCAACACATCTCTGGTTCATCACTTACTTTCTTCAAGGCTTGTTACTATCAGAAATTATCTTATTTATTCTCCTCTCTCCCCGCAACCATCACTAAACACAAATGCCCTGACGACGTCTGCTCTGTGCACTCCTGTTATCTCAACGCCTGGATGGTGCCTCCTGGCTGGGACACAGTAGGCAGTCCGTAGTCAATAAATGTTTGTTGACCATGGAGTGAACGAGGTCAGCACATCTCTTTGAGCCTGGAGTTTCCACCGAGAGAGAATTAAATGAGATTTGTTGAACAGATCACATATATGTTATAGCATTTAATATACAATATATAATCTCATTTCATGTATCTATCGGTAATATGTAAAATCTTGTTAGACGTAACATATACATCAAATGACCTTCTCTAACATAGGGGTGCCAGCTCTTTCTCTGTTCTATATAGATGTCTACTAGCCACTCAGCAAATGGCCAGGCCCCTAGTAAGGACCCGTTTGGGGTGCCTGGGTGACTCAGTCGGTGGAGCATGTGACTCTTGATCTTGGGGTTGTGAGGTCAAGCCCCACACTGGATATACAGAGTTCTTAAAAAAGAAAATCTCAAAAAAAAAAAAACACCAACTTTTTTTTTTTTATATTTTATTTATAAAAAAAAAGATGTTTTTTTTTTTTTTTTTAGATTTTATTTATTTATTTGAAAGACAGACACAGCGAGAGAGGGCACACAAGCAAGGGGAGTGGGGGAGGGAGTAGATGCTCGCTGGGCAGGGAGCCCGATGCAGAAATCGATCCCAGGACCGTGGGATCATGACCTGAGCCGAAGACAGATGCTTAATGAATGAATCACCCAGGCACCCCCCAAAAAGAAAATCTTTGAAAAATAAATAACTAAAATAACTAACTAACTAAATAAATAAATAATTTTTTTTAATCGAAAAAAGGGTGCAGTAAATGGTAGCCACTGTATTTTCTGTGGATAAGACGTGATAAGGTCAGGATCCTCGGAACAAATTCTGAAACTACATTCATTCTGCTGACAATGCTTGTTGAAAAACATGTCGTTTCTTCAGAGATGTCATCCGAAGAACTTGCTGAACACACGTTCAAAATTATGAGAGGGCATGGGGCGCCCGGGTGGCTCAGTGGGTTAAAGCCTCTGCCTTCGGCTCAGGTCCTGATCTCAGGGTCTTGGGATTGAGCCCCGCATCGGGCTCTATGCTCAGCAGGAAGCCTGCTTCTCCCTCTCTCTCTGCCTGCCTCTCTGCCTACTTGTGCTCTCTCTCCGTCAAATAAATAAAGTCTTAAAAAAAAATTATGAGAAGGCCACTTGACAAGCGGTCTTTACAAATGTTTTCTCAGAGCAGATGGCAATGATGCAGGAAAAGGAAATCCTCTGTCAACTGCTGTTGTGACCCATTCAGAAGATCAGGGAGTTCACCTTGGAAGTCAACGTGGACAATGCGGTTTGTTGAACATTGTTTTGAGTAGGAATTATCAGTATCCAACCTTACCTAAGAAGTCCACTAAATACCTGTCAGATATTCAGCTCATCTTGGTCTCAAACTAGAAAACATTGAGCAGAGGTTCATTTTCAATTGAACAATAATAACAACAACAACAACAACAAAAAAGAGTTTTTTTTCTTATTTTCAGGCACACCCTTTAGCAAACCAGTTACCTTTGTAATTCCTTGAAGATTGCTAGTTTATTGTTATTTTTAAATTTAGGAGCATTCCTCTGTTTATATAGTCTTCGTAGTTATTTTTCATTTACAAAAGTGATACAGTGCTATGGTGATGATGTGGCATCATTTAAAAATAAATTTAGGGCCTCCCAGGTGTCTCAGGTAAGCGTCTGCCTTCGGTTCAGGTCATGATCTCATGGTCCTGGGATCGACCTATGCATCGGGTTTTTTGCTCGCCTGCTTCCCCTCTCCCTGCCTCTCTTCCTATTTGTGATCTCTCTCTCTCTGTCAAATAAATAAATAAAATCTTAAAAAAAAGTAAAATCTTTAAAAAATAAATAAAAATTTATTTAAGTAAAAGTGATTTTCTAATTAAGAAAGTTATTTAATTTTTTAAAAAGATTTTATTTATTTATTTGACACAAAGAGAGAGATCACAAGCAGGCAGAGAGGCAGGCAGAAAGAGAGAGGGGGAAGCAGGCTCCCTGCTGAGCAGATAGCCCGATGTGGGGCTCGATCCCAGGACCCTGAGATCATGACCTGAGCCGAAGGCAGAGGCTTTATTTAACTCAGTGAGCCACCCAGGCGCCCCAAAAGTTATTTAATTTTTAAGAAAGATTTTATTTATTTGAGAGAGAGAGATAGAGATAGCACGAGTGGGAAGAGGGGAAGAGGGAGAAGCAGACTTCCGGCTGAGCCACCCAGGTACCCCATTTATTGAATAAATGATAAAGTTAATGTACAGATATGGCAAAACCCTGAGGAGAGTATATGGCCACTGAAGTTTGAGAAACAAGAGTCCTACCATAGTATTTCAACCTGTGGTAAAGGACTAGTTTTGTTTTTTTAAATTACCAATCCATTGCAGCATGCTAGTATTTTTTAAATTAATTAATTAAAGCATTTTTAGTCATCTCTACACCCAAATAAGGCTTGAACTCCCGGGATCAAGAATTGCATGCCCTTCCAACTGAGCCAGCCAGGCAGCTGGGCAGGATACTACTTTGATAAAATCCAAGAACAATTAATTTTTAGAAGAATAAAAGTAAAAAAAAAAAGACATTAAAAGGATAAGCTTACATTTTAAATTACTGGATTCAACACTTATACAATAATTCTGCCAAAGTGCTGTAAAAGTTTTGAACCTTTGCTGTCAGTTTCAGAACTGACCTCCTTGCATACCGGTAAGAACTTGCAGATGGGAAGTTGGTTCACCAACCGCACTTGGAGTGACATTGGCCTAGATGAATTCCTGCTCATTCTCTCCTCTCCGTTCCAACTCCCTCCGTCCCAGCCCTCCCTTATGAACGGAGTATACAGGTAGTCTCGTGAAAAGGCTTGCTTCTTGTCAAGTTGTTAAAAAAAAAAAAATGAGGCCTCTAAAATTTGCTAAGAAATTATCGATGGACTATTGAACATATTGTCCTGTATATCGTTCAAAGTCTCTTTGAAGATGGCTCTGGAAAAATTTTCCTTTGGAGGGGCACCTCGTGGGCTCAGTTGATAGAGTGTACCCCTCTTGATCTTGGTGTCCTGAGTTCAATCCCTGCATTCAGGGCAGAGTGTATGCAAATAAATAAACAAATAAGTAAAAAGTTTTTATTTGGAATTTAGTGCCAGGGAAATGTTTTCTCCTTAGGAAAACTACGCTTTTTTTTTTTTTTTTTTGGACTCTCTAATCAGTCAGTAAGGGTTGCCTAACATATCCACGGTGTGTATACCTTTATGGGTATTTTTTTTCCAGAAAGATCAGGGATAGATTTAGTGTATAATAAGGTAATTATACTGATAATCAGTTCTCCTTCTCTTTTCTACTCATGAATCCCCAAACTGAGAGAAGGAATAGCCAGCCATTGGACCATCAAAGGGATGACTACTTTTTCAGTACTTCTATTCAAGTCAATGAGAAAGAGTTTAAATCTTAGGGAAAAGAAAGAACGAATGAATGCAAACATTAAACAACTCCCTCTTCTTCCTAATTTTGCATACTTTGGAAAGTCTTCTAAAAGTTTTGCTACAAAGCTACGGATTTAAGTGTGTGTGTGTGTGTGTGTGTGTGTGTGTGTGTGTGTTTAATCGGGTCTCATTGACATGGAATTGAACTCGTCCTCCGAGATTGAAACAGTTAACAAGGCTCATGATAGAGCGAGTTCTACATGTATTTTCGTAATTGTTGGTAGGCTGTTGGAATTGGACCTGGATTTGTTCAGGATATGAAGTAGGCATGACTCATCCAGTTATTTTGAAAGAGTTGTCTGTCCCAGTTCCGGGAGCGAGGGTTGTGCTTGCCTGCTGCCCAAGGAGGAAGGCAGAAGTGGAGTGGAGTACATGCCACCATGATTACTGGTCTGAGATAAGGACGCGGAAGTGCAGTGTGAACCTCAGGGCATCCAAGCAGAGGTTGGGGGGAAAGGATTTGGAAATCCCAGGGAGCAAAGTCCTTGTCTCACATCAGTTTGAACCTCTTTTCCTCTAGGTATCTTCTTGGTTTGGTGTTGTTTTCCCAAATGCGTTTAACTTGCCACATATTCTAGTGGGAAGTCCAATAACTCTAAGTTTTCAGTATTTTCTGTGTAACTGCTGGGCAGTTGTGAGCTGTCTCGTGAGATGGTGGGGGCAGAGTCAGTGAACTGAAGGTGATTTGGGGTCTCAGGAGGATTGGAACTGAATGATGATAGACCCTCAGTGAGGATGTGGAGAAAAGTAGGACAATATCATAGGCTTGATGGCAATGACCAATTTATTGCAATTTGAATGGGTATTGGGAGCTTTCGTCTCTCATGAACACTGATTTAAAGTCTAGCACAAGGACGCCTGGGTGGCTCAGTCGGTTAAGCGTCTGCTTTCAGCTCTGGTTGGGATCCCAGGGTCCTGGGATCCAGCCCTGGATTTGACTCCCTGGTCAGTGGGGAGTCTGCTTCTCCCTCTCCTTCTGCCTACCCCTCTGCCTACTTGTGCTCTCTTTCTATCTCTCTGTGAAATAAATAAATAAAATCTTTAAAAAATAAAGTCAGGGGCATATTACAGCATCAAGATTATTGTCATCCTTGGGACGCCTGGGTGGCTCAGTTGGTTAAGCAACTGCCTTTGGCTCAGGTCATGATCCCGGCGTCTTGGGATCGAGTCCCACATCGGGCTCCTTGCTCCACGGGGAGCCTGCTCCTCTCTCTGCCTCTCCTTGCCTCTCTGCCTGCTTGTGTTCTCTCTCTGTTAAATGAATAAATAAAATCTTAAAAAAAAAAAAGCTCAAGATCATTTAAAAAAAAAAAAAAGATTATTGTCATCCTTGATCCTGATTGGGGGCTGGGAAGTCTTTAATGTGTTTCTCAGTTGACTTCATGGGGAAGAGATGAGAGAGAAAACAAGTTACTGAAATTATTTATGCCAGGAGAAAGTGCTGGCTGCTTGCTCATCTAAAAAACAACAGTAATGGTGGTGAGAAGAGGGGGAAATAATAATAATAAATAAAATAAAAAGCAACAGTAATGATGTGAGAGGAGGGTGGAAATAATAATAATAATAAATAAAATATAACAGTAATGGTGACAGGAGGAAGGTGGAAATAATAATAATAGTAATAATAATAAATAACAGTACGGCATTTAAAGCATTTATATAAAAGTGACTTCACTGGTCATGATAAGGTATTTATTATATGTGAGTCCCTGCTTCATGGAATATAGACTTTTATTGAAGAGAGAGTTAGTACAGAAACTCACTAAATTAGTCGTTTACCTGTGATGGGAGGAGTGAGATAACTTCTATTATCTGACTTTCGTGGAAGAAATTCTTTTCCAACTCTATTAGGAATGTTCTGGAATATAGTTGCAATGACAAACCAAGAAGGCTTGGTTCCTTGACTAAGCATTCTGTTTTATATTATGAAAAATATGATATAAAGCAATGAATTATTGGGACACCTGGCTGGCTCAATCAGTAGAGAGTGTGACTTTTTTTTTTGAGAGTGTGACTCTTGATCTCAGGGTTATGGGTTTGAGTCCCCACATTGGGTGTAGAGATTACTTAAAAATAAACTCTTAAAAAAAAAAAGCAATGAATTATTGATGTAATGCTGTTTGTTGCAAAATAGCACCAAACAATCAAAACCCAGTACAACCTTGGCGGAGACATTAAAGTATAAACAAAGTGTAACTAGTATGCACTTAGTTATATTAGAAGCTGACCAGAGTTCATAAATAATAGGAACACATCTTAGGAAGCTAGAATATCCCCCCTGTATTTTGGCAATGATTTGACAAGCAGTTTACTTTAACCCTTGCCATAGCCCCAGAACATTTATATTACTAAAACTGGTTTGCTTTGAGACGATGTTTCTACCATTATAAATCTAATGTTATAGAATTTTGAGATTTGAAGGCTAAAAATAGAAACAAAATAGTGATAGTCCCTTCTGACCACAACGAGAGCTGTTTCTAATTCATACTAATGTCCCTGTTATTTTATGTTCCTTCTAAATGACTCCCGTGGGATTCACTTTTTAAGATAACTAATTTATACCTTGACATTACTTTGACTGTACAGGTTTTCTCATCTCAAATATTTAGTCACTGAGAAATGAGAAGTCCCCAAAGAAATGGTTTTCTTTTCTTTTCCTTTCCTTTCTTTTCCTTCTTTTCCTTAGACAGTTTTCCACTCAGAGGAACTATTTCAAAAGCATAAGAGAAAATAACAACTTTCTCTGTATATGAATTTCTAGTGAAATCTTTTAAACCCATTTCAAAACTTTTCTTTTTCGTGGTGTCTGCGTAGCCTCGTAACAGAGTATCTAAGTCATCAACCTCACAACTGGCAGCAATGGGATCCCCAAAGTTCTTTATACTCACTTTGCAATTCTTTTTCTAGGATCTTTTAATGCTACAGCACCATGGTTTTCTGACAGCTCCGGGAAATTGCAGGAACCCCTATTCCTTGCCATATAGTGCACCAAATTTTCCTGACTTCATGGAAGGCTTAGGCTGTTAATAGTCTTCTTGGTTCTGGGCTCCTTTCTCGGTGGAGTTATTTTAGATCTGACTTTGTCCATTCTTAGGTTGTCCCTGTTCTTCATCATGTTGAGCCAGATAGAAAATTTGTTCCTTTTTTTTTTTTTTTAAGTTCCATTAAAAAACAAAACAACAACAACAAAACACTTCCAGAGGGCACTACCATGTGTATAAATCTTAAGTGAATTTTTTGTGATCAAGCAGAGAAATTTAATCAAGTACAAATATCTTAGAATGGAACATCAGGAACACCCAGCCACACGTTCCTTGGTCTGGGCCTTCAAGAACCAGGAGAACCTTCCAGAACCAGGAGAGAAGTAAATGTTCATTGTTTGAGCCAACCAATCTATGGTAATCTTGTTATAGCAGCCCCGAAATGACTAGACAATGGTAATAGAGATGTGAACTCTTGAGACTCCTGGGTGGCTCAGTCGATGAAGCATCTGGCTTTGGCTCAGGTCGTGATCCCAGGGTCCTGAGATGGAGGCCTGCATCGGGCTCCCCGGCAGTTTGCTTCTCCTCTCTCTCTGCCTGCTCATTTGCTTGCTCGCTCTCTCTCTCTCTCTCAAATAAATAATAAATAAAATGTTCAAAAAAAAAAAAGAAATGAAATGAGGACTCTTTACCTCCTTACAGTGCAGTCTTGGCATTTTGGTTTTTCTGCAATATTTTTTTGGCATCAGATTTGTAGACTGGGGAAAAGCCTCTCTGGTGTGTCCCTCAGGAGGAGGGTGGAGTCCTTCCGGCTCCTCTTTCATAGTCAGGCAGCTGACGGCAGAGATCTCCGCTGCAGTTCCCACAATGCAGGGTAAAGATCACATCTCTTGTCGGAGCACAGAAAGCCCTGCGGGCTAGGGCCCTCATTTGGTGCCTGCTCCTCCTCTGAGCCTCTGTGTCCTTGAGTTATTGTTTTCACTACTCTGAAGTTCTCTCTCCTCTGGTGCTTCCGAGCTTCCCTTTCTTTCTTTCAGGTGTGTGTGTGTGTGTGTGTGAGAGAGAGAGAGAGAGAGAGAGAGAGACTTCTTTTTTTCAAAACGGTGATGGGGGCACCCACCTCAGCTGGATCCCCCAGTCCGCCATATTGTTGGCATGTTGAGATCATCTATTTGACAAACAGATTGCCATGGAAGCCACCTTGCAGTGGTTTTCCAAGCTGCCTTGAGCATGGTGACTATGTCATCCACTGAGCTGCGGAGGGCTGAAGTCATGGCACTGCCCTAAGTGATCCAACGCACACCATGCCAACATGGAGGATGAATGGAAAATAGGAATGTGTTTATTTATTTATTTTTAAAGATTTTATTTATTTGAGAGGGCATGAGAGGGGGGAGGGTCCAAGGGAGAAGCAAACTTCTTGCTGAGGGATTCGATCCCAGGACTCCAGGATCATGACCTGAGCCGAAGGCAGTTGCTTAACCAACTGAGCCACCCAGGCGCCCAGGAATGCGTTTAAAATCTGATCATTTTATTGTATTTTTTAAGATTTTATTAATTTATTTACCTGACAGAGAGCAGAAGCAGGGAGAGTGGCAGGCAGAGGGAGAAGCAGACTCCCCTCTGAGCAGGAAGCCAGATTCAGAACTCGATCCCAGGACCCCAGGATCATGACCTGAGCTGTGAAGGCAGACGCTTAACTGACTGAGCTGCCCAGGTGCCCTAAAATCTGAAAATTTTAATAGAACAAAGGCATTTCATCTCTGAAGAGGAGGAATTTCAGATTTACAATTTTTTTTAAAGATTTTTATTTATTTATTTATTTGAATAGAGGGAGAGAGATCACAAGTAGTCAGAGAAGCAGGCAGAGAGAGAGGGGGAAGCAGGCTCCCCGCTGAGCAGAGAGCCCGATGTGGGGCTCGATCCCAGGAGCCTGAGATCATGACCTGAGCCGAAGGCAGAGGCTCTAACCCACTGAGCCACCCAGTTGCCCTCAGATTTACAATTTAAAAGAAACAATTCGGGGCTCCTGGGTGACTTCCTTGGTCGGGTGACTCGTGGTCTCAGCTCAGGTCTGGATCTCAGGGTCAGGAGATCAAGCCCTGCATTGGGCTGCATGCTTGGCATGGAGCCAATTAAAAATAAAAAAATAAAAAAAATAATTAAAAATAAATAAATAAATAAAAATAAATTAGAAAGAAAAGAAAAATGGGGCACCTGAGTGGCGCAGTTGGTTAAGCATCCAAGTCTTAATTTTAGCTCAGGTTGTGATCTCAGGGCTGTGAGATGGAGCCCCGCCCTCAAGTCCACCCCCCACCCCCATGGGGCTGTGTGCTCAGCATAGAGTCGGTTTAAGATTCTCTCTCTCCCTCTGCTCCTGCCCCTGCCCTGCATGCACTCTTGTTCTCACAAGAAAGAAAGGAAAAAAGAAAGAAAGAAAGAAAGAAAGAAAGAAAGAAAGAAAGAAAGAAAGAATAAAGAAAGAGAGAGGATTCAGCAAAGCAAGCAAGGCACAACAATAGGTCTTTCCAAAAAGGGCTGTAGCTGATTAATCTTTTTGATTTCTGCAAATACAACAAAAGATAGGTTATATTTGACACAGTACTAACTGCATAGCCACACGGATTTTCTCGTAAGCACAAATATCATTTTAAAAAACTTACATGAAGATTTTTTTGTGTTGTATAAAACCATAAGCATACTGATAAATTCTGATTTTTGGTGTAAGACTTTTTTTTTTTAAGATTTTTTTTTTTTTTAAAGTAATCTCTACACCCAAGCCTGAGATCAAGAGTCACATGCTCCACTGACTGAGCTAGTCAGATGTCCTGGGCTAAGACTTTCTCAGCAAAATGAATTCACCGTGCTAGGGGTGCCTGAGTGGCTCAGTCAGTTAAGCATCTGCCTTTGGCTCAGGTCATGATCCCAGGGTCCTGGGATCGAGTCTGCTTCTCCCTCTCCCTGTGCTCCTCTCCCCTGCCCCCTCTGGCTCCTACTCTCTCTTTCAAGTAAATGAATAAAATATTATAAAAAATATATATTCCCTGTCCTTAAGCTCACAGATTTCTATGGTTATATGTTAATGTTATATTTTTTAATTTTCTGGTAAGCCCAGATGTTTTCAATTGATGTAATAATGATCAACTGATGTAATACTTAATTCACTCTTCTGTTTTTTTTTAATAACGTATATTTTAAATAATGGCTTTCTAAAACATGTTTTAAAAACTCAACGCTCACTTGTTTCATAACGTATTTCATGCCCCATGTTCCATACTCCACTTTATATGCTGATAAAGTTTATCACCAGCCTCTTCTATAGGTTGGTATATATAAATTAGAACGGTGTTATAACTTCCAGGTCTTAGGAAGTCCTGTTGTTAATCTTTCATTATAAATTCCAGTGACTGAGGGATTATTTCACCCTAGAATGTATGAGTTGTTTATCGGCCATGTTGAAAGAAATTGGGAAGACACCAACACAGGGTCTGGAACCAATATTAAATGTTAATAAATGTTGACTAATAATGTTAAGGGTTCGTAAATCAGTTCCTAGAATGGGGAAGTTGAAGTATGTCAAACATGAGTTATGGTGGCTCAGCAGGATATAGGTGTGGTGTCCGATTAGAGCATCTCGAATCTCTTCCCGATATCAAATCCACCATCCATACCTCTCACTTTTCTACATCTTCTTTTTTTTTTTTTTTTTAAAGATTTGTATTTATTTATTAGAGAGCGAGAGACTGAGAATGAGAGGGGAGAAGGTCAGAGGGAGAAGCAGACTTCCCGCAGAGCCGGGAGTCCGATATGGGACTCGATCCCGGGACTCCGGGATCATGACCTGAGCCGAAGGCAGTTGCCTAACCAACTAAGACACCCAGGCGCCCCCTTTTTTTTTTTTTTTTAAGTAAGCTTTATGTCCAACGTGGGGCTTGAATCCACGACCCTGAGATCAAGAGTTTCATGCTCTCCCGACCGAGCCAGCCAGGCGCCCCTCACTTTCCCACACCTTTTATTACACAGATGCTAGTCTAGAGGTCAAAGTTCAACTAGCCATTTTCCAGAAAGGAAAATAATTGAATAGCAGACTGTTGTCTCGTACTTGAGATCAGTTTTAGTGATCTCAGTATAGAAATGGAAATTAGATGGAAATTCAGGGGAGCTGTGTGTGGGTTTGAATTCAAGTTTTGTCTATTTACTACCCAGCGAGCTCAAACGAATCATTCAGCCTATCCAAGAAGTGGGCATGACCGGTGAGGTCAAGCTTTCTGGGTTAATGTGAGGACGAAATGAATTCATGACCATTAAGACAGTGCAATCATGTGACACATTCCTCATCATTCCAACCTAGTTCCCGGCTTTCTTATACATTTAGATATTACGATAAACCTGTCCGGGAAAAGAATTTTATTCTGAATTTCTTTCAACGGACATTTAATAGGTACCTACCGTCTGTACAATGCTCCGCCAGAGTAAATACCACACGTTCTCAAGGAGTGGACTGTGCCTGAAATTGAGTTGTCGCTCTCTGTGGTGTATTAGCCTTCATAATGAACCTGGGTTTCAAGAGGGTTTGTATTGATTTACCCACATTGTGTTTCACGTTGTCCCCGGGAGACCATCGGGCTCCCTGCTCAGCGGGGAGTCTGCTTCTCCCTCTTGCTCATGGTCTCTCTCTCAAATAAATAAATAAAACCTTAAAAAAAAAAAGCAACAAAAAATTTTAAAAAATCGAGATATTACAGACAATTAGCAAAGGACAAAAGGAGCGTATTACCTGGATGAAGAGTGACATTTCTAGGAAGGGAAAATGAGAAGCCTGTACAGGAGGAAGTTTAACCCTGCACACGGGGGCTAGAAATGCCATGCGTGCAGCCAAAAACCAGCCGGTGGAACTTTCAAGAGTGGGAGTTGAATGGGGAATTAGTGTTTAATGGGTACAGAGTTTCTACCTGGGATGATGAATGTCGTAGAAAGGGATCATGGGGATGGTTGTACCATAACGTGACTGTATTTATTATTTTATTTTATTTTAATATTTTATTTATTTATTTGAGAGAGAGAGAGAGAGAGAGAGAGAGGCAGGCTCCCTGTTGAACAGATAGTCCGAATTGGGGCTCGATCCCAGGACATTGAGATCATGACCCGAGTGGAAATCAAGAGTCCCACGCTTAACCTGACTGTGCCATCCAGGCACCTCACATGGTGACTGTATTTAATGCCACTGACTGGTACACTTAAAAATGGCTAAAAGGACATATTTCATATTATCTCTATTCGATCACAACAAAAAGAAATTAATTAACAAGCACAATGCAAATATTACACCCCCCCTCAAGAAAATAGAAGTTGGCTGGTTGAATCTGGGGGTTCTCTAGGAGGCCATCTCACTTCCTTATTTCTAGGACTAAAATGCTAAGATGCTGTACCTCTTTGTTTTCCCTTGTGAACCCTCAGGTGGATGTTTGTTTACCCTTCTCTGAGCTGCTGCCCTTCAGAGAAGTCCCAAGCTTTGTATGTAAAGTGTTGTTGGGTATGGACTTTAATGGTGAGCTTTCAGACTCAGAGTCACTCCCTGATAATCCAGGGCTGGTGTTCCTCCCGGGCTGGGCTGGGACCAGCATTATCTCGATGGATCTCCAGAACCCAGGAAGCCTAAGCGCTTTGTTTCCGGGATTTAAGGAAATGGAAATGCAGAGACGCTAAGGCTTCCCTAGGGTCTCAGTGGGAGCGAGACTGGAACCTGGGCTTCCTGGGGACTGAGTAAACCTTCTGTGAACTCACGGCTTTCGGATTTCCCTTCTACAGATGTGACGCTAGAACTTCGGAGTGACGAGTGAGAAGAGCCACCCACCACATGAATGTTTGCCTTCTCTGGAAGAAAGCGGGGGTAAGTAGGACCAACACCAAGACAGTTGAAATGTTTACTTTCTACCCAAATGTTTTGTCATTAAACAGTCATATCTTAAATATAAAAAGAATTCAATATAAATGTTGGATCAAAATAATTTTAAGGGATGCCTGGCTAGCTCAGTTGGTTAAGCGTCTGCCTTTGGCTCAGGTCACGATCCCAGGGTCCTGGAATCGAGCCCCGCATGGGGCTCCCTACTCAACAGGAAGCCTGCTTCTCCCCCTCCCTCTGACGCTCACCTTGTTTATGCTCTCTCGATCTATCTCTCAAATAAATAAATAAATATCTTTTTTAAAAAACTCGACCAAACGCACAAAAAACCAAAATAATTTTAAACCAGTTTGTACTTGTGATTAGAGTTAGAAAATGCAAAAGGTTAGTCTGAGGTGCGTACCTGGGTGGCTCAGTTGGTTAAGCTTCCGACTCTTGATTTCATCTCAGGTCATGAACTTGGGGTTGTGTGATCAATCTCCTCATTGGGCTCCACACTGAGTTTGGAGCCTGCCTAAGAGTCTCCCTCCCTCTCTGCTCCAGTTCTCTCTCTCTCCCTCTCTCTTAAAAAAAAAAAAGAAAAGAAAAAGAAAAAGTCTAAAATGTTAGGTATTCTTGGCTTAATCATTCCTAAAGCAACTTTACCTCGTCTTGTCATCTCACTAGGGCATTCAAATTCCATTTTTTTAAAAAAGATTTTATTTATTTATTTGACAGAGAGAGATCACAAGTAGGCAGAGAGGCAGGCAGAGAGAATGGGAGGGAAGTAGGCTCCCCACTGAGCAGAGAGCCCGATGCGGGGCTCCATCCCAGGACCCCGAGATCGTGACCTGAGCCCAAGGCAGAGGATTTAACCTACTGAGTCACCCAGGCGCCCCAAAACTGATTTTTTTTTAAGGTAACTTTTTTGGATAGAAAATAGAGGTAGAAAGCCTAAATTAATAAAACGGGGTAAGATTACACAAACACGCTTACATTTTTCCTTTGAGTAGGTGCTAAAGCAGAGCAGCGTTTCTGAAGAACATTCTGAGGAACAGAGCAATAAGGGAACCCGCTTAATTACAGGATTTATCCGTAAGATTAAAAGCAGACTATAAACAAAACACATTTTCTGATCTTAAAACTCTGCGAAATATTTTTCATGTGGACTTACATGAAGAATACATAGTATGATAGAGTGAAAAATGTCCTTGGCAACATTTACAACAGGCACAAAACTGGCTTTTTTGCCCCAGGTTCTTCGATATCCTTCAGTAGAGGCCAAGAGCCTAGCACCAAGCATCTTCCATCAAGGGTCAGGGATAGTCTGTGTTTTGAAGCCTCAAGTCCACCTGTAGTAAAGATAATGGAAATCTAATATAATTTGAGTTCAAATTCAATTTCAAAGTTTATCAAATGCTTAAAGTGGTTATAGTAAACTTTACCAAACCCCAAGTGTATGCAGATTAAAATCTGATGTATATCAGAATCCGTAAGGAAGGGGTTAGGAGAAGGACCAATCTTAACCTATTAAAGCACGCCACAATGGGTGTGATGTCCTGGGGACCGGGTTTACCCTTAGCCAGATATGGTTTAAAGCAGAAAGTTATAGGGCCGCCTCGGTGGCTCAGTGGGATAAGGCCTCTGCCTTTGGCTCAGGTCGTGATTTCAGGGTCCTGGGATCGAGCCCCGCATCGGGCTCTCTGCTCAGCAGGGAGCCTGCTTCCCCCTCTCTCTCTGCCTGCCTCTCTGCCTGCTTGTGATCTCTCTCCTCTCTGTCAAATAAATAAATAAAATCTTTGGGGAAAAAAAGAAAGTTAGAGTGGACTGGAATTCAGTGGACGAGTAAGCAGGTGAAATGTGAAAGTAATTAGATAATGAATTGATCGTCAACGTAGAGGGAGATTTTTAATATCCTTCTTCTGGGCTCTCACTGGGACTTATTAATCCCTTAATGAAATCGATGACTTAGTCGAAAGTACAGAATTGTGATTGGTGACTCTTCCTTCATATTAGATACAAGTGCCAAAAAAATCTAGATGGATTGATGAGATAATTCTGGCAGGATGAAAGTCGACACAGATGAAATAAGGTCATGTATTTTTGATGTGGTAGGAGGGAAAATACTGTCCTGCTATTTTTTCCCGCCACTTTTCTGCATCTTTCTTCTGATCTCAGAAACACCGAGAGCCTGTTGGCACCGTGCTGTGTGCTGGGAAGACAATGAGAAATGGGGCACACGACCGAGTAGGGAAGACGTATATGAAAACTGCCGGGTGCCGTGTACATTTGGGAATACTTATACTTTAAGTACAATAGTTGTAGGGTGCCTGGCTGGCTTAGTCGATGGAACATATGACTCTCATTCTCAGGGTCATGAGTTCAAGCCTCACATTGGGCTCCATAGAGCTTACTTTGTTTAATTTTTTAAGATTTTATTTATTTATTTTTGAGAGAAAGAGGAAGAGAGAGAGAGAGAGAGAGAGAGAGAAAGCATGCAAGCATGAGCTGAGGGAGAAGGAGAGGGAAAAGCAGAGTCCTGGCTGAGCAGAGAGCCCAATGCGGGACTGGATCCCAGGACCCTGAGATCGTGACCCGATCCCAAGGCAGGCATTTAACCCACTGAGTGCCCCTACAGAGCTTACTTAAAAAAATTCTTTTTTAATTAAAAAAAAGTGATTACAACGTTTGCATGAAGCACGGCACGTATTTAGTTCTTTGCAAGATGAGGGGTGGCTCCATCGAGAAGGAGAACCCAAGTTCAAGAATCAGTCTTTACCAGTCCTGGGCCTGGGGAACGAGTAGAGGGTAGGGGTAATGCAGAGAGAGAGAGAGAGAGAGAGGCGCAGAAGAGGCCTATCTAGGGGGTGACGTGACGTGGGGGATGTTGGTGAGGCCAAAGCACGGAGGAAATGGAGTTTGATGTCTGGCAATTCCCAACGGAGGGAACCGTTGGTAAATTTTTACTTTGCCAAGGAGAGGAGTCGTGAGGTCAAAATGGCATTTTTATAAAGGTCACTGTGCAAATAGCACTTCAGATCATTTGAACTTGTTGCCGGGTGATAATGGCGATACCAGATTAAAGACCCTCTCAGTCAGCTCCTCTGCCATATAACAAAATAACAGACTCGGGGGCTCCCCCCGCAGAACATTTATCTTCTCATAGTTTGAGGGCTTCAAGCTCTAGATCAAGGTGCTGGCCAGTCTCATTCCCCGTGAGGATTCTCCTCCTGACTCCCCCCGGGGTCCTCACCTGGCCTTTCCGCGGTGCACATGGGGAGGAAGAGAGGGTGAGAGCTCTCTCAGGTCTCTTCTGGAAGGACGCTAATCCTATTGGATCAGGTCCCCACCCTTAGGACCTCATCCAACCTTAATTACTTCCTTAGTGGTTCCAACTCCAAATACAACCACCCTGCAGGGTAGGGCTTCAGTGTCTGAGTTTTGGGGAGACACAGATATCCAGTCCATAGTAGAGACTGTTACAGTTGTTCAGTTAAAAGATGATGAGAGCATGAATTGAGTCGTAGCCGAGGGGAAGGACGGGGAAGGACGGCAGAGACACTGAGGAGATAAGATTGGCAGTTCTTTGTGGCTGCTTAGGTGTGGAGTGAGGGGAAAGAAGAGCGTAGGGTGACTCCCACATGATTTTGTTATTGTTCCCTTCACTAGTGTATTATCAGTGTTCCCCAGAGAAACCTAGATACACAGATGTCCTGTTGGTCTCTATATCCTATTGGTTCTATTTCTCTTGAGAAGCAGGGACTTCATGGCCTCCGTAGCTATGGAAGCCAGCAAGGAGTCCTGTGCTCTTTTTTTTTTTTTTTTTTTGGAGTCCTGTGCTCTTTTGACTGCAAGCTAGAGAACCAAGAAAGCCCGTTGTATAAATCAACCTGAGTCCAAAGTCCTGAGATCCGGGAGCACCAATGTCTGAGGGCCGGAGACGAGGGACATCCCAGGTCCCCAGAAAGCAAATTCATCCTTCTGCCTTTTCATTCGATGCGGGCTCTCGATATATTGGATCAGGCCCATCTACACTGGTGAGAGCCATCTTCTTGACTCCGTCTACCTGTTCAGATGCCAATCTCTTCCAGAAACATCCTGGACACGGTGGGAAATAATGTCTTGTCCCCTATCTGGGCATCCCTTAGTGGAGTCAAGTCGACACAAAATTAAACCATCACAAGATGGTTACCGTTAATGAGAATAAGGATTGTGGGGAAATCCAGTTTTAAGACAAAGCAGGTAAAATCAGTTTAAGATACTCGAAGTATGAGGTATCTGGGGGGGGGCGGTGTGAAGGCAAATGTCCAGGGAGCGGTCTGATGTTTGCTTCAAGGAAGAGCAACGCGGGCTGGAGGGATGGGGTTGGGGACGGGGACGTCAGCCCTCAAAGCCATACTGGCTGGGGTCAGCACGGGTAGTCAGGTGTAGAATAAGAAGACAAGAGGACCAAGGATTGATTTTGGGGAAGAGACTGGGCATGGAAACACGGAAAACTGTTGCTAAACATCTTATTACTTCATTTTAAGTAGAGGAGGAAAAAAAATAACAATACTTTGGGTTTCATAATTTATATTTTTCCACATCAGATTCTCACCCTTATTCTTAGTAATTTTGTATGAGCACATCCTCACCTTTACTGCTGACTCCAAGTGATATTTTTGCTAATAAAGGAGAGAATCCTCCGGAAGGTGCTGTTAACGAGTAAAGGATTGTCCTTAGCTATAAATTTAACCTCTGTAACTCCAGCTGCAGAATGAAGTCATTTATTATAGGGAAAAATTGCTGGCTCTGGAGGGGAAGGCAAATGGTTGCCTCTTTGCCCTCATTTAAGTAGAATGATGGCCCTAGCATCCTTCCCTCGAGAGAAGGGCTGTGCTTTGGAGGCTACTGATAGCCATTAACGAGGCCAACTGTGATCGGGTTGATATGGGTGCCAAATGGTTCTTCTTAGAGGGTAGGGAGGGTTCCCGCCTGGGCTCTGGATCAAGGGCTCTGTCTCTAGACCTCTTTATGAGGGCTAAGCTTGCCTACAAATAAAAAGCAAACTAAATAAATAATGAGAGTGGAAAATACTGGAAGACGGCAGGAAATCTCTTATGAGCTAACATACACTGAAATGAAAAATGAATATCAAGCCTGAGTGAATAGAGCCTACCATCCCAAAGCAGGTGATAATGCATTTGAAGTGAAAAGTTCGCCGTGGGGGCAGGGGGCAGGGCACCTGACTGGTGCAGCCCATAGAACCGGAGACTCTCGACCTCGGGGTTTGTGAGTTCAAGCCCCACGTTGGGTGGGGAGCTTACTTAAAAAAATAGTTAAAAGATCACCTATTCCAAATCATGGTAGAGAGGTTGTAATCAGTGTTACCATTGGTATACAGGACAATATAATAGAAAGTGTGGGATAGAAAGCCAGTGGCTGGGGAAGAAGCCACCTTGTTTATCCCTTGGGCTTTTTAATTGTATCTATTAGTGACTGGCTTCCTGGGTTGAGTAAGTCAAGATACAATCGAAATGTCTCTCCAAGAAGCTGCTAAGACTTGGATGACCTTGATTTTTTTTTTTTTTTTAAGCCTACAGGAGAAAGTCTAATAATGCCTTTCTCTACAAAGCAAACTATTTCTCAGTTCTGGTCTTGTTTCAAGCAGTTATCACCACAAATAAGTATTTGCACAGGAAACCAAAGGCGATGGCAAAATTGCATGTATTTTGGAGCACAAACGTGTTGTAAAATCGAAAGGCAACATGTAAGACCATTTCCATTCCAGCGTCCTGCCTTTGGGTTAAAGATTTTATCTAAGTTAGATAAAAGGGATAAAGGTTATGAAATAGACAATCTGAAATTAAACCCCAAATTTATGCTATTTAATATGGAACACCATCAAGTTTTCCCCCCCTGAAGTTCAAGATAGTGCTGCAGCATAATCATGTGATCTTGAAGGACTACTTTATACATAAGGTAATCAGGAGTGTCTCGGTGGCTCAGTTGTTGGGTGTCTGCTTTGGGCTCAGGTCACGATGCCAGCATCCTGGTTTGAGCCCGTATCAGGCTCCCTGCTCAGCAGGAAGCCTGCTTCTCCCTCTCCCACTCCCCCTGCTTGTGTTCCATCTCTCACTGCCTCTCTTTGTCAAATAAATGAATAAAATCTTAAAAAAAAAAAAAAAAGGTATACATAGGGTAACCATCCAGGAACGTGAGTTGCAATCAGACATTGTGATGTACATTGTACTAGAAAAAGTACCATCCATCTAATTAATGCAGAAGGCTTCAGAGAAACTCTACCATGGATGGAAACCTGATTCCACTGGGAAACATACCTTATAACAATAAACACTGAGTGGGCAAAGGTGCTGGGGAGAAAATGAAATACACCTTAATAGAGGAAAATGTGAGGGCACCTGGCTGGCTTAGTCGGTAGAGCATGCAAATCTCGATCTCTGGGTTCTGAGTTTGAGCCTCACGTTGGGTACACAGATTACTTAAAAATAAAAAAATGTAAAAATATGCTGTTTTAGAATCTTCTAGAGTAATGGCATGGAAATGATCCTTGGTTCAGATGGGAAGAAAGTAAGGAGTTGTAAGGTATTAAGATGTGCAAGGAGACATTGAGGGATCGTCTTGGAGACAGTCCAAGGATAGACTTATTGGGGTCTCTCTTGCACTAATGTGGGAAAGTTCTCCATGGGGCAGACATGACAAGATAGAATTATACCAGTGTATTCCTACCTGTAAGGTAAGTTATTTCTGCCCGATCTACCATTCAGAAAAGGAGTTTCCTTTACACAAAGGTCTTTATGATACAGTGTCTCGATTTCTCACTTTATTTTGAATAGCAAATTGTTCCCGGGGAGCCACATTACCCTCAATCACTGGGCCTCAAGCTAGTTTACCATGCTTTTAGAAGTCACCTGACAAACTAGAACTAAAGGATGCTGAAAATATTACATATCAATTTTTTTAAGATTTTATTTTATTTTTTTTTAAATTTTTTTTTAAGATTTTATTTACTTATTTATTTATTTGAGAGGGAGAGAGGAAGCATGAGAGGGAGAGGTCAGATGGAGAAGCAGACTCCCTGCTGAGGAGGGAGCCCGACGCGGGCCTCAATCCAGGGACCCCAGGATCATGACCTGAGCCGAAGGCAGTTGCTCAACAACTGAGCCACCCAGGCGCCCTAAGATTTTATTTTTTTAAGTAATCTCTACATCCAAGGTGGGGCTCGAACCTACAATCCTGAGATCAAGGGTCTTATGCTCTGCAGACTGAGCCAGTCAGGTGCCCTTCAACTCATTTTTTTTTTAAAGAATTTGCTCCTAGAAGCACTGGATGTGGTGCATAAACAATGAATCTTAGAACAGTGAAAAAATAAAATTAAATTAAAAGAAAAAAAGAATTCGTTCCTAGAGATAGGATTTCATAATCAGAAAGTTTTGTTGTTTCTGTAAACAAATCTCTTAAAGGCAAGGCAAGTGTCATTTTCTGACTCACTCAGCTACACATCTATAGGAAGAGTGAATAATTTTGCTAATGTTATGTGAAGGACAATTTGTGAGATGGGATGAAGTTTCCAGTGTCATATCACATACTCAAGAAGGGCTATGTTTTATTTTTTTACATCTAAAAAAAGTATTTTATTTATTTATTTGACAGAGAGAGAGAGATCACAAGTAGGCAGAGAGAAAGGGGGAAGCAGGCTCCCCGCTGAGCAGAGAGCCCGATGCGGGGCTCGATCCCAGGACCCTGAGATCATGACCTGAGCTGAAGGCAGAGCTTAACCCACTGAGCCAGCCAGGTGCCCCCAGAAGAGCTGTGTTTTAAACAATTTAAATAGAAATAAAGATGATGGGCTCAAAAAAGGAGATAAATGAATCATAATGGCTATGGGGATGATGAAGGTGTGTGTGAAGAGGAAACGAAATTGTTTCATGAACTGTGAGTGGCAAAAAATATATTTCTAAGTTGTTCCTAAATTTATTAATGTAACTAAAATATGTTATCATGTCACATAGGCAGACACATGATCTAGAAGTGTGTAGGGGGCGCCTGGCTGGCTCAGTCCGTGGAATGTGTGACTCTTGATCTCCTAGTCCTGAGTTCGAGCTCCACATTGAGTGTAGAGCTTATCTGAAAAAAGATGAAATCTTAAAATTAAATAAAGTATGTATATTCAAGTTGGCCCAAAACCCTTTAAAATAATTTTATTGGGGGGTGGGGGGCGCCTGGGTGGCTCAGTCAGTTGAGCATCTGACTCTTGGTTTCAGCCCAGGTTACGATCTCATGGGTCATGGGATCAAGCCCCACATAGGACTCCATGTTCGGTGGGGAGTCTGCTTGAGATTCTCTCTCTTCCTCTCCCTCTGCCCCTTTCCCAGCTCATGCGCATGTTCTCTCTCTAAAATAAATGAGTAAATTTTTAAAATAAAATAAAAACAATCTTATTGGGAAAATGGGAAGTTACCTTATATTATTTAGCCCCATATAGTACGTAGGGCAGAGATTTTTCTCAAAATTCACTGTAGCCTGGAGGAGATACAATACATTAGCCTCCTTGCTCTTTCCGAACCTTCTGTCTACTGGGGCCCATACGTATCGACAGAAAGACCAGAGTACTGTTGATCAGGAAATCAGGTTTCTGGTATACCTTCTCTAGCATAGCAGTCTCTAGAGGGTTTGGGTAGCTTTTGTTTTAAGTGCCCATCACACTTAAGGTAGATTATTTACTGCAGTTCCAGATGTTTTACTCTAACAAGAAAAGCTGAGAATCAGAATGAAATTTACCATCTCCTGTTTTCCCACTGTTATAACTTTGTTTACATCTACTGGAAGGAATATACACTCGATAAAAGCCTGCTGTCTTTATTATTGTCAGGGTTATATGTGAAGGTGTTACATTTTATTTTTAACATTTTATTTTTTTATTTAAAAATATTTTATTTATTCATTCTTTAGCGATAGAGAGAGACAGACAGGGAGAGAGGGAGTGGGCAGGGCCGAGGGAGAGGGAAAGAGAATCTCAAGCCGCCCCCCTACTGAGTGTGGAGCCACAGGCAGGGTTCCATCCCTGGATATCGAGATCATGACCGGAGCCCAAGTCAAGAGTCTGACACTTGGGGCGCCTGGGTGGCTCAGTTGGTTAAGCAGCTGCCTTTGGTCAAGTCATGATCCCAGAGTGTCGGGATCGAGTCCCGCATCAGGCTCCTAGCTCCACGAGGAGTCTGCTTCTCCCTCTGACTTTCTCCCCTCTCATGCTCTCTTTGTCTCAAATAAGTAAATAAAAATCTTTCAAAAAAAAAAAAAAGAGTCTGACACTTAACTGATTGAGCCACCCAGGTGCACCCCTCCCCCCAATAAAATTGTTTTTTAAAGGGTTTTGGCCAACTTGAATTACATGCTTTTACTTGTTTATTTTTTTTAAGTTTATTTATTTTTTTAATTATGTAATCTCTTCACCCAATGTGGAGTTGGATGGAACTCACAACCCCACGATCAAGAGTCCCCTATTCTGCTGACTGAGCCAGCCAGGTGTCCCAGCACTTTACATTTTTGAAGATATTTTATTCATACAATCCCACCGTGTGGGGAGGTGAGGGTAGGTATTTCACATGTGGCAATGAGGTAAACAAGGTGAAGTCCCTTCACTGCGGTCACAGAGCCGGTGAGTGGCAGAGCTAGGTGACACACATCAAACTGATGATTCCAAAATTCTCATTCTTAATAAAAATCCCACTGCCTCCTAAAGGGATGGAGATAAGCTGGAGAGGGTCACTTAGTCCATCCTGCGGGTTCTGGAAGGACTTCCTAGGGGTGATGATGGTGTAGAAGAACCCGAAAGGTAAGTAAGAATCAGAAATAGGAAAAAGGTGCACGCATAAAATCGTGTACATCTCACACACGAGCAGTTCAGTGTCGTCAGAGAATACAGTGGGAGTCAGTGGAACGGGAAATACAGTAGAGAAGGAGGGGGACGCCTTCTGTGGAGGGGCTTCCATGCTAGGCTATGGAGATTGGATTTACCCTAGGAAATGGAAATGGTGACAAATAACAGTAGGAACAACAAGAGTACAAGTCAATAATCGGGAGGGTTAGAAATAAAATAGGATTTCAAGGGTGCCTGGCTGGCTCAGTCAGTAAGCATGAGACTTCTGACTTGGGGATAGTGAGTTTGAACCCCATGTGTTGCATGGAGTTGACTTAAAATTTTTTAAACATTAAAAAAAAAAAAGAAGTAAAATAGGATTTTAATTTTTTTAGATGTGTTTTGATGAAAGCAGAAGGTGGGCTATGAGTCTTAAAAACATTTTGCGATATAGCGATTATTGCTTGGATATTAAGAAAATGAAAGACTTTTCAGAAGAAGCATTCAGTCCTTTCTGACCATAGTTAGGCTAACTATGAAGTATTTGAAATTGAATAGCAACCATTATTATGTGTAGTCCCTAGATTAAGGACTTTAAATTACTATCTCATTTAATCCTTGTAACACCCTCATGAAGTCGGTGATGGCCTCTCAGTTTTATTAGGTAAGTAAAATCAATAAAACTTCACCAGAGGTGACATGACTTGTCCAAAGGAATTTAGTTTAAAATATAGTATGGTGAAGACTCAGTGAGTTTACAGTGCTGGTCCCTGAAAAGTCCCTGAAAGTTGCTAAACCAACGACAAAGATTAGGGAGAGGTAACTCTTTCTGTGGGCAGATGCAAAGAGGAAGTATATCAGACTCGACAAAATCCTAGCCCATTCTTAGTAATTTGTTGGTAGCCTTCCTTCCTTCCTCTTTCTTTCTCTCTCTCTCTCCTTCCCTTCCCTTCCCTTTCTTTCGTCTTTCTTTTTAACAAAAAAAGATAAGCTAACCTTTCATAAAGAAAACAATTTACCCAAAACAGCACCATTAACCTGGAAGTCCAGCTAGAAAATACTATGAGAAGTTCACGTGAGCTACTGTATAAACTTTACAGTGTCTAAAACCTATAAAGAAAGCAGCGATGTAATTTTGTGAAGAAAATTGAGTATTGGTGAGCTGGCTATGCTGTGATTCGAAGCAACCTTAACATCTCAGGGGCTTAGCAGGGGAGGGTTATATTTTGCTCATGCAAAATGACAGCTGAGGATTGGCCAAGGGGCTCCCCCTGGTACCCAGACTCAATCCTGAAGCAGATGGAAAAGGAGCATATGCCATCGCACCCCGACTGTTAAAACTTACACCTGGAAGAGGCGTGTAATTTCCACTCATATGTCATTGGCCACAACAAAGCACATGGCCATATCTGGTTCAAGCAGAATAGGAAATTTCATTCCTACCATGTGCCCAGAGAGAAGATAACCAAAATTTTGGTGAGCAGCATTTAAGGATGACCACGGTGAAATCTTAAGAAAAATAGCAGCAAGGAGGGGTACCTGGCTGGCTCAGTTGGTAGACCATGGGACTCCTGATCTCAGGGTCATGAGTTCAAGTCCTACATGGGTGTAGAGCTTACTTTATTTTTTTTTAAAGATTTCATTTCTTTATTTGACACAGAGAGATCACAAGTAGGCAGAGAAGCAGGCAGAGAGAGAAGGGGAAGCAAGCTCCCCGCTGAGCAGAGAGCCCGATGCGGGACTTGGTCTCAGGACCCCGAGACCATGACCTGAGCGAAGGCAGAGGCTTTAACCCACTGAGCCACCCAGGCGCTCCTAGAGCTTACTTTAAAAAAAAAAAAAGAAAAAAAAAAAAAGAGGTGAAAACCACCTAAGAAGAGGAAGACTGTGGAGTGTGGGATGGCCTTGGGCCTTACAATTATGTGGACATTCGATGGCTTATTCATAATGGTGGCTAAGAGGAGAATAGGGTTTAATGGAGAGTTTTATAAAAGGTGTTGCAGTAGTTGGCCAATTTATGCTGTGAGAAGTTTGCTGAAAAATTCCATAGGATCTCTCACTGGACATATTACTGACTAGGTCTCACTAAGGCATAATAGAGTATGTGTTAATTATCCTCCTTCACTGTCATCAGAGGCTCAGTCAAAACCCTGTGTTACTTCTACTTTTTTTTTTAAAAAGTGCTTCTAATAGTTTTCCCTGTTGCATTGCTGCCTGCTGGCATTGGGCTTCGGGAACTTCTTTTCTGGTGAATCTATGTACGAACCTTCTACACATGAGATACGACTCTCCGTATCGCTGCTTCTATACTTTATTCAGTAGAATATCTAATTTTAAACTATTCCATAAGAAATGAACTAGATAACAAACATTTTTCATTACTGAAATCACTTCTATTCCAGGGAAAATCTCATCTTGGTAGCTTCATTCTCCGAAAAAGAACAGATCCCTCCTTTTGGAAAGCACACATAGGAGAGGTTAGGTTGAGTTCTTCCAGAAGCTGACCCTGGGATCAGGATTCAAGGACAAGTACTGTACTTCATTTGGGGTGTGATCCCAGAAAGTACTGGTAGGGAGAGAGAAGGAAGGAAGGAAGGAAGGAAGGAAAGAAAGAAGGAAGGAAGGAAGAAAGGAAGGAAGGAAGGAAGGAAGGAAGGAAGGAAGCCAACATAGGGTTCTTTAAAGAGCAGGCAACTGAAGTTCAAAGTTGGGGACTTCTGCGAGACAGTGTAGAATAATACAACTGAGTATATATAGTCCTACCTCCAGGCTGGATTCCTTGAGGGCTACTCTGAGGACTGTTAACTGCCTGGCACTTCCGGCCTCCCCCCCTGCACTGGCAAAGTGGGGTCAGCCAGCCAGAAGAAACCTTTGAACAGAGAAGCAGAGAAGGGAGAGGATTGTAGTATGATGCCTTTGGTCTGCTAATAGGAAGCCGGTGACACGGGGGTGTGGCCCCAAGTAGAGCTCCAAAAGTACCCTTAGAGAGAGGATACTTGGGTTTCTAAGCCCCTTTGCCGAGACATCCATCTTTGACTGGAGATGCTAATTAACTTTTTTTTTTTTTTAAAGATTTTATTTATTTATTAGGAAATAGAGAACATGAGAGGGGAGAAGGTCAGAGGGAGAAGCGGACTCCCCATGGAGCTGGGAGCCTGATATGGGACTCGATCCCGGGACTCCGGGATCATGACCCGAGCCGAAGGCAGTTGCTCAACCAACTGTGCCACCCAGGCGCCCCATAGATGCTAATTAACTTTAAAAAATAATAAAAATATGGTGGCCTGTGAGAAAAGATGGCGTCATTTTAAAAGTTAGCAGTCGGCTAGGTCATACACAGTGTGGCCCAGGTGTGGGCCTTATTATAGAGATGGAGAGCTCTGACCTATTAAGGAAGAAGAATCTGTGGAGAATTCACTTAAAAAAAAAAGATTCATTGGGTGGCTTGGTGGGTTAAGAGATAGGGTTCCCCTCAGGTCATGATCTGGGGTCCTGGAGTAAAGCCCCCTTCTAGCTCCCTGCTCAGTAGGGAGTCTGCTTCTCCTCCTTCACCCCTTCCCTCCAGCTCATGCTCTCACTTGTGCTCTCTCTCAATTAAATAAATAAAATCTTAAAAAAAAAAAGATTTATTTATTTTAGGGAGTGGGGGAGGGGCAGAGAGAGTGGGAGAGAGAAAATCCTCAAGCGGGCCCCCCTTACAAGGTTCCATCTCAGGACCCCAAGGTCATGACCAGAGCTAGAAGCCAAAAGTCCACCCCTTAACCAACTGAGCCACCCAGGCGCCCCCAAATCACTTGGTTCATAAGCAGGTTGGGAAAGGGAGCAACCTCCAAAGGCTCTGACGGGAATGTTTCATAAAGCACGGATTAGGCCTTCTTAAGGCCATATTGACTTTTCATCCAGCACACGGCCCTTACTCCTCAGTCCTTGAGAAAAGAGAGAAACAAATAGATATTTTCAAAGAACTGGTAGGGTTTTAATCGGCTCAATTAGTGCACTCTAACGGCAAGTGGGGGATCGGGTGTTCCTTAGAAGTTGGAGAACGTCTTCGCCCATGTACCCTATAACAAGTACTGGTGAAAGGCGGCTGAAGAGAGTTGTCTCGAAGTACCGACTTCTTATTATTTTCCAAGCGGATCCTCGATGATAGCAAAAAGTAAGGGTTTGTCCGGGGGACGGGGCGGGGGCAGGGGGGTTCGACGTCTCCTAAAAAGAGAATTCTGGAAGTCATCATAATTGAACAAAGAGGAACATGAGCCAGACTAGTGGGTGGGGGCTGTCTTCTCTTTGGGACGGGTCGGGGTGCGCCCGGGACTCCGGGCCCCAGAGGCGGCTTGCGGGCTTCGGCGGCGGGCGCGACGCGGGGCTGGGCGAGCGGGCGGCGCAGGTGGCGCGCCCTCCCGCAGGTGAGGAGGCCCGGGCGCAGGGACGCGGGGGGTGGGTGGGGGGCGGGCCCGGGTGCCGCTCGGCGTGGACGGCGCGACCGGGCGGACACTCCCGCCGGCGCTCGCTCGCGCGCCCCCGGCCTCCCGCAGGAGCCCCGGCCGCCGCCCTCGCCCTCCCCGCGCCGGTGCCTCGAGGTGCCGCCTCCTCCCCTGGCAGCCCGCTGCCCCGCACGCGGCCCCGAGGAACGCGTCTCCTCCTCTTCGCGCGGCGGGGGTGGGGGTGGCCAGCGCGTGCTCCTGCCGCCCCGGCCCCGAGGGCGGCCCGGCGCGCGGGCTGGGACCGGCGGCGCGAGGCGGGCTGCTCCTCGTCCGGGAGGGGACGTGCGAGCGGGCGGCTCTGCGCCCCGGAGTCGGTGGGCCCCGCGGCTCCCCGCGCCGCGCGCGCCAACTCTGGGGGAAGTTGTTGCAAAGTTTCCGAGAGCGGTGTGGGCTCGTGCGAGCGGAGCGCAGGGCGGGGTGCGGACGCGGGGAGGCGAGGACAGGCGCTCCTCGCGGCGTCTTTGTTCTGCTCCGGGGGAAGGACCTGGCAAGGAGTCGCCGGGCGCGCACTGGGAGCGCCAGCCGCGACATTCCGCACCCAGCAGGGGCTCTTGGCTCCCGACCTCCTCCCTCAGGCCGCCCCTCACCCCCAACCCAACGGCAACCCGTGCTTCCAAGTCCCCAAGCCTCCCTCCGTACCCAAACTTCACCTCCCCGCAAAGATCCCAAGTGTCGGGGGGGTGGGGGGGGAAGAAGGAGGGTGGAGGAGAAGGTGCGCGATGGGCCAGATCCCTCCCAAAGGGTGGGCGTTTGCTTCGGAATGTTTGGGTTTTGTTCCTTCGCGCTAGAAGCTGCTTCCCCACGCGGCCCCCCATTCTCTCCATTTCCCCCACCTCCCGGCTCTCCTCCTCTTCAATTCTAGTTAAATGTAGGAGAAAAATTAGTGCTGCTCGGAGTCCCTCAGAGAGTCAGTGCGGTGGCCGGGAGCAGGGATGAGGGTCTAGGGATGGCGCGAGGTGAGGATGGGGTCTCCGACTCTGGAGGTCGGGGAACGACTGGTAAAGGGCCTGGGGAAGGATCTGGAATTGTTCCGGGTCCGAGACACCTGATTTGCCCAGGGCAAGGCAGTGGGTGAGGGGAAGGCAAGAGGGGATGCTCGGACGGCACAAGCCGCGCCAGGGGTAGAAGATGGGGAGGCGGCCAGGGTCCCCGAGTCAGACCTTCGGGGCGAGGAAGGCTGTGGTGGAGGGAAGGGAGCGGGTGAGGAGTGCTGGGCTCCGGGGTGTCAGGGAGCATGGTCGTCCGGAGAGCGTAGCCGTCGCGGTTTGAGGTTAGGGGAAGTTCGGGGTCTGAGAGGTGGGCGCGATGCTCGAGGTGGGAACCTGCCCTCGGAGTCCCTGGACCGAGTTGTGCAGCGCCTGCAGCAACAGGTAGCCCCGAGGGGTGGAGGCTCGGGTTGGACCCCGAGCTGGCTTTGTCCTGCGGATTAGAAGAGCGCTCTTCTAAGGGACAGGGCTGAGGTGGGTGGGTGGGGGAAGAACGCTCTTTTAAAAGAAACACTCGGAGCCCCCTCTGAGTTGTTTTCGTGTGTTGGGTGGAGGACGGTGAATTTGAGGGTAGGAAAGAGGATGGAGAGCCTAGGGTGAGCCCCACCTCTGATTGCGTAAATGCCTTTATCTTATGGGGTTGACCCCCTACCCTTTGCCTACCGTCTCCCGGGAAGATGGGAAACTGACAGAAACTCGATGCCAAAGTGGATTGTTCACATTGATTGGCAGGGAAAGTGCAAACAAAGAGGTGCATCTCCCGGAAACAATGATTTTGGAGATTCCCCCCCGGAGACTCGTGCGCGTTGGGGAGGCAGGGGATAAAAAGGTGGTGGGCGGGAGGGGACCAGGACCGGCATCTTCAGGGGAAAGTTTCGAGCGAGGTCGCGGGAGGAGAGGGTCGGGGCAGAGTTGCGTTGAACTGGGGACTGAGCCGCCCAGGCCGCCTCGGAGGTTCCCGAGCCGGGCGGGAGATGCGGGGAGAGGGAGGGGGCGGGGAGGGGAGGGGAGGGAGAGAGGAAGAAGGGGTGAGAGGGAGAAACCTGCCGCCGCTCGCCGCCTCTTTGTCTGCTCCGGGACTTGGAACAAAAGGGGGAACTCTGATGAACTCTCTCCTCCCCTCTCCCCCGGACGCCCGGGTATCTCCCTCTCGCAACTTTGCCGCCGCGACTTTCTCCGCTGTCAGGCCACTCGAAAGTGTCCGAGCGCCTCGCAGACTGCAGCAAGGGAAATGTCCCTTCAAAGTGCGACGAGGTGGGGAAGAGGTGAGTGGAAATTGTTGTCTTGTTTACCTCTCTCCCCCTTTACGCTCCCGGCTCCCCGCCCTTCGGAGGACGGAGGCGTAGTCCGGTGGCGAAGTTTGGGTGGGAAGTTGTACCTCCTTTCCCTGTTTCTTTCTCTTTTGTTCTTTAACGAACTTGCACAGATTGTTTTATTTGTTGACTTTTAAATAGGCAACAGCCAGACAAGGCATTTCTCTCAAGTGCCTTTATTACAGGAGGAGCTGGGGAGGATGGGGGGCGGGCATATCTCTGGGGGGCATTGCCTCGCCTTCTCCCAGCTGCACCCGTACCCGAGAAAACTCGCTGAAATGGATGGGACAAGTCCGGTGTCACCCCCCACCCCGCCCTGACTTTGGTCACGCGAAAGAAAGAGATGTGGAGGTGGGGGTTTCGGAACTTAATTGTCTGCGCAGAGCTGGGCAGGACCAAGGCACGACACCAAAGCTCTAACAATAGAATGCAGAAGAGGTTTGGGCTTCAGGGGAGTGGACTCTTGAGTTTGTGGCCAAGGGGGTTAGAGCAAGCAGGTAAGAGTTCAGAAAGTTTTCTTTGGGGCTGGGGTAGGGTGGAGGAAGCCACAGGTCCCCCACTGTCAGAGATGCAGGGATGGAGGGATGGGGCCTGGACCACTAGTTCAGTCGGCCATCCTGACCGCCCCTTCCAGCTTCGCGACCCACCCAGAATAGCCTATGCAATCCTCCAGATCCCCTAGCACCTCTCTCACGGAGCCCCCCCTCCCCACCACCCCCATTTCCTTGTGTTTGAATAGAAACGGGACCCCGAGCCCTAGAAGCTCCTCAGACCCAGCCGTCCGCCCCGCCTTTTGTGTTTTAACCTTTTGTTTCTATCTGCCACGCCCGCCCAAAAGGGGGACGGCTGTGGCTGCTCCTGCCAGGCGGTGAGACAGCCCGATTCCCTCCTTATTTATAGGCCAGGGGAGACTCCCGAAACTGCTCTCCCAAGTCGCTTCACTTCGCAGTCTTCCTAGGTTGTTGGTTCTTGTTATAGCTCGACCACTCCGCGACTAGTAAACACGTCCCCTTACTATGAAATTTCTCTCCGTGCTTTCCCACTTTCCCACAAAAGTTGTTTATCTGTCCCATCACTTGGTGAATAGACCCACATTTAGGGACAAAATTGAGAGTTGGTGGAAAGTGGGCAAACTTGGTCGGCTCTTAGCAGTTACCCTGCGCCCCATTAATAGGATTGTGTAGAGCAGGCCTCTCGCATTCCACAATGCAAATTTCGGTCATTATCTTCAGGTATGTTTTCCGGGATCCTTCCACATACCAAGGTAATTTATCACCTTCTCCACTTTCCTCTCCTGTCCCCACCCCTGAGCTAGAGGCTTTCCTTACACCCATGGACCTAGTCACCTGCCTTTTCAGTTTGACAGGATAAATGAACTCTCAAACTGAATGGGCTGCTCAGAACTGGAGGAAACACCCAAACACAGTCTATTTTAACTTCTTAAAGTTATGATTTTGTGTAGTGTTGTATACAAGGGCCATTATTTAAAACCTGCAGCTAGAAATGATTCAAGTGCCAGAACTATGTATATGAAATCTATTACAGCTACGGTTACTAATTTTTTTTTTTTTAAGAAACTGGGTGTGTAGAATGACTTGGAAGCTAATGTGAATTAATTTTAATTGTATAGGTGCAATTATTGTCATCAGCATCTAGAAAGCATCATGCAGGGCTTTGACCTCCATACTACCCTGTTCTTACCGGATCTTCCCATCAGTGAACATTATGGAAGTAACAATCAGGTCCTTCCTGGATGGAAAGTTTTCAAACTTCTTCATTTGGAGTTCCTTAAACATTAGGATGTTGGGATTTTTGATGATGCCTTCCCTATGTGGATTACTACAATTTGGTTACTGGGAATTCTCTGCCTCAAAGGTATGTTTCTTTTTCAATACTTTCCGAGCATTCTTTGGGGCCGGTGCTTATGCCATTTGAGAATTGTCTAGCTGTTGCCTGATCAAAGTGATTTATGACGTCGGATTTCCTTGTTTTGAACCGGTTTTTGTAGGTTCATTTTCGTGTGCGATGATGATTTGGGTACTTCTGATGAAACTTTACTAATTTTACACTGGGTCCCTCAATATTAGCACACACAATGAATCTGGACTATAAAGTCACTAAGGAAAGTTATATAACAATGGTGAGTCCAATGAGCACACGTCCTATATTATTTTTGATTCATTTTGTTTTTAAATCTGGCAGTGAATGAATTTTGTGGCTTGCATTATTTTTTTTTCACTATCAATATTTCATTTTAGTAAACAAAATCCAAAGGTGGCCAGATATAAGTGAATTCCTAATAATGGGAGTCACTATAAAGTATAACAAGTTCTTTCAGAAGGAAAACTTGACTATGTATAACAACAGAGGCTATAAATTTATTTCATCTTTATAGTATACATCAAGTTTTTATAGTGTACATTAAGAGTCATAGTCCCTCTTTTAAGTCCTTGCAGTTCATTTTTGTTAATCTCTGTGAGGAAGCAGTTAAAAGTTCACATAAATACTACCGGTAATATAAAAAGTATTTTGATACAGCATTTACTTTCCTTGTCTAGCAGTTGTTTGCCATGGAAAGTGAGAGTTTCCTTGTTCGAAGTAGGTTGATTTGGATTTGTTTCTCAAAGATGATTCAAGTTCAAGGTGGCTTAAAATCCTACAGATGGAGAATGTCATTGACATATTACGGTATTGGGAAACGTGAAGTTCTGGTCAAAGATGATAATTGGAACTTGGAAATATTTTCATCCTGCTGTAGGTTGGAAAAAATACTGTGATTTGCTTCTTTCTAGTTGTGTAAACTTGGGCAAAGTCCTTAACTTTCCCAGACATTAATTTATTGTCCATAAAATGGAGGTTAGGTTAAAGAAATTTTAAGAAGTCATTTGGCTTTCAGATTTTGTGATTTGTTGATTGCTCTTGTGATTAAGGTGCACCCTCTCGCGGAAGGGTGTTTTTAAGTTGTTGAACAATAGACTTAGTGACATGCAAAACTTCATATATATTAGTAATCATTATTTCACTGGAATGCTTAGCTCAGGGAGTATTAGTTCAGGAAATATGTTTTAAATTTTTTGTAAAGTATGCTTCTAGCCAAGTGTGCTGTATGGAAATGCCAGATTTCCTCAAATGTTTTCAACAAAAGTTATCTGTTGAAATATTTTTGGGGGGGGTAGAGAGTGCAGTGTTATTTCCCAGAAGGTGTTTTACCTACAAATGTCTGAACTGAGTGTGTTTGAATTTGTTCTAATGACCACCTAGAGTGGGACTCAGACATGGGCTTGGAATGAAACAGACCCGAGTTTGAATCCCAGCCCAGGCGACTGTTCACTATGATGCACTGGCCGGGATATTGGTTTCCTTGGGTCTCAGTTTCCTCACTTGAAAGTGGGGATCATAATACTTATCCCATGGGCTCATTGTGGGGAATATATTTTTAAAAAGCATGTATGTAAGAAAAAACTTAATACAGGGATAAAGATCTATAAACACATAATAAGAGGTATTATTATTACCTTTCACAATGAATTAGTGATGTCTGGATACTTCCAACTTTCTTTATTGACTGCCTTACAAGTTTTAAACCACATTCACCAAAACTATTGAGTCCAGTTGGATAGAAGTTTTTACAAATTCAAATATTTTTTTCTCTAAAAATATGTTCTATTCATTTCTTTTATCCAGTTAAGTGTGGATTAATCCACTTCGACAAACATTTGTTTATAAGTCTTATATGTGTAAGCATATTGCTAAAGGTTATAGCTTCAACTTGGGTATGTTGTCTTTCCATTTCCTTACACAACTTTCTGTAAATTGAGATAATAGCAAGTTTCTAGAACTGATTTACTCGAATTCTCTATTTTCAGTGCTAACCGTGATGAGTAATAGTTTTAATATTGTCCTTCGTTCACTTTTTAGCTCTAATATAAAGTGATGGTCCAGTGGTTTCTTGATGAGGACATTAAGAACTCTAGCACATTTTCTGATATTTGTTTTTATAGAATGGTCCTTACTTACATTAAAAAAAAAACAAAACCCCTCAGAATAAACAACACTTAGAAGAATAGCATATCATTGTGTAATAAAATTTAAGTCCTGGATTTTCATTCTCTAGATCTGTGATTTAGCAAGACATACTGTTTTTTCTGAGTGATGGTTTAGTTGGAGGAAGATTATATTCATTTATTCTTAGGAAGTTTCTGATGGCAATGTTAAGGTATGCTCCCTCTCGTTTGTAATTCTAGTTACCTAGAGATGATAATAAGGGAAAAAGTGGAATAAATTGATATTAAGATGGGAATTTTTTTTTTGAGTTGTAGCCAAAACTTTTTGTTTGTGGACAACATTGATTTTAAATAGCAGATTATATATCATTAGTGTAGCAATACTGATATGTTAATGTTTGTAATTACAGAGTTTAAAATGAAAAATTACTTTATATTTTCTATACAATGTTAATTCTTAAATTATAGCCAAATATAGTTAATAACTTTACGAGAAGTATCAAACTTTATAGTCTTGGTTATTTAAAACCATTGATGTGGACTAATTCCATTTATTGAAACCAGAGCAGTATACCAAGTTGTTCACAATAAACTTGCATGGCAAAAAAATCTAAATATTCAGCTCTGCCTTCTAAAAATGATGAACACAATACATACTGGGCATCTTATAAGTAAAGCATTTATTTAGCTTCGAACTTTATAATAAGTCTAGGAGGTGACTGCTTGCATATTTTGTTGTATTTTGAATACCGTTTCTACTTAATTATTTGCTATGAGTTTCCTTAGGTTTATTAGGTGCTCCCAAATTTGTTTTTTTCTTTATGGCTCCACATTGGTTGATGTTTAAATGTCAGCCATTTCTAAGAACTTCAATGGTATTTCTGTTCATTATTGTTGAAGATACAGGTGTTTAAAAATATATTGATCATGAACCTATGAAACCTACTTTGGCCATCCATTCTTAACTCATTCGTTCTTTCAAGTAATATTTATTTAGTCCCTTCTATGTGCCAGGCACTGTTCTAAGCCCTGAGGATACAAGAAATAAAAATCCTGCCCTCTTGGATCTTTTGGCAGTGACGATAAAACAGATGTTGAGATGTGACGACTCTTGTTGAGAAAACTATACCAGAGAAAAGAGATGGGGAGTGGGGGAGGGGAGGTTGCCATTTTCAGTGGCTTGGCCAAGGATGACCTCATGGCGATGGTGACCGTTGAGGAATGATTTGAAGGAAGTGAAGGAATGAGCTGTGTGATGGCGGGTGGGAGAGCATTTGGGCAGAGGCATGACAGGTTCCTGGTTAATCAACAAAAGTGAGAAGGATATAATCAGCTGTATGGTGGTGGGGATGAGGCCAGAGAGCTCATTGGTAGTCTTGGCTAGAGCAGTTTTGGTAAATGGTGAGAGGTCACATCTTTTTCCCTATTTGTGTTGTCCATTACGTAACTTAAAACATCTCTGGTTCCAGCTAGAATGTGCCAGTCTTTTATAGTTGAGAACATGATTTCACATAGGTCATCTTTGTGAAGTCTCATTACAGCCTGAGGGAGATGGAAAGGTAATGTCTATGTTTCTCTTACAGAAGAAAACATTGAGATTTGGAAGTAAAGTGATTTGTCCCAAGTCACCCAAATATATGATAGAGCTATCTTTTAACTGCTAACCCTTTGCCATTCACCATAGGGGAGCTAGTAATAATAAAACAATATCCACTATACTCTGACAGAGGTGGTCATAGCAGTAGGTACCGAGTATTGAATTAAATCAAAGAGGAAATGACTATTTTTGGGGGGTCAGAAAGGACTTTCTCCAGTTGGGATTTAAAAGATGCATAACGGGGCGCCTAGGTGGTTCAGTGGGTTAAAGCCTCTGCCTTCAGCTCGGGTCATGATCTCGGGGTCTTGGGATCGAGCCCCACATTGGGCTCTCTGCTCAATGGGGAACCTGCTTCCCCCTCTCTGCCTACTTGTGATCTCTCTCTCTCTCTGTCAAATAAATAAATAAAATCTTTGAAAAATAAATAAATAAAAGATGCATAGCATTTTAGCATCTGGTCAAAGGGGAAGACCATACTAGGCTTGGGAAATAGGATGTGCAAAAACACGGAGGGCTGAAATATGGGATGACAACTGGAATGCATTAGGGATGCTTACACTGTTTGATTCATGCTGCCACGAAGGAGAGTGGATGGGGGGTAGGGTGGAGTGATAGCAAGGGCTCGTTCAAGCTTGAATTGAAATATGGTTTTAATAACACAACTATTAGCTACCATCTTTCTTAAAAAAGTTTATTTATTTAGGCAGTCTCTACTCCCAGCGTGGGGCTTGAACTCACGACCCTGAGATCAAGAGCTGCAGGTTCTACCCACCGAGCCAGCCGGGCACCCCTCCATGCCGCCTTAAATGTGCTTCATGCCATGCAAGATAGTTCTACACAATGTAGTTAGAAATGCCCGGACATATGCACATCCCCAGAAATGCACCATCTTACTGTGTTCTGGCTGCGGTGACCCAGTACCACAGACCGCGAGGCTTCTAAACAACAGATCCTTATTTCCGGCAGTCCTGGAGCCGGGGCAGTCCAGGTTACAGGCTGCAGCAGATTCTGGAGTCTGGGGAGGGCCCGCTTCCTGGTTCAGCGGTGGCTGTATTTTGGCCGTGGCCTCACATGGTGGAAGGGGCAAGGGGTCTCCCTGGGATCTCTTTTCTGCGAACACTAATCCTATTCATGGGAGTGCCTCTCACGTGACCTAATCACCATCCACAGGCCGCATCTCCAAATATCAGCCCGTTGGGGATTCGGTTTCAACATAGGAATATTTTTGGTGGCAGTGGGGATACAAGCATTCAGTCCGTAGCATATACATTTTCAAAGTGTTGTTCGTCCTTCAAAATCAAATGTCTCGGTGAATCCTGTGCCACCGAAGGGGATCTCGGAACTCCAGCTCCAGTCTGTATCAATTAGGATGCTTTTGGCTTCAAGTAAGAAAATATTTAACCAAAAGTGAGTTAAAAAAAAAAAAATGGGTTAAAAAGTAAGGGTTTTTTTTTTTTAATTTGTTTATTCAAAGATTTTATTTGTTTATTTGACACAGAGAGAGATCACAAGCAGGCTGAGAGGCAGGCAGAGAGAGAGGGAAGCAGGCTCCCTGCTGAGCAGAAAACCCGATGGGGGGCTCTATCCCAGGACCCTGAGATCATGACCTGAGCCGAAGGCAGAGGCTTTAACCCATTGAGCCACCCAGGCACCCCAGGGTTTTTGTTTTATTTTACTTCTTGGTCTCACATTAAAGAAATCTGGAGTATGGCTATTGCAGAATGGCTAATTTAGCTAATTTAACCCCTCAGCAATGCTGTGTTGTCTGGTTAGCTGACTTTTTCCTTATGGTTCTGAGCTGTGTAGTGTTAAGCATCGTGTCCCTGCTTGGGAACCTAAGACGTATGTGTACACACACCACACACACACACCACACACGCACACGCACAGACACCACACACCTTTTTTAGAACTCTACAGCATGCCTAAAATAGCCTCTGTGGCCATTTGCACTCAATTTCTGTTCCCACCCACTGGTCTCGTCGACCATTAATATACTTGTTGTCGCTATGGGTTTACCTTTTTGGCACATTGCATACTTAAATGGAATCACACAATGCGTAGTCCTTTAGTTTGGCTTCTTTTCCTTACCATAAGGTTTCTTTTCTTTCTTTCTTTCTTTCTTTTTTTAAGATTTTATTTATTTATTTAAGAGACAGAGACAGTGAGAGAGAGCATGAGAGGAGAGAAGGTCAGAGGGAGAAGCAGACTCCCCGTGGAGCTGGGAGCCCGATGTGGGGCTCGATCCCGGAACTCAAGGATCACGACCTGAGCCGAAGGCAGTTGCTCAACCAACTGAGCCACCCAGGCGGCCAAGGTTTCTTTTTTTTAAGAATTTATTTATTTTGGAAAGAGAGAGAGAGGGAGAGCTAGGGGAGGGGCAGAGGGAGAGGGAGAGAAACTCCTCAAACAGACTCCCCATTGCTGAGTGCAGAGCCTGACTCTCGGGGATCCGTCCCGGGACCCTAACGTCATGCCCTGAGCTGAAACCAGGAGTCGGATGCTTAAGGGACTGAGCCCCCCAGGCGCCCCTTGCTTACCGTAAAGTTTCTGAGGTCCATGTTGTTGCCTGCGTCAGTAGCTTGTTCCTTTTTTTCACTGAGTACTCTTCCGTCGTATGGATAGTCCACGTTTGTTTTTCTGCCCACCAAGGGATGGACATGTGGGTGATTTCGACTTCTTAGTTCTCACAAGTGATGCTGGCGTGTCCATTCATGCACGAGGTTTTCACAGACGCGCATTTTCATTTCTCTTGGGCAGACAGGTGGGACTCGGCCTGCTGTAGTGTGTGGCAAATTTGTATTCCACTTTTTAGGGAACTGCCAAACTCTCCTGCAAGATAAGGGGTGTCGTTTGACAGGTTTGGGGTTAGCCAGCAAGGTCTCAGAGTTCCAGTGTCTCCACATCTTGGCCTTTTATATCTTTTCAGGAAGGAAGGAAACTTCCAAAGAGGGGGAGAAGATTCCCAGGGCACCGAGAAGCCCATGACAAAAACTAGTCACTAAAAAGGGACCTGGGCTTACTCTGAGAGGCGCGGGCTGATCCTGGAACCCCCGGGAAGAGGCTCGTGACACACGTCAGCGTCAGAGCAAAACCGTGGGGGGACGGCTTCCGTGTAGGTGACCGTGAGACTTTGCCGTATGTCCGTGCGTCCGGCTGAAGACGTATTATTGGTATAAACCTACAAAGCAGAGCCAAGTGCTCTGTTGAAATGACAATTACGACCGAAAACGTGGCCACAAACTCAAATGGAAAAATACATTCTAGGGCACTTCAGGTTAGTCTCTGCCTATCACTGTAGGAATTTCTGAAAATTAACCTGTCCAAACGAATCACGAGACAGGCACAGCCTTGGCCACTGACTGTGGGCGGTTGCTAAGCCCCTGCATTCCTTTCCTGTGAAGTACCATGTAATTTTTTTTTGGCATTTCAGTAACAGTTTTTTTATAATCCTGGTTAAGTGTAAGTTAACTGCTCCCCAATCCTTGGCTTAAGATAGAGAAAGATATTTAGACTCTGTTAAGTGTTGGACAACTTGGCAGCGACTGAGCCAGGATGGTAAGAAGAAAAAAAAAACAACAACCCCGAAACAAAACCCAAGACGGTATTTTATAGTCTGCGTTATTCTTTTATTAGTTCCTTTAAAATCTATTTTCTTTTCAAAGATTTTATTTATTTATCTTTTTATTTGCCAAAGACAGAGAGAGAGAGAGAGAGAGAGAGAGAGAGAGCACAAGCAGGGAGACTGGGAGAGGGAGAAGCAGGCTCCCCGCTGAGCAGGGAGCCCGACACAGGGCTTGATCCAGGACCCTGGGATCACGACCAGGCACTTAACTGACTGAGCCACCCAGCTGCCCCTAAAATGTATTTTTTTTTTAAGATTTTATTTATTTATTCGAGGCAGAGAGAGAGAGAGAGAGATCACAAGTAAGCAGAGAGAGAAGGGAAGCAGGCTCCCCGCTGAGCAGAGAGCTCGATGCGAGGCTCGATCCCAGGACCTTGAGATCAGGACCTGAGCCGAAGGCAGAGGCTTTAACCCACTGAGCCACCCAGGGGCCCCTAAAATGTATTTTCTATTGTGAGCTTTAACACGCAATCAGGATAGGTAAACCCTCTCTCTGTGTAGGATATCAATGCTGTCTTCTGGGCAATATTCACAGCACACCGGCCCACACGGTTATTTCCGTGGAATGATGGACTGTCAAGTGATTCATCTTTGAAAGTCCCTGACAATCTGCAAAGCAAAAATTTTGCTAATTTGACCGCATCAATAAATAATTCGGATGACTTCGGCAAAGCTGTAGATAAAAATTATATTTGAAATTGATTTCTGTGATACTCCTGCTTTGAAAATTATTTTTTGTTTTCTCTCTTCAAATCCTTAAAGTAGGTACCAATATAGAGGATGACACCTAGAATTTTTTTTTTTTTTTAAGATTTTATTTATTTATTAGAGATAGAGACTGAGAATGAGAGGGGAGAAGGTCAGAGGGAGAAGCAGACTTCCTGCAGAGCCGGGAGTCCGATATGGGACACGATCCCGGGACTCCGGGATCATGACCTGAGCCGAAGGCAGTCGCTTAACCAACTGAGCCACCCAGGCGCCCGACACCTAGAATTTTGTAACTGTAGTCATAATACTAATATGTTGAATTATACAGTCTCTACTTGAAAGAATACAAACAATCCTATAGTTCTCTCATACTGGGTACTTGATTCTGGAGATGGAGAAAGCCAAGAAGAGAAATGGAAGTTTCTTAATTATTGGTCTTAGTGGGTATGAAGTATACATCTTAAAATGTATAGTTTAGTGTTGTATTTCTCAGAGGAGGAATAACCATTACAGAAACCTGGGGCATTTGTGCAGCAGTATTTTATCTATCCTCTTTAAAAAAATAAAAAAGAGTTATTTATTTATTTGAATAATCTGTATACCCAACATGGGGCTTGAAGTCACAACCTCGAGATCAGAGTCACATGCTCTATCCACCGAGCCGGCCAGGTGCCCCAACGTTCTCGTGTTTGTCTCTCAAATCCCATGGAATGGGTGTTAGTAACATTCTCATTTTACAGGTGAGCAAACTGGGGCTCAGAGAGGTATCGAGCCCAAATAACCAAACTAGGAAACAGAACAAGGTAAATGGAAATCCGTTAGAGACCAGCCATGTAAACAGGGAGAGGAGACACTATTCCCTGGAGAGAGCCCCACATAATTTTTCTGGTTTCACATTGACACGATTTACTCTTTCTATTTTTCCTTAAGAGGAGAGGAAGGGAGAGAGAGAGAGGGGAGGAGGAGCAGAGGGAGAGGGAGAAAGCAGGCTCCATGCCCAGCACTGCCCAGCCCCGCCCAGCCCCGAGGCTGACATGGGGCTCCATCCCATCACCCTGAGCTCGTGATCTGAGCCAAAATCAAGAGTTGGAGGCTTAACCCACTGAGCCCGCCAGGAGCCCCGACATGATTTATTTTGCAAATACTGTGAATATATTTTGAGACCCACACATTTAATCAAGCTTAAAGGGAAGACAGTCTGCTCTGATGGTGCTTTTAAATTCCCAAAAGATTGTTTTACAAATAGTAGTTGAGAAGCCAGCATATCGTGAAACTATAGCACGATATGAGTAGCATTCAAGAGTTTTATTTGTTAGATTTTAACGGGATGGTATCATTATTTGTCATGAATGGCCCAGAGAGGATACATAACAATATTCGTATAATCCCCAATCGGTAGCAAAAAAACAAAACAAAAAAGCAAAAAACCCCAAAAAACAAAAAACAAAAAAACCCGCGAAAAACCCAAACGGTTGTTGGATCCTCTGTTCATCTCATTTCTTCTTCAAGTCAGATGTCCAAGGAAGAGGGAAGAGCTTTGGGCACGCTTCTAGTAACTGAACCAAAAACACATAGAGAAGGTGCCTGGGGCCTCACTGCTTCGTGCCCCTGAGCTTAGGCTTCTCCCTTTCCCTCTCTCTGTCCGTCCCCCCCTCCCCTGTCTCCATCTCCACCTGGATGTGTAAGCAAGGGGCTTCTGTGCAGTCACATGCTCTTTATTCGTGGCTCTGCCCTCTCTCCTGGGCTCTCTGGAGCAGATGCTCTGGGTTTTGGAGAGCCTCTCGGGAGACTTCTTGTCCTTTCCCTTGGGGCCCACGTGACCTGCTCCGTGCCCTCCTCCCCCTCCCAGGACTGGGTCTTACTTGCTCCCTGGCTATTCCCACTCCACTGGGGGCAATAGGATGTCTTCTCTAAAACCCTGGGGCAGAACAAGACACGCGCTTTGCTTCCTTTCTCCTGGGTGTGGGTATATATGCCCTGCTCGATTGTGGCCTTCCAGTGGTGTGGGTTTGGGAGGCTTCCTGAGCCCCTGATTTTCCAGACTGCCTTGCAAAGAAGACGAGAACTTGAGCTTCCCTCAGTACTGCCCCCCAGCATGTCCATTGCCTATACTCTCTGTGGCTTTCAATTTGGGTGTGTGAGGCTCGTTTTGCACTGGCCCTGCATCTTCACAACTCCTGTTGGGGTTGGAAAAACTGAGAACCTCTTAATCTCCCTTCACGGGGATACAATAAGATGTAGAAGAAAGACGTTGTCTAAAAACTTGAGAAGCCCCGAAGGTGGGCCCTTCTGGGCTCTGGGGCTCTGTGTGGTGACCCTGTCGTTCCCCGCCTCATTCTGTCTACTTGGCTTGCGCCACAATGCCATGTAATTGCTCCGTGGCGCGATCTCAGAATTCCAAAGCCGGGAATGGGGTTGGCAGGTGCTGGCTTATTAGATCACCTTCGGAAGGTTGGCGTCAACACAGGCACCCAGGACTGGGGTGTAGAGTGTCGAGCATCCTGTGGTCCCCATGCTCTTTTCTTACTTCTGGGCTCTGCATCAGTCTGTCATTATTTACCTCCTGATTCAACTTAGTGATGCAAATTCAGGGGCTTGATGTACAGATTCAAATGGTTTATCTTTGCATATCCTGGTCTTTGGTGTTCCTGGTGGCTTTGTTCCTGGCCTTCTACCCTGCTATTACTGCTTGTCCTTGGTTCTCATCTCTATAACGGAGTCCTTAGAGCTGGCCAGTTTCAGTGGGTCCCTGCTCTGGTCTACCTCCTGTTCTTATGGAATAATCTTGGGTCTTAACATGTTGCTAAGACAAAAGAATTCATACATTATAGTTCCCAAATCAGAACTCTCTATTTGGCGTTATCCTGTCTTCCCTTCTCTCCAGGGCATGACATTGATTAAGATGCTGGCATTCTTGGGCACCTGGGTGGCTCAGTCGGTTAAGTGTCTTCCTACAGCTCAGGTCATGGTCCCGGGTTCCTGGGATGGAGCTCCTCCTCGGGCTCCCTGCTCAGCGGGGAGCCTGTGTCGCCCTCCCCTTCCTGCTCCTGCTCTCTATAGCTATCTCTGTCTCTCTTTCCCTCAAATAAAATAAAATCTTAAAAAAAAAAGATGCTGATATTCCTAAAGTTTGGTGAAATATAGAGCCTCTTAATCATCTAAAGAGAATGAATGAAGTTGGGGTGAGTATCATGCTTATCAAATGTATCTTAGTGTTTTGATTCTTTTTCAAAACGTTTGATGGCTGAATAATACATGTGGTGATTCTTTATTAACCACACTACTTGATGAATCCACATAAGGAACTGTAAGAAAGTAGCTGAAATAGGTTAGCTTTGCCTGGAGACTCTCCGGAGTGATGAATAATAGTAGGGTGTTTTGTTTTGAGTTGCTTAAACCCAGAATGAGCAAAATTTAATTCCTTTTTTTTTCCTGCAAATACTGTTATTTTTTCAGTGTTACAAGATTCGTTGTTCATGCACCACACCCAGTGCTCCAGGCATTTGTCAAATTATTAAGGAAGTCCTTAGCACCTAAGCAGAATAAAATAAATAACTTGAAGAGATCTCTGTGTAGATATATGAGTATAGTGCTTTATGAACCAGTCTTTTTTTTTTTTTTTAAGAGAGGGAGGGATTGAGAGTGCACAGTGGGGGGGAGGGGCAGAGGGAGACTCTATCTCAAGCAGGCTCTACCCCAAGAGCAGGGCCTGAGGAAGGGCTCGATCTTGCAAGAATGAGGCTAAATAAAGAGTTGGACATTTAACCAACGGAAACACCCCGGCGCCTAGGAATTGCTAATTCGGAGCTTAATTTACAAGAGCTTGTTGCCCGGAACGCTGTTGCTAGTTGATTGGCTGTTTCAGAGTGTGTGTGTGGGGGGCTGGGTTCCCCGGGCCAATGGCAAGAGGGAGAATTTTCAGGGTGTATTCTTTTGTATCTTTTGCATTTTAAACTATGTGGCTACATTTTACCCAAGATGAAAGGAAAAGGAGGATGAAAGGAAAGAAGTAGGGGGAGGGGGAGAGGACAGAAACTATTAATTATAGAGATTAACACATCAATTAATCCCTATTTTCAAGTCACATGCTTATCTGAAGTACTTTGCGGAGCCCTTGGGATCTAGAAGTATATAGTTAAAGGAACCCTCCAGAGGTTCCTGTATGCCTGTCTTCAGGGAAATGATCTTTAAACCTGTCAACAACGCCATAAAGTAGGCATTGTTACCCACTTTTTACAAGTGAGGAAATGGAAGTTGTTAATGGTAGAGCCGGGGGTTGGCCCCGCGTGTGTCTGAATGCAAACACTGGCCCACGATGCCTGTCTTAGTCAGCGTGGGCTGTCACAAGACAGTGCTGACAAGGTGACTTAAACCCCAGGCGTTTCTTTCTCTCCGTTCTGGAGGCTGGGAAGGTCCATAACAAGGGACAGACAGCTTCGGGGTCTGCTGACGGCCCTCTTCCTGGTGTGCGGATCACGGCCTCCGCCCTGTATCCTCACGGGGCGGGGAGAGAGAGGTCTGGTCTCCACCCCCTCCCAAGAACACCAGTGCCGCCATTGGGGAGTAGGACGTCAGGCTGAATGAATTTGGGGGGAGATACCAGCACGCAGCCCATAGGACTTCCTCTTCAACAAACGTGTTATAAGGGATCTGTACATATTCTTCAGCACCAACTCACTAGCAGAACTGGCCTTGAGCAAGGTTGTCAAGGAGGGGAAACGGGATTGCTACTGTTTGTGGTTCCCATCCTCTCCATCTCCTTCTCTCCCTTTGCTGTAGTCCATCCTTCCTTTTGTCCTCTTTCCTTTTTTGGTCATCCCGAGCAGTCAAGGCTCTCACGATGTTATTCCATCCTTCCGTGCTCCAAGCACCTTCTCGCAGCTCCTCATTGAAATATCACGGAGTTCTTTTTATGGGTCAGGCCTGGCTGGAGGCTGGGGATACAAAGTTCAGCAAAACTGGTTCCTGCCCCTGTCCTTCCTTAAAAGGACGAGAGGGTCTGTGTATACAGTACCTTTGGGGAACTCTACAAACTAGGTCTATGTCCCTCCCTAAATGCCCTGATATGTCTCGTGGTTCCAAGTTTGCTTTTTTAAAAAAAGTAACTTCTTGAACTTAACTTTCTATGGAATAGTGATCCCCTCTGGGTGTTTTTGGTTTGCCTTTTTTTTTTTTTAAGTTTTTTTGGGTCTTTTTTTTTTTTTTTTAACTCACAGACTATTCATTAACAAAACTCCACAGAATTAATCTTTGGACACAGATACATTTTGGAAATAATGACTGAAGTTTATTTTACAAAAACTCAGTAACTTGACAGTGTAGCGTGTAAACCACACGAAAATAGTATTTGAATGAATTGAATTGAATTGAATTGAATTTGGGATTTGAGTCTGGGCTTTAGTCGAAAGGAGGAACGTGAGGAATTCTAGGCCCGGTGATGCGTCTCGCTACGCAGTACTTTGGGGCAGGGTTCCCGTGTCTCTCAGGTCATGTGAAAGGTAGTTGCTCACTCCAGCTCTGAAAGACTGACCCCAAGACACAACATCAAGAGCAACAAGCAGACTACATGAGTCGGTAATGCAGTAGAACAAAAGGGTGAAGGTGCACAGTAACACGATGAGGATGCAAGTAGACCATTAAGAGCATCTAGAATGATAAGGGCTGTGGTCCTATGTGGCTCTTCCGAGGCTCATAGGATCATTTGCAGACGTCTGAGAGAGGAGGGGCAGAGCCTTGCCCAGGCCCAGGAGACCCTTTGTAGTAGCTTCGTGAGGCACCACACGCCCTGTGCCCTGAACTCAGGCCAAAACTTTTTTGATGCCCCATAGTATGATCACCCTCACTTATGCTTAGAGTTTTAGGCATTTTGGTTTGATTCCACTTAGGCTGGGTAGCTCTGGCTGGAGAATGCTCCTCCCCCCCAAAACCCCTGCAAGAGATGAGATCCCAATATCTGGAAACTGCAAATGTTACCGTGTAAGGAAAATGGTCTTTGCAGGTGTGGTTAAGTTAAGGATCTTGACATGGGGAGGTTTTCCTGGGTTGTCCGAGTGGCCCTACATCCAGTCATGGTGTCCTTACTGGAGACAGGCAGGAGGAGATTGTCTCCCCAGAGCAGAGCAGAAGGTGGTGGGAAGGTGGTGGGAGAGACTGGGGGGACGTGGCCCTGTGCTGAGGAAGCCCAGCAGCCGCCACAAGACAGAAGAGACAAGGAATGGATTCTCCTCCCGGGCCTCCAAAGGGAGCACGGCACTGTCGACACCTTGATTTTGGATATCTGACCTCCAGAATCACGAGAGAATGAATTTCTGTTGTTTTCAGCCATGGAGTTGGTGATGATTTGTTAAAGTAGCCCTAGGACACAAATAGGGGTTGCAGACTCTGGGCAGGGCAGTGTCCTCTCTCCTCTGGACTTGGCTTCTGTGCAGCATGCAGACTTCCGACCTTCACCGACCCTCAAACATTTGAGTACTCGGATGGATTTCTTCATTGGTTAAGCGATTCAGGGCCTGAAGATTTGCGTTTAAAATTTTATTGGAAGGGAAGTAAGACCAGCAAGATCTGATTTGCAAAAGAAATTAATGCCCCCAAGGCTTAGTCTCTTATGAGTTTATTGCATCTGGAAGTTGGATTTACACCACCTTTTAGTGTAGCAATTCCTTTGTATCCTCGCAGTATTAATAATACCACCAAGGAGACTACATCTAGCAGAACTAGAAAAGCGAGTCATTCCAGGCAATGGTCTGACGTCTTAATTAAATACTACCTAGGTGCTTGCTTTCTCTTCTTTTGCACTGACAATATCAAAATGACAGTGGTCTGGGATTTCTAGATCAAACGCAAAATGTCTTCTGCTCAAATCTTCCATGAAATGCAATTTGGAACTTATGAGCTCGGTTCTTACTCAAGCAGAACCCTAGTGTATTTATTTACCGAGACTTTGCCTGAATGGGAACTGTAAGATCATGTTCTTGGGGAAATAGAAACAGTTTGTTTTTACACATAGGGAAGCTGCAGGAAAACTCTGGGATCTCAGCTCCGTACACTGGCCCGGTGGTGAACATTATCCTTTCCAACAGTGTGACATTTCTCATAGGCATTTTGTTTTTGTCTTCGAGGGAGACAAGGTCTGCTCTAAACCATTCCTCTAGAATCTCAGTTATGGAGTAAAGCCGCATATAGGGGTTAAAATAAATTGCTAGAACATTTTACCAAGTATTCTTAAACTAATGGCAAAGGAGAGGCAAATTGCACACCGTGCAGCGTTGTGGTTACTGTGTTGATGATTTTGTTTCTGTTATTATATAGAGCCTGCGTAGTGGTTTCCTTCCTTCCTTCCTTTTTTTTTTTTTTTAAAGTAATCTCTGTGTGCAACGTGGGGCTCGTACTCACCACCCTGAGATCTTGGGTTGCATGCTCCACCGACTGAGCCAGCCAGGCACCCCGGTAGTGGTTTCTTAACAGATTTACTGGGAGATTGGTTTATCTTTCTTAAGCATTGCCTGATGCCACAGAGAAATAAGATTACGCTACTAGATTTTGCAAGATTTAGCGACTTTCATTGTTTTTAGTAATAAAGTCTAGCAGATATTTGCATAATTACCTTATCTTCTGATTCATGTTGAACTTGACATTAGACAGTTTCGCTTTAAGTTAACCTGCCTGGGACGCCTGGCTGGCTCAGTCAATAGAGCATGCAATGCTTGATCTTGGGGTTGGGAGTTCGAGACCCAAGTTGGGTATAGTGATTACTTCAAAGAAATAAAATAAAACAAATAAAGAGTTAATCCACCGCCATGTCCAGTTAATTCCTTGGATTGTTATTGGCGCTGCGGTCTCTTGCCCTACTTTAAATACACTTCAACTATGCCCTTTAGGTTTTACTACTAATAGTTACAGCTGTATTACCTAAGTATCAACTATTGTAACTGGGACCTTGTTTGAAAGGTTCCTCATGAAATTCCCTAGACATAGGCCCATGTATGAAACAATACAATACATTGTATTATTTTGCCTGGGACATAGCATTTACTCAACAAATAGCTATTTGACTAAATAATGATTGAATAATGATTAAAATCCATAAGTTTTGCTGTCAGCAAAGCCTTCATTAGCCATTTTGGTGTCCTGGGCTCATAGACGGATCTCGTAACTGATGTAGCGAAGATGAGCATCGAAGAGTATCTTTAACAGTTTATCCAGTGCTGCCCAAGAAAACTATAATGTGAGCCACAAATATGAGCCAGCATATGTCATTAAAAATTTTCTAGTAGCCACATTACAAAAGGAAAAAGAAACAAGTGAAATGACTTTTAGTAGTTTATTTTGTTTGAGTCAATTTATGGAAAGTATATTTCTAACAGGCAACCAAAATAAAAATTATTAATGAGATATTTTATATTGTTTGGTTTTTAAAATCGGTATGTATTTTGTACTAAACAGTACATCTCAATTTGGCCTAGCCTCATTTTAAGTGCTCAAAAGCCGCATATGGCTAGTGGCTACCATATTGGATAGCACAAGTTTATACCATCTGGAGGCTCCTATTTTAAGTAATTATTCTTGCTAACTAGACGTAAAATTTGGAATTCATAAGCTATTGAGTGGGATACATGTATAGTCCTGTCTGTGAAGTGATACAAAAGTTGTATCACTGTGCAACCCAAACAAAATTTACAAAAAAAAAAAAAAAAACCCAAAAAACAAAATAAAACAAAAAAACCCCAAACCAAAAAAAAAAAAAAAAACCCATATCATTTAGAGATTTTGTAAAATATGTAATTTCCTCTATGTTTGAGGGTGCATGGCCAAGCTTCCATTGCTCTGAGATCCAGATTTTCCTTTGTGCTCTTGTGGGGCAAGTTATTTAACTTTCTTTAAACCTCTGTTTTCTCTTCTGTAAAAAGGGGATGCTGTTTGCGTCCAGGTGTACCCACAGCGATTGCAAAGGTTTTAAGGCTGAAGCATTGAGCACTGCTCTTTGTTAGCTGGCATTAGTACCGGCTCAGTTTTTTCTTTTGCACACACAAACATGGGTGATTTCTCCCCTATATTTGCTGATCTTTTCGTAATAGTTTTTTTCCAAAGTCACCTCCCCATCGTGGCAAGGACTTGATGTGATGATTTGATAAAAATAAGATCATTGACAGTTTGTTTCAATGGGTTCCCTGTGGGCTGCTCCAGGGACCTCCCCTGCAGGGGGCTTCAGCACCAAGAAAGCACAAGACTGGCATTTACAGGTAGGAAAACTCAAGGGGCCCTTCGTTAACTTTCTTGAAGAATTGAACTGAATTTAGAGACTCCATTAATGCACTGCCATTAAACATACTCATATCAAGCCCAAATCTGTTATCTGGTGGGGAAGGGGATCATGATGGAGAACTGACTACACGTATATTGAGACTGTTCATTCTATATAAAGCCTATTTCTCCTCTGCTCTTTTTTTTTTCTTTTTAAGATTTTATTTATTCATTTGACAGAGAGAGAGAGAGAGATCACAAGTAGGCAGAGAGGCAGGCAGAGAGAGAGGGAGAAGCAGGCTCCCTGCTGAGCAGGGAACCCGATGCGGGGCTCCATCCCTGGACCCTGAGATCCTGACCTGAGCTGAAGGCAGAGACTTTAACCCACTGAGCCACCCAGGCGCCCCTTCTCTTTTCTGATCTTATGAATTTGGGGGAGAAATGAAATTTATGATAGGAAGTTGTTTTTAGCCAGAGTTTGTTTACAGTGCTTTGGGTAAGGGTGAAACAAATAATAAGAAATTACCTGGAGACATTAGCTAACATTTCTTTTAGTATCCTACCAAAGCTCACATAAGCTTAGTCAAATGCTTTTTTTCCTATCCCCCCCCCCCCCCCCCGTTTTTAAATGATGTAAATATGTCTGGAGTATTGCCCTTCCTCTGGCTTTTCCTAAGAATTTTTGCATAACTTCAGTTCCTTTATTTAGATGTAGTCACTGATTGTAATTCTAAGTAAGACGATGTTCATGATAAAGGCTGAGAGGCCACCGGTTCTTGGGACTCCCTTGTCAGCTTGCTGTTGCCCTCATCTATAGTTAATCAGTCTTCTGATCCTCCTTCACTTGTTTGTGGAAAAACACTTATCAAGGGAAGAGTTTATCACTTCAACAGTGCTTGACCAACCTCTGATACTTAGGGAGAATAGTATGATTTTTGACTCTGGTGTTAAGTTCTTCTGTTTTTAATTAAAAAAAAAAAAGTTTGGTTAATGTCAAACCTTCTCACACACAGCTGGACTTTGGAAAAGAAGCGTCAACCCCACGTTGAAAACAGGACTCTAAAATGTTTTAGTGAAAGCAACCCACCTTTGCTAAAGATGATATTTTATTGAGGGAATCTAATAAATACATATGCGTGTTTTGCTCTTCATATTTAAATAAATTGGAAAAAAAACCCCACAAAGCTGGACTTGTGTTTTCTTGTTTAAGAATGAATATATATTTTTAAGTTTATTTAATGAAGCAATCTCTACACCCAGTGCCGGGGCTCGAACTCATGACCCTGAGATCAAGAGTGGAATCCTCCCCTGACTGAGCCAGCCAGGAGCCCATAAAGAGTTTACTTTTAAGTAAGCTCTACACCCAATGTGGGGTAGAATTTACGACCCTGAGATCAAGAGTCGCAGGCTCCACCACCCCTGTATTTTTACGTTGCACGACCTGGATAACTAGTTGAAATAGACATTCATTGAAATGGAGAAAATGGAGCTGTTAGCTTTCTTTTAAGATCTTACTGTTAAAATATCTGGGTGTGTCTAGGTCACTCTGAATGTGATGGTTTCCCTTTTCTCAAATCACTGGTTGGAAAAACCATACCTTTGGCTTGTTTTTGAATAGGTGAAAGTTGGCAAGTCTAATGTACTTTCTTTGAGGGAGATCTACGGGAGGGTCCTTTTCTTGCCCTGAGGTCAAGGGCATTTGGCCTCTTCTCTGATCTTTTGTTTGGCACAGCTCACCTTGCTGGAAGTGTGGGAAACTCCTCTCTGAAAAAGAATAAATTCTGTCTGATTTTTCATGGCACCTTATCTGTGTAGAATGCTCAGAGCAAGGGGACCATCTCTGCGGAGCTTCTCGAAAATGTTGCATCCCCGCGTGGTATGGAAGGGGGGCCTGAGATGGGTGTAGGTTTCCCTCCTGTGGAAATAAGATAATCACTCTGCAGTTTTCCTGTGAGTCAGGAAGCAGCTACCAAGCTATAGATATCATATCCAGCTGAAGAAAAATGAGGTAGTTTATTGGGGGTGGGGGAGGAGTGCAGGGAAGAAGTAGAAAGGAGCTGGTGACTTGAAAGGAGAAATATTTGTTTTTATGGATCTACACCCAAATCTGCTTTTTCCTTCATTTTGTTTGTAGAGAAACCTAAAGGGTGTGAACCACCTCTTCATCTTATGATTGTACTTTTAATTAATTAATTTTTAGAGAGGGAGGGAGAGTCTCAGGCTGGTTCCACACCCAGCGCAGAGCCCCATGCGGGACCCCATCTCACCACCTTGAGATCAGGACCTGAGCCGAAATCAAGAGCTGGGGGTTTAGCCCACTGAGCCATCCAGGTGCCCAGTGATCCTGCTTTTTATACCTTTGCTTCGGTTTTGTAATGACATTGGTCAGAAATACAGTAGTTCCTCCTTCTCCGTGGTTCTCCCTAGTTTCACTTACCCAGCCAGCCCGGGGACCAGAAGCAGATGACCCTCCTTCTGACGCGATGTTGTAAGGCCAGAAGGTCAACCGTAGCCTGGCCTCATCTCTCTCACCTGACTTCAGCTCCTCCCCGAGGCATCTGGTCCTCTCCTATCATCACGGGAAGAAGGGTGAGTACAGGACCGTGTGAGAGAGAGAGCAATTCCCGTAACTTTTAGTACAGTACATTGTTATAATTAATCTGTTTTATCATTTGTTATTGTTGACCACTTACTGTGCCCATTTGTAAATTAAACTCTGTCATAGGCATGTACACATAAGAAAGAAACATAGTGTCATAGGAACTTTCCCCCCATGGATAAGGGGGGCAGATAGAGTGATTTCCCTCCTCGGAGCTGAGCTCTGTTGGACAACTGGTAAGAAACCTCTTGCAGTCATAAGAGCCAATAGGCAGGTCTAGCTAGTATTTTCAAACCCAGGGGATATTTGCTATCGGAAAGGTTGTTCAACTGATAGGTTCGCAGGATCCTGGCTTAAGATAGTTTCCCTCAAGATAGTGAGAGACGGTGTCTCAGTTACTTTTCCACAGGGCGTTTCATTTTCATTTTCTGATTTCTGCTTCTTGATTTCAGACTCCCTTTTTTATGCTAAATGATGATGCTGTCAAATACTAATGGTAGGGTTTTAGCTTAGGGAAACTTGGTTTATTTCCTGTGAATGGTTCTGTTCTCAACAGTAACTGTGAGTAGAGAGCCCTGGACATCCAGCTTTATCAAGCCAATAAAATTTTATTTAGTGCTCTTAAAAGTTTGGTTCAAGATTCCAGACAGTCGTGTGGATTTCTGATATCTTTCTTTGAAGTGAGGCGAGGGCTGATTGTCTTACTGGCTGTGAGCTGTGAAAACATTTCAGCTGAGGGGTTTTTGTTTGTTTGTTTTTTTGTTTTTTCAGCTGACGTTTTTGACATTGCTTGACACTCTCAGAAATGGTTCATTCTGGAACAGGTCCTTGGATTGTGAAAGAGGGAAAAGGGAGAACGGTTCTTTCCCCCAAAGTTGAGTGATTTGCGCAAGGGGGAAATTACAGGGTTTGAGCTGGATTCTTTACCCTGCTGTGTGGACAGTGCCCCTTCTTGCCTTTATGACTCAGGTGGTCATCCAAGGGAAAGTGGAATCACTTTTAAGGAGTATATATTATGTATATATATGATAAGGAATATAGATATGTTTTTATATAATATTATAAATTACATATCACACGACATATACACACATTGTATTAACATCACTATTAATTTTATGGTAATATTTTGTATTATATATAAATAACATAGTATTTTGTATTTTATACTATTATAAACATAATTTAGATTATATATTATATATAAATATTAGGCATTATATTTATTATATATTATATAATCATGTATATATTTATTTATATTTATATATAAAATGTAAACGATATAGATTTTATATTTTATAATGTTACAAAAATATACTTTATATTATATATAAATGTAATCTATGAATACACACACACACACACACACACACACATATTTATTTATTTAAGTAGGCTCCACACCTGGCACAGAGTCCAATGTGGGGCTTGAAGTCACAACCCCGAGATCAAGACCTGAGCTGAAACCAAGAGTGGGACACTTAACTGACTGAGCCCCCCCAGGCACCCCAGGATTATTTTTGATTATTAGAATCAGTCCCTCTACATTTTATCATGGAAGAGTTGGTCAGGTATCTACCTTTTTGAGCACCAGAGATTCACAGTAAGATGGCTTGCGAATGTTGACTAGTCTATAAATATTATGCGTATCGTGATATGCTAAAGTTTTTGTAGTGACCACTGCATGCAGGAAAAGCAAAGCACTCAAGGTCCTTTAATTATTAGGGTTTCTTGCCCACATCAGAGAGCCACCACCCGGCACAGGACTGCCTTCCGGCAGGTCCTGACTTCTGGAAGGTGACTCTCAGCATTGGAAAGCTGCTCTGGGGTGGCTTAGACACCCCGTGTTCCTGAAATAGGAATTCCGGAGCAAGCTCACCGGATTAATCTTGGTTAATATTTGGTTAGACGTGGTGTATCCATCTGTAATGAATGCATAGAGCTTAATCGCGTTTCTAATTAACAAAACACATTGGTAAAGTTAAGTCTCTGCACATATTTAGAATAACATGACGATTTGACCCCTCCACCTCCTTTCGAAGAAATGACCATATGGGTGTGGGCTATTGGCCTGCGTTTGAAAGTGATTGACTATACATTCACTGTTTCCAGCGTTGAAGCTCGTATCCCCTGGGCAATTCGGAGCCTTCTGTGTTACGCCGATACACTGGATGTTTCGGAATGTCTGATATTCTGAAATTCTGCAGATCGTGGTTATTGGACGTTAAAAAGATAAGTCTGCAAACATTTTAAAATGCTGTGCTAGAAGGGCACCCGGCTGGCTGAGTCGGAAAAGCATGCTACCCTTGACCTTGGGGTCATAGGTTCCAGCCCCATGTTGCATGCAGAAATTACTGAAAAATAATAATAAACTTAAAAAAAATCTTTTAAATGCTGGGATAGAGACTTCCCATTGGTCATTATGTACTGAGTCTGGGGCTGCAGGCGTTCCTCCTTAGTGACACGGCTTGACATTTCTAGGACTCACCGAGGAAGCTAGAGTTGGTCAGGAATCACACGGTCCCATGCCGGAATGCCAGACTTCCAGCTCCCAGCGCTCAAAATTCAACCCAGGGCGCCTGGGGGGCTCAGTGGGTTGAGCCTCTGCCTTTGGCTCAGGTCATGATCTCAGGGTCCTGGGATCGAGTCCCACGTTGGGCTCTCTGCTCAGCGGGGAGCCTGCTTCCCCCTCTCTCTCTCTCTCTCTGCCTACTTGTGATCTCTTTCTCTCTGTCAAATAAATAAATAAAATCTTTAAAAAAAAAAAAAAGATTCAGCCCAAGAGGGTTGTTGCTATTCTCAGCACCAGGATTTTTTGCCTCCGTCAATTTGCCAATATAGCACTCTTGCAATCAAGGTAGACCTCCACACCTCTCTCGAGTGCTTTAAATTTAGACAAATTTATGTTTTATCAAAAGGTTAATCCTGACAGATTATTGTCAATTATTTCTGGAAGGTGCGCTAAAGGCATGGTTGAATTAATTCCCTACTATGGGTAGCCGGATGTACATTTTAG
>CM052802.1:124736371-124804008 GCA_028533885.1 Nasua narica
TTTTTTTTTTTTTTTAAAGATTTTATTTATTCATTTAACAGAGAGAGAACACAAGCAGGCAGAGAGGCAGGCAGAAGCAGAGAGAGGAGCAGGCTCCCTGCGGAGCAAGGAGCCCGATGCGGGACTCGATCCCAAGACGCCGGGATCATGACCCGAGCCAAAGGCAGTTGCCCAACCAACTGCGCCACCCAGGCGTCCCGAGCCTGTGTTTTTATAGCAATTGATACATAGCCCTTCAAACTGTTGACACTGATTTGTATCCCCAATAGCTGTATATGAGAATGTTTTTTTTTATGCCCTCATCAACTCTGAATATTCTCTGTAATTTTTCTTTTTGGCCAATTTGTTAATTAAAAAATGATATTAAACTGCTTTAATTTGCATTTCTCTGATTACCATTGATCTTGACCATTTTTCCTACTAATTACTGCATTAGTCTTTCAATGACCAGACAGGTCTTTTGTGTGTTTTTCTATTTGTGCGTTCTTTTTAGTGGTTATACATATTCTTTATATATTAAGGGCAGTATCACTTTGGTATTCATATTGTAACAACGTTCTCTCCATGCTTTTAATTCAGCATAAGGAATTTTCTGGTATAGATTTTTCATGTTTTTATATGGTCAAATTAATTAATCTTTTTGTTCATGGAGTCTCTTTTGTTTATTATAAAGTCCTTTTCTATTTCAAAATTGCTGTTTCTCCTGTTTTATCCTATTGTTTCGTTTCTCTTACATTTGACTCTAATTTACATAGACTTTATTTTGCTGTATTGTTATATTGTTTAGAGTCGTGATTAACATTATTTTTCTAGTAGTGACCCTCTATCCCAGATATTGAACAATTCTTTGTCTGATGTGAATTCTTACTACCTCTCTTCTCTATTAAGATCTTTTATACATGGGCCGTAAATACTCTCTCAATGCCATTCTATCCAGTCCTCTGTGAGTATAATAGTATTTTAAGCCTTGCAAGTTCCTAAATTGTTTTAGCATAAACTATCAATTTTTTCTGTCTCTTTTTTACTTCTATTCTATTAAAAAGAAATGTTTTGGCCTTCCCCTGACCTTCTTTATCTTTCAGATGGTTGTCTCACTTCTGTTAAGGTCCAACAGGATTTGTGATTTTGAATGGGATGACATCAGACCTGTTTGGGAGAGTTTTGATATTTTCACATTATTCATTCTTAACGTAACAAATAATACTCAATGTTCTTTTATGCTTTTCCAGTAAATTTTTGTATAGGCTCTGTATTTTTCTTCTTAATTCCTAGGTATTGTATACTTGATGTTATTGTGCCTGGGATCACAAAAAAGTAAGTTTTATTGAGATACAATTTACTTACCATTTTTTGGCTTACTTTCAAAGCTGATCTAAGTACTCTTGGCACACAGACAACCTTAAGACTACTCTTAGTTTTCTGTTTCATCTTTTTCTTTTTTTAAAAAAAGATTTTGTTTATTTATTTGACAGAGAGTGATCACAAGTAGACAGAGAGGCAGGCAGAGAGAGAGAGGGGGGAAGCAGGCTCCCTGCTGAGCAGAGAGCCCGATGAGGGGCTCGACCCCAGGACCCTGAGATCATGACCTGAGCTGAAGGCAGAGGCTTTAACTCACGGAGTCACCCAGGTGCCCCTGTTTCATCTTTTTTAAGGTGACTTCTTAAAGATCTTATTTATTTATTTATTTATTTGAGAGAGAGGGAGAGAGAGAGAATGAGAGAGAGAGCGAGAGCGCACGAGAGCAGGGAGGGTTAGAGGGAGAAGGAGACTCCCTGCTGGGCAGGAAGTCTAATGTGGGGCTTGGTCCTGGGACTCCAGGATCATGACCTGACCCGAAGGCAGTCCCTTAACCAACTGAGCCACCCATGCGCCCTGTTACATACCGTTTCTGAAGACAAGAAGCAGGATTATGTGGCATGGAGATCTCTGAATTAGCCATAAGTGAGCATCAAACTCTGGTCTCTGGTCTGTTATCAACTGGGTGTGTGATCTTAGGTATTAAAAGATAAACTGAGGCATATTAAAAATTTTTAAGAGTTTAAGCAAAAATTGCTTCAAACTGGGCGGCACCTAATTTAAAGGTAGGAAGTCGCTCTGAGCAACTGTGCAAAATGAAAGGCTTCTACAGGCAGAGGGAGCAAGAACAAGGAAGCTAGTGATTTCAAGGATACTCTCCCTTGGGGGACTGTAGGGTCTGTGAGGCAGATTACTGATTCAGTGCCGATCAGGTAATTCCTGATGTAAGATACCACTCCTGGGAGAGCCAAAACTGTAACTAAGCCTCATTTTGGTGATGTAGAGATTAGCGTCAGTGACTCCATGTTGGATTTGTTGTGGATTTGTTGTCTTGCTCTTAACGTAGGCAAACCCTTCATGTCCAGACTTTGTTTTTTTTCCCTCAGGTTCTTTCCAGATCTTTATTTCTAACTATGTAATAGGCCCTCAAAATATGTCAGTCTTATACTTTGTGTATTGGAGAGAAGGAAATCCGAATTTCAATGGCAGCACAGCAGATAAAATGTTATAGAAGTTAAATTGTGAAAAATGTTCTGTATTTCCTCCTCATTCTGTTTACCTGGTATAGGCTCACGTTGGCATTTTAATTGCTCGGAATATCGCCTTTGGGTCCCATGTCTCCCAAGCATGATTAAGAATAAACATGACCTCACTCGGAAGAATTATGTCACCCTTCCATTTTAGGTGCCAGTTTTAACACTTCTGAGGGGGAGAACACATTTTTATTTTAAGGTTTACTTTTTGTAACAAATGACCCAACTTCAGTATTTTGAATCTGGTAGCATTTTCACAGAGGCTCTTTACATTCTAATGATACAAGAAAAGAGTTCACTTACGTTGAAACCTGAAATACTTATTGATTATGGAAAAGAGTGGAAAGCTAATAACTTTGGAAATGATGCCACGGGCAAAGAATATGTTACTAGTAGGGTGCTCAGGATTATGACCGTCTATTGGCTGCTCTTCATTTCTCCCACTGGGTATCTAACAACACTGTGTTCTGAGAAGTAACTGAACTTGCAGAAATAGCTCATGAAGTCATTTTCTATTTAAATGGTCTGTACTTTGTAGAATAAATACTCTTTAACTAGGACGATATTAATATATGTCTTTGACAGCAACTGCATTGAGAAGACAGCCTTTGCAGAAACACTTTTGTCACCCATCCAAGTATGGGTCTTTTATGACAGATTGTTGTGTTTCTGAAGGAGCTATTGTGTCAACAATGAGCATCATAATGAGTCTAAAAATCTGACTCAATGGAACAAATGTATTTTAATGGCATGCATTTTACTTTAAAAGGATGTACCAAAATAGAGCGAGAGTCTGAAAGCAGGGCATTATTTTATAATGAAAGACTAATATATGGGTAGTTCTAGCTAAAGTAAGGATGTCACTGGGAATGGAAATTGACTTTGAGTGGATAAAATCACTCCCATCAGCAAACCACAAATGCTGTGGGAGAGTTATCTGCAGGGGCCCAAGAGGGACCATTAAAATGGGTGCGGGTACTCAGGAATGTCCTTTATTGACGTTCACTCCAGTGAGATGCAGGATTATGTGAGGCATCCTAAGACTCCCTTCCTATCACTCGAATTACCCACCATGTTTTTCTGGGCTTGCAAGTTCGCATTTACTAAAATGCCATAGAAGCAATCCTAGAACAACGTATTTCTTTTGATGTTTGAATTCTACTTATTAAGTGTTCTGTAATATTGAGGGGCCAAGAGGTAAGTTTGGAGAGTGAGATACATTTTCTAACATGTTTAAGATAATGCCCAAGTCATAAATTTGTAGAACTAGGGAATAAATTGGAATGCAAAAGACGGGTGTTAGAGATAACCGTTTTCTTTGGTATTGACCTCACCATACTTCTGGAATTGATTTTAAAGACTGTATATTATTTGTATTTTTGGTAAGAAATTTTACATGTTATGGGAATATTCCCATAATATACTGTTGTATGCTTCTTGCGTTTGTACTTTTCAATTTATGAGGATCCTTAGTCTAAGATATCGGATACCTGTTCATAGGCATTCTCACACCAAATCTTGGGTCTATAATGCTAACATGGACATTGTTTTTTTATTACTGACTGTGATAATCCACATGGTTTTTCGTGTTTCATCTGCTGCCTGAAAACAGTAGCAACTGGCAACGTCTGAGTGGCTCAGTTGGTTAAGTGTCTGGCTCTTGGTCTCAGCTCAGGTCTGGATCGCAGGGTGGTGAGAGCAAGCCCTGCCTTGGGCTCCAAGATGGGTGTGGAGCCTACTTTGGTGACAGAGGTACACGTTCTGTCCTTATTACGCTTAGTCTGCCGTCCCTCCAACCATTAATGCTGTTTCAGGAAATGGACTGTGTTCTAGCTACCTGTGCATTATCTGTGAAACAGTGCCTTCTACTAAAACATTACATGGCTGTGGCCAAATGAATCAAGCTGACATTCCAATGTTTGTTCAATGAGGGGAGAAAAAAATGAAAGAACCATCCCCTCTCCATTTCAGGATCCCTAGCCCTTTGCTCGTCTGTGTTCTGTTTCCCCTCACTGAAAAGAACCTGGACTGAAAAGAACCTGGGACTGTTCAGTTGAGATACAAAGAAGAAATTCTTGTCAATTGGTGCACGAGAAAGAAGGGCAGAGGTTAAAGAGAGAACAGGGAAAGTCCAGCCTTGGGGCCAAAATGGCGTCCCCAGACTGGTGAGGAGGATGGGGAACTCTCTGAGGGGACATGCCTCCACCAGTGTGGGGGCCGTCCCGGGAGGTCATGCCTCGCTCTGGGCTTTGCCCCAGAAGGGAGCTTCTCTTCATAGAATTCCAGACTGTATTTTAGTGAACAGAAGGGAGCCTTTTGTGTTTTGGCACACTGCACATTCCAGAGTCTGACACGGAGAGGTCAGATTTGTGACTGACGGACGGGTTCGTTTAAGGAAAAGGCATTTTTGTTGAAAATGGAATGGGGCAGGGGTGAAAAGGTGAGGTGTGGCAGATGTTGGGGTTGTGTATTGGAGTCCCCCATTGTCTAAAACATCACTGGCATACGGTAATTGCTTGACACCTAGCTGTTGAGCGAGACCCCGATGGCAGTCTTTTAGGGCATTATCTGCCAAGTGCATTTTGCAGGAGGCGTAGTAAGCTTTTTCTGCGTTATGTGGAGTGCCTCACCTCAAGAGTGGCAACTTTCTTTCTAGAGGGAAGCCTGCTTCCGGAAGAGTCTTATTGAAAATGTACTGGAGTCACTTTCCATAGTTGGGATTTTCTTTTTGTGCTTAAATGCATTTCAAAGTGCCTTTTGAAGCTGCTGGGAAAGAGGACTCTAGCTGGGTGACCAAAAGGCCAGCACTGCCCACGTCTAGGTTAGACAAAGATAGAAAAGTGCTTTTGGTCATAGTCACTTCCTCCTAGGCTAAAACTGCTCGTTGGCACCAGACCCTCTTTTCTGTGTTTTAAAAACACCGTAGCCTGTAATTTTGCACACGAAATGTGCTCGTGTTGGTATTGGCCTCAGTCAACCCAATCTCTTTTTCCAAGGCCTGGCACACCCCCCCTTTTGCAAGCCAGAGTGGGGGCACGGGACAAGTCTCCAGCCTGGAGACACAACCAGCAGAGGAAGTGCCCCTTCCTGGAGACCACTGGGCACCCGAGGGGCAGCGGTGTCCTCAAATCCTTCCGGCTTACCTTTCCAGTCGTCCAACCGAAAATGGGTTTGCTTAACAGAAGAGATCCGAGCGCGTTATGGGAAAACTGGAGCCAGGACATTTCAGACTCATTTATGCCCAATTCAACATTCATTGACACCCAGGTATATGTCAGGTGCCTTCCTGGGGCTGGGGGCTTGGCGGTAGGAATAAGGTAGCCATCCACCCTGGACGGTGCTCACTAAATTAACTGATGCTTTTCCACAGGAAGGGTGCTTATGGGAAGACACTACATTTGTGAATTACTTGGTTCCCTTGCCTAGTCTCTGTGCCAGGTACTTGGTATTTTTGTGTAAGGCGCTTCGTCCACTTCGTACTTAGAATAACCCCGTGAGAAAGATTTTATAGATGTGGAAACTCTGCCTTTGGGGGTTGGGATGCCCTGTCCGTGGCCCGCAGCTAGGGACAAGGTCAGCCCCGGGTCACCTTGACTCTACCAAATGCTTTTTAGGGCAAACCAGGTTGCTACCTGCCGCTCCGTGCCCCTTGCTCCCAGAAGACGCTGGTGGGATCAGCCCTACTGTGCCCTCAGGGAGGGGGAGAACTGAGGTAGCAGAATTTTAAAATTGTCTGAAACAAAGTCCATCCCTACCACCATTTCCTACTTTCTGGAATGATTGGATACGTACTTGCCAGCGCCATGATGCTCTCTTGTCTGGGGGAAAAGAAAATTGTTATTTTCTCGAGTTCCTGGTCAACTGTAAGTAATTTTTCATAGCTACATAGTAGCCTGGTGTCAAGAAAAGATACATATTTTATTCTGGGAAGAAAACCTTGAAACTTAAAATTTACTTTAAGTCATTGAAAAGGAATGAGATGATTTTTGGTAATCATACCTACTTGAGGTCTTTTTTAAAGACTTTTTCTAAGATTTAGATTCCATTAATTAACCTATAGCTTATTATTCATTTCAAAGGTAGAGGTCAGTGATTCATCAGTAGCATAGAACACCCAGTGCTCATTCCATCACACGCCTTCCCTCATGCCCGTCCCCCAGTTACCCCCTCCCCCCACCTTCCTCTCCAGCACCCCTCAGTTTGTTTCCTGTGATTAAGAGTCTCTTAGGATTTGTCTCCTGCCCCCAATTAAGGCTTGTTTTATTCTTTCCTCTTTTTCCTTACGTTCTCGAGGTCCTTTTTTTTTTTTTTTTTTTTTTAAAGAATTCAAGGTTTGAGGGGCGTCTGGGTAGCTCAGTCATTGGGCATCTGTCTTCCCCTCAGGTCATGATCTCGGGGTCCTGGGATCCAGCCCCCCGTCGGGCTCCTTGCTTGGCAGGAAGCCTGCTTCTCCTGCTTGTGTTCCCTCTCCCACTGTGTCTCTGTCAAATAGTTAAAAAAAAAAAAAAAAAAGAATTCAAAGTTTGATATTTATGCACTTCTTTAATGCATCTTATAACTAAAAGCTTGATAAATTGCCCGTTTTGCCGAACTAACAAGCCTCACCAGCAGAACAAACCTACCAAGGGAGTATTCCCCATTCCTACTCGTCTGCGGGTCAGGAGAGACTACATTCCTACTCTTTGGGTGCAGAGTTGGGGAACAGAGACATGCTTCATTTATCATTTAGTAAAACTCGAGTGTCTTCCCCTGGATGGCACACCACGCCACATCTCATATTACTGCCTCCTTTAGAAATGCATGGTTTTACTGAAGCACGTTTAAAAAAACCCGTGGCTCCATGTTTTATTGGAAGGAAGAAGGAAACTGTTTGACATACAGTTGCAAGACACCGTGGAGTGTGTGTCTGTGTGTATTTTTGCAGAACAGAATGGATTGAACACAGAAGTTTTTTGCTGCCGTGCACTCTTGCCCGTGGAATTCCTTAATGAGTGAGAGGCTGTGCACTCTTCTTTTGGGGGTGATCTCCCATATTAAGCGTGCAGCTTGCTCTCTCTGGGTTTGCCTGCTCAGGACTCTGCCGTCTGTAGTGGGAGGCACCATCCCCACCTTGGAGAATGCGTCTGTTAATTTTCTTTCTCTGACTTGATGACACCATTGTGGTTTACTGGCCCTCCCTCTCCAATCAATAACCTCTCATTTTCCATTATTACATCTTAAGGACATCTTGCAGTGTTTGCAAGCTGTTACATTTTCATTTCGGAGAGGCGATGGCTGGGAGACTGCGCCTGGAAAAAGCAGTGGGAGTTCGAGATCTCCAAATGGGGTGTTCTTCCACGTGGATTAATTGTTTGATGGAAGAGTTAACTCTGCCTGCCCACGCTTCTTGGCGTGAGCCCAGCCAACCCATGCCGCCATTTTACAGGGGAGCCCCTGGGGCTCGGGGAGGAAGTCCACTGCCCGCAGGGGGCTGATGTAGCTCCCAGACTCTTCTTCCCTGTTGCCTCTTTTAAGCATCACGTGTGAAGGAATATCCAAGGATTTTAGAAGCGGAGCCTTATTTCTATGTGGGTATCAGGAAAGATGTGTTTGGCCATCAATAAAAGTCCAGAATTCTCAAGGCTGTTCTTCACTTAAATGTTTGGAGTTGCCGTCTTTACACAAGGATGGCTTAAGGTCACAGATGGGTCTTTTGACAAAGGAAAGAAATCTGGAGGGTAGTTTCCTACGTTTCGGTGTGCTAGCATTTGGAATGCCTTGGCTGATGTCTAATAGGTGCCATTTTGTGTGTGTGTGTGTGTGTGTGTGTGTGTGTGTGTGTGTGTGTGTGTGGTGGGGGAGAGGGGTCTTCTTGCCTTTGACCAATGCATTTCGAGTTTAGGGAAAAAAAGAGAGCCTGTGTTTAAGAAGTCACGTCAAAGAAAGACCCGAGATCTTTCTTGGGAAGAGATGGAAGTGTTTAGGGAATGTGTTCTTAATTGGAGGAAGAGTAGGGGTTAAGGTTGCTTGGCCTCGTGAGAGTGGGTTTGGGACTGATGGTGGCAGGATCTGGGCATCATGATGGGTGAGCTCACTCCATGGGCAACTTCTCTGTAATGATTTGGGCTTTGGATGTTGGGGGGAGGCTAGGCCTGGAGCGAGGTGAGCTTTCCCTTCCTCCATCTTGGGGCCGGTGAATGGTGACTGGTGAACACAGGGCAGGAAGGGGGAAATTCAGCTCTTGGGCCTCTTCCTGTGTACTTTCCATCTCCGTGCAGGGGGTGCTAAAGTGCAAATCAGGGTTCATTTCCTTTTACAAGATGCGTTGTGTTTCTTTTCACAGCCAAGAAAAATCCCTGTGTTTTGCCCCAGGGGAATGGACTGAACTGATCCCAGCCGTAAGAATAGGGCCCATCTTGTAGACCTCCATTCCTTCCTCCTTCACCCCCATCCTCTCCAAGTCTATTCTGTTCATCTATTGATTTGCCTTCATTTGCTTTCGTGTGGTTTCCAGCCCTAGGATACTCCCAGGCCTTTCTCACTATCAAACCATTCTCCTCACCCTTCAAGTGGAAACATCTGAAAACCTTCCTGCATCCCTGTGTGGCCTTAGGCACCTCCCTCCTCTCTCAATGCCTCGGGTTCCTGTAGAATAAACATCATCAAAGTACCTACCTTTTGGGTTCTCGTGGGTTTTAGACGACGGGAATGCAGGTAAGGCGCTTTAAAACAGGCCAGACACATAGTAGGCGTCTTACCAGTGTTAGCTGTTTTTGTTGTTCTTGCTACTGCTCTGATCCCCACCCAAGCCCCCCGGGAAGCTCTCACGTGGCTGGTGTGAGTACTGGGTGATGTCCGAGGTGGCCCGAAGCAGGCGTCTCTCTGGGCCTGCACCTGCTCTGTCTTCTCCCCTGGTGCTGATCTACCCCAGCAGCCTGACCGGGAGGGCCTCCTCCCTCTGAACTTGCCAGTCCAACTCATTTGGGCTGCTTTTCTCTCCCAGTTCCTCCCCTCTTCTTGCTGGGATGAATCTCCTTCCTATTCCAGCCTTCTGCTCTATTTGAATAACTCACCCCTTTCTACTTTCCTTCCCTCTCCTCTTCTCAGGCCTCTCCCTCTTCCTTCTGCCTTTTTCTTTCTCCTTCGATCTACCTCCCCACATACCCACTCCGGTCTTCGGTCATTAGAAGGGCTTTGACGACGAGAGGAAGGTCACTCACTTCATCATATTCCCAGAAAGACCGAAAATTTGTATTAGCAAGAATGGCAGGCTGAGAGGATCCTAAAGGTGTCTCCCCTGACAGGTGTGTAGAAAGTGATAAAAGTGCCCGAAAATGAAATTGCTTAGTGCAATTCCATGGTGGAGAGAGGCAATAGTTTTAGCAAGAGGATAAACAGAAGTCTTTAGGGTGAACATCTGCGGCACTTAGATTGTGCTTCATGATGTCAAGGAAACTTCCTCTTTATTTTATGGGAAAACCATATTTTGAGTTCTGGAAATGTCTACCTAATTCTTTTGATGTGTGCATGTGTGTATGTGAGTACTCCTGGACGTTCATTCATATTTTAAAATGGAGCAATTTACTATGAACTTGCTAAATTGATATAGTGAGTCTTAGGGAGATACTGTACTAACACAGTTAGTATTCTTGTGAAACACAGTATATCATTTTTTGAATAAGGTGTTTCCTTTTTGTGGCTTTTCCATTCACTCTTCTCCAAATTTCTCGTGAATCTTTATTAATAATGGAGGTAAATTAAACAAGGCCTGGCATTTTGATATATTTGTTCAAGAGCTGGTTCACAGCATTTGTGTTTAACTGGCTTTGTGTGATAAAACCCCACGTGCTTGACTTTTTTTTTTAAATATTTCATCTAATAATTGATGAGACACTGAGGTTTGCAATCACAAAATATCCAGAGTTGCAAATGTAAAAAGTAAAGCTACAGTAGCATTGCCTTTCACTGTCAGGGAATAATCCCTTCTTGAAGCAAGTGGAAGGCTCACTAAGAAGGTTAGGTGTTTTTCTGTGAGGCTAGGAGGCAGTCGCCTGGGTCCAAGAACAGATGCTTAGAATCTGTTGGCCTCCCCAGGTATTAATGGAGAGTTCGAGGGAAGAGTTCAGGGTGAACACACACCTTCCCTCTTCCGACTGTCCTCTTCCTTTCTGCCTCTAATGCCCATTGATGTGGAGCTGGTGAGAGTGGATAAATAATTTATTTCCTAGTATCAGTTTCATCAGAAACCCGTAAAGATTTCTTTAAGTGTTTAGATCTAAAATCTTTCTGAATTGAGCCCTAAATTATTAATCATGTGAAACTAGGGCCCATTTCCTGCCTGTGGTGTAGACACAGCTGTATTTTGAAACTGAATTATTTGTGGATCCCTTTACCAGTTGTTCCTCTTTTTGGGTCTAAAGCAGACGGCATTGGAGGAAATGGAACGTTCTAGGCATTTTTACAACCACTACTAGATAGCTCTTATGGCCCTGATGAGTTCAGTAGACAGAATAAAAGTCATTAGTCTCTTGGTCCTCTGTTGTCTGATCTGTAAAATCAAGAGATGCATTGAAGATTCTTTGTAGCTTTAAATTTTGTGATTCTTTCCTACAGAACTCGTGAGGAATGTATAATATTTATGGGAACGAAAGTTCAAGTCACTTACAAAGAGGCAGAAATCAGGTTATCAGTCACAGTTTTTTCCAGCCCAGCCTCTGCCAGTCCAAACCTTGTTATAACCACAATGTGGCAAGTTATGATGTCCCATTATTATTTCTTTCACTTGAGAATGCTTCAGCTCTATAGATCTATCACGGCAGTTGTTACCCTGGCGAGTTTCCCCATATCCATCAGAAGAAGAAAATCCATCACACTTTTGACTACTTTTTCCTCTCCACGAAAATGATCTTTAAGAGAATGACACGTAATATAGACTTTACTATTCTTAAGGCATCGGAGAAACTCCGTCTGAAATAAAATCGATACGTGATGCAGTAGTTTATTTACATTTCAAAAATTGAATGGCAAAGCATTTTATCAAAGACTTTGGGACCAGATACACGCAGCGGACTGGGGTAGAGTCAGAGGATGGGATGCGTCGAAACGGGGCGCAGCGGCTGCGTCCGGTGCCTCGCTGTGCCTCCATTACCCTGCCCCAGCTACACCGCCCGAATGAGGTAGATTCACGAGAGGCGAAAATGTAGATATGGGGGCCGGATGTAGAGATTGGGTTTTTGTTTTTTTATTATTTTATTTTTAATTTTTTTTAATAAGGTAGGAAGATGATATTTATTTATTTATTTTATGTTGGCTAATTGATTTAATTTGATTTCTTCAGTGTTACAAGATTAATTGTTCGTGCACCACACCCAATGCTCTATGCGGTATGTGCCCTTCTCAATACCCACCACCAGGCTCGCTCAACCCCCATCCTCCTCCCCTCAAAAACCCTCAGTGTGTTTCTCAGAGTCCACAGTCTCTCATGGTTCATCTCTCCCTCCGATGTACCCCAATTTGCTTTTTAAAATTCCATCCCAAATTCCATCCCATAATGTTACCAGGCAACATAGAGGCACCAAAGCATGATCTTAGCCTTCATATTTCTGGTTGCATTTTTGTGCTGTTTTATAGGTATAGGTATAAATTATTTGCAGCTGTTGTGTCTTTTTTTTTTTTTAAAGATTTCATTTATTTATTTGACAGGAGAGATCACAAGCAGGCAGAGAGGCAGGCAGAGGGAGAGGGGGAAGCAGGCTCCCCGCTGAGCAGAGAGCCCCATGCGGGGCTTGATCCCAGGACCCCGAGACCATGACCCGAGCCGAAGGCAGAGGCTTTAACCCACTGAGCCACCCAGGTGCCCCTGTTGTGTCTTTTTTAGAGATTTCTTTCTTTCTTTCTTTCTTTCTTTCTTTCTTTCTTTCTTTCAATGCTCTAAAGAGGTTTTTGTAGCATGGAAATTAGTGGTCCTTGAAATCTAAAATAATTGGCCAATAAAACCAAATGGGCATTTAGACTTCTTGTTTGTGTAAATTACTTTATCCATTTCTTAATTTCTTCTGTGTTACTGTTTTACTTTGGAGAATTATCAATACAGCCACCAGTTTTATGGAGTTTTTAAAATTCTGTGAATATATATCAAATCCTTACGTTGTACATCTTAAATTTACACAATGTTAGATGTTAGTTATATCTCAATAAAACCGGAAAAAAGAAAGACCTAATAAAATTTTGTCGTGAAATCATAGATGAGATAAACTTAATTGATAAAATTTTAAACGCCTAGTTATTTTAAATTTCATTTGTGTTTTGTATTTTTCTTTGATGTGGCTCGCATGTTCTTCCCCCCCAAAAAAATCCAGCTTATGGGTTCATTTATTTATTCTAATGCTTTTTGGTTTTCTCTTTACCTTCCAATGTGATCTTTAATTTTTCGTTCTCCTCTAACTGTCCTGTTGCATTCCAGGGGCTCCCATCCTGCTGGAAGGTGGGACCCCTTTCACAGGTTCACCTACAACCCTCTGGCTTGTCACTCTCCCCTGGGAACAGAAGGTCCTTGGCCTCTTCTCTGGGCCTCCTGGGAAAGAATGTGAGGATTCACAGGCTTTTATGTCTGGTTGGCAGTTTCCTGTACATCTGCTGTCACCCCCCCCCCCCCCCGCCCCGTGTCATTGTTCTCACTGCTCCTGGTATCATGGCTTACCGCCACCCTTGCTGCCTTAGCTTTAAAAGCGGCTGTTCTCCCCTTTACCCCCTGGTCAAGCTTGGACACAGACTCTCTCCGTAGTTCCTCAAAGATTTCCAAATTGAGGCTGTAACAGCTACGATGGTGTGAGGAGGGCATCAGAGCCCAGAGAACAACTTACCAAGAGTTGTGGGAGATGGTTATTTTGGGGACCTGTGGGCCCAGGTCATCTGCAAGGGTTTCCATTTGCGTTGAGTGTCGCCAGGAGGTAGGCGTCCTCCATGGGGGTGGAGGTCAGCGTTCCACACCGCGCATGGGCACCTGTGAGTGAATCTAGACTCCTGAGGGTTCAGGCCAACATCCTGCCAGAATTAGGGAGACAGGGCAAACTTCTTTCTCAGCCTCAGTCCTTTCTTCCTTTAGTTCTTCCTTCAGGATCTATCCCTTCCTGGAATGACTGACAGAAAGAACACTCATTTCTCTCCAAGGACACGTCACAACTGACCTGGAGTGTTATTAGCTTAACCTATGGCTAGCCAAAGGACCACACAGTTGTGCGGTGCCTCAGTGTTTAGTTTGTGTCCACAGCTTTGAGGGACCTGTGAGCCCCAGGAAGCGTGAGCCCCAGTTTTGTGTGGGTGGAGGCCTTTTTGGGGAGAGGGGCAGATCCACAGCCTTCATCAGATTGTTAAAGTGGCCTGGCACCCCTCCAGCACTTTAGCAGTGTGCCTCAAGTCTGGATTGATGAGGTAGGACATCCCCAGAATCATCTCGGTGGGGCTTCACCCATAAATCTTTCTTCCATCGGCACATAAAAATGGGGCTTCCAAAGTCTCTCTCCAGACCTCGGTGTCTCTGCATCCGATCGCTTATAAACGACTGCCCAAGCGCAGATATCTCCATGGAATAGTTTTTTGGAACCCTACGGTCTCTACCTTTCCTGGACAGGAAGCCTTTCTCCAGGATTTACATGAATCTGCAGAGATGTGATTCTACCTCGTCTTGACGGTCATGACCTTCCCACAGTCTTCATTTCAGAAGACATCTTTGCAAAATTTAACTGCTGGCATAGCTGGTCTGCCTAGGGCTAAGTCTTCTACAATTTCCTACCTCATGGCACTTTGAAACCTATTCCCGTCAGTATTTTTGAGATCTTAAAGTCAGGGTTTAGCGAGGTCTGGATTATTATTTTATATTTAATTTTTTTAAAGACTTTATTTTAGAATGAGAGTGAGTGTGAGCTTGGGAAAAGAGGGAGAGGGAGAGAGAATCTGAAACAGACTCTGTGCTGAATGTGGAACCCCATGCTGGGCTCGATCCCATGACCGTGAGATCATGACCTGAGTCCAAACCAGGAGTCGGCCACTCCACCGACTGAGCCACTCACGCACCCCTAGCTAGGTCTGAATTCTCATAACATCGCATGCTTCCTTCTCTGAGCAGTCTGTGCAAGAAGGAAACATCTCCAAGGCACCTGCCCTAGGATTTGGAGCCCAGTGGAGTGATGGTGGCAGCAAAGGCTTTCTTGCTCCTTGTTGCAGACATCTCCTCTTGTCCCGAGCTCCAGTTCAGGCCCTCTCCTGGCTTGGTGTGGGATCCCCCACTTCCCTCGCCGTTTTCCGTGGACTCTGGCAGATGCCCTCGTTCTTTTCGGATAATGCCGGGCAGCTGGATTTGCATTGTGATGAGTTTATGATGTCTGGCAATATGTTTAGTAAATGCTATTGCTCTAATTGTGGATGTTCATTTCAGAGATGGAGGAGCTGGATGGAGTTCTTTGTCGTGGAATAGTAGCTTTGAAAATTGGGCACCAAGGCAAAATATTCTTTTTTTTTTAAGATTTATTTATTTATTTATTAGAGAGCGAGAGACTGAGAATGAGAGGGGAGAAAGTCAGAGGGAGAAGCAGACTTCCCGCAGAGCTGGGAGTCCGATATGGGACTCGATCCCGGGACTCCGGAATCATGACCTGAGCCAAAGGCAGTTGCTCTACCAACTGAGCCACCCAGGCGCCCAAGGCAAAATATTCTTGAGGCCTACAAAGATAAACAGAGTGTAAAAGGAAGGCCTTTTGCTGGGCCCCTCATCTTGCCTCTGCCATCCGTTCCCCAGCATCATGTTTTAGTTTGCAGTAAGATTGCCCTTTTTCCTTCATCTACCCTTTTTCTCTTGTGTGGCTCTGTTGCAAGAACTAGTTTCTTATCTCTGATCACAATCTGCCGGAGAGTTTCTAATAGTATTATTAGGTGTAGAAAAAGGACAAGTGGAGGATGCGAGTGCGGGTCACCAACCCGGCAGAACGTGAGTTCGCTCAGGATAATGTAGTTTCTCGCACTGGTGCCGTCTGTGAAGGTTAGTGAGCACCCCTCGCTTTCCTTGCCCACTGCGGACTGCAAAAAGGTGTCTCTGAATCTAGCCACAATCCGTGGGAGGGTAGAAAACGTCTTCAGATTATGATCATGCCGGCTTCCTGTCTTCGTTCCCCACGATGAGATTTACCCGGTCTGGTACGTTTTCACCGATTTATAGGAAGCTGGGAGTGAAAAGTCTGAGACCTTTTACTATTATATCATTTCACCTGAAATTTTGAAATTTTTGTAAAGGACGATGTCACCAATTTGCAAATTTGTGATCATATAGACGTTGATGGGAGTTCAACCCAACTTAAAACCATGTCTTTCTGGGGCACCTGGGTGGCTCAGTGGGTTAAAGCCTCTGCCTTCGGCTCAGGTCATGATCTCAGGGTCCTGGGGTCGAGCCCCGCATCGGGCTCTCTGCTCAGCGGGGAGCTGGCTTCCCCCTCTCTCTCTGCCTGCCTCTCTGCCCACTTGTGATCTCTCTCCTCTCTGTCAAATAAATAAATCAAAATATTTTTTTAAAAAAAACAAAAAACTGTGTCTTTCCTACTGACTTTGAGTTTGAAATTTAACGTAAAGGAAATATAAAATTAGAAAGTGTCCCATTTGAGATGAAAGAGCCTTTCGGTTTGGTATCAACTTTCAAGGCATCTCAGTTGTGTGTTTGTGAAGGATTCGACGGCCCTTTTTAGTATTATGGGGTGTCCCCTTTTGAACCATCCAGCATTATTCAGCATCTCCGTTTACAACTCAAGCGTATGTCACGAAATGTGGATTCATGAGAAATCATTTCGTCATTCAGACCTTTCCAAAAGCACGTGGTCCTTCCTCTCCCGATTCCTTTGAGTTTGTGCCCCTGTCGGTTCTGGTTCCAGAGGACAGTGTGCAGGGTGTCCGGGGCCGAGGGGCGGTCCTGGCCCAGGCTCTTGGGGCCGGTGCGGGGCGGCGGAGTGCTGAGTCAGCACCCGGTGGTGGGGCAGGTCCGAGTCTCGCACTTGGGCTCGGAGGCGGAGTCTGTGTTGCTTTAGTGTTTCCTCAGGTGGGCCTGGGCTGTGGTCCTTTATCACGGGGGCCTTTCCTTTCCGTGGTGTTTGTTGGAGCGGTAGGGATCCAGCCTTGGTCTTGAGGTTCTCCTTTGCCATCTCCCTGGCATCCTTTTGTGGAGAGTTGTTGCTCATGTTATTTCCTCTCCTGGTTCACGGAAGGCTGTCTTCTTAACCAACAGAGCCACCCAGGCACCCCAGAAAGGCTGTCTTCACCTGTCCACACACACGGTGGAAGGTGGAAAGAGCGAGGGAGCTGCCCGGGGTCCTTCTTATAAGGGCCCTAATCCCATTCTTGCGGGCTCTACCCTCTTGACCTAATCACCTCTTGGAGGCCCCTCTTCCAAATACCATCCCACTGGGGATTAGGTTTCAACACAGGAATTTCGAGAGCACCCATTCAGTCTGTGGTCAATGGGTTCATATACTGTGTTATTAGGCCTCCCCGACAAAGCTTAGAATAGAGCAAAGAGTCACAGATAGCTAAAACCAAGAGGGGACTTCACAGCCAACCCTACCCAGCCGCCTCGCAAATGCCAAGACCGAGGCCTAGAAGGTTCTGGGGATTTTGATAGGGTAACCCAGTTGGTGGTAACAGAGCTACTGGGGATTTCTTTCAGTCTCCGTGCTGCTGTCCCTAGTTATTTCCGTGTCTGGCATGTAATCATATGTGGATTGATTTTTATTCATTTATTTATTCGTCAGAGAGAGAGAGAGAGCCTGTGCACAGCAGGGGGAGGGGCAGAGGGAGAAGCAGGCTTCCCGCTGAGCAAAGAGCCCGATGCAGGGCTCGATCCCAGGAGCCCAGGATCAGGACCTGAGCTGAAGGCAGACGCTTAACCCACGGAGCCCCCCAGGCGTCCCCATCAGTGGATTTCTATAGCTCATCACTAGTCATATCAAAACCAGGAACCTGGGCGCCTGGGAGTTTGTTGGGAGTTTGTTGAACGTTTTCAAATCAAAACTGTTGAATAATTTCAGGTATTCATATTCATTAGTACTCAGTAAGTACCAAGGTCATTTGAGGCCCTTCAGAGTGTACAAAACATAGGAGTTTGAGGACTTGGCAGTCAATGTACTGGTATCTTTATTTTGAAATTTGTTTTGTTTGCAGTTAACAAGAAGTAAAAAAAGGGGGAAAGAGGCCCTTTCTGAAAGTTTGGATAAGGTCCTAGAATTTGTACGTGCTTTCGCAATGTGCTCATGGTATGCTGCCTTTCTAGTACCCTCAGCCCCCTTCTTGGCTTCTTCAATGGATCCAGTTAGGGTAGACAAGGAAGGGACTTTTTCTTCTGCTACCAGAGGATGGTAAGTGTTTTAAAAGAATTTTTTAAGGGGCCCCTGGGTGGCGCAGTTGGTTGAGCAACTGCCTTCGGTTCAGGTCATGGTCCCGGAGTCCCAGGATCGAGTCCCACATCGGGCTCCCAGCTCCATGGGGAGTCCGCTTCTCACTCTGACCTTCTCCCTTCTCATGCTCTCTCTCACTCTCTCTTAATAAAAAAAAAAAAAAAAAAATCTTTAAAAAAAAAAATTGTTGTAGGGGGCGCCTGGGTGGCTCAGTCGGTTAAGCATCTGCCTTCGGCTCAGGTCATGATCTCAGGGTCCTGGGATCGAGTCCCACATCGGGCTCCCTGCTCAGTGGGGAGTCTGCTTCTCCCTCACCCTCTCCCCCTGCTTGTGCTCTCTCTCTGCCAAATAAATACACAGTATCTTAAAAAAAAATAATAAAATTGTGCTAAAATACATGGAACATAAAGTTTACCATCTCAACCATTTTATAGTAGACACGGTTCAGTTGTATTAAGTACGTTTGCATCACTGTCGAACATCACCCCTCTCCATCTATGTGCAGATCTCTTTCATGTTGAGGAACTGAAACTGGGCATGTTAAAATATTTTCTATATACAAATAAATCCACGGAGCTGCAATAGGAAAATTCTAATAGCAGCGGGTTCGGTAGTGACGTATCACTATTTTTTTTAAAGATTTTATTTAGTTATTTGAGAGAGAGCCTACACAAATGGGGGTGGGGTTGGTGGGGAGAGGGAGGAGCAGACTCCCCGCCGAGCAGGGAGCCCGACGCGACGCGGGGCTCGATCCCAGGACCCCGAGATCATGACCCGAGCCGAAGGCAGACGCGTAACCTACAGAATCACCCAGGCGCCCCCAACATATCACTGTTTTGATTTGTAGTCTCCACGTCACCATTTCTACATCTTCAACCAACAATGATATGGTGTTTTGCTCTACTTATCCTCATTCAACATTCACAACCCATGGGAGGTAGACATCCATCTTCCCATTTTATAAAGGAAGAAATTGAACTGGCAAGAGGGGAGAGGTAACGGAGTCAAATTCCAGCTTGCTGCTCCTGCCCCGAAATCCTTTCTGTTTCCATTTTTCTGCGCTTCCAAAGACTACCACTGATACTTCCTTTCTTTATCTGTCTGTCCTCTCCCTTCATCTGGTGAGGCTGGGGTAGGTGTGGAGAAGGTGGGTTTGTGGCATTTGTTTTAAGTTACGGGTCTTGCTCGAACAACAGTCTTGTTCATAACCTTGGGCGTCTCATCAGATCTGGGATTATTGGGCTTTGCCTAACCACTGACTAGATGTAGCAGATGTCTACTCAAATATTACTTTAAAAAAATGCCTGGAATTGTATTTAAATTGCTTCCATTATTCACTAATTAAATTGCAGATTGTCTCTCCTGGGGATTTTGCACTAGGCTGAGTTTCTTCAATTGTTTGTGTTGGACAATGACAAAATAAATCTTTTGCATTGTAGTTTAGTGGAAAAATCCTGCTGAATGGGCTACATAAGTCCACAATCATCCTCCAACAGACCTATGTAAAAAGAAAAAAAAAAACACCCAACAATCTATTTTCTTCTTTTTGGCAAGATGGAGCATGGACAGATAGTGGGCTTTTGTTTTATTTTTTATTTGTGCATTTTGAGGCTGACGCTTCAGATACCTGGAGGGGTCTTGTATACAATGGAGGCCCATGTGTTCTATTAAAGTGTCAGTTCCCTTCGTCGGTACGAATTTTACCAAGAGCAGCACAATGGAATTCAGATATTTTATTTTATTTTTTTTTTAAAGATTTTTTATTTATTCATTTAACAGAGAGAGAACACAAGCAGGCAGAGAGGCAGGCAGAGGCAGAGAGAGGAGCAGGCTCCCTGCGGAGCAAGGAGCCCGATGCGGGACTCGATCCCAAGACGCTAGGATCATGCCCTGAGCCAAAGGCAGTTGCTTAACCAACTGAGCCACCCAGGCGTCCCGGAATTCAGATATTTTAAAACCACTTGTGTGTCTCCCACATGGCTGCCACTGTTTAACTCATTGATCAGTCCTTTGAAGGAGGTTAGGCATGGTCACCTGTTGGCCCTAGGACTTCATCTATGTTCCTTATCAATTGCTGTTGCCTTTGCCAAGAAGAGTCTTCCGTGTGGTATGCTATTTTCATTTGCAGAGAGAAGGAAGAAAAAAACAAATTGAGACAAGGAATGAGACAAGAGAGCTCAGTGCCCCTCCATTTATTTATTTAATTAAAAAAAATTTTTTTCCCCCTGTATTGTAAGTTATCTCTACACCCAACGTGGGGCTCGAACTCATAACCTCAAGATTCAGAGTCACCTGCTCTACGGATTACACTAGACAGGTGCCCTGACTGTGACACTTTTGAAGAAGAATGCTTGCTTGCTCTTAAAATGTGGATCATTTCAATTCCCCTAAAAACATGCACAAGACTTTTATGCTAATGTTCACTTCTATCCAGAGGTAATTAAGACCCTCCGCTCTCTGAATAAATAAATTCCTGACAGCTGTGAGCACCGGCTTTGGGACAGTGTCTCTGCTGAGCCTTCCACATACATTGTCCCGTTTAATTGCAGCCCGGTGAGGAGGGCGGTATTCTCCCCATTTTACCGAGAAGGAAAGTGAGATTCAGGTGAGGCTAAGAAACTTGCTCAGAGGCCACACTGGTCATACATACCAGATTTGGGATCGTGTCCATTCTCTGATGGAAGTGCTCAGGATTTGGAAAAAAACCACTGAGTTTTTACAGGCTTGTGGATGATACTAACGTTCTTTAAACTCGAGAACTCATGTGGAAGCAAGGCGAACATATGGACAGTAAAGACGATGTCAGATCAAATACAAGATTTCCGTTCCGCTCAACGATGTGGTAACGCTGGCAGAGCTGAAGTGGGGAGGTGTCGGGCTCCCAAAATATTGGATGGGGACTGGAACGCTGTTACAATCCAGTGTCTCTGAGCGACCCGAGACAGCCGGTGAGGAAAGGTTGTCACCAACGCAAATAATCGGAGAGAAGTTGGATATGCTGGAAGCTACCCTGAGATTTGCACGTGGAACTGCTGAGGAGAGCCCAGGGAGTGTGAGGAAATGGAGGTTCCTGGGTGTCCAGGGTAAAAGAGGGCTGAACCTTAGCACCCACAGGTAGAAATGATAGCAGCCAACCCCAGACATTTCCGTCTGGATCTGTTCAGAAAAGGAGCTCTGTGAACTCGATCGACCAAAGCAGATGCATCGACTGGTTTTGTCAGATCTAAATGCAGGACCACATTTAAAAGGGACCCTTCACATACCTGTTCCCATTTTGAGACACCTGTTCCCATTTTGAGACACCCTGTGCCCTGTGCCATATACATTGTGTTGTAGGTACAGACCTATGTTAGCCTTGTATATTTAATTTATTTTAAAAACCAAAACCTTCCTTTCCATGGAATGTCATGACACTTTATTGCTGGGTACAGATTCCCCTAGTTAGTTTTTGGAATGAAGTGTAGGTGCGCTTTTCTTCATATTGTTTCCTTGTGGTTGTTTTAAGAGACGATACGATGGGCACATCATCTTGTTCTCTCACCGTGTGCTAGTGTCTCAGAAACACCGAGGTGGCTCAGTAACCTTTTGTAGGGTAGTGGTGAAATCCCCCACCGCAAGGTGGTTTCTAGGTCAGTAGAAACGAAATGTTGCTGATTTCTGAATGTCAAGTCACAATGACCTACTTTTTTTTTTCTTTTTCTTTTCATGATTCAAGTTTTTCAGACATGTATAACTTGGGTGCTTTTTCTCCTTTTCTTTGCTGTCTCTTCTCATGGGATCTTTGTGCTAATGTGGATTTTTGAATCACATTGTATTTTAATAAAATATTTTAGTTATTTATTTGAGAGAGAGAGCTAGCGAGAGAGAACATGATGAGTGGGGAGGAGAGGGACAAGCAAGCTTCCTGCTGAGCAGGGAGCCCGATGTGGGACTCGATCCCAGGACCCTGATATCATGACCTGAGCCGAAGGCAGATGCTTAATGACTGAGCCACTCAGGTGACCCCCTCACGGCCCTTTATGAGAACTGTTCGAAAGCAGTGGATCTTTGTCCCAAGAAGAAATCCATATATTCACGTGCGCATAAGATTTTTTTCCATAATTTCCATGGTGGATTCATCCCCGAACTCTTGGTTATGATTCCTTTGTTCTGAATGACCAAAAGTCATTTTAAATATACTTGGCTTTGGGCACTGGCTATTTGTGTGATTCCCAGAGAAAGGTGTCCTTTGAGGGTGTTTGAGACAGTCGGAGATCTGGACATTTCTAGATTTCATGCACATGCACCATGGGCCATACTTTACAGAGAGAGAACTTGAGTTTGAGGCTGTGTTTTGTGGGGAATGTTGGATTGGTAAGGAATGGGGCCAGAGAAATATTAACATAATTCATGGCTTAGTTTTTTTTTTTTTAACTTGGAATGTACACTAATCATGAAGATTTACAGTAACAAATGCAGTGAAAGCAAATAAAATAAATATTTATAGCTACGCTGGACCCTGAGAATGAAGGACAGAGAGGTCCTTGAAGGCAGGGACCATATCCCAGTGATGTATGTTCGGGGAACTCCCATGTGTGCTTGAGTATGGGCTCTGGGAGCAGAAGAGGCCCGTCCTTGTTAGACAGCTTTTGGGAGGAGATGAGCTTTGGGTTGGATCTTTATCTCGAATCTTACTTCCCAGTGATAAACCACCCAGCATGGGAGGAAAGCCCAGAACACCTTCCTGCCCTCCTTTCTCCTCATGGGATATTTCCTTCCTACTGACCTATAAACCACCTTACGGTGAGGTCCCCTTGCTCCTCAGATCATGACCTACTGTTGGAGAGTCCTGCAGGGAACGAACTCTGCCAGTCTTGGCCTACAAGGAGCACTAGACCACATGTCCACCCTACTAGCAATGTGTAACGAAAGACTACAGAACAACAATAAACTTGACTTCCTCCTCCTGTAAATTCCAGTAATCCCGTCTTTATTCTCACATGACATCTCTAAGTCATGCCTTATTGTTGCCCTCGTTCATACACCAGACTGGAAAGCTCATAAATTAGATCAGGGGTCTTTTTCCATTCACTAGACCTTTTACTACCAAAGAAAGCCAGGTATGTTGGTGGTATTTAGCAAATAGCTTCTGAGCAAATATTAAAAAGGCCAGATATCTAGCTAGCATCCTTTAAAATCTCTAAGCATTCCCTTGTGAGTTGTTTCCGACTCCTTACCAAGCTGGAGCAATGATTCAGGGTTATATTGTCAGAGGCTGAGCCACGGACTTGCTGTTATGATGAGTTAGTCTTGTAAGTTATCCTAAGTCTACACTGCAAGTAAACTATAGTATTTGCATTTTTGATTTTCCATTGGTGTTTATGATGCATAGAATCATGATGGGTGAACTTACAGTCATAGTCCGGTACTTTCATTGCACGGCTTCAGTCATCGGCAAGGATGAGACAGGTTCCTTCACTAATTCATGTGATTCATTGGCTATCGGGACATCTGGGTGGCCCAGTTGGTTAAGCGTCTGCTTTTAGCTCAGGTCATGATCTCGGGGTCCTGGGATTGAGCCCTGCATCGAGCTCCTTGCTCAGCAGGGAGTCTGGTTCTCTCTCCTTATCTCTCTCAAATCAATCAATCAATCATCAGTCAATCTGTATTCATTAACTGCCATATGCTAGGTATTCTTTTATACACTAAGATAAAAATATGAACGAGAAGTAGTTTTCTGCTTATAAACAGCTCTCAGGTTGGTAGGGCGGATAGATGCATGAGGAGAATCACAGTATCTCATGTGTTAAGTGGCCCAAAAGAAGTAAAGAAAGAAAGGACCAAGGAAGAATTGGTTTTGCCTGGGACTGGGGAGAGTGTGGCAGGAACAAGGACAGGGCAAGGAATGAGATTGGAATGGCAACATTCCCTGCAGAGGAAGAGCCTGTGCAAAGTGCGGAGGAAGGTGTGGAGATCTCTGAGTAGTGGGCCTGGAGTCTGGGAATCCAGGCATGGCTGCAGGTGACGGGGAGATGTGTAGACGCTCTAGAAGGTTTTTCCAGCTGCCATTTGAAGTAGTTTAGATTTTCTCTTGTGCATACTGAGTGCTTTTGAGTGGGTGAAAGCAGGTTCTGACTACTATTTTTTTTTTTTTTTTTTAGGACTTTATCTAAGAGGGAGAGAGAGGGAGAGAGTGAGAATGAGCAGGGGGAGGGGCAGAGGGAGAGGTACAAGCAGACTCTTGGCTGAGCACAGAGCCTGACGCGGGGCTCGATCCCAGGACCCTGAGATCATGGCCTGAGCCAAAACCAAGAGCTGGCTGCTGAACTGCCTGAGGCGCCCCGGCGCCCCATGACTTTTTATAGTGAATCCCTTCACCCGGATCTGGGCTCTGGCCTGAAGCAAATAGTGACAGGGGCCACAGCTGGCCAGAGAAGCCATTCCACTCACTCCAACACATCGTGAGGGAAGCTTAGCGAAAATTAAGCGTAGGTGCTGGGGGCTGCCGCCGCCTTAGCACGTAATCACTTTAGAAAGTGAGGGGCTCCTCCTGAGCGTAAGGTTATTTATTTGTCTGCTTAGAATGAAGAGAAACAAAGATGAACCGGACGTGTTTCTCACTTTGGCATTTTGACTGGGGCGTCTGAGAAAGACCAACGTGGTTGTAAGCGCTGTCCTTCTTAAGCTGGCTTCACCCAGCACCGGTGACAGAAGAACCAGCGGTGTTCATAAAACCCGAGCAACAGCCAACGTTCAAAATCCCGAATCTAGGTTGCTTGGTGCTGGGTGGGGTGAGAAAAGTACGGAGCCCCCGTATAACCTGCATAACTGGATAGACATGTTGTGCCCCCCTCGTCAGTAAGTCGTTTTAATAAAAACAACTCCAGGGGGGCGCCTGGGTGGTTCCATCCTTTAAATGTCCCACTCTTGATCTCCGCCCAGGTCTTGGTCTCAGAGTCATGGGTTCAAGCCCTGCGTTGGGCTCGGCGCCTAGCAAGGAGCCTACCTAGAAAAATGAAAACAATTCCACTTCGTCATATGCTTAGTAGCGTTGTTGCCCTGTTGGTTCCTTCATCCATTAGCACGTATTTGTTGAACATTTCAGTGCCGGTAGGGCAGTACTTGCGTGGAGACCTCCCGGACCATGTGAGTGAAAACTTGGCCATTAATTGATTGATTCATTAATTAATTCAAGAGATACTTCTCTTGATCACTAGCGAAGCGCCAGGCTCTCTGCTGGGGGGGGTGGTGGGAAGCTGGTGTGGACTGTGCGGATTCGGTCCTTGTCTTAACGGAGTTTACATTCTGAGGAGAGATGTCCAAAGAGCAACAGCGCTGGAGCCTCGTGTGAGAGGTTCTGCGGTGGGGTACATTCAGGAGAGACCTTCGGGTGGGTCGTCTGTCCCCGACTCAGATAAAACACTTGTTAGAGCAAGTGTTGTCTAAGTAGAGAACTGACGGAGAGCAAGAATCCAGCAAAGGAAGGGAGAGGAGGGGGAGGATGGCACAGGGAGGGTGTGCTGGAGCCCAGGGTGTGTGTGTGTGCACACGCGCACGCACACGTGTGCAAGCGAGGAGAATTAAACCGGCTTGGCCAGGGGAGGTGTGGGGCGGCATCAGGGAGAGCACGGGGGAGCCCAGTGCGGAGCCTGATGGTGCTTGGAGCTCAGTTCTGGTGTCGGGGATTCACCCTAAAGCCAAAAAGGGATTTGCTTCCTGGAAAGATCAGGGTAGCCTGTGTGTGACGAGGGGCTGGGGTGAACTGGAAGACAGACCAGACAGGTCCTGCCCTTATCCGGTTGGGAGAGAACAGGAGCCCTCTGAGGGGCGAGGGGCAGTAGGAATGCGGGGAAACAGCCGGACTGGGAAGACATAGGACGTGGTGACTGCGTGTGGGGATCTCGAGCAGCTCCAGAAAGAGGGTGGGAGAAAGAGGGGGAAGAGGGAAGGGATCAGTTCAGAAGGGTGACCGATTTTCACTGTTTGATTTTTCTCTCTACTTTGGAATTTCAAGGCCGGTGGGATACACCGCATTAGTTTGAGGGAGACTGTGATCCTATCATCTGCTTCATTTTCAGAGAACGAGAGAGATGTCTACTTCCTTGGAGAAGGTGGTTTTTGCAGCCTTTGAATGAAATCACTTCCAGTTCCACCTTTAGCTGAAAATCAATGGTGTCTGGTGTTTATCAGAAGCCACTCAACACTCTAATGTCCAGGTCACTGGCACTCGTGTTTTATGCCTGTCACTTTGAGCCAGATAATCTCTAATGGTCCCTAACTGCTAGCATCTCCAGCTCCCATTCTCTTGGATCTTCAATTTTTTTTTAATTAAAAAAAACAAAAATCTCTCCTAGACAGGTACATTTGATTTGTTGCTGAATTAATGTTTTTCTCCTTTTGAACGTGTCATCCAGGTCGTTAATGGAAAAATGTAGTCTATGGTGGCTCCTGGGCATACCCTTTTTATTTTAATGTATTTTTTAAATATAAAATATAAAAATTGCCTGAACTCTGTTAAAAGAATATATAGCTGGAGTTTTAATTTGATTATCTTTCCCAATTTTCTCAGACTTTCATAGGCAAGTCCTTGTTTGAACAGCTGTCCTCCTGTAAATCTCAGTAACGAATGAATGAGGAATGATTTTGTGTAACAAGTCAGATGAAAGGCACTTCCTAAGAAAGACAGATCGTTAAAAGAAGGAAGAAAAACTAGCAAATATTTGAGAAATTTAGCAACTATTTAAGACAAAATAAAGCAGTTTACTCTAATAATTCTTTTCTAATGATGTTAAAATATGCTGTCATTAATAGAGAAAGCTTCTTATCTCATTTAGGTTTTAATACTGGGTGAAATAACATGTAAAACTAGAGTCAGCAGGAAAGGAGAAATGCTAAAAGCTGAGACACATGAAAAAGGGGGATGTAGTCAGTTTTCCATTATCTGTAATTTTCTGCCTTCTCTATGTGTGTTGCCCGCTGCCGGTTGGGGTGGGGGGGGAATGGGAGGGGTGGGGGAGGGGCTGTGAAATACGTCTGCCTCCAATCACAAAGAGATCCAATTAACATGTAAAAAGATATATGAAAGAGCTGTGGGATTGAAGGGCTTTTGGCTTTCAACATCTTACCTACTGGATAGATTTGAAAGCATAAAATAAAGCTAAAGTAAATTCAGGGAAACATTGATTCATCCAACTGAATAAACAACTTACTGAATTTGCTAATCTAATTAATCAAACTCTGCTTCTCCTTTCCAAAGTAGATTCACAGGCACTAAAATAAATTAAGTCAACATTTTTTTTTTCCCCTCCACTTACTAAAAATAAGCTTTCTTTCCCTGGGTAAATCGGTCATTTAAATTCCCAAGGCTGTCCTCCCGCTGTCCACTGGCAGGAAGCAATTGTATGGATGCGAAATCGTTTTCTCTGCAGATCTTGGCTTCTGAGTATCATATCTCCGCTCTACCACCTTAACTGATGAAGAAAATAAATATTAACTGAAGGTCTAGTTAGAGATCGGTAGCCTACGGATGATGTTGATTTGCAGATATGGGAGCCTGTGACTTACACCTGTCCTGAAAGGGTGGGAGGAAACAATGACTTTGGGGAAAACAATTCTGGAAAATTAAGGATATTTAAAATTTGACAACAGTCACAGTTGTGAAAACATCTTAGAGTAGGGAAACTACTCTACTTTCTCTTCTTAGAGTAGGGAAACTATTTCTGTGCAGTTGTCGGCATATCTGGTCCTCCATGTTGAGTTTCCTTAATTTTAAGCCACTAGAATAAGAATCAGGTTTAGGCTGCTCGTATAGACATAAGGTATACTAACTTTATACACACATGCACTCACGTGCAGTATACACGGGAGAGGGAAGGACAGCACGAACAGGGAAGAACGCAACTGAAAAGATTATAAGGTGGTGAATGACAAAAATATAATTTAATAGGCAAATTATAATAGTGGGTATTCCAGGTAACAAGTCAAGTGTGAGTCAGGACGGATCACTAGGTTTGGTTTGTTTTTTGAAGGCATTATGCCAGGATGCAGAGATAAGACTGCCGATGGCAATTGAGAAGGAGGAAAAACACCACTGGCATTAAAGTCCTGCCCGTGTGGCCGATCTTTTGTTTTGCCCTGAATGGGCACACTTCTGAGGAAGAGCCTGAGTGCAAAGTCTTTCCAGATGACTTCTTAATGCCACCAACCCTAGTCACCTTGCTGGTGCCCTCCCCTTGAGGATCAAAGAATCCCCAAGGATGGCCTTTCCCCACATTTCCTTCTGGGATGGACCTATTTCCATTCTCTGCAGTCTTATTCAACCTAGGATATTACACTCAACACTCACTTATATGCCCAACTAATCTTAATTAAAATGTAAGGGAAGATTAGGGCATGATCAAATGAAGTTCTGAATATAGTTGAGCAGTCAGGCAGCCATTTAATGGATTACACAGTTCTTGGAAATGCCTCCTTTTTTGACAGTAAGTCTCAGTAGTGCTGTCATTTCTTAAGACCCCTTTCTATTTTGACTTTCGAGTTCTGGCTCAATGTTCTTTTTTAACTTACAGATTACTCTGCTATCTGGGAACTTATGCCCACCTCTTTGACTTCGGGTCAAAACTGCTTTCCTCACAGTCTGGGAAAGTTTCCTTTCCTCCAACTGGGAAAGTTGTAAAACATTAGAATGTCCTTCAGCGGTGGGCGGTGGAATGTCATGTAAGTTATTACTAGTTTTTTTTTTTTTTTTTCAGAATGTGACGGATTTTCCTGAGTAGATTTGGTTGTATAGATAGCCACATTCGATGGGTTTCTAAGAATTCACACTGTAATTTATCAAGTTATCCTGAGCGTTCAAACTGGGGAAGGATTTGGCTAGATGCGGGCGGAGATGCTGAACATTACCTTGTTTTAATTGTGATGGCCAAGTCATCCTTAAAAACTCAAAATTTTCCGGTGATGTTTACCCCAACTCCCATCCACGTGGTCAGGCGTTGGTAGCTACCCGAGTCACTTCCTGTGAAGCCTTAAGCACAGCGTCTGGGACCATGTAAGTGTGTTTATAAATCCTATAATATAGTATATTTTATATACTATATTATACTATACTATAATATATATAGCTATCATTATTGTTATTTTCAATATTTATAATAGAAATATTTGTTTTTATATTTAATTATATTTTGATTTTATAATAAAATATTTATTTTTATACTCTCTGTTCTCTTGTATGGTAAGTCATATATCATACATGCATTCAAGTAGCCATAAATTTTTTTTCTTTTTTTTTTTAAAGATTTTATTTATTTGAGAGAGAGCAAGTGAGAGACAGAGACAGAGAGCATGAGCTGGGGGGTGGAGGGGCAGAGGGAGAGGGAGAAACAGACTTCCTGCTGAGCAGGGAGCCCCACACTAGGCTGGATCCCAGGAACCCAGGGATCATGACCTGAACTGAAGGCAGGTGCTTAACCGACTGAGCCACCCAGGTGCCCCCAAAAGTTTATTTCTTAAAAAAAAATTATTTCTTGCCTACTGGTTTTCAGACATTGGTGCTAGATTCTTCAGATAACAGAGATAGTACTAAGGCAAGGTCTCTGACCTTCTAAAAATGATAGTCTACCGTTTGTAACAATGTATCATGCTGTAATACATTCATTCATATCTTCTAGATTGTGAGTCATTTGAGGTCAAAACCATGGGAGCCAAAAAATTCACGTCACCTTACCCTGAAATAAGATTAGAAATAAGATTAGAAATAAGTTTAAGATTAGAAAGATAAATCACAAAGAACTTTGCATTGAGAAAAACGACTTTTCTTTAAAAATTTTTTATTAGCACTTAGTACAGTATCTGACACATAGAAAACTCTTAATAAATACATTCCATTTGTTTTCAGTGTGGCTCTCCGAATGACTTTTCACTGAAAAGTATGTCTTTAGTTAGGGGGCCCAAAAAGGGGTAGAGAATCATGTGAAAAGGTTGGCCGTTGCTGAGTTTTTCCGCCAGTTTTATTAAGATGTAATTGACGTATAATACTGTCTAGTCTGAAGGTGTACAACATAATGATTTGATAGGTGCATATATTGCAAAATGATTACCACAATAAGTTTAGTTAACATTCATCACCTCACACAGCATTTTTTATTTCCTGACAAATTACTTTAAAAATACGTATTTGGCTTCGGACCAGTTTGGGAATATTGACAGCTGCAGTATCTTGACATCCCGATTTATGCTTTAGGAAACCGTCCTATGGTGATAATCCCCATTGTTACCATCATGACAATATCTCTCCATCCACAATACCTAGTGTTCTGTAGATCTCCCACATCCCACATCTCCTGGCTCATTTGAACCTTACAATAATTCTCTGAGGTATGGAGGGCAGCAAATTCTTCTGTATATTATGGATGTGGGCAACCTTCCCAGATAATAATGATTTCCCTAAGATCGAGTTAACTAGCATCAGGGCTTAAATCCAAGTTTCTTCAGTTCAAATCCACTGTGTTCACCACTAGACTAATATAGCTGGGATGTTATTTATTTATTTAAAAGATTTTGTTTATTTATTTGACAGAGAGAAAGAGATCACAAGTAGGCAGACAGGCAGGCAGAGAAAAGGGGAAGCAGGCTCCCTGCTGAGCAGAGAGCCTGATATGGGGCTCAGTCCCAGGACCCTGAGATCATGACCCAAGCCAAAGGCAGAGGCTTAACCTACTGAGCCACCCAGGCGCCCCTGCTGGGATATTATTTAGACAGGTGAAGAACGTGGGACTATTTCAGTGTGGAAAAGATGGCCACTGTCTTACCATGTTTGAAAGCCTATCCTGTAACTGGGGTATTCATTAGTCTTACTCTGAAATTTTTCAGTGAAATTTTGAGTGTATGTTGCTTATATCTACATTTATTTTGGCTTAATAAGGAAATTTTTTTTTTCTTTTTGGTGATATGCAAGGCCAGAGGTGTGCTGCCCTTTGCCCATCTATTGGCCTCATTTCATTAAGTTCTCCCCAGCCCCACTCATGACTCATTGGTGTTCTTCTCTATCACAGGACCTTTGCACTGCTGGGCCCTCTGCCTAGAATGCCATTCCCCCTTTCCCCATAGTTTTGCTTGGTCGAATCTTATACAGCCTTTAGGACTCAGCCTTATAGTCACTTGCCCAGAGAAGATGTCCCCAGAAGAATCCATGTTGCCTAACAACCTCAGTAAATGAGTCAGGGTCCCTAAAAGCAGCAACAGAAATGGTGAAAGAGTCCTGGCTGCTCCTTGATTTGCCCCGCCGAGCACCATGTGCTGTGGTTTGCACCGCTGCCAGAAAATCGTCCTGATTAACAGCTGCTGCCATGAGTAGGGCTGCTCCGCGTTGGGGGCTCAGCCTTGCAATAAGACTTGTCTCCCCTCCCGCCACCCCCCCCCCACTGGACACCCTGGTTGCCATCCTGACCAGTACAAGCAAATCACATCCATACCAGTATGTAGTGTCCTTCCTCACGTTGCTCCCATGTGCACACCGGTTTTGCAAGGCAAATCTCATTGGTGGTGCTGAAGTCACCCTCGCTGCAAAGGAACCCGGAGAACTGGGTTTCCTAAGTTCTATGCTTGGCAAGCCACAAATCAGCCAACCCCATTAAGGTTGTTCCAAAGGCGTTGGTTGGCCCGAAACTTGATGAATATATTCTGCACTGAGACCAATGTTCTCATCCAGATGGTAGACCAGTTGTACCTGCCGCACAGTGTTGTAAGGATTACATAAGGTGATTTGCGAAACCATTGAATGAACGATACAGAGAGATAGAAGTACAAAATAATGGTATTCGTTTGCTATGACTTAGATCTTTGGCTCAAACAGAAAATTTCATACTTATATGGTTGATAAATCTTTAAATCACTCTAGAGGTTTTTAAAATACGACGGTTATTCTGCTTCCCCAAAAAAGCTTTTTAAATGTTTAGGAGGAATTGGGGGGGGGGAGGGAAGCCCTTTTTATATCAAAGTGCTTCCCTTATAAATTTATATCATCTCCACATTTTTTGTTTTGTAACGGAAACATACGCCACGATGCCAAGCATAGAAATTGTAGCTTAAAAAATGTGGGTGAGTTTTCAGCTACTTTTGACTCCCTTCTGAATTTTAAGGCTTTGTTCTAATCTAGTTTTTACTCCAGTTGCATCATGAATACAGCCCTCTTGTTCCCAAACGGACAATGGCCCATTCAACCCTCAGTGCTTTCCACATTTGGTTTTTCTGCCATGGCCCTTCGGTGACTCTCCTCGCAGGATTCTTATCTTGGAAAAAAATGTAGACACGACAGCTGAGGTCTGAGCACAGGTAATGGCAGTTGTGTAAAAGAGGGTATGTACAAAAATGCTTGTAGCAGTTGCCAGATTTCATTAATGCTCGTGCTGTGGGAATCGTTCACATCCGCGGCGAACGAAACTCCCTTCGTAGGAGAAGTCAATCAAAATGCAGTTTCAGGAGAGAAGGAACCAGGCGGGGCTGTTTTCCTGTTGGACAGAAACGTTCCTCCACATGATGGGTCAGACTTTAGAGTTGCGCCATTTGGTTAAGCTTTCCTTTTTGATAAATATTAAATCAAAATAATGTATTGCTCAAAAAAAGTAGAACATGACCCTGCTTTGCATCACCAAAAATTGGGTTAGAATGCTTGGATTGTTTGATTTCTGTTTCCTTGAAGTTGTCTTTCATCGAGGAACATGGAGAATTCTAAGATTAGGGCTGTCAGACGCCTTCTTACTTAAGCGGTATCTGGGGCCAGTTTGGAGAGCACCATGGAAGGCCGATTCTCTCCTGTTGGATTTGGAAGAATTTCCTCTCAATGGACACACCCTGCTTCTTCCTCCTCAACCCTCTTCCTGCTTATCTACACACGAGCACACGCTCTCTCACGTGAGCCTAACCTCAACAGGACATTTGCTTCTAGACTTTTTTCCTTACATCGGGTTTGCGTAAAGGGCCTGGAAGGTGGAGGCAGCCATCCGAACAGCACTCAAGTTAACCGAACTCACTCGAGGTGACAGTAAACCAGTCCACGGCGAATTTTGGCGATTCAAAATTGATTTCAGGGAAATGGGTCAATATTTCTGTGATCTGTAAATACTTTCCAGCTATAAAAATTCAAATTCCATCACTCAAAGGACATCCTGAGCGGAAGGGAGCCGTGGAGTGGGGAAGGGGGATTGGGGAAGGGGGAATGAGGGACACTGGGAAGGAAATGGCAATATTCAGAGCGGAAGCTTTTGCTTTAAGGGATGATGTTGGAAGTGACTTGTCCCACTCCCCCCCCCAAACCCTGCCTTTGTCTGCAAACGAGTTCTCAGGTGACCGAGGTGCTGTATTGTGGTTGCCTTTTATTTTATTGACTTAACTGAATTCTCAGATTACTCTCTACCATTTGATATCGACAAACCATAAAATTCTCGTAGAACCTACTCAGGAGCGCCTTACAGAGAATTATCTTGTTAATAAACTCAGCATCATTTGGAATTCAAGTTTAATTAAAATGGAAAAGTAAATGATTATGTAAAGATTTTTCCTCGTTTAAGCTCATATCCTTTTATCGTCTCTTTGCCTTTTCTCTAAATTCAAAGACGGATTTTATTTCAAACCCATTTCTGCAAGGTGAATTTTTACACAATCTGTTGTCATACCTGTTTTGCTGTTAGCTTTTGAATTAAAGAATTTTTTTAAAAATAAATTAGAAAGGTTAAGAATGGTGCTCTGAAATAGAGTCTGAGGGAGGTAAAAATGAAAAACAAATCTATGTTATCCAGGGATTTTAGTTTTTAAGGATGCTGTTTGAAGATAATGATTGTTTATGGACTCTTTAAAGATGTTTTCTCGTAAGAGTTGCCAGATAACAGACTAGTTATCTGAGAGTAGTTTGAAAGGCCTTTTGAAATTGCCTGGTTGACAATACTACCTTTTGGTACTTATAAAGCTCCTTTGAAGTTGGCTTTTTATATTGGAAAACCAGAAAATATTTTTCTTTCCTTCTTTTATTAAAAAGAAAGTAATACATGGACCCAAGGTTCAGTCAAACGATATAGAAGAAATACACTGGTTGTTTTTGTGATTGGCTCAGCTTTTCATCTCTTAGCCTTTGTCGGTTGCAGGATTTCTCTGAATTGGGATTCTTAGCACAACCACGTATGATGCTTTCTGTAAATTACACGTAGTTACCAACTAGACACTGCCCGGCCTCCCAATTCGAAGGCCTTGTCCCTTCACTCCCCTCTGCGTCTCCCCTTTGGCGCAGATCCCTTCCTGCTGCACCCAGGCTGGGTTGTTAAGAGAACTTTGGGTTGAGATAAACGTTGTAGGTCACGGGACATTCCTGCACCACCTTTGTTCTAGGCAGTCACGCTAAAAGAACGGGGAAAATGGAACGGGCCGTCAGGGGTCAAGGCTAGAGACTCGACGAGGCCGATATTGCAGTTGGGGTTAGCAGGAGTGCAAGGCGGCCTGCTTCAGTCCAAGCAGATCTGAGCTCACAAAGGAGGTTCACGGTCCGCTGCTCTGCAAAAGCTATTTGGGCAGGCACTTTTCTTCCCAACTAGCTTTTAAGTGCTCCTGGGGCCCTCCAGCCTATTCACTCAGGCCTCTCAGATTATGAATACATGAACCTTAATGATTTTGGAGTCCTAGCAACAGCAACTAGAGCGTCATCAAAGCATGTCTCTGTTAACCAAATGCAGAAACACGTCGTCGAGTATCACGAATACCCTCGGTTCTAGTCGTGAACGTAGTGGTGAGTTTTTGCAACCGTGGAAGAACATTTATTCTGTTTTAACATGGGTAGGATGATTGGTACTGATTATAAATTTGCATTCAAATGGTGGAACCAGGATCGTGTGATAGATAGATGGAACTTCTGAGAGCAGCAGAAGTGATTTTAGTTTTTATGGCGTGACAAAAAGCGTACAAGGCATTGGATGAATACGCAAGTTGGTTATTTCAAGCATTTGGGGGCTTCGGTCTTTCATATTCAGAAGCTTTATATGTTATACAGTTGTTTTCCCCTCTTTTCAGTTTTGTCTTTCAAAATAAAAATTGTGATTATTATAAATATTGTGGGTCTCTTAATGTATACTTCTGTTGTTTTACACATTGTTTGATATAATCTGAATCCAACTCAAAATCCTTTCGTGAGAGAATAGAAACAATCCTATGAAATTGGTTATAATAGGATTTAACCTGTAGTGTTCTGATTCTCTCTTCCCTTCAATTTTTATCAAGTTTTTAATTGCCCACTGGATGATTTATTTTAGAATTGGCCTACTTTTTTGGTTTTTTTTTGGTCTTCAGTGCCTGTGGGCAAATGTAAATTTGCCGCTGAATTAGCAAACCTGGGATCTCCGTGTAAGTTAATAACTACAATAGGGAATCAAGTAGCTGATTTCTCCTCTTTTCTAGATGGGCTGTGTATATAGGGTAGTAGAGCTAAGATTGGGAAAATAGGGGGTTTTGGGGTGCCTGGGTGGCTTAGTAGGTTAAAGCCTCTGCCTTCGGCTCAGGTCATGATCTCAGGGTCCTTGGATCGAGCCCCACATCGGGCTCTCTGCTGAGCAGGGACCCTGCTTCCCCCCCCTCTCTGCTTGCCTTTCTGCCTACTTGTGATCTCTCTCTCTCTCTCTGTCAAATAAATAAATAAAATCTTTAAAAAAAAGAAAAGAAAATAGGGGGTTTTAATGGGGACTTGACTGACTTTATATTGTTTTATTACTATAAAAGGAATGTGTATTACTATAGAAAATACAGAAACAGAAAAAGAAGAAAAGAAAATGTGTTGTTCTTCACTCAGAGATACTTATGTGAGCATTTTGATATCTTTTATTTCAGACTTTTATGATTTTTGAAAAAAAAATTTTTCTTTTTTATGTAGGCTCCACACCCAGCATGGAGCCCAATACGGGTCTTGAACTCATGACCCTGAGATCAAAAGTCAGACACTGAACTGACTGAGCCACCCAGGCACCCCTGAAATATTTTATAGGTAGAAAGTATACATATATTTCTGTCCTAAGGAGTAATACACTCCCTACCTGTGCATCGCCATCCAGCTCTCCCGGAAGGGAAGTCATCTTGTTTTAACCCCCAGTCATGCCTCCTCACTGTGCCTCGGATGCCATTTTCCCCTGTTCAGTTAGTTTGTCTTTCAAAATAAAACATGTTGGGGCGCCTGGGTGGCTCAGTGGGTTAAAGCCTCTGCCTTCGGCTCGGGTCATGATCTTGGCATCCTGGGATCGAGCCCCGCATCGGGCTCTCTGCTCAGCGGGGAGCCTGCTTCCCCCTCTCTCTCTGCCTGCCTCTCTGCCTACTTGTGATCTCTCTGTCAAATAAATAAATAATACATATTTAAAAAAAAACATGTTATGATTATGATAAACACATCAAGTCTCAATATATTTTATTTTTTAATTTTTTGTTTTTGTATCAATTTGAATTTACATTCTAGTTAGCTAACATATAGTCTCATATCGGTGTCCGGAGTATCAATATACTTTAAATAATTCAGTATCCTGCATTCTGTGTTGGTCATTTTCTTGTGTTCCTTAATAGTTCCACCACACCTGTGTATGTTCCTAAATAATATATTTTTTGTATGTTTTACGTCTTTGGGTAAATGGAACTGTACTGTATTTCTTCTGTCGCCACTTACTTTTTCCTATTACTCATATACCAGGTCTTGCGATGTGGGTGGTTGTAGTACATTTATTTTCACTCCTGTTTTACTTTGAATGAGGAGACCACAGTTTATCCAGTTCCTGTCAGCGGATATTCGGGTTTCTTTGTGTAGCAGATTCGGTCAGTGCCTCACCTGTGACTGGTGGATCCCTCTTGGTGCTCTCACCACCTTCCAGGCGCATCTGTGCCTGAGGGCTCTTCCCTACTGAGGCCGCAGAAAACCACGCTTCCCAGGTGCTTCCAGGGCATGAGGCCGGCTGGACGGGCCCTTGGAAGCAGCTGGGGTATGAACACGTCAGCTCCTCAGACGATTCCGGCTCCCATACTTTCCCCATGAGATGATACTCCAGTCACCCACATAATGACTGGTTTAATAAGAGACCCGTTAGTGGCTGTCTTTCCTTGCACGAATTACTTGTCCACACCTCTAAGAGTTTTCCCATTTAGTTTCCCTTCTAAATGACTTCCGTCTTACCTCAGGGTCTGCTTCTGAGAGTAGTTAAGTAGAGGTTGTTTGCAGTTTTGGTCATTGCAGATTAATACTACTGTGGACGTTCTTGAACACGTGTCCTAGTTCACAGAGCAAGTCTTTCTTTGGGTTATATTCTCAAGTAGAATGACTAGATTACACTCATGAGTCGTAATAAATATTGCCATTATTCAGCAACCTTGTTAATTTACCTTTGGTTTTGTGGTGAGCATAAAGTAGCTTCTTATGGTTTTAATTTGCATTCCCGAAGAATTAGTGAGACTGTGCATCTTTGCATGTATTATTGGCCATGGTGTTTCTCTTCAGTAAAACACATATGTATATCTTTTGTCACTTTTTCTGTGGGCCTGTAGTTTTTTTTTTTTTGTAGGAGCTCTTTATATATTCTAGGTTCTAGTGTTTATGTACTTTAAAAATAATCGTTCCCTGTTTGTGCTTGTCAGCTCGCTTTTTAAAAATTATTGTGTTTAATTAGCCAGCATATAATACATCGTCAGTTTTTGATGTAGTGTTCAATGATTCATTAGTTGTGTATAACACCCAGTGCTCATCCCAACACGTGCCCTTGTTAATACCCATCACCCTGTTACCCCATCCCCCCACCTCCCCTCCGTTCTGTAACCCTCAGTTTGTTTCCCAGAGTCCAGAGTCTCTCATGGTTTTTCTCTCTCTCTGATTTCTTTCCATTTCACTTTTTCCCTCCCTTCCCCTGTGGTCCACCGTGCTATTCCTTATGTTCCATATATGTGTGAAACCATGTGATAATTGTCTTTCTCTGCTTGACCTATTTCACTTAGCATAAGCCCCTCCAGTTCTATGCATGTCGATGCAAATGGCAGGTATTCATAATTTCCGATGGTTGAGTAATATTCTATTGTATGTATGAACCACATCTTCTTTATCCATTCATCTGTTGAAGGACATCTTGGCTCTTTCCACAATTTGGCTATTGTGGACATTTCTGCCCATTTTTTTAAAAGATTTTATTTTTAAGTAATCTCTACATCCAACACAGGGCTCGAACTTAGAACCCCAAGATCAAGAGTTACATGCTCTACCAGTCATAAGCCAGGTGACCCTTGGCTCACTTTCTCATGAACGCTTATGGTGAACATAAATTTAAATTTAAAGTAGATAAAATTAGAAGAAAGTATTAAATCCTTCACAACTAAGTATGATATTACTTGTAGGTTTTTCTTAGATGCCTTTTTAATTGGAATACTTAGTTCATACATATTTTAATGAAATTATTGACATATTGGGTTTAAATCCATCATCTCATTTATTTTCTAGTTTTCTTCTTTCTCCGCCTTTGTCTTATCCTCTTCCTCTTTCCTCCCCCTTTTCCTCCTCTTCTTCTTGTTCTCCTTAATATCTTCTACATAAAAGTAGGAATACAATATATTAAAATTTTAATGGCATTTTTATCATGTGGACAAGTGGAGGATTCTTTTCTCTCCTGGAACCACCAGCTGTGTAGTGGATATCTGGAATAAAGTGTTTCTGACGGAATGGGTTTGGATATCACTCGTACAGTGAAAAATATGAGGTGTGAGTTTGTAATACTGAGCCACATTCAGTGGGTGACTTTGTTTGCTAATAAGGTGGCTCTTGAAGTGCCCTAGCATCAGACAAATATACTGGAAAATACCAAATACTTGAACGTGATACGTACCTTTGAAGACCAAGTGAGACAAGTGATGGGCAATATGTTAAGACTGGAATTTAGAGGATCATCTGTGTGTAGCTCGATAGGTCTGTGATCAAATGATACTCACATCAGAGGTCCCAGGCAAGAGACCCAGACCCATGGCTCACTTCATTCATCAAAATGAAGGGAGTCTTGTTGCTCAACTTTCCCACATTAATCTGCCTATAAGTTCACCAAAACTCAAGAAAAAGTAATTGAAATGACATTAGAAAGCTTTAGAAGTCAAACTAAGTCTTGCTGCTTTAAACAGTTTAGTGTAGAGGGGTTGTCAGATGTTTATAAAATGAGGTTGCGTGAGGTCACTGAAATGGGGTGTGTTTTTCCTGCAGCTATCTCAGTGGCAGTTATATACTGCTTGATATACTTTGTTGGGGAATGTGCGATACCCTAAGCATACAACTTTGGGGGCCGTACTTCCTGATGTGACGTTCTAGTCTGTAGATAGATAGTGTAGTAGTTTATCATTCCTGGAGTTTTAATAATAGAACGGTAATGTGTGTGACCTGAAATAGGTCTTCCACATCCTCCAACTCCCTTCCCATATAAATGTATTTTATTTTCTTTTTACATTTTAAGTAGGCTCTATGCCCAATGTGAGATTTGCACTCAGGACCCCAAGATCAAGAGTTATGCTTTACCGACTGAGCCAGCTAGGCACCCCAAGTCTCTTACTGTATAGAAAAGCAAACAGACACCGAGAAAGACACTTATTTCAGTCTCAGCAACTAAGACATCTTAGGTAGAGCTTGTAAGATAGAGACTCACCCACAAAATGGATTAGTGGCTAACTATTGATTTAAGAAAACTATTCGTTATTTTTTCTTTTTGCTATCAGAACATGGTTGAAGTTTCAAGAGTGAGGAAGACAGGCTAAACTTCAGGAGAATGTCCATTTGCCAAGCGAGGCATTCATTAGAAACTGGTGGGAAAGGGGCTAGGGATCATTAATCGAAGTGTAGATGTGTTCGGTCCAATCTCATAATATTCTGACAGCCAAATTTTGTGCATTCACCTGTCAGTGATTCCATGTAGGAAACGGGATGGACTTAAAAATGGTTAAAAGGGTGAATTTGATGTTATATTTTACCAAAATTAAAAACATGCAAGAAATGAAAAAAAGTTGTAGGCTGTGGGTATGAGGAGAGGTCGGTTTTAATGAGTATAACTTTCGTGCCTTTTCTCAGGGGAGGTACCAACTCCTGAGGACAGGCTTCTCTTTTGAAGGCAGAGCCGAGAGGACTGTCAGACTTGTGAACATAGAAATTGGCCTGCCTGCTGGAGGCTGCCCAAACCCTCCTTTCTTCTTCCACGTCAAAAGAACTCTTCCTTCCTGTCACTCCAGCCAGGCTGCTTGGAATGACTCATGGTTCTGCATAAACTTGGAGGGATGATAGCTATTCGATATCCATAATGGGTGAGGCGGTATCCCAAAACTTGCATTTACATGATCACATTTGTATTTTGCGATTCCGTGCCGGAGGTGGTATTCTCCCTATTAATCTATAGGAGAAGCGAGGCTCTGAGAGGTAACATAAATTAAATTCATACCCATGGCAATTTCGAGTTAGACTCCAAACCCAGGTCTCTGTTGAAGGTCTTGGTTCTTTCATTATAACATGACTGATTCAAAAAATTTTAGATTTTTATTTATTTGAGAGAGAGAGAGTATGTGTGAGCAGGGAGAGGGGCAAAGGGAGAAGGAGGGGGAGAGAAGCAGATTCTCATTGTGGATGGAGCTGGGCGTGGGGCTCCATCCCTGAGATCATGACCTGAGTTAAAACCAAGAGTCTGACACTTAACCAGCTGAGCCACCCCCGTGCCCACTTGACTCAATTTTTTTATCCCATCCAAGTTAAGTGGGGACAAGAATTTAGTACCTTTGACTTGGTACATAATTTTGCAAGGGAAATAACTATAAGAAATAGGATTTTTATTTGGCATGAAGTAAGGATTTCATTCATTCATTAGACTTTTAATGAGAGCCCACTTTGAGCTAGGCATGCCCTGAACAAGACTGACATAGTCCCTGCTTGCAGGGGAAGATAAATTATGCCATAGTTGTGCAAACCCACTCTATCTCTATGCAACAGTGTGTTTGAAACCTAATTAAGGACAAAAGTAGAACTTTTAACCATTTCTCTGCTAGTTGTGTTACCACCAGCTGTCATCTGGTGTAGCAGGAACAAAATAGACTACTCAGCAAAATGTCTTTCTTTGGAGAAGTCCAAAAATACACATATTAAAAATAAGTGCCTTCAGTTCGTGTGTTTCATGGTAGTTGTACTGTTTAACATCCCCATGAACACTGAATTAACAATCGCATGACCATTGCTCCTAGGGGAGAGGCAAGGATTAGGTTCCTGCGAGCCTCTGCTCCTATATTCTCTTCAACTTGGCAACACACCACCTTTTTTTATGTGTGTTTCTGGTTCAAGACACCTTATTTAATTATACTGTTGATTCATTAACGTCGAAATTGTGGCCAACAGCCCTGCGACTGGTGCCCAAACGGAGCCCATCCCACATGTATATGTTCTCGGGAAGCTCTCAAGTCTTTTTGCGTTTGGGAATATCAGACAGCACTTCACCATGCGTGGGGGGCATTCTAAAAAGAGAAATCACCCAAAAAACACCCAAGAAGGCAAAAAAAATGGGCACTAAATGGACTGCAGAAAGGACTCTTGTTTATAGCGCATGAGAGCTGAACTAAAAAAACAGAGCATTGCCTTGTTGGCCCTCAGCTGGGAACATGTGCTTTGGGAAACTCAAAATTCTCACTGCTCTGTGCTTGGTTGTGAATGACGGGGAAGTGGGGAAGTACTGATTTGGGGCTTACCAATCAAGTTTAGCCAGGCAGGCAAGTTTGTAAACCTGTGCCTACTGAAGCTTGACGGTACTGACTTCAGTGATAAGAATGATAACCAAGAGACATGGGAGGTGTTGCTGTGCAGAGAATTAAAGCAGGGGGAGGTGAAGGGAGGATTGTGGGGGTTGCTGGTGGGGCGAGCTGGTGGGGGAGCTCTTTGAAAGGGGCCTCCTCTAAACTGAGATCTGAATTATGGAAGGAGTCTGTCCTCTGATGATGGGGAAGGGCATTTGGGGTGGGTGGGAACAGGCTGAGCAGAGGCCTTGGGTCAGGAAGGATTTTGGTGCGAGGAACCCTAAGCAGACCGCCATGACTGCGGAGGATCGGGGAAGGGCGGGGCTGGGGGCGGGGCTGGCAGGAGCCTGTCTGATAACTCCAGCATCCTGAGCTCGGGGTGGTGCATGCTTGTGCGCGTGTGCACGCGCCCGCGTGTGTAATCGATTCCAAGTTCAGCGGGACATACCAGGTGGATTACAATGTCAGCACTACGGTAGGTCAGTTTGGGGGCCGCCTGGAAAGCTTCAAGGAACCGTAACAATGTCCTGATCACAGGAGCTATTTAAAGTGTGCCCTGGAAAATTTCATTTTTCCCAATGCCACCCTTGCACAAGTCTTTGCTCACCCTGTGGGTGCCCTTCCTTGCTTGTCCCCCAGTCCTGGCCAGGGAGTCCTTCCTTTGTCAGATGCACCTCATCCCACCCTTGGCTTTGTTCCCCGTTTCCTAAGCAACCTTCTTTACTCCGTTTGCCCTCCATTCTTGGTGTATTTGTCTTTTTAATTTTCCCAGCCACACTCTGTAAGGTTAGGGGTCATTTTTGCTTCTTTATTCTCTCTTGGTACCCTAGACACAGTAGCTGCTATATGTGTTGAATGACACTGAGCTTTTGTATTCTGGGGCTGTAAACTTTTCTTCACCCTGTGACCATTATGAATGAGAATCAAATGTGAATGGCTGATGGCATTAGAGATGGCTGGGGCGGGGGGGGGGGGGTGGTGGCTGAGTGCTGCGGAAGGGGGTGGTGGGCAGCATTTACGGGAGAGAAAGTTACCAAAATGCTGGAGGTCTGCATTTTCTCTGAACGAGGAATAGCAGGTTCTGCCAGGAAACAGAGGGTTGGAGCAGAACAACATTTAAGGTCTTTGATAATTTTTAATATCTATGCATGATGGTCACAGAGCAGTTTAGATAGCTCGGACCCTCGGGGAATGTGGCAAGGTCAGTATGAGGACAGTGTTCTTCTCTACCTGCGAGCATGTCTGTAACTCCAAAGTGCTGCTTTTAGCCCTTGATGCCTCATTAACCAATGCTTTGTTTCCCCTATTTGTCTACATTCCCTTTAATCCCTGTGAGGTAAGCTTTTAGAAAAAGGGTTGCGTTCAGTGTCTTGCTTCTGTCGAGAAGCAGAGACTGAGGATGACAGAACTGGAGAGTTTTTAAATTTCATAGAACCGCGGGTTGTTGACTTTGTCACAGGTCCTTCAGCATATTTGGCGAAGGCGGGCAAATTAAATTTGACTCTTCCAATATCCTCTGACTTTTTAATGAGCTGCTATATGTCTTGTCCTGTTTTCTGCCGATAGCTATTGCTTTGATTGAGCATCACTGTGTCCTGTAGATTTTTTTTTCTACAAAAGTTATTTATTTATTTTTAATTTTTTTTAAGATTTTATTTTTATTTATTTGACAGAGAGAGAGATCACCAGTAGGCAGAGAGGCAGGCAGAGAGAGAGAGGGGGAAGCAGGCTCCCTGCTGAGCAGAGAGCCCGATGCGGGGCTCGATCCCAGGATGCCGCCAAGATCATGACCTGAGCTGAAGGCAGAGGCTTCAACCCACTGAGCCACCCAGGCGCCCCTATTTCTTTTACTTTTCAAGATGGCTTCATTTGTCGGCTTATAGTTCCTGATTTAAATATAAGACTTTTTTTTTTTTTTTCTAACTGAAAAGCTTTGGAATCTAGCATGTTGCATGATACAACTGTGACACATTTATCTAAGAAGGAACATGTCACCATGGAGACATGGGTTTCTCTCTTCGGGAAGGGTTTGCAGATGCCCCTGTGCATTACAAATCACCGTCGAGTTGTCCAGATGTGAGGACGAGGGCTTTTTAGAAGGAAAAAGTGTGTTCCAAACAGATGTCAGTTGATCTCTTTAATCATAAATTTATATAATACCCCCCCCTTTGTATAGCAAGCTGAATGTTTTTACCGAACTATGAAGATACAGTCACAAGCCACTGTGTCACCCGGGAACGAGCGATTCCCGTACCTGTGGATTATTCCATGGTCTGTGAAGGCGCTGAGTCTTCAGGCCGAAATTCATTTTAAACCCAAGTAAGGGCAGAAGTGGAGCTTTGCTTCATTGCTTGCTTTTGACATCATTGGCTGTGGTTGGGTTTATAGTTGGATCAGATAATAGACTAATTCAGCAGAAGATTTATTTTTTTTGAGAATTCTAAAAGTATTAGAATCTAATATGCAGAAATTACAAAGCAGTTTACTCTAGTCAAAATGCTGTCTTTTTTACACAAACGCTACATTGCGATTCCGGAAAATACCTTGACTGGGGTCCACCTTGGTTTAAGACCCCAGAAGAAAAAGTCCAATTCCTATGACAACCAGGACGAGCGAGTTGGCGAGGTGCATGTCTTTGTGGACAGTTTCACACTTTCAAGAAGACTCAGAACACGGCAATGTCCACTGTCTGGTGACAGAGCTTACAGCACGGGGACAGGGAGCTGTGGCTCTCTCCTTGGGCAGCAGTCTGCCTCGTGCCTCCCCGTGGAACACATGGCTGTTGTTGAGAAAATGGGAATAACTCCAGAGTTGCCAGATGCAACTCTAATGATGGGAAATATGGCTCAGAATATACATGTCACCAAGAGTAACTTCATAATAACGGGATCAGATCGATACAGTAACCCTATGTGCATGAAGGCGAGGCCATTTAGAATTTCTTATGAATCGTGTGATAATTTTATGGAAACGTTGCAGCTTTGACAAACAAGAGTGTCTGCATTTGTCATTATGTTGGTAGATACGCAAACTCGGCACTTTGGGTTTTTCAGTGGAATGCTGAGGGTCAGGGTCTGCGTGATTGGTGACGTTCTGGGGGATACGTACAACAAAGTCCCCTGTGGCCTTGAGGATTTTTTAAATTCGAGGATCCAAAAGGAGGTGACATGGAACTAAATTCAAGCTATTTTTAATAATATGCACACTCATTCATGATAGAAATATTACTTATTGCCAGTCACATCTCTTACTAAACACTCATCTTCCTCATATCTTGATCGATTACTGTGTATCTCCCAGAATGTAGCTGTTGGCTTACCTCTTCAGATTTCCTCATATCCTCCCTCCGTAGATTTTGCAAAGTTTGAACCCACTTCCTTCACCAGCCCCTGTCAAGATTTCTTTGAGTTTTTAGGGATCGTCTGGCTATTTCTTTTCGTGAGCTCCTTTTCCATCTGAACTCTTTATTAATTAATCTCCTTTCTCCCCCTGCAGCGTTCTCCCTTTCTCTTCTCGCTGCACAAACTAAAACATGAGCTTCCTGCTCTTTCTCATAACTTTTGCAGGAAAAGCAATGTATTATGAGTATAGAGAGTTTACTGGAAATTTGGTAACATTGAGGATGTTTAGAATGGTAGTAATACCAATAATTTAAAATTTATAATAGACATCCTTGTTCAATATCTTACTGGCCTTCCTTTCTCTATGGACTCCAGGATTTTGCAAATTGCTGATCCTTTTCACTCCTTTCTTCTCAGCTGTCTCTTCCTTGTCCTCAGATTTCTGCAATATTTTTAAGTAGAGGTTTAGCTGCACTGTCTCCTTTCTTTCCTGTCTTCCCTTGCTCTCAAGGGACCCAGAAAGATATTTTCCCGAATAAAGGCAGTTACCTCCCCAAGACAGACTCTGGGATCAGCTATTAGGATAATACTTATTTATTTTCTCCATAATAGATACACTTATTATGCAAGCTATTTCTGAATTGTAAGTCCATTAGCAATTTTTCTCACCCTGTTTCTCTATCTTGTAGCCTATCTGCAGAGTTTTTGTTTTATATGATGGCAAGTTTTGATTCCTTTAACCATCTGTGCAAAGGGGGAAGAGCACTGATGTTCAGCAATCCAGTGGCAGAGAAGGGAAGCCACCCTGACTGTTTCTCCAGCTTTCCCACATTCTGGCACAGCCTGAGATATTTGTAAGGCACACATGCGGGAATAAATGGAGAAGGTTGCGTGTGTCCCAAGACGACTGGCCCAGGGGCTGCAGGTGTTCCCAGGGTTCTGGACACACAGCCTCCACCCAGTCAACCCAGGACCGTGGCGGTCAATATGGAAGCACCCTGTAGAGATCTCACACGTTTTAGAAAGCTCTGGAAAATGGTAGCCTCAGGAAGGAAAAATCAAAGCAGCTTCTCATCTGTTTGGGCCAAGAGTTCCTATTTGGAACTTGTGATACTTCAAGGAATTGCATAGTTTTTTATACATAATTAAACATATATTAGGTTGTATTACTTCTAGCTGTAGAACTCTGAAAGTACAAAACCAAAAGCCTACCCTACCATATTAGCTTTGCTGGATTATATTTGATTAAGTCATATTTCCAGACGTACTCTACTAAGATGTAATGTGTAACGATCTTTTGTATTTATTGTTACTTTAACATTCTACTCATTGCTCCTTTTAATTAGCTGGAAAATTCAAGGGGGCTTTGGAACATCTGTGGGAAAATCACCTTAACACATGGATGGTTAATTCCAAAGCTCATTTTGAAAGTGCATGGTGTACGATCATTCATTTTTTTCATTCACTCATTCATTCAAGAACTATTGGCTGAATGCCTGGTATGTGGTGAGAAAGGGACAAAAGTGTGTCATAGTTGCTCCTTCTAGGGGCTATGGAACCTGAAGTCTAATATGCAGGCAGTTCTTAGGCATTTGAAGCTTTAAAGTTATGTTTAAAGAGTTAATAGGTATCAAAATAGTATGTAACAATAGTGAAACAGGAATTCTTCAAAAAGAGTATTTCGGTGAGGGAGTGTTGTTAGGGGTAAGATATAATTTAAGCTGATCCTTGAAAGATGGGTAGGGTGCAAGAACACTACAGCCATAGATTCCGGCAGAACGCAGTTTTAGTATAAGAAAGGGCTTGTTTTAAAATAAAATACCTGGGTGCCTGGGTGGCTTAGTCGGTTAAGTGGCTGCCTTTGGCTCAGGTCATGATCCCAGGGTCCTGGGATCGAGTCCTGCATCGGGCTCCAGGGAGCCTGCTTCCCCCTCTGCCTCTCTCTCTCTCTCTCTCTCTCTCTCTCTCTCTCATGAGTAAATAAATAAAATCTTAAACAAACAAACAAACAAAACTCCCAGAGAATAGGTAAACATTAAAACCAAGACTCTTTATAAGTAAAATTTTATTTGTTTTAATGAAACAGAGAGTGCAATGAAGAAATGATCAAAGATGTTGGCAATAATTCTAGTGTAAAATGATCCAGCATAATTTATTCACTAAATATTGGCAAAGGATTGTGTGTTAGCTGTTCAGATGGGTGGTTATTGTTCCTATAATGAAGAGTAAGTGTCTCAAAATTGTTGCCTATCAAGAGAGCAAAAAATAGGCATAATATCCATTTTTAAGACCCTGTAAATATTTTATTTGTTCATAGCCAACACCTTACTGAAGGGAAACAATTTTGCTACTGTTGTGACCGTTGCTTTTGTTAGATGTATTACAAGTTCGGATGGATGGAAGAGTGATAAAGGTTGTCCATTTCTCTTCTCAACCCCAACTCGGAGGAACCCACTTAGGGCTTATTTATGTTCCTTTTCTTCTCAGAATTGCTTTAGGGTCTGTCATAGAAATGACATAAAACTGTAATTTTTGAATTCATTTGGGCTATGGGGCCAAGACTCCTTTAAATCCCTCGAAAGAAGCATGACTAAATTTTCTAAATCTTGTTGGTTCTTTCTTGAATGTGCTGGTCTGAATAAATTCTCCTCGGGAGTACTGAAAATTAGTTTGTATGGGAAAGTTGCCCAAGAGTTATAGTGTAGAGGGGCCAGAAGCGGGGGTGGGGACAAACTTAACTCTTTCATTTTAAACAGTGGAAGAAGTCAAAACTGGAGATTTTTTTTTTTGACAGCTATAAAGAAATGCACTCTTCGACCCAGGTTGAACTTGTTCATGAAGTCTTGTAGCACAGTGTGTAGTAATGCTATTTCTCTCTCATTGTTGACCAAACCCCAAACTTGATGTTGTTTACTTAAGAATGAGTTATTTAATCCATAAAGGAACCATTATAAACATTATCCATCCATCCATCCATCCATCCATCCATCCATTTATCTATCCATCCATCCATCCATCCATCCATTTATCTATCCATCCATTCATCCAGTCATCCATCCACCCACCCAACCAGCCTTTCATTGTTTCACACCAACTTACCAGTGAAGGCACCAGGGCTCCAAGGGAGTGGCTATACTTCTTGTACAACCTGCCTTTCCCCTCACATGTCCACATTGTCTGATCGTTATTCCAAGCCCAAACATCAACATCTTCCTTTCCAACATTCCTATGAATGGCAGCATAGCATTTGATGAAATGCAATGGCTGCACCATAATTTATTCAAGGAGTTTCCTTTAAAAAATGGAGCAACACTTACCAGTTCTCATAATGAAATCAGAGTTAGAGAAAGCATGTAATATTTGATATATTTGATTTATTTAAAGAAGCCCACATCCCTAGGGGGTCTTGTGTGTGCGAATTAGATACAGCATGTAACATTTTTCAAATAGAAATCCAAAGCTAAAAATCACCCCTTAAAGGACAAAAATACATTCTTTTTTTTTCTTTAAATGAACATGCTTTTTTTTTTAGTTGAAGTGTAGCTGACGCACAATATTATGTTAGTTTCGAGTGTACACCATAGTGATTCCCCAAGTGTATACGTGATATGGTGCTCACCACGAGAAAAAGATATATTCTGGCTTCATGGGACCCACCAGCAACAGAACAAAACACTATATGGGAAGCACTAAAGTCTTCTGCAGCTTGGGCTGAGCCCCCTTCTCCTTCGAGAGGAATCAGCTTTTGAATGTTGCATTGTTTTTCATCTCTGGGTGTATTCAATTCTGGTGGGGCTCTTCCTCCGGAATGTTCTGCATATTCTTGGAAGGACCACCTCCCTCCCCAGCTGCATCAGAGTGAGCAGGCTTTGTGCATACGCTGGGTGTTCCGAAGATCTGCCCAGGTCTTCCCACCAAGGTCGCTCGGGTTCACCGCCTATTCTGCTGTCTTAATGCGATTTGAACCAGAGTCGGTCTTCTGTAAGGTTTGCTCTATGGGGTTCTGTTTTCAGAGAGTACCCAGTCCTTGTTTGCTCAGCTGAGTACCTTGATTGTTTGGTCTGCCCGAATGCCATGAGACTGATTCATTTTATTTTACCTAGATGAATCCAAAATTTCAAATTCATCTGTTCAAGTCTACGTAAACATCAGTAGGTCGAAGTACTTTGAAGGTTGTTTTTCATGGAATAAAGAACAATATGTCATATCCTTAATTGCACCCTCAAAGTTGAGATGGATATGTGTTTCCACAAAATGGATTTACTAGGAAATCAAATGCAAGCATTGCAGAGAAGAAATGTGCTGTATAAGATCTATTTAGTTTACCAAGGGTAGTCACTTGTGTAATTTGAGAACTAAAGCCTTCCAGAGTTAGACAGAATTAATCTTACCTTTCAAATTATTTTTACTGTGAGAGGGTTCTTTTTTTGCTTAAAACGCAAATGAAGTCTGATACTTTAGTCTGAGGTCCACTTGGCTTCACATCATTGGGCAGCACAAAACACCTTTATATAGCATGACCCCCATTCCTTAAAAAAAAATTAAAATGGGTCAGTGAGAAGGTAAACGTGTAATTTCTTTTACATAGAGGAACTTAAGAAAACTATCAAGTATTTGCCCAAACGGAGATATTTCCATGCATTTGTAACTAAGTAATGTAGAATGGATTGGTTTATTACAAAATGTCAAATGATATCCCCACCGAGATAGACTCATGATATAGGAAATCTCTAGAAAACAATGAAAAAAAATTATACACCTTACCCATAGGACAACAGTCAGCAAAAAAACCCCAAACCAAACCAAAACAAAAAAACACTGTAGAAAGACAAGAAGACAGAGCTCATCTTAGCCATGGTAAAGAGTGGAGAAAATGTAAGAATTAATGTACATTTAGAAAAACCCTCTCGGACAATGGTTCATACTGAGGCAGCCAGATCGAAAGTATGTCTTGCGATATTGCCCAATAGCATTTATACTCCCTGTCTCTAAAGAACTCTAGCTTCCTCACAGTCTTGGTTCAGCTCATGCCATGTCTTTTAGTCTTTTTGTGTCCTATTCATTTCATAGGGATGATGTAACGGATTACAGAATCAGTTAATTCGAAAGAGAGGCAGCATATGTACTGTGAGTCACGAAATGCTTTTATTCCTTTTTTTTTTTTAAATTCGCATTTCCTTTGGTGATGGTCCTTTTGAAGATTTAAACAGTCATATCATTTTGATTTCTCTCTTCTACATTCCTCGCCCACGAGAAGGCAATCTTCAATTTATTGTTTTTAGTTGGTAAATTTTGATGTCGGTAAGCAATCGGTTGTTCATGACATAATTTACAAAGCATCTACCAAGTGTCTAGCCCTGAATGAGGTGTTAATCTGACATTATTTTCATTTCCTTCACGTCTTATTTCCCGATATTTAAAAAATGGACATTCATGTAGATTAGAATGGAAATTTTTTTGTTTTCTTAACTAGTTGTTTGCTGCTTATATTAAACAATCAGCTTTTGCTGTCCTGAAGCCATCATCCTCCCTTTAGACTTTTTTTTTTTCAAAGTTTATTTATTTTTAGGTAATCTCTGCAGCCAACATGGGGCTTGTACTAACAACCCCCAGATAAAGAGTCCTGCCGTTCCTGCTAAGCCAGCCAGGTGCCCCTCCCTTCAGATTTTTAAAGGTCCTGGCATACAATTAAAATTAATCGTTTCTCAGTAGTGGCTGAGCTCCTGGATTGATGGCACTTGAGAATAATGTTGGCTTCTAACGAACAGAATAGATTTGTATGGAAATGTCGGTTTCTGAGGTAGAATCAGGGTTGGGATTTAATTTTCCCCTGTAGTTCTGCTTTGAAAATTTGCCTCTGGCCTCTTCTGCCCTTATCCTGGGGTCATCCCAGAATCCTCACAATTTTTTTTTCCTTGCTTGGGATTCTAAAGGGTAAGAAGGGCAAACCTGGTCTGTTTTGCACCGATTTTTGCCCTACCTTCCACCTCCCATGTAAAATCTTGCTTGCCCTCTTTCTTCAAACTGCCTTGGGTAGACAGGACTGGCAGTGGGAATGGGAAGGTGAAACCAGGGTCAGCACTAATGTCCTTGTCCCTAGTCGCGAGATTTTTTTTTTTTGCATGGAATTCTAAGCTCATAGTAACTGCTCCATTACCCAGCTTTAATGGAGAAGCTGGTCTTTATTGTTCAGGGGTGTGATCTGTCTGATAAGTTTGTGTTACGCATCCTGTCTTAATATTTCCCCCTCTCTTAGCTTCTCCCCACCCTCAAGAGCCGTCCCTATGCATGTGTCAAACTTCCTTTTCTCTCCTCGTATTTCATTCCTGCAGGATCTGTAAAGTTTCCAAGTTCTCAGAGCTCGCGTAAAAATGGATCATGTCCAGAGGGACCAGTGCCGACTTCTCATTAATCTATTGGAGTTTCAGATGTACGGGCTTGCACCGAGAGAGATGGGAGAGGAGGAAAAAGAGAGGGAGGTCTCCTCTCTAGGAAAGGAAGTCACTTCAAGTTCGCCCTCCCAAGGCTGAATTTTGCATTGGTGGTTCCGTGGTAGAATTCTCGCCCACCAAGGTTGAATTTTGGGCCAAGCCGTCGAAGAACAAGCCATCCTGAACCCAGAGGCCTGAGACAGAGTTTTGCTGGGGCCCTGTGACTTACTTAGCTTCGTGGCCAAAGAAGAATATGTAAATTCACTGAATTCCCAGGCATTTCAGCTCTAGAGGAAAAGGATTAGGGGAATCCAAGAGTCTTGACCTTACTGTGAGGCTGAATTACAACTAGAGCCTGTTTTAACCAGCACAGCTTGAGTTTCATACTTGAAATAAAGCTTAAATCAAAATACTCTCCACTCCGACCATATTCTGATGGGAAACTTATTAAACGTTAAAGTCTAATCTGAAAGCAAACATAGCTTTAAATAAAACGATGCAACATCATTTAATCGTAGTTTATAACCTGTGGGATTATAAACTAGATAGGGGATGGAATTCCACGACCCTCCTTCCCAGTCTGGACCTGTCTGGAAGGGTTTATTTGTACGAAGTTTCCCAGTCTGAGAGTCTGTGTCATTGTTTAGATTCGGGCTGAATAAACAGACAGAATGATAAACTTCCTCTTTAGGTGCAGTTTCTATCTTTTGAACCAGACGGTAGCCTGCGAGCCGTGCCCTCCTGGCCAGAGGCCGTGTCGGGTCTTTCCCTGTTTGTAGGAGGCCCTACTGTGTGCCCAGCCCCACTTGGTGGACTTACGGGCAGGATGGCCGTGACAGTGACACCCGGCCCCTGGGGAAGCTGTAGTCCCTGCGAAAGTGAATCTGACACGCAAAATTAGAGGCTCCTTCGAGAAAATCTCCGAGGAAAGAAGAGTCCGAAGTCCTGAAGCCAAATGTCACATCGTGCTCCAGGAGAGACTAGGCATTTAGGAATCAGGCAGAGGAAAGTAGTTCCTGGGGGGACGTTTGATGAGATCCGTTGGACTGGAGATGGTCCATGCGGGGTGTGTTCCATTTTGGGCGCCAGACTTTAAAAAGAGTAACCAGTAGAGTCAGCGCAGTGCTTCCCACCTGGGAACCACGCGCGGTTTGCAGACCGGAGCTCCTTCCCCGCAGCCCGGCCCCGCGCCCTCGCCTCTCTTCCCGAGATGCTCTGCAGACATCACTGTTTTCTCCGTGTGCATGACACGAGTCGCTCACTGGGCAGCGCCGCATTGGAGGAGTTTGTGGATGGCAAGGGACCTAGATAACCAGGACTCCTGGCGAAGGTCGAAGGGCCTCCCCACGCGCACTTGGAGCTGAGAAGATTAAGAATAAACATAACAGTGGTTTTCAAACATTGCCAAGGCCCTCTTGTCGCAGAGCAAGTTCACTTGTAATCAGTTTGGGGTACGAACCCGGGCCCGTTGGGTGGACGTCCCAGTGACCATGCAAGAATTCAGCTCAGGCAAGAGTTTTCTCCCAATTAAAATGCCTGACCGAACACTGTTCTTCAGAGCAGTGAACTTTTCACTCCTGAAAATGTGAAAGAGAAGTTGGCTGTCAACGATGCGGCTCGGGCGGCTAGAGTAGCAGCATTAGACTAAGTGGGTTCCAAGGTGTCTTTCAAGACGATTATCCTCTTCCCTGCGTGTCTATTCAGGAAACCAAGGCCACTAGAAGTGACGGTGGCCTTCTGGACAAGGGGGAAGATACTGATGGCTTCTTAGGGGGACCACCGAGGGGTTTCCCCAGTTATCCTACACCTTGCCTAGGATATGGTGCGAGTAATGGAAACAGAGTAAAAAGGCAAAAATCAGAATTTAGTGGAAAGACTAATATGGGTCTCCCTGAAAATGGCTCTGAAATAGGGTTCTCTAAATTATTAATTGAAGGTTACATGGTTGAGTCTTTGAATCAGGAGACCATAATCCAGTATTTACATTTGGGCTACCACTCAAGATGACCAGTGACCTGAGACAAGTCATTAAAATTGCTTATATATGCGTTCCCAGCCACAGAGAATGTTTGCAGAAGTATTCCGAGTCCTGGATGAGAGGAGGCTTGTTAGGTTAATATCGTACTATAATTTTTCTTCTTGTTGGGGTGGTTGTTCTCCATTATAACAATGATGCAATTTTACATCTCCTACCTTAGGAATGTTTTTGTCTCCCAGCTGGATTCCAAAAGATGTTCTTTGAAAGACTGGCAGAGGGTTCAAATATTTGTTTTAGTATTGGTTTCTTCAAGGGGATGTAAAAAATATGTAATCTTTGAGATTATTATTCTTATTTCCGTCCCTCCCCGCAATCTAATATCTAGAGTATGTTGAAAATACTTTGGCCTCATCTATTTACAAGAAGCTATAGTGATTTAGATTGGTGCTTTCCTGGGGTACTGATTTTTTTTTTTTTTTTGGTGGAATTCTCTGAACAGAGCTTTCCTGAAAAGAATACATTAAGACTGTCAGAATGATTTTTTTCAGCAGACTAAGCTTTGCAGATGCCCTTTGTTGAGGGGAAAAATGCATTATTCTGAAAGTCCTTCTGATCTTTAGGAAAACTGAAAATATCAAATGTTTTTCTACCATTTGAACTTCCCTACAAGAAAATCCCAGGAATTTTTTATTTTCTGGGCAAAAGTAGTTCAGAGCTGATGGTATCTTAAAACATAAGCATAGAAGAAAATTTAACTTTTAACATGGATTTACTGAAAAGAAGACTCCCGCTTACCCTTGAGAAGCTGACATCGTAGTACCCCCTTTCTGCTTTCCATTTTATGTATTTTTTTGCACCTGAACATTTCCATAGGGGAAGGGGTATGTCCAGCACAATTATCCTGGGATATAATTATTTAATGTGTGTCAGTAAGACACGGTCTAGATATTTATTGAGCTCTGCTTGGCTGTGCCCTGAATGAGACCATGCTATTTCAGAGTTGCAAAAACAACTCCAGTGCATTGGAAAAAGAAGAAAGGAGGCCATTCCTCAAAAAGAGTGGGTTTCATGGTTTAGAAATGCATTTTGTGGCTTGCACCGGTGGATAGGGCTTGAGTGTGAGAGAGCTCACTTTGATTTACGGGGGCTTATAAAATGTGCTGCTCTTTGTACCCAAAGTCACAGACCTGCTGTTCATAGGACACGGACCCGGAGTCTTCCTGGTGGTAAAATTGATGAAACCAAACAATAATCTCTTCGGGAAGAGCCTCCACGGCGGGACTGAGTCTGTTAGCTTGGGTTTGTGCAATGTCTAGCAGGGGCCGCGCAGAGACAAGCCCTCGCCAATGTCCTTGTCGTCGTCGAGGATGGTTGAACCCGAGAATCTAGCAAGGAGCAGGGGGGTTGTGGACTGTGACAGATTGAAGGGGAGCTCTGGAGGCGGGGAGGAAGAGGAAAGAGGGGCAGCCCAGGACCCAGTTTGGCAGATTCTACTGCTGTTCTTTAAGAAAGAGGAAAAATGGCTCAGATTCTCTTCCGGAAGTAGCCTGGCCCCCTGCTAGGAAATTTGCTCCTGGTTGGGAGGCGTCCCAGACATTCAGTGTGATTTGGGTGCCAAAGGTCATTTGTGGCCGCATTCACCCTTGGCTTGGCTGGCTGTCTACTACTGCCTAACCTTTTATTCCAGTCCCTTCCCCCTGCCTCTCCTCCTCTCTCCCTTTCTTCCTCAACTACTTACTGATGTTTGCTTCTCTTCGAGGCTGCAAAGATCCCACTCTTCCAGTGCTAGGGACTGTGGACATCCACCAAATCAGCATTTTTATGTGTGAGCGAGTTGAGGCTTGCTTTTGTACAGACGGGGGAGGTCCTGCAGTGTTTTCTAGAGTTTCTATTGGGTTTTCTTTCACCTACAGTAGAAAAGCATAAAAATAGACCGTCGCGTCTATAGGATCAGTATAAACTGTAGATGGCATTCCAGTTTATTGTTGTTGTATACAGTGTATCCCTTTAAAGCAATTTTGTTGAGAGGATTTCTCAGTGTGGGGGAAAGGACAAAGAGCAGAAACAGTACGCAATTGTTACGTCGTCGTTGAGTTACTCTCCAAGCAGCAAGAAAGAGGGTGTGTTTCTCTCAGGCTGCAAATGCATTGAAATTCTTCTCCGCCCAGATGCGCTTGTGAAAAGTTAAGGTAATTTAGAATCGAAAAGCTTGTACACTGCCCAGGTAATAGTTAAGGCAGTTCTGGGTTTTTGCCTCAAGGATGACTTGTTTATTTTAAAGCAGGCTCCACGTGCGATGATGTGGGGCTTGAACTAACAACCCCAAGACGGAGCCATCTGGGTGCCCCCTGCCTAAAAGATGATTTACCATGGAAGAAAGAGGATATACAATGTATACATAATTTGTTATAGGTGCAAAAATTACTGTGATTTCAGGTGTTCTTAATTAAAATTAGGGATTCTTAATTCTTTTTCATTTGCTTCTGCAGCTCTGTGCTGCGAGATTTTTTTAAAAAAAAGATTTTTATTTATTTATTTGACAGAGAGAGATCACAAGTAGGCAGAGAGGCAGGCAGAGAGAGAGGGGGAAGCAGGCTCCCCCCTGAGCAGAGAGCCTGATGTGGGGCTCGATCCCAGGACCCCGAGGTCATGACCCGAGCCAAAGGCAGAGGCTTCAACCCACTGAGCCACCCAGGTGCCCTAAACACTTTTTACTCTGTAATGATCAACAAGCACGTTTTCCAAAAAAGTGAAGGCCTCCAACCTGATTTTTGCCTCCATTCCCAGTGTCCCCTTTCTTAGGAAGATTGTTACTGTGTCCTACTCTCTGGATGGCCGTGGGCCCCAGTAAGCCGCAGACAGATACCTGTACCATCAGTCTCACACCGTGAGTTTTCTGCTTGGTGTATTACCGACATCGCACTTCCGGGGAGTTTAAGGGTTCAGAGAGGGATGGAGAGAGGAGGGCATTTTTGAACAGGGCACAGCAACGCTCCAGAATGTTACTGGGCTGTCTCCTGTCGGTCGTGTGGCTCCAGGCACAGGCATTCTGGAAAATTCTTCCTATGCCCCAGATCCTAGTCTGGAGCTTCCTGCCATCTGAGAGGTTTGCCATGTTTCCTGAACCATAGAGAGGGAAGGGAAATGGGCTCCTAGGTCCAAAACCTTCAGACTGAAGTGTTTGCCAAGTGCTTTGCAATCTGCCTCTCCATAATCCCCCTCATTATCTCTGTGATGGGGTTTATCAGGCCGGCGCTGCGCTTTACTGAATAAGTGGAGGCCCAGAGGAGGTGGCAACGTTGGAAGAGAGCAGGAGAGGCTCTGGAGCTGGAGCTCTTCACAGGGATGGCCGGCCCGCCCCTGGGCTTCCTGGGGGGACAAGCATGGGACTGGGGCCTGGCCCTGGTCAGTAACAGCTGTGGCGTGAATTAACCACGCCAGGGAAGGTGAGCTGCTGTTTATTTGCAAAGTTTTGAACACGATCATACATTGAATGAATTCAGAGATCCTCCTGTTGAAGGAGAATACTGTTTCAGGTCCTTCCCCATGGTGAATTTTCTCGATCCGGATTTCATTAAGCATCTTATAGGCATGACACTCCAAAACCGTCAGTAGATGAAGAAAGCGCGAGTGTCGAGGGGCTGTTGGAGGGCGGATCAGTACGCCATCCCCCAGGGTTTGGATTGCTGACGAGATCTTGGATGTTGTAGCTCATGGCTGGTGGGTTTGTTCCTACGTCTGTCTGTCCCTCCGTCTATGCATTCCTGAACGCACCTCTCCGCCCACCCATGCCAGAGGTACTGTTCCTTACGAGTAGCGCGCTTATTCATCTCATGTGGACTCGGTGTTCTTAGAAAATAATGGGTTATGTCTAGAATATTTAAAGGAACTGTTAACATCAGAATCCTGACGTGGTAATGTTTGATTATGGACGAGACATTGGAGAGAATAGAAATATGAATTAAACCCGGGTCCTCCCGCCGAAGAGCACAGTCTGGTGGGTGCGGTGATGGCAGAGGGAGAGTCCTAGAGCCTGCGGAGGCTGGTCGGGGACCAGACGCTGCTGGCGGGAGACCCAGAGGGCAGCTCCGAGAAGGGCCAGATGGGTTTTGGCTGCGGGGGTCAAGGGAGACCGGCCGGAGTTGGGGGGAAGGTGACCTTTACGTGAGTGCAGGGAAATAACACTTAAGAAGTTGAGGAGCATCAGTTCATTACCATCCTGCCTCGTAGTTGGTTTTAGTTTCTAACAGTGAGATGGGCTTTCATAGCCCCATTTAGCAGATGGAGAAAGTGAGGCGGAGAATAGGACTAAGTAATTTGCCCAGAGCTACCAGGCGGGCTGTTGAGGGACTGGGCTGGGATTCCGGAGGAGGTCTATCCAACTCTTTCCAGTCTGCCCTAAAGGTTGAGTCAGGAGGGAGATGAGGCCGCAGGGCATTTCAGGAGAATAAAAGACCCTCTGTGTGGGCAGCCGTGAGGAACAGCTGGGACCTCCAGCCGCCTGGAGCACCACGGGCCCAGTTGTAGCTGTAGGAACCAGGCGTGGGAAGCTGGTTGGACTTCCCTAATGTCTGCCTCCGGGATCTGGTTTTCATTCGGCCCACATGGAGATTTGGTGCAGGGAGACAACTTGATTAGAGGAGTGCATTTGAGGATGTTTATGACTCTAAGACCTCCTCATGATTCTAAAACACTTGCATGCATTCTAAAACACTAAGCTTTTCAGTGTGGTGTCCAGAAACTCCCTCCCCCAGTGTCTCCAGCAGTCTGGCCCTTGAGACATTTCGTCCCAGGGCTTTTTGTCCTCAGGCACAGCCGGCCCCCTCTCCACCGTCAGCACTTTTAAAAAAAATCCCTGCTCCATGCTAGGGATTTTGAGAAGAAAATTCCTTAATCTCCCCCACCCCCACCTCTCTGCTGTTCCCGTGGTTTTAACCTATTTCCTGCTCTTTCAAAACTTCTTCTCTTAATAAATGAATAATTAGATCTGCTTTGGCTTTGCTAGTGAAAAATAGACCATAATATTTAGATTAAAACAGCGTATAACGACACTAGAAAAATACATCCCGGTTACATGATGAGTTCCTCCTTTTCCTTTTTATTGGCAGTATCCTGGGGTGGCCTCCTGGAGAAAAAATACTATTTGATTCTCTCTGGGTGGTCAGACAGGACTTGTAAAGACTCTTGTTTGTTTTGTATTGAGGCTTCAAAGGCACGCAGGCTTCCCCTACATAAAGATGTACTAAGAAAATGGGGATTTTTTTTTGAAGTTGCTATGTATAAAGGGAAATCCAGAGCAGCTATCTTCCTTTAGAACTACAAGCTAATGTGATTAGAGGGTCCCTTTTCACCCGGGATCTTTGTTGTTTCTGTGTCTGGTCGATACCGCCCGTCTTGGGGGTGGGGGAGTGAGATCTGTGCCCTTGAAAACCATTTCCACCTGTGTGTGTGTGTTTTACGCCCCCCCATACTTTAATTTTTAAAGCCACATTTATCGCGCATATTTTTTTTTAAGCGAAGGAATCGGAGTGGTGTGTGTGTGTGTGTGTGCACGCACACGGGTGCCTCGTGGAGGACGCTCTGTGGTTGCGTGCTAGGGAAACCTTCCGGGCCACGTGTTCTGCACATTCCAATTAGTAAGGCCCTCCCGCTGTGGTGTGGGAGAAAAGTTTGGATTGGGGTCAGGGCTGGCTAAATGTAGGATCCTTTTTAATGCAGTCTTTGCAGAACTCCCTCATTAGCACCTTGAGGTCAGCGGGAGCTGGGGAACGCTGGTGCCATGCGCACCGTTGGTATTTTCTGCTGTGTGTAGCGTGGGTCAGCCATTTTAAATAAAATGCTTATTTTCTCCATTTCATAAAATTAATGGTACTTAATGGGGGAGGTTGATAGTGCTGAATTATTTTAAGCCTGGAGGGAGCAGAGCAGCTGTGTCCTACATCAGACCACTGATCTATCTAATAGGTTGTCTTGCCACCTGATTCAATGGACGAATGGGCGTAGCCAATTATGTGAATCCCTGTGTGGAGTGAAAAAATGACCTTGAGCCCCAGAGAGGGAGACTGTTGCTTTATGCAGTGGGTTCACCCACTGGAGCTGTTTTGTTGCATTGGCTGAAAAGGAAACGTGGTGTATTTCTAATCTCTAGAATTTCATTTTCTTTAAAAAAAAAAAAAAGGAAAAAAGGAGCCACTATGTGAAATAGTTAGATCTTTCATGACTTGCCAGTAACTTTGCTTATGGAACCAGATGCTTAGAAAACAAGTAGTCTGGGGGGTGTAGCCTCTAAAAATTTTAAGGGAGGGAAAACCCTACAAGCTTCTTCCCCTTGTTACATTCAGGCATAACCTGCTCTTATAAACTGTGCTTTTTTTAAATGAAGAATATTAGAGAAAGGGAAGTATACATTTTTTGAATAAAGATAACTAGAAACGTCATGAGCTCATTTTATTGAGTATTGGGCAATAATTTCTGTAATCAAATATATGCTTACAAAATAGCAGATTTTTAAAAGAGATAAGTCTGGGCACAGAAAACAGACTTCACCCCTGATAGAACCTTGCACGGCTTTGTAAGCCCCGGAGTCAGAGTTCACCGTGGCTTGGATGTGACTCTATGAGCAGCAGGATGGCGCTCAGTAAACCGCCCCCGGTGTCGTGGGAAGAATGTCCGTCTGGGGTCAGCCAGCTCCTGGTTTTGATCTATGGCTCTGCTGCTGCTGGTTCTGTGACCTTGGGCAAGTTCCTGTATGCTTTCAGCCAGTCTCTGTCCAGAGCCTTCTGTTGCTATCGAGACTAGTCTTACAAAAATGGTTTTAGAGGGTAAATGAAATAAGCAATAGACAATCGGGTCTGGCATGTATATGTATGTTAGCGTTCTCTCTTTGCTTCTGATTACATCCCGGGGCCAGTATTTTTCACGAGTAGGAATGCACTGTTGGCTTTGGTAGGCACTAGGAACATCGAAAACCCTTCGATTTTCACATAATGAAGTCTAGCCCCAGAAAGGGGAGAGACGTGCTTGCATTGCCTTACGATAGGAGTAGCAGAGCTACTGCTGAAACCAGGTTATCTGGGCTTTCCAGCTTTTGCTCCAGGTAGAAGGAGGGCTTAGCCCTCTGTGCTGAGTCCCTGGCATTGAGTGGCCCCAGCTCAGGCAAAGCCAAGGCCAATCGTATGTGTTTAATAAAGAGTCAATTCCCAAATATTCCTCCAGAAACCTTCAAGGTAAACCAAAATGTGTACTGAAATGTCACTCTGCTGTGTCCCTCTGTTTGCTTTCACAACTTTTGACTCAGTTTCCCTTTCTCTTCTAGTACTCTCAGGTGACTACAGAAGCATTAGCATCCTGCATGTTCAGGTAAGAGACTTTTTTGGTGGGGAAGATTTCCAGATAAAGGGTCATATTGATTCCTTTTGTGGCTACGGTCTGGTTCTAGCACTTTCCTGGGCTGCCCTAAAGATCCTAATGGCCGCCATCCCTTTGGTGGTTTTCCTTTTGCTTTTATTTTAGTTTCTTATCCATGTTATCAATTTATTATATTTTGGGTTTTATCTTTATCTACTCATCCATGCGTGTTGTGATAGAAAACATGGCAGGGAATGGTAAACCCTACCATGAGGAGAGAGAGTGTGGGTACAAGGCAGGTGTCGACTCAAAAACTTTTTCAATGCGTAACTCTTAAAAACTAGAGCTCTTTGTTTTGTTAAACATGGATACAATATTGTTTTCACACCTAAATCAAGAGTTAACAGTAATTCTTAAAAAATATTTTATTTATTTATTTAGCCGGGGGAGGCCGGAGGGAGAAGGAGAAAGAACCTTAAGCTCACTGTGTTGGGTTCGGAGCCAGAGTCCGGACTCGACCTGAGGCTTGATCCCACAACCTGTGAGGATCCTGACCCGAGCCGAAATCAAGAGTTGGATGCTTAACCAAGACTGAGCCACCCAGGTGCCCCAACAATAACTCTTTTATATGAAATATCCAGTCTGTTTACTATTCCCCTTGTACAGAGTCTATAACAACAAGTCCTAGAGATGTCACATACAACATGGCGAGCACAGTCAGAACCGCTGGTGGCGGGTTTGGAAGTTGTTGAGAGAGTAGGTCCTAAGAGTTCTCTCCTCACAAGGAAAAATCATTTCTTCCTCTTTTTCTTCTCTATTTTCTTTTTTTTTTGGTACCTATCTGAGATGATGGATCTTAACTTTTTGTGGTGATCATTTCAAAATATGTGGAAGTCAAATCATTATGCTCTACACCTTAAATGTAAACAGTGCAGTATGTTAATTATATCCTCGTAAAACTGCGGAAAAATTAAAAATAAATCTCTGGTATTTGGTATGTTTGGAGGCGCCAATTTTGTCCGGGGCAGTGGTTCTCAAGGTGTGGGCCTTGAGGTCAGCAGCGTTAGCATCACCTGGGAACTTGATAGAATTGCAAATAGTTGCATTATTAATCTGCCCCAGAAGGAATCAGAGACTCTGGGGCTGGAGCCGGTCTCTACAGTGATCTCTGCATGGTAGAGTGAAGGGAAATACTGGTCTAGGGAAAACCACCATGTTTTACTCTCCCTACACCCTACTTTATATTTGTCTTTGTGTTTAACATAGCAACATATCCGAGATGCTCAAAATACACAAGACAGTTGCCTTACACCTGGGGGACCGTGATGTAATAAGAAATACACATTTTGGTCTTCGTTCCTGGGTCCAGGCTGGAACTCCTAAAATCTTTCTAATTTCCTAAGACTAATAGCATTTTTTGGTTTGTTTCGTTTTAATATCTGGCTGTTGTTCCCAGCTCCTGAAACAGCTCTGGGGTGATGCGTTTTGTTATTAAAAACAAGTCCCTTTCAACCGCACCTGAGTTTTTGTTAATAAGGCAACTCTTTGGAAAGCCTCTAATTATGGGGGCTGGTTGCCCAGGGAACCACCTGTGATTAGAGGACGGCTACTTAAAAGCTCCGCCCCCTGACCTCCAGGGAGGCGAGAAGGGGGCTGGAGGTTGAGTTAAAACACCAGTGGCCATTTAGTTCATTAGGCCTACCCTAGAAGAAGGGGTTTGCAGAGCTTCTGGCTCGACCCTGTTGGAGGTGTTGGGCGCTAAGCATGGCAGGTGGCCTCCCGTTCGCCCCTCGCCCTCGGCGTCTCCTCCTTCCGGCCGGTCCCGAAATGTAGCCTTCGTCATACACTGGTAACCTGGTAAGTGAACTGTTTTCCTGAGTTCTTGGGGCGGTTCTAGTAAATTACGGAGCCCGAGAAGGGAGGTGGCGGAACCCCTGATTTAGATAGCTGGTCGGCCGGAGGTCCCCGCGGTGACCGGGACTCGCAGTTGGCGTTTTGGGGTGGGGAGCAGCCTTGTGGGTCGGGGCCCCTCACCTGCGGGGTCTGTGCAACGTTGGGCAGTGTCCGAATTGAATTAACTTGCAGTTCGCGGACTGCGCGTGCACAGGGATCCGGAGAATTGCTCGGTGTGGAAAAACGCGCAGGTTCGGGGTCTGGAGCGCCGATGTAAGTGGAGGGCAACGGGATTTTTGCCTTTCTAACGACCAAACTGGAGTCTAAGGCTCGCATTGCCTTCCGGGGCCTGCACCAAGCCCGCTTCCACCTCTAGCCGTGGAGAGCGTTGCGCTTCGCCTGTCCCCACGCCGGGAGGCCGGCCCGCCGGCAGCCCCGCAGCGATGCCCGGACGATGCCCGGGACTTCGTGGGCCTCGAGGCAACGACAGGACAGCGGGACTGAAACGAGAGCTGGAATTTCTTTGAGGGTGTCTGGTGAGAAATCAACTTTTTCAAAAGCGCACTTCTCAAAGCTGACCTTCTCAACTGCTGGCTACGCAGTAGCCACACCTGCGAGGCTGTTAGAACGACGCGGGCCCCTGTCCGGACCTCAGCAGACTCCAGTTTGAGTGGGATTGGGAGCTGGTGGGGGGAGGGGACGGGCTTGGTCCCAGCATCAGCAGAAGGCCGGCCTTGAAGCTCTCCAGGTGACTCTACTGGTGGCCGTGGTTCAGAACCAGTGATTGGTTTGGTTTGGGATTGAGGTAAGAGAGGAGATGAAAATACAAGGCAAGAGTCTTACCCCCCCACCCCCCCTCAAATGAGTAGGTGCTTTTCTAAAGGGTAGTTCTTTAAGCCATCAGCTTGTTCTGTTTTCAGCCGAGGCTGACCCATTTCGCAATATTCCTGGCCAGTTCTAGGTACGGAGATTCGATGGCGCTTTCTTGAGGCACCTGCAGGTGTTTGGGTTTGGGGGAGAGGAGGGAATGTGTGTTTCTGTAGCTTGCGAGTGAACCCTGCCCTCAACCTCGGGGGTCCCCCTTCGTGTAAGTAGAGACTGCTCCAGGAAAGGGACTCAGACTGATGCTTTGCAGTGTGGGCCGTTTTAATGTTTCTAAGGCTATCAATGAGACCAGAACCTTCCTTGGAGTCCCGAAGTTACAGAAAGGAAAGATTGCGCTGTATTTGGTGGTGGAGTGTTGAAATATTCCATGGAAAAAGGGAAACAAGTTCCACCACTGATTTTTTTTTCTTGGCAGGATCGGTCATCTTTTCCCCTAAGTTTCTGGCAAGTATGATTAGAAGAAATTGCCTTGCAGGATTTGCTCCCACTTGCTTCCCAAGACATCTTCTGCTGGCTTGCTGCTGACTAGCAGTAGTTAATTTGCTATCTCTCACACGTGTTATCCAAAAATCACAGAACTCCGAAATAAACAGCCTGAACTTGGTCGATCACATTTAGAGGATTAGCCAGATGTAAATCGGAGTTGCACTTGGGAGGTTTCGTGCGCCTCATTTAAAAATAAATAGAACTCTAGCTTTGAGTAGAAACAGATCTTTTTTTAAATGAAATATCTTACTGGAAAACAAATTTTATTTTTCCAATAAAAAATATGGGGAGGAGGTAAGCTTTTCTTGATGCCAATGCTTATGTTATTTCATGCCCTTTGTTTCTCCTTGCTGATGGCAGATGTGGCAGAAATAAGACCTGATTTCACTTTCCAAAATGGGGGAAAAAATTAATCATTCAGGAATTTATTCTTAATTGACAGCAGACGTTTAAAACCTGATTGGTCACGGTCGACGGTTTAACGTGCCTTTTAGGAAAACACCCATTTACGAATAGCTCGGACTGTTCTGTGGACTCTTTACTATGTAGCAGGTTGAGGTGTTGGCCTTGAGTTCTGATTCGTAGACTTTCTAAAAATTTTTCTCTCAACCAAGTGAAAGCTATTTTTTGTGTGATTGCAATATGAGTTACATGATTAAAAAATGTTGACATGCACAGTTGCTGCCAGGCATACCAGATATTCATAGGCCACCTGTTTTTAATTCTAGCAAAACCTCGGGAAAACAGCGGTGCCTGGGTGGCTCAGTCGGTTGAGCATCTGCCTTTGGGTCAGGTCACGACCCTGGGAATCGAGCCCTGCTCAGTGGGGAGTCTGCTTCTCCCTCTGCCCCCTGCTTGTCCTCTCTCACTCTCTACCTCAGGTAAATAAAAATACAACATTAAGAAAAAATCAGAAAAACAATTCAAATTAATTAACCTTTTGTGGTTATCCTTCCAGATCGTACTAAGTCAAATGGATAGACCAATGCCAAGAGGTTGACTCTGCTAAATTGAGATAGTGTTTTAGGAAGACACATGAATTCACTTACATATCTGCTAAACAGTTCCTATGAGAGGATTTTGATCATTCAGGTTTCTAGCCACAGAAATGGATATTAAGGGGCACCTGGGTGGCTCAGTGGGTTAAAGCCTCTGCCTTCGGCTCAGGTCATGATCTTAGGGTCCTGGGATCGAGCCCCACATCAGGCTCTGTACTCAGCAGGGAGCCTGCTTCCCCTCTCTCTCTGCCTACCTCTCTGCCTACTTGTGATCTCTCTCTCTCTCTCTGTCAAATAAATTAATGAAATCCTAAAAAAAAAAAGAAACAGATATTGAAATGGCAGAACCAGACTGCCTCGTCCAGTGATCTAATTAAATGTGTTTTCCCTTAAAAAGGATAACAACATTAGATCTTAGTGGGATTAACCTAACCGAAGTTGATTAGGCGTTGCTTGGACAGTAAAGATGACAGATGGCTCAAGTTCCATTTTGAGATCGTAGCTTTGGGTCTTGTCATTTTGCTTTTGCGGCTCTGCTGAAGAGAGCAAATGTGTGTTACAGACAAAACGTGTGGTAGAGGGCCGACGTTTGGAATAGAAGTAAAGTTTCAATGTTTTTTCCCTTTAATTTTTGGGAAGACTGATTTTCATACGAAGGTGAAGTGTTTGGCTAAGACAAAGGGGAGTTGTTTTTTTTTTTTTAATTTTTAATGAGAATTAGGGATGTATTGACCCCGAGGGTCTCTTGCTTAAAATTATCTAGATGAACTGTTTCTGTAGCCCAAGTTCATTGATAACTGCCTGCTTTACTTTTGTATGGGTTGTAGGTACTGAATATGTTTTTATTTTGTGGTAAAATCTACAATTTCCCATTCTAGCTGTGCGAAATAATGTATCATTGAGCGGTGCTGAGTCTGTGCTTGCACAACTATCCCCACTGTCCGTCTCTAGAACTCTTCTTCCCAAACTGGAATTGGACCCAGTAACACTAACTCCCCATTCTACCTTCCCCTCAGGCCCTGGCAGTCACCATTCTTCCTCTTTCTATGAATTTGACTCTTATAGTATTTGATTAGTAGAATCATATAGTATTTTTTTTTTTTTTTTGGTGACTAGTTTGTTTCATTTAGCCCGATGGTCTCAAGGCTCATCCATCTTGTAGCATGTGTCAGTTTTTAAGACCGTATTACATTGCACGTATAGGCCATTTTGTTCATTTATCAACAGCATGAATGGATTCCTTTGGCTGCTATGAATCAAGCTAGTAAGAACATGGATTTACAAATATCTGTTTATCAGTATTTTTGAAGTGGTTCCCCATGAGAAGTGTCTTTTTCCAATTGTGTAAGGAATCCAAATGCTGGTTTTGATAGCTGATTCAGTGACTTCAATATTCTTTGTAACAAAGCCTTTTATGTAGCTTCATGAGTAATAGTATGTTGGGTGTGGGTTATGAAGGTCCTCAAAGGCATATGGGGGCAGATAATAAACACATGGCACTGAAAATCCTTTTAGAACACACTTGGCTAGACCTAACAGTCTACTTTCTCTGGTAAAGGCCCATTGGGATAGGCTTTTTTTTTTTTTTTAATAGAGTCTGACATCTTATAAAGACCTATGTTTTAGAATCTGCCTTAAGAAGAAATCTTGTATGACATCTGGAAAAATTAAAGTGACTTCCAAAATTAACGTTCTCTGGTTAACCAGAATTCTCAAAGCAGAAGATAATCTGGGATTTGGACTGTATGTCTACCCCTAGAGAGTGTGGTTTATGGCTTTCATAGTAGCGTATTAGCTCCTAGTACTAGCACATTCTCGCCGCCCCCCCACCCCCAAGAACCGTGTCCTTGGACAAGTGAACATCGTTTCACTTGTGAAATCAGGTTATACTGGTATCAAACACATTGGGATATTGGGAAGATAAAATAAATCATGACACAACTAAAGAGCTTAGAACCCACCATGCCAGGGATTGGGTGGACATTAACTAGTAATAATATCCTTACTCTAGCATATATTTCATGCTCGGTAAATATTAGCTACAAGGAGCTTCTAGGAGACAGAATTGTCAGAGTCGAGGTTTAAACTCAGGCATCTGACTTCAGACCGTCTAGTCTTGACCACTATGCCATACCGGCTGGGCACTTTGCTGTTGATCTGACTTAACAAGCTATGTGGGCAGCATTCTTTGGACGACAGGTTCTGGGGGAGAAAAAGTCAGTTCTTTGTGTCTGTCTAGAAACCCACGCCATATTAAATGACCACCAAGTATTTTAGATCGTCAGCAACAGAGGACCAAGCTTTTGTCTTTATTTCCCCTTTTAAAGGTAAATACATTTCGTGGAAAAGGAAATTCGGAAAGGCCACGGTTGGGAATTAAAAAAGAAAATTAATATATTTTTATGAAAGTGTTACTCTGTGAATTTATGTTTTGTGAAGAATCTACCAGAAATATTAGGAATAAACTTCAATCAGAAATTTAGTATTAAGATTTGTAAGGAAGGTCTACTTAGGTCCAGTTAAAATTAAGAGCTATCCCTCGGGCGTCTGGGT
>CM052802.1:124804508-124847952 GCA_028533885.1 Nasua narica
CCCCCCCCCCCCCCCCCCCGCCCCATAACTTTATGAGAAGGGTAGACTCATACTGAGATTTTCTTGTGTTGATGGTACAAACGTGGAACACGTTGTGGCCCAGTGGAGAAGCTAAAGGGTAACCGAGGGAACCCCAACACTCCGTCTGAAATGGCAGCAAGACGAGGTGTGGCGTGCTTTAACAGTTTTTAAAAAGTGACATTAAAATGGTGCCTGAGAGTCTGATGGCTTCGGTTAACATGGGATCGAGGGAGGCAGTGTGTGATTCTGCTTTTCCCCTATGTTGCTTTGATGTTTCTCTGTCCTCCGGAATGCCTGCTGGAGGCCCTGAGCTGATCTGGAAAGAACCACAGGTCTCTGGACAGGCCCAGAAATGGAGCTACGCAGGCCCTTCCTAGAGAACTGTTTCCAAGTCTGTTTCTGCAAAGAGGGTCGAGGACCGTTCTGTATCTGGGAAGTACGAAGATACAGCTGCGTGCTACCTTTACAAACGGCAGACTCCATTAGAGCGTAGGAAATTCGTCAGTAACGCTTGAGCCATGGACCACATACTTGGCGGTTCCTTGAAGAATCCTCTTTAACCTTGTACATCTAGAACGTCGCTTTCGTTTCCCCTTTCTCTCCTAAAGGACTTTGCGTGGTCTGATCTTCGCAGAACTTTTTTTTTTTTTTTTCTGGGCTTAGAACATAAATTCCTTCACTAGGTCCTTCCCCGTTCAATACCAGGTGCTTAAGTCGTCTGCATTCAGGAGAACGGGATCTTGCGCGATGGATTGGTTTGGTGGTTGCACGTTGCATTTACATTTGCTTCAGATCCTGAAGCAGATGGAGTGAATGGCTATTTTAAATGAGCAAGAATATTGACTCTCCTTTATGTTAAGGATATCGACTTTAAATAGAGGTTTCTGACTGGCTGCCTATGGCTCTTAGAGCTATGTGAATTTTAGAAAACATGAATCGGAAGTATTTTTATTGATGAATCTAATCCAATGGATAAGCAGTGTTTGAACTCCAAATAGGAATCCTATGGCTCTTGGCGCATGAAGGCTATGAGACTCCAGCTCTGCAGCAAGATGTGGAAACACTAGGTCCTCACCTCTTTGGAAATCTTTTTTTTTTTTTCCTATTTGAGGGGGAAGGAGGCAAGGGTCGTGTCTCCTGATCCGGGGGTTCACTGAGATCCAAGAGTTTTGTATTCTGTTTTCGCAAAAGGCGGCGCACGGCATCCAGATTATGTTCTTAAGTATTGTTGGGTTGCAAATAATTTTTTACAAGCAAACACGGAGGTGAGCGAACCCTGAGCCATGCCTGGGGAGGGAGAGGGAGGGATCTAAGCTTGTGTGTACGTATGTTTCCCACCACTTGGTTCAGTTCTACCATCGAAACTAAAAAAAAGAACGGTTTTAGTCTGGGAGTGGTCTATTTGACAAGCCCCCAATTGGCTATTAAATCCACTGCCTTGGGGGCTCCTGGGGGCTCAGTTGGTCAAGCATGGGCCTTCAGCTCAGGTCATGATCCCGGAATCGTGGGATCCAGCCCCGTATTGGACTTCCTGCTCAGCGGGGAGCCTGCTTCTCCCTCTGTCTCTGCCCTTCCCCCTGCTTGTGCTCGCTCTCTTCCTCAAATAAATAAAATCCTAAAAAATAAAAAATCCCATTGCCTTGGCTCTCCTTAGGAAACTATAGTTCATAAGAGCTGGGCATCTCCAGCTCTTACTTGACTCTGTCCTGTCGCAATCCCCCATGTATGCTCCGGTAGTCCTCGAAATGGAGAAGAGTCTTGAGAATGAATCAGATTTCCAAATTACATGTTTTTTTTATTTTTTAAAAAAGGTTTTATTTATTTATTTGACAGATGACAAGTAGGCGGGGGAGGGGGGGGGGCACCGGCGAAGCAGGCTTCCTGCTGAGCAGAGATCCCGATGTGGGGCGATCCCAGGACCCTGAGATCATGACCTGAGCTGAAGGCAGAGGCTTTAACCCACTGAGCCACCCAGGCGCCCCCAAAGTACATTTCACTGTGTGGGATTAGGAGTTGGCCTAGTTAGATTTTTACCTTATTTTCTCTTAATTTGAAGAAGAGACAGGGCATGTGTAGGAGCTGTAAATAAATGGTGTGACCAAAATTATAGCAAAGGTATATAACATCTGTTTGAGATCTAGATATATTTTAGAAATACAGTTTTTGTACCAAAAAAAAATTTTTTTTAACTTGGCTGAAACTATAAAAAAAAATTTTATGTTGGTATGTTTTGCTTCTTAAAGCAATCCAACTTTTTTAGTTTTGGAGAGTTCAGATGGGCCTTCAAGGCAATCAATGTGTGTTAGGTTCTACTGAACTTCCTTTCAGAGATGGGTAAGGACTTGAATTACTGCCCACGATGTGCCCGTTAGTTCATCATCATTTTACAATCTGATGGGCAACGTGTTAGGACATTGGTCTTAAGTGCATGCTGTCAAAATCTGAAGTTTGTTTCATAACTCGTTACCTGTGAGCTCCTTACCAATTCACATTCCTTGGTTACGTTTCAGTCCCTCGAGAAGGGTTTGGGAGGCTTTTTTTTATTATTATTATTTTTTTATTTATTTGACAGAGAGAGATCAGGCCGGCAGAGAGGGAGGGAGAAGCAGGCTCCCCGCTGAGCAGAGAGCCCTGAGATTATGACCTGAGCTGAAGGCAGAGGCTTAACCCACTGAGCCACCCAGGCGGCCCTGGGGGGCTTCTTAAAAGAGAAGTTCATATTCACGCACCATCTTTCCCAACACGGAACCCTTTCAGATCAAGAACATACATTTGGAAACTCAGAGACTATTTCACGGTAATTATAATCATAGCCCCCAAAGAATCAGTTCACCAAAAAGGACGAAAAGAACCCTCAAGAACTTGAAAAGAAAAAAAGAAAAAAGCTCAGCTGGGGACTGAGGGACAGTTTGGGGCTATGCCCATGTTCTGGCCTGGCCAGGGCCTCTGGGCACCAGAGTTCACACAGCTGGATCAAGGTTGTACCCTGTAGTTTCTCTTTCCACTTGGACAGAAATGGAGGTGCTGGGCCTATAATCTGGTCCATGCCCAAAACCAAGTTAGTGTTATGCAGTGTTTCTGTTTTGAACACATTTGTCCTCATTTTCCCTTTTCTCTGCTTGCCCACTAGTCGGGGGAACAAGTCATCAGAGGTACTGCGAGGGTGGGGCCTCGCTTTGATTGCAATGCCCCAGGGTTTTCTAGGTTCACAAATTAGAGCTTTTCAGCTGCCGGAGCTGGGGTGGATCCTGCCTCCTCCGGTTCCCGTCCAGCCTTCCGACTCCGGAGGAGAAAGGGGAGCCCAGTTGTGGAGCTCTTTTTAGTGGAGCTTTTTCAGTGGAGAGGCCTTCCAGCCCATTGGAAGGTGTGGGATGCAAACCATCTACCTTCTTATGGGCTCCTTTTGTAAAGTTGCCCCTTGCCTCTGCCTCCGCGGATGCGCAGGGGTGTGGGGCGCGGAGGAGGTGGAAGTCTCTTGGGCTCCTCCCCCAAGGAAGCACAGCTTCTCCGTTTGGCCTGCGTCCTCCTGCCCCTGGGGGACCGGGCTGGGGGTGGGGGTGGGGAAGGGGGGATTTGCAAAGGCCTCGGTCGGTTGCGTGGGAGTCGAGAAAGTGAGTGAGCCAGCACCGTTTGGAGGAATGACTTTTCCTGCGCGCCGTCCTCCTGCTTCGCCGCTGGGGGTGCAGAAGCAGCAGTGGGAGGTTTTCTGGAGCGGGAGTTTATTGAAAAAACAGCTGCCCTGCTCCACTTCCCTCCCTCCGTCCCTCCCACCCCACCCCATCCTTCTTTCTGTGGCAGGATGTAACTAGGCTGTAAACTTTGGCAGGGGTGAGGTCTGTTAATACTTTTTTTGAAACAGGAACTTATTTTTTGGCATGCCGCTCTGAGGGTAGAGCTGGGAGCAGGGAGGAAGGAGAAAATTTGATCCAGCCATTCTAGAAATGAATCTTATTCCCCCCAACCCCCGAGGACAGGGGGCTGGAGCAGGGCTGCACGCTGGCGAGTGCAGGCTAGGACTCGAAAGCCTGTTTGCTGCTCTCCCTTTATTATCGTAACCTCTTGAACAGAACTCGCCGTTTGAAACGACAGTAAATGCTTCTCCGTGGACAAGTTTATGACCTCGTTTTTGACCAAGAGCACTTAGGGGATTGAGCGGAGCAGGGAGGCGCTGAGGGCCTTGGACGCCATTGGCCAGAAGTTCAGTGCAAATCGGGAGCTCTGGGCTAATTAGAACCCCGAGACATTAAGAAGCAGCTGTTTTATGGTGTGAACTTTTGCACAGAGGATTTCAAGAGGCTAATTCTCCTTGGAAGTCTGTTTGCAAAGTGGTTCTTTCCTGGCCGTTGCTACATTCTTCTTCGGAGGCCTATTTTCACTGAGTGGGAGCCTTTTGTGCCAAACCTAGCAATGACCTTATGGCGCCTGGAGCGGCCACGCAGCCTGACCCGGCGGGGAGGGAGGGAGGGGCTTCCTTAAGCGCCTCTGGCTCTGGGGTTGGCCCCACACGTCAGACCTGGAGTTGAGGAACAGAAGCTGAGGAAAGGGAAAGCCACAGAATGTTCCCCCTGCCTTGGGTCTGATGAATGCAAGGCTGGCCCCCTCCTCCTCCTGCTCTCCTCGAACTCTTGGTACCCCCCCTTCTTCCACTTACTCCTTCACCCCCCTCCCCCTTAAATCTGAATTTACTTGCTGGTTCCATGAACTTGAGAATAGATCTTTTCAGGGAGAATTTTGGGAAATGTAGGCCTTAGGGTATGGTTTACAGATTTGTCTCCTTCCCCACCCCTTACTTTTTTTCCCTCCTCCTCCCTTCCTTCCCAATTGTTTTTCTTTCTGTCCTCCCACTTGTGTTTACTTTTACAGTGGAATTACTAACCTAAACGTACTTGGACATGTTTGAGAAAGTGTAGCTACTTTCTGAAAAGAGCATGATGCAGAGTCTGGGATCCAAGAGGAATAGCAGAACTCAAAGGGCCACAGTTAGCAGCCATTAATGAGCCACTGATGGTTAGTTCTGTAAATGATTAAGGTGGCCGAATTCACTACATTTTCCTCTTCTATACTTCTTTTTTATCTTCTGTACCAGAAGGACACACACCTCTGACTTTTATCATTGAGGCACATCAAATCTCTGCAACAAGCTCTTTTTACTGGTTTGTTTATTTATTTAAATTTTGTTACCTTTTTTTTTCCAAAAAGCTCTTTTAAAAGGGAAAAAGAACAACACCTCTATCATACACCACTAGGGAAATAGGGATGCAATTGAAAGCGTATGAGAAAACACTAAATATGAAGACTACTTAGAGCGTGTCTTCAATTTTAGATGTAAGTTGAACTTGAACTCGAAGTCGAACTTAAGAGTTCTGTTTCACTTCTAGAAAACTGTAGCAGGACTAGAAGATGGCATGTTCAACATTGATGTGACAGGGTGCTTCCTAACATCGAGAAGGAAGCACCCTAGAATTAACTGTCATTAGGGATTGCAAACGTGTACGTGTATTTTCCCATTTTCTCCTCGACTTTGCACAATGGGTTCCTTGTTGCTGCTTTGCCTCCTCTTCCCACCGCCGGGGACCTGATCCCTGAAGTACTTGATTGGAGATGACTCATAAGCAGGGAGCAACAGGTCACCATTAAAGTTAACAGTGCTTCTTAAGGATTCCATCGTGGCAATAAAATTTGCAACAAGGCACGAGCAATTTCCATTTGCAGCACCGTTTTAATTGTCCAGCGATGTCTGTAAAAACATAGTGTGGCAAATTAAAATCACTTAGGAACCGCTGAGATTTTTTTTTTTTTCCTTACCAAAAGAGGGACTCCGTGGAAAACCCTTTCCTGGGGCCGCGACACGGACTTGTGGGCTCTAGCCTTGGCAGTCTGAGATGATCAGGCTGTGCCCGACTCGTGGGGCAGAGAATCACGTTTCCTAAAGGGCTCGCTTTCTGTTTCTGGCTGAGGGAACCTTCAAACCAGAAAAACAGCATCACTGAGGCTGACGCATTGAATAAACGGTTCTATTACTGATGCATTTTAGCCGTGGATTCAACCTCTGTAAGGACCTCCTAAGGGAAATGAAAACTATTCGAATGCTCCCCATCCTCCCCTTTCTAAATCCTTAAAGTATACATATTAGAAATTAGAATCTTTTTAAAATTAACATATAATGTATTATTTGCCCCAGGGGTACAGGTCTGTGATTCATCAGGCTTACACAATTCATAGCACTCACCATGGCACATACCCTCCCCAGTGTCCATCACCCAGCCACCCTATCCCTACCCCCCCGACCCCCAGCCGCCCTCAGTTTGTTTCCTGACTTTAGGAGTCTCTTATGGTTTGTCTCCCTCTCTGGTTTCATCCTATTTCATTTTTCCCTCCCTTCCCCTATGATCCTCTGTCCTGTTTCTCATATTCCTCATATCAGAGAGAGTATATGATAATTGTCTTTCTCTGATTGACTTACGTTGCTATGCATAATACCCTCTAGTTCCATCCATGTCATTGCAAATGGCAAGGTTTCTTGTTGTTGTTGTTGTTGATGGCTGCTTGGTATTCCATTGTATACACCACATTTTCTTTATCCATTCATCTGTCAATGGACATCTGGGCTCTTTCCATAGTTTGGCTATTGTGGACATTGCTGCTATAAACATTGGGGTGCACGTGCCCCTTGGATCACTACATTTGTATCTTTAGGGTAAGTACCCAGTAGTGTGATTGCTGGGTCGTAGGGTAGCTCTATTTTGAACTTTTTGAGGAACCTCCATACTGTTTTCCAGAGTGGCGGCACCAGCTTGCATTCCCACCAACAGTGTAGGAGGGTTCCCCTATGGAAATTACAATATTAAGATCATCTTTCCGTTGGCTGTTTTCCCCGTTTCCTGAGGGTGGGGGGGGCAGTCTGTAGGGTGTCGTGTTTTCCCCAATAACATGATGGTGTTACAGTGCTCAAGCTCATGTTTGTCTTTCTTGCCCACACCTGCACTCTCTCTGGGTACCATCCCCTCCAGCCTGCCCTGTTCTACATCCTTGCACGGGTGAGAGCCGAATGTGCGAGATTATTGCCTGTGTATAATGCCTTTCAGTTTGAGTAGTGCTGCTTCAGGCTAAAATTCTGGAAGAGAGGCCATCTCTACTTAAGCTTAAGCTGTATGGATTCTACCCAAAGTAGTCTTCCTTGGTGGGTAATCAGTGCAGGTTGAGACTAAATGGTATTCTGGGCAGAACCTATGATACTTCGTACCTAGAAGGGAATTTAAAACCCTGGGTTGGTACCCCATGCCAGGCTGAACTTGAGGATCAGAGCTGGTCTGCCAAGCCAAGGGAAGACCACAGACTATTTCCTGATCCCAGTGTTGGTTTTGCCACCGTCTGTCCTGGGCGTCTTAACCAATCTGGCTTCAGTGACTTTCCTCATGGGATAAGATGATGGTGCTCTGTGACCCTTAAAACTTCTCTGACCCAAACCATGGGGCCAAGGGTCTGGCTTTAGTGCAGGCTAAGGGATTCCTTGTGATGAATGCACAAGAATGCAAAGATGAGACCGTGCTATTTCTGCAAGCCCAGGCCCTCTCTCCGTGCTCACAGCCCCGTGGACGGAATGAGGGTGGGGCACGGGCCTTCCGGGCATCTTCACTGTGTGGAGTGTTAAGTGCTTGGCCTTGGCAGCTGCCATTAACCACCTAGACAGAGGTGGGCAGTGTACTAACTTCCTTGGTTCCAAATCTCCCCCTTCCTTCTTACACCCTACCCATGTGATTTTGTTACTTGGAAAAGGCAGAGCTTTCTGGAGAGAAAACAACTCATGGTAACATTAAACAACACACTCCAGATGTTATCTGTACTTGTCGGGCAGCCCGAAAACCCAGCCCCCTCCCTGATCCTCCTTTCTAGTCCCTTCTGGGCCCTTGAGCCTCCCAGTCCCCCTCTTGAGACTCCCCCAGGTTAGACTTAGGAACACCGGTGTTGGTGGGTTTGGGATGGGCCTTTCTACTCAGTGGAGAGATGGAAGCTCAGTCTGTACTTCCTGTTGGAATCGGGGGAGCAGCCCTGTAGCCATGTTGCTTACGTTCAAGCCGTTCACTGAGCTACACTTAGTTTCTAGAGAAGTCGCTGTTCGTAAGCACACGGAAGACGTATCTGTCCAGTGACCCATTCTCATGGAATTCCTTGCAGTGACAAGACAGTTACATAACTTAGGTGGGGGGGATTTCCGCAGTCCACTCCCAACTCCATCCACTTCTTTCCAGACCACATTTTTTAAGTGAAAGAACTAACCGAAAACTGGATTTTGGGGGAAAGAATTATAAAGACCTTGTTGATGTTAACAGTCTTGTTTGAATCAACTCTGTAGGTGAGGGCTGGTTTCCCTTTGAGAAAGAGGATCCTCAAATGTCTTTCCTCAAATTGTTTTCTCTGGGACATTAGAGGGGGGCGTGTGCGTAGAAGAGGCCCCGTGAGTGGGACAGGTGGGCCAGTGAACGGACACCTTCCCGAAGTCTGCCTCACTCTCTGTTTTATACCCTTCGCTGTCACCATAGTTCTTGAAAATCTGCTACAGTCAAGTGAATCTAGTTGCTGTTCTGGTACACAAAATGTGTTTTCACTTTGTCACTTTGTACAAATTCTTCCCTCCCCTGTGCTGCTCCCGAGCCCCCATCCGGTAATTGATACTTGCTCTTAGCCATAGCCGGGCTCAAAACCTAACTCGTCCCAAAGCCTTCAGTGATGGCCCCATCTGCCTATTGTCTCCGCCGCTTGCCTCTACCATCGACGGGCGCTGTGGAACACACAGAAGCCCAGGTTTCTCCTCGGATAATGAGTGTCCTTTTTTTTTTTTTTTTTTTTTAAATTTTTTAAACACTTAAAAAAACTATTTATTTGACAGAGGGAGACAGCACGAGAGAAAACACAAGCAGGTTTAGTGGGAGAGGAAGAAGCAGGCTTCCCGCCAAGCATGGAGCCTGATACCGGGCTCGATCCCAGGACCCTGGGATCATGACCTAACCCTGAAGGCAGACACTTAACGACTGAGCCCCCCAGGCACCCCAGCGAGTGCCCTTGTATGTGGTCGGAGAATAGAGGGTGCAGAACTGGAGTGTGTGTGTTAGAAAGGGCAGCTCATTTTTTCTGGACAGAAGAGTCCCGGACGGGCAGATGAAATCACACTGATGCCATGTTGGTGGCGATCCTGACTCTTCGCTAGCGTTTATGGGCTCCCAGGTACCTGAGATGAAGCTTATTTCAAGATGACTCTTGGACAGCCTTTCTCTCTTCTCTGATACCAGTCATTCAGAGGTTAGGTTTCTTGAAATATCAGCCTTGGTGGCCCCCCTGGCTGAATAAAGCTCTCTAGCTTAAGGAGGAAAGGATATCTGAATAGATTTTCAGCAGTGAAAAAATGCTGAGTTTTAAAAAAATACACATTCATAATACAAGGCACTCTTTTGCCTCCTCTGAACGGGCACGTGACTTCCAAAAAACATAACTGCACTCAAGGGCATTTTGAGCTGTCTGTGGACAGGCAGGGGGAGGGGTCGGGGGAGAAGAGACTTGACTTTTCTCCCCCTCGGCAGTAACCATCACATAGTATTTGTGTCGATTCTTAGCAGCTATGAACCTCGTATTTGGAAAGAATTGCTCAGATTGCTTCAAGACTTAGTTTTTTGGATCAGTGTTTTTAGAACAAGTGGTTGCAGGATTCTTCATTCATAAAGCCCTTCTCTGGCCTGTTCCACAGAGTCGTAGATCTTAGGAACTACGGTTTTGGTACCGAAGTGCCTACTAACATCAGGGGAGGGAGTGAAAAGAGAAGATTCAAACTGGTAGAATCACCTCGAAGCAAACTAGGAAAATAACTATTTTACAAAGGGAAGGATGTGATCACTTATATCCTCCTGGGTGAGCTCTAGGGCTGTTAGCATCTAAAAAATGGCAAATCCAGTTTTGTTTGGTAGATAAAAACACCACGAATGGGTTTTGTTTCTGTGCCCTTTTTCTTTTTTCTTTTTTTTTTAATTAGAAAACATCATGGTTTAGGAACTTATTAATTTATTTGACAGAGACATCGAGAGAGGGAACATAAGCAGGGGCAGTGGGAGGGGGAGAAGCAGGCTCCCAGCTGAGTAGGGAGCCTGATGGGGGGGCTTGATCCCAGGACCCTAGGATCATGACCTAAGCTGAAGGCAGAGGCTTAACGACTGAGCCAGCCAGGTGCCCTGGTTTAGGAACTTTTTTGATGGGGAAAAAAGGGCAAAGTTCTGTTTGTCTTCTCGACATCGATTTGCCTGATTAGTGAATTGGGGACCGTTTCTTGTACCTAGATAGTAGAGCTTTCAGTCGTACGACTTGGCTAATTCTGATAGCTAGAAATACAGTCAGATTTTGTGTCTCGTTCTATTACAACCTTCTGGGGCTGGTAAGTCGCTAGAGAACTCCTTTAAAATTGGTGGTCAGGCATAATAAAAGCTGAAAGTGTAGTTCTTCCGTTTGAGCAGGAAAATAGGGAAGCAACACTTGGCCCTTGATGAGAAGTTGCACGTGCCCAGATCTGTGTGCTTGGGTTTTTAGCTCTTGTTTTCATTTGATTACTGATAATTAAAAGACAAGTGTGCTCATAACTAATCTTTTTCTGCTACTTTTTCCTTGACCGTTGCCTGGGAAACTACTCTTTGAGATGCAACCTCTCATTTTTCCTTTCCTTTATCTTTTCCTTTTTGCGGCTTATCCCCACTTCTTTCCCAAGAGATGAAATGAAAATCTTATCTTTCACTAATTAAAATTTTTTTAAGGATTTTATTTGAGAGAGAGAGACCGTGAGAGAGAGCATGAGAGGGGAGAAGGTCAGAGGGAGAAGCAGACTCCCTATGGACCTGGGAGCCCGATGTGGGACTCGGTCCCAGGACCCCGGGATCATGACCTGAGCCGAAGGCAGTTGCCTAACCAACTGAGCCATCCAGGCGCCCTCTTTCACTATTTCTAACAAGTAATGTGGATCTAACATTTGTCACTAATATGTATTAAGAATTGTGTATATTTCAGTAGTTGTTTCCTTTATTGCATTGAAGAATCAAGAATGTGCATCTTCTTCATGTTCTTGGTGATAGATTGCATGGCTTTAAATTGACAATGAACTATATGCCACCAATCAGGGTAACTCCAAAAGGAGCTGGTGAAGGAGCCTGGACCATGAGCAAAGTTTAAGGCCAAAATGGAGAAGGAAGCACTAGATACTTTGCACATTATCTTCTCTACAAATCGTTGGTAGGGTCGAGGAATACTTTCCATCAGCGTCTTGACTTGTTTGGCCAATTAAGCAGACGTGTCTCTGCAGTGTAAGCCCTATTAAGTGAGGAGGGTTGGGTCCTAGTGGGTATAACTGCAGTCAAGGACAGCCCACCATCCCTTTTGTCATTTTACCAAAAGAAGTATCCTGAACAGAACAAAATCATGGTTAAGCAAAGCAAAACCTTGAACTCTTACTGGAGGCCAGATGCTTTTACATCAGTATCAACATGTGGATTTCACAGGACTCCTACCCTGTGGGATCTGAGACTCATTTGAAGTAAGCTTGGCTGGGTGAAAAAAAAAAAAAAACTAGCTACTCAGACCTATAAAGGATATTTTGAGCTGGAATATAAAAAGCACATGTAATAATTAATATAAAAGCAGCTGAGAGTTGCCCCAGGTCAGTAGTTGCTACATCTATATTACATGTAAACAAAGTATTAGCCAAAATTACTTTCAGAGGGCCCTAATTACATCTGTCTTAATTTTATTTAGTCTGATTTAATGATACTTTTTATATGAATTTGCTTCATGGTTACTCTGATTGCGATTTCCTTTCCTTGACAAAAGTGTATTTGAGATGGGATAATTGTGAACTTTTTTCTTTTTTCTTTCTTTTTTTTTTAACCATGTAGTTTGGCGGCCCTGGATTTATCACAGGGACGGTAGCTTAGTGAGCGGGGATCTTTTGGTTGAAAGAATATAAAGCTCACAGAGAACCAGTCCTTGAAGCTTCATTTCAACTTGTTTACAGTTAGTGTAAAATTTCGTATGATGAGTTAGTGTAAAATTTCATGCAGTGAATTGTGCGAATCTTATAGGGCCTTTAGAGTTGGATCCGCTTGTGTAACTTGGATTCCTGTCAAGCTAATATTACCATTGCTCCAGCTAGTTATTTCTTGCCCCCTCCCAGTCTCTCCCTGATTCACACTATCAATAGGCAACCACCACTTGGCTCTTCTGATTTTTCCCGTCCTAGAGGAGACTGTCCTTTCCTACCGATTCATGCAAATGAAGTCTCACAAAATGTTCTGTTTTGTTAAAGGCGTCTTTCGCTCCCCACCTTCATTTCCACGAATGGTTTTCCCAGTATACATAATGGAAGCTCGTTACCATAAGAGGTTGTGTAGGAATAGAGCAACGGGAGAGTGCTCCTGGTTCAAAGAAGGCAAAATTATTAACGATATCGTTTTGGGATGGCTAAGCTACAAATACTTGTGTTACCGATCTATTCTTAAATTAAACTTTGATTGAAGTAATTGTAGGTTCCCATGCAGTTGTAAGAAATAATATAGCCTTTACTCTTTCCCTGCAATGGTAGCATTTTGTGAAAATCAAGTACAATTTCATAACCAGGATATTGACGTTGGTGCAATCTACCAGTCTTAGATTTCCAGTTTCAGTTGTGCTGGCGGATTGGCAACACTTATGCTCTACATTGTTACCACACGGGTGGTTTGCCTCTTCGCCACCACAGTGAAGGTGCTGACCAGCTCCCACAGCTCAAGGATTCCTCCTGTTGCTCTTTGAGGGCTACACCTGTTTCCCTCCTAGGATACCCCTCCTTTCTCTAGCTCCTGGAAACCACTAATTGCTTCTCGGTTTCCTTTCTCCCTCCCTCTACTTACCAATGCGGGGTTCAAACTCATAACCCCAAGACCAAGAGTGGCATACTCTATGGACTAAGTGAGCTGGCTGCCGGGGTTCTCTGTTTCTGGAAAAAAAAAAAAATTACAAAGTATATAACCTTTTGGAGTGGCCTTTGAAAGCCCCCATAATTCCAGGGGGATAAAGTTGCACGTATCACTAGTTGGTTCCTTTCTGTGGGCTGATTGTTCATGGTGTGTGTATAGACACATATTGTAGTTTAACCGTGCACCTGTCGAAGGACATCTGGCCTGTTGGCAGTTTCGGGCGAGGGTGACTAAAGCTGCTCTGCACATTTGTCTACGGGTTTTATGCGAGTGTAACTGTTCATCTCTTTGGAATAAACAGCCAAGAGCGAAACTGCTGACGTGTAACTGCATGTTTAGTTTTAAAATAAACTCCCAAACCATTTTCCAGAGTAGTTGTACCATTTTTGTCTCCCTCTCAGCAATGTATGAGTGACCTAGTTTCTCGGCATCCTCCCCAGCCTTTGCTTTTCTTGACATCTTTCGTTTTCACTCTTTTGATGGGTGGAAAGTGGTTCCATCGTAGATTTAACTTGAATTTCTGACCACCAATGACGTCGAACATTTTGTGTGTATTTGCCATCCGTATATTCTTTCCACTGAAATATCTGTTCATGCCTTTTACCCATTTTCTAGTGGGTTAAAAAAAATCTGTGCTTAAAATTTAAGAAACAAAACATAACCCAGCTAGCTTACAAGAGCATTAAAAATATCCCAAGAAATACTCACTTGGCTTGAAAGATACTGTTAGAAGCTAGTTAAGTAGATAAATAATTTGAATCACCTAATGAATGTAAAGGGATGCTTGGCATCAAAAGGGCGAACAGCCAGAAGAATTTTCATGTGTGGTTCTCACAATTGTTCTGTAGGTAGCTTGAGTTTCCAATCATTCCTGTCTTCCCAGGCTCTGTGCCCTTCCTTCCTTCTGCCCCAGAACTATTCTACTTTTCTCCTGACATCTCTGGGTGACAGACCTGCCCCTTTGACTAGTTTAATTCTGAAGCGTATCAGTGGATTCCTTAAGTGGGTCTTGTGGCCCAAATTCTATTTTTTCAGCAGAACTCGGGCGTTGGACATCCTCTCTCTGGGCACAGACCTGTAGTGTTTGCTTCTGTCACTCTTAAGAGTAAGTGTGACAGTTATCTTGATGGAAAGATAGGAAGTGGTCTAGAGACAGAGTAGGAAATCCTTCGAGTATTCTTGGGTAATGAATTTATTATAGAGTGACACATAGGGTCATCAGAACATTTCCTTAGATGATGCTTTTCTGACCAAGTAATAAAAGAGCCCAGGGCTTACAGGCAAAAGGACTTGGATTTCTGACCTTGTTCTGATGTTACTAATTGAGTGACATTGGGCAGTTGACTGAACCTCTCTGAGCCTTCACTTAATTGTGAAAATGGGTAATCATTGCCGTGCTGCTTCCCCAGTGAGTTGTAAGTATCACATAGGAAAATGTAATGCATTTGTGTGTTTCTTTTTTTTTAATGTAATGCATTTGTAAGTGATAAAGCACTACACCAATGTAAGCTGCTGTTGTGCTTATAATAATTATATTCCTTCTCCCCATGACTAAAGCAAACAAAAATAAAACCTGGAAGAGAAACAGTCATTTTCACAGAATGAGGTACAATGATCACTTAAGTTTTTTAAGGTGGGGAGAAAAACCATAATCATTTTCTTAGATTTGATTTTAATTTTGTTCGGTAGGCCAAAAAACGACGACGATAAAACAAAACCCAAACCAAAAAACAAACAGCCCCCCCCTCCCAAAACTGCTAAAAAAAAATTTAATCAACCAGCAGCAGTTGCGTTTCACTTAAGCTGTGATATGGCCACTGAGCAAAGCCAGTGAGAGTGAAAATGTAGTGGATTAGGAGCATTCTAATCTTACCATTTAAGTTCTAGTTTGTAAATGGGTTATGAATGAGCTTGCCAGTCAAAGCCTTGCCTGGGATCCTGTTCCCTCCCACTCTTATCTTGAATCATCAGCTAGATTGGCCTTGTGGTGAAGAAGCCAGACAGGCCCAGGTTTGTAAAAGGAGTGTTATTAATTGTGTGACCTTGGATGAAAGATTAGCTCTCTCTTTACCCATAATATAGATTCAAATGAAACTGTTAATTTGCTACCTGCACCATCAATTATCTGGACATTGCCTTTGAACAGTGACTTTGACTAATTTTACATACAGTAGACGCAGGATAGTTGGCATCCCTGTCTATAAACTGAGGAGTTCAGAGAAAGGGTTGCTGAGGGTCTGCTCAGCAGCGAAATCCTATTCTAACATATGAAGCTGGCTCTCACCAACCAAGGATTTGATGAAATCTAAAGCCAGGTTGCACACATGCCCTTGTTTGCCCCAGATCTTCGTTTGAGTTATTTACTTTTGTAACTTAGGGTAATTAGAAGGTCTCAAGGCTGTTGTGAGAATCAGATGAGATTAATGTGTATGAAAATGCTTTGGGAATTGTAATGTGCTCTGCACACATTGTGTATTGTCCAGGTGACGGTGGATGGAGGGTAGTAATGGAGAATTGCTGGGAGAAGGGTGTACATCAAGCTCGAAGACTTGTCTGATTTCTGGTTAGTTACTGGGCAGTGTTGGAAACTTTGATTTGAATCACTCTCTACAGTGTAACAACAAAGTGGTAGATGGGAACACTTATAAAATTGTCTTTTACATCTGGGAGGACCATTGTAATGAATTCCAAGCAGGAGGATCTTTATATATTTATTTTTTTTAACATTAAAAAAAATTATTTATTTGATACAGAGAGAGAGATCACAGCTAGGCAGAGAGAGGGGGAAGCAGGCTTCCTGCTGAGCAGAGAGCCCGATGCAGGGCTCGATCCCAAGACCCTGAGATCATGACCTGAGCTGAAGGCAGAGGCTTTAACCCACGGAGCCACCCAGGCACCCCCCGGGGGGAGGATCTTAATGGAAACCCAGGCAGTGTTTAGATGAGGTGACAGGAAAGGGGGTCAAATGAATTAGCGAAAAATGAGGAAGGAAATGAATTGAGTCCTTATGCTTTTAGTTACAGTATATTTTTACAGTTGATTCTGTGGGTGGTATATTGTTTAATTCATTACAGCTTTTAAGGACTGATTTCAGATTAAAAGCCTGAGTGATTAGAGTTTTAACCAGACTCTAATCCCAGCTACTAGAAAGCGATGACTTTTTTTTTTAATTTCCTTTAATCTGAAATAGATTATGGTTTTCCTGTAGTGTCGGACTCTTCAGATACTCCCTTTCAAATACAAGGATTTATTTCACTCTTTGTAAACTTCTAAGGCAGTTTGCTTCCTGCCTTTTAATACAGGATATTGATATCTTTAAAAAAAAATGTGTGTAGGTTTTAAATGAGAATTACATCAGAAATTTGTTTGAAGCTCGTTTCTGCTTTATTAAGAATTAAAAATATCTGACCAGAATTGCGAGGAAATTAGTAACAAGATTTTACAAAATTTCTGTTACTTGAATCTGATGGTATAGTCTGTTAAGTATATTCTGTTCTTTCCCTGAAAAAGAACTCTGAAGGAATTAAGTAGGGCTCTCCTTGGATTCATTGTGCATGTGTGTGTCACTCTGCTTGTAAGGCCGGCCTGTGGATGGTGGTCGGCTCAGGTGAGCCGGACCGATGAAGGGCGTGCCTCTGTATATGCTCCGCCGCCTCGCACATTTTTCTTTCCTAACAAATTCCTAGATGGGGGCGCCTGGGTGGCTCCGTGGGTTAAAGCCTCTGCCTTCAGCTCAGGTCATGGTCTCGGGGTCCTGGGATCGAGCCCCGCATCCGGCTCTCTGCTCAGCAGGGAGCCTGCTTCCCCCTCTCTCTCTGCCTGCCTCTCTGCCTACTTGTGATCTCTCTCTGTCAAATAAATAAATAAAATCTTAAAAAAAAAAAAATTCCTAGATGTTCCTTCATTCATGTGCATGTAAGTAGCCTTTAGCATTTCATACAGACCAGTGATTATTGGTGACTCTGGGGAGTGGAGTTAGTATTATTCTCAGTGTTGGATTGAGTCCATAATTGATTTAAAAGCTTCAGAGAAACTTTCTCTGCCTGCCCTAACATTTAAAATCGCAGTATTCCCATCCCCCACCAAGACTTTGTCATTTTGTATCCCCCTCCGTTTTATTTTCCTTCATAACATGTAAGACTATCTGCAAGTATATGAAATACTTGCTGGCTTGTTGATTGATGGTCTCTGTTAGAACGTAGGCACTATATGGCCAAGACTTTGACTCTGCCTTTTGAGACTAGGACTGAGCAGGGCACATATACAAGTATTGATGGAATCCGTTAATGTGATCCCACAAAACCAACAAATGAGCTAAATTCTCTCTTTTTTTTTTTTCTTAAAGATTTTTATTTATTTGACAGAGGGAGAGAGATCACAAGTAGGCAGAGAGGCAGGCAGAGAGAGAGAGGGGGGGGGGGGAAGCAGGCTCCCTGCTGAGCAGAGAGCCCGATGTGGGGCTCGATCCCAGGACCCTGAGATCATGACCTGAGCCGAAGGCAGAGGCTTTAACCCACTGAGCCACCCAGGCGCCCCTGAGCTAAATTCTCTTAATGTTTCAGTTCTTTCAGATTCTAAGCTTGGTATCTGGAATCGGGCTCCTTTCTTCCTGGATTCCACCACTGTTTTTTGCACTGGAGAATTTCCTAAAGAACATTATTCTGGGAAGAAGGATGGCAAATGAGTGTGGGTGTCAGGTTATCAGGTAATTATGGGAACAATTTTAGCCCATGATTGGAGATGTTCATTTGGCTCAAATGTGCACTTGGTCTGACCTTGGAGTTAGGCTGACTTACGAAGTTGCATAAATGTTAATGAATGTTGATAGGGACTATAAGCTGAAAGCACTTAAAATATAAATATTTCAGCCATATGGTAGAAAATAACCAAGAGCATTGGAGCTATTTTGGATTGTGGGGGGAAATTGCTTTATGGACGAGCGCTGGAAATTCAGAGTCCCGGGTTCTTCTGTCGTTCCTGCTTTTGACAGCGCTTCACAAAATATCTGTTTAATAACTATTTAATTGAGTATTACTTTCTTTAAAAATACCTCTTCTATCCCTTAGACTTTTTGTGCTCCAGTTGCTTGGGCTTTATTGATATTTTGTTAGTCTGCTTTTCAGGTCTATCTTCTATTTTTTTTTTCTTTTTTAACCCATTAGTGTCCCCACTTCAGTGTGTGTGTTGGAGAGTGATTGTCTCCTCGTCAGTGCCTCACTTGTATGTTTTTATACCTCAGATTCTCGGATTCGTATAAGCCTCTCCCGAAAAACTAGTCCAGTCTTTAAGATAATAAGATGGTCTCACTCTACCTAATGCGGCCCGTGTAATTTACAAAGAACACAAACACAAAGACCGGTTTTGATGGCGACGGGAATGGTGTTTCGAATGAAAGTAACGCAAGATGAGAGCCCCCTGAGGGGGGTGGACCTCGATAAATCTTGAAGGAAGGCAGCTAGGCATGAACCAGGTGCCCTGTTTAAAGAAAGCCCATTTACCACCATTAGTGTTATCAGGACTTTTATGCCAGACTTCTCTGGGTCTGGGGTGTATTTGGTGAATTTTTAACTGAACAGACTTTCTAATGGGAGCAGTGGAATGGACCATAAAGAGCTGAAGGGAAAGCACTTCAGAATCCCAAATGCCTGACCCCGCTCCGTCCCTCCCTCGCCTCTTTGTCTGCACTCACCCCTCTTGCTGGGGTTTCTGGAGGGGTGGTCCTGAGACCACCAATATCCAAGCACTTGTGGAACTTGTGGAAAGGGCTAATTCCTGGCTTCCAATGTCGGCCCGCTCAGTTGGAAACCACTGGGGAAGGATTTTGAAGTTTTAACAAGCACCTCTCAGGTAATTCTCAGGCACGGTCAAGTTTGGCAACCACTGGTCCCTGGTTTAGTGTTACTCCTTGTCTTAAGGTAGCAGGGTCTTTGTTTGTTGTGGGTTTTTTGTTTTTTGGTTTTTTTTTTCTTGTGTTTGTTTTTTAAAATTTTTGGTCATTTTTTGGACAACATTATGCTGTGAACAGAGGAGAGAGGACTGCTAAGAAAGAAGACCTATTTTTCTCTTCTGGCTCTAGTTTCTTAAAGGCTGTAGGAGGAACTGAGAACCCACACACCCATTTCTTCAGTGGCCGGGCTCTTTGGCGGGATATCCTAGATTTAGTCAATTTAAACGTGCTGGTGTATATTTGCAAGGAACACCTCTGCAGGTAGAAATGAGAAATCCAGGAGCTCAGTGAGGGTCATACCCCTCGGTGCGCAGGACCACTTGGATGAAGACGGCATTGGGATGGGCGGGCTGGATGCATTCAGTAATTCGGCGCGAGTTGGGGTATCCGTTCTGGGTGGCAAGGAGAGCTTATTGTTTTTTTTCATTTTTTAAAGGTTTTCTTTCTTTATTTGAGGGAGAGAATCTGAAGCAGACCGTGCACTGAGCACGGATCCCCCCACTGCGAGATCAGACCTGAGCTGAAACCAAGAGTCAGGTGCTCAACCCCGCCCAGGTGTTCCAAGGGGGGGGTTTATAAATGTGGCTGGTATAGAATGTTCTCTAATGATCCAGTCCAGGGTGGGTCTTGGCAGAGGGTTCAGAGTAAAAATACTGCTGGAGGTTCAGAAATGGACTCTGTGATCGCACCCTCTAAGATACTTGTTCATAGCAGCATCTCTGTAAGGGTCCCAGTTTCCTAGCGTGCGAACCGCAGCCCATCTACGGTAAGGATGCATTCTGAGACTTGAAGCAGAACATGCTTTTCGGGGTATTTGTAAGGAGTTCTAGAGGTGTCCACTGAGGGCGGAAAATCTGAGTTTTGTTGTCTCACATGGGCACCTGTGTTGAGCGGAGAAAGAGCCACTTTCTGGGTTTAAGTCAAAAAGGAGTTTCATGCCCAGCTTCCATGACCTCATTCACAAAGAGCTCGTGGAGGAAGTCTGCAAGTCCGGCTCCCTGCTCGAAGTGCTGGGGAGCGGGATGAGGAGAGTGGATTGTGCGTCCTTGCCCTCAGCCATCGCCGATTTGCTGAGTCAGAAGTGGGAACAGGATGGAGAACTAGTTTTGGTAGAAACCACTGGGTCATGAAAACCGATTGAAATGCTTAGCAAACGGCTGCATTAGATCAGATGGTGGTGGTTTTCAATGGCTCAAGAAGACGTAGGGAAAAGCTGAGGGAGGCTTTCCTGACCGATGCAAACACACCTAGGAACCTAAAGCCATAGGGCGAATGAAGAACGTGCCTTAGCGGCTTCAAGGATTGTGTAATGGACCGCAGCCAGCTGGCGTCCTGGGGGCACGGTCGCCACTTTCCTTTCTCCTCAACTTCTCCAAGACTTATGGATTCCGGGGAGTCGCCCTTTAGGGCAGATGTATAGACTTTTCTTGAACTAATCTTGACTTAAATTCCTGCAAATGCCTTTGGAATACACCCTGGCTGAGTTTCAGCTCAAAATTTAGATTGTCTCCCTATTTTGCAGGCTCACAGGAAGGATTACATCAGACAATATCTATAAAGCCCACATCCAGTTTCTGGTGTGCAATAAGTACTTGGCAAAATGAGCTCCCCTCCCCCACTCCCACCCCCATGGAAAAATAAATGTATTCAAGGAGGGAAAAGAATTATGCTAGGGATGGTAAAGCACTATTGCTGCCCATGGCTTTAATATTTTTTTCTTTGTGGCGCCTGGGTGGCTCCTTCGGTTAGGCGTCTTGCCTTGGGCTCAGGCCATGATCCCAGGGTCCTGGGATCAAATCCCGCATCAGGCTCCCTGCTCACCAAGGAGTTTGCTTCTGTCTCTGCTCCTCATCCTGCTCATTCTCTCTCTCAAATGGATAAATAAAACCTTAAAAACAAAACAAAACAAAACAGTTTTAAGTAGGAGGACTCTTTTCTCATTCCCTGTAAACCAAGAAGTCACCTGTAATCTCAGACATTCAGCAGAGCAGACGTGGGGTTTGGTTTCCTCATTCCCTTCTTCCACGCTCCGGATCCAGACCGGGTGAAGACCGGGGTACAGAGGTTTCGTGGGGCCCCTGTTTGTGGAGGGCCTGCCTGGGTGCTGAGTGTTGGGGGGCCAGCCCTGCTCTAACGTGTAGTGGTGAGGAGAGAATGGACCGTTTCACATGGAGAGGAGCTGGGGAAGCCCCCAGTAAAGGCAGAGCCCTCAGGCGGGGGAATAAACCTGCTTCCGCTCTAGAGGTTTTGCCTTTAGTTTTTATTGCTTGACTTTTGGAGCTGCACAGCTTGACTTAAGATTAGCCAAAACATCATTTAAATTGAACGAGTGACAGCTATTGGGACAACCAAATAAAATTAACTTGGATGTTTTTGAATTCCTTTTCCATTCTTTACCTTGCTTGTGCTTTGATCCTTAATGATGCGTGCACAATGAATTATACTGCAAAAGCAACGTCTGTGTTCGTGTTAAATATCTGCAGACCATTCTTTTCATTGAGTACTGGGGCATTTTTACCTCCTGGTAAGACGGATGGGTAAGGAACACGCTGTACTGAGGGAAGCATGCTTTCAGTTGGAATAATAGCCAGCAACATCACAAATTCGAGGGCAGAATAAATTCTCCTCCATAGCTGCACGAAACTTCATGATGTTAGCAAATGGAGTAGGGTATGGAGGAGGTAGACTCCAAAGATAATTATTACATGAAAACCAACTTGCTTCCCTCTTGAAGCAGGCTCCCTCCCTACTCGTCTGTAGACGATCTGCCTGCGATATTCCCGACTTGGGGGAATAGTTAGGAGTTCACTACGTGTTCATTTATTTCCCTGCCACTTCCTTTTATTCTTACTGTTGTAAATCTGAAGTTGGTGCTACAAAAATGTAATAATCCCTTCCTAAGGAATCAGAAGCTCTGTATTGGGGCTGTCTGGTCATTCGTTTGCGTCACTTTGGGGAAGTTAGGCAACTTTCCTGAACTTCCATTTCTGAGCGGTAACAAGGGTATGCCTACTGGCTGGATTGCTGTAGGATTGCAGGAGATAAGCGTATGAAAAAGTGCCCTACATTTCTTTATTTTCTATTTTTATTTATTTATTTATTTTAAAAAAGATTTTATTTATTTGACAGATCACAAGTAGGCAGAGAGGCAGTCAGGGTGCCGGGGGGGGGGGGGAAGCAGGCTCCCTGCTGAGCAGAGAGCCCGACGCCGGGCTCGACCCCAGGACCCTGAGATTATGACCTGAGCCGAAGGCAGAGGCTTTAACCCACTGAGCCGCCCAGGCGCCCCCTAAATTTCTTTAAATAGGATTCTCTAATGATACCTAGAGGAAGACAGCCCAGAAGAAACCTTAGTCCTTTCAGGATCTAAGCACTTACCTCTTGAATTGGTAAGAAAACCTCCCTCCTCTAGGTGTCTACCCCCCCCCCCCACCTCCCTTTACGGGTCTCCTCCTCACTTTGTTCTCTGTGTGACCGTTTGGTGACAGACTCAATGTCTTAGGAGCACACCGACAGTCGGGCGTTTGCTGGTTTAGATAAGCTGTGGTCAGTTAGGAGATGCAAGTACAACTTTTTCTTTTATGTTTTTCTCCTTTCCTCCTTATCGCCGCCTCCTGATTTTTGGGGGATATGAGGTACTAAAATTGAGTTATCTCAGTGCAGATTTGGGGGTCAAACTGTGAATATGGGCATTTGGGCCCATTCAATCCAGGAAATGATATTTCCTGTTTTATTTTCCAGGGAAGCAGATTCATAAACACATGTCTAATTATTTTACATTGGAGGCTTAAGAACTCAACTAGTACTGCTTATTCTGACCTTGTACCCCTGTTACATATGTTGAAATCAGGTTCTCCTGCAATTTTGTTCATATATACATGCATGCATGCAATTACTTTCCAATCACCTTGCTAAGTGTTCATTTAGGAAGGTGCTTTGAAGCACTTCTGTCCCGATTGCCTCATTGTGTACCTGTCTACTCCTTGCTCATCTAAAAATCACTAACCCATCCCAACTAGGACCCAGTCCTTGCAGTCGGCGTGCGCTGCGTATTAGCATGCTGGCATTCAGAGACGGTCATCCCCCTTGTAGCCTTCGATGGATTTTGTCTTTCGGTTCTATGTGGCATCAAATTTATTCTTGTCCTTTTCTCTTAGAGACAAGATGTAGGAAGGAAGAGACAAGATCACAGCATGAAGATTGAATGTATTTCTCAATCTTCACATCCTTAACCGCTTCCTTTGATGCATTTGAGTTTGCTATAAAATGTTAGGGGAGGAAGGAAGGCAACCGCTGATAATCAAAGGGGAAGAAAGATCAGGGCAGGACTCCGTGACATTTGAGGCGACATTTTGGAGCTGTTACAAGAGTTATGGGTGCCTGGGACTATTTGGCCTGGCTGCACGTCAGGGCCATTAGCTTCAGAATAACAGAGTCTTTAAGAGAATGTGCTTTTTTACAAAACTCCTCATTAACTTAATTTATGGAGGGGGAGAGGAGTTAGGGAGCGAAGAGCTGGAAGCATGGGGTTTCAGCCGTGCCTGGAGGTTAGGTCAGGGAAAAAATAAAAGCCATGAACGCTGGGTTGTGTGGAAAATCTTAAAACTCCCCGGTTCTGCCCCTGGTGGTCTCTCAGGCCCGTCTTACTGGGATGGAATTGCCTCGTCGGTGATGGCCTTCGGAGCTCCGTCCCTACCCGGGGATCCCAGCTGGGAAATCTTCAGCCCTAATTAAGTTCTTGTTTGTTTTGTTTCTCCTCCAGCCCTTGTGTTGGAAGAGCTCTATGTGTGTCTCGTGCCTTGCTAACAGCTTTTCCCACCGCTGGGAAAATGTACTGTCTCTGCGATGTTGCTCTTTCCCTGGAAGGCTCTGGCCACCATCTTGAAGTGGGTGACGCCCGCCCGGCCCTCCCCCTGCAGGCCCCCTCGTGGCTTTTACCAGATTTGGGGAGTGGGAGGATCAACGCTGCCTTTGCTCACCGAAGACTGGGAAAAGATAGTGGTGCCTGGGCCCGCGTAGCCGTGGGAATGTGCCAGGATCAACCCTCCTTTCTCATAAACCCCTTTTGCCCTGTTTTCCTGAGCCAGGGCAGGAGAGGGATGCGGGGTAGGTGGAGAGAGACTGGTTGAACACTTGCTGAGCCTGCCTCTTTGCCATGTGCTGAGATGCAAAGGAAGGAAGAAGATCCTGCCACGTCGTCGCGAGGCAGCGATGCTGTTCCCGTGACCCGGCCAGTACAACAGCGTGATGGCAGATGGAGAAGAGCCCCGTGCGGGGGCCCGGGGAGGTCAGAGGAAACGGCACCGAGCAAATGGCGTTTTGGCCGAGGATCAAAGAATATGCACTTGCAACCTTTGGGAATGAGAGTGGGGTGTTCATGTGGGAGGAATAGCATGGAAAACAGTATGGGGGTTAAGAAAGGATAGATCTACAAGAAGCTCACTATTTCTAGGCGCCTGGTGGCTCAGCTGGTAAGCGTCTGCCTTCAGCTCAGGTCATGATCCCAGCGTCCTGGGATCGAACCCCGAGTCAGGCTCTCTGCTCAGCGGGGAGTCTGCTTCTCCCTGTCCCTCCTCCCTGCTCATGCGCGCTCGCTCTCTCTCTCTCTCTCACGCACGCGTAAGCGCTCTTGTTCTTTCTCAAATAAAATCTAAAAAAAGTTCAATATTTCTGTAAAAGTTATTTGTTCGTTTAACCCGTATTTATTGTGCATGCACTTGGTACCAGCGCTGTGCTGGGAGCAGGAATAAAACTGGCAAACAGGCCAGGTAATCAGAATTTTGTGACGAGTTGGCTGTGGGAGGGGGTCTCAAGGTGTCTGACCCCACAATCAGATGGCCAGTTTGCTAGCAAGGAGGGACCAGGCTGGGAGGAGGAGTGAGGCTGGGCGGGACGTGGGATGTAGATCGGGAAACAAAGAGACTAAGCCTCTGTGATGTCCCTAAAGGGGAGGTTAAGAGGTGGCTTGATTTACAGCTCTAGAGTTATGAACACAGGTCTGCATGGCCGAAGCATATTTGAGGGAAAGGTTCCCTGGATAGTTGGGACCAGACCAGGCTTGCTGAGGATCATCACCTCGCCGGGCGCGGGGCTTGAGCCGGCCAAGGAAGGTACGAGTAAGCAATGGCAGACGTTGGGAGATTGTCCTAAAAAACCAATGGAAGGGAGATAAGCAGAGCCCAGCTGTAGCCAGAAGTCAAGGCAGGCCGCACGTCTGCCGGACTTAGAGACGGGAAGGTCACCGTCATTCCAGCTCCCGTGGGAAGATTGTGTGCTCTCTGCTCTGGGGGGGTATTGGTAAGTTACGGGATGCTTTAGTGGGCGTGCATTTTTTTGTGGGTTTGATCTGTTCGGTTCTCTTTGGTCTTCACGATTGGAGGGCCCTACAGGCCTTGGTGAGCAGAACGCAGGGGGTTCGCACCTTGCAATGCACAGGGTAGTTCTGCCCAAGATAACACGTCCTGTGTGAACATGGCCCTTAAATGTCTCGACAGATGCTTATGGAAGGTTTGAAAACAGACCAGTTATCAGGCGTTGGAGCTGGAACCAACATGGTTCTACGTAGGGGCACGAAGCATTTGTGATTGAGTTTTAATATTGAAGAGTGAATTTCCCAGGAATAAAACTGTGTAAATGGGCGGAAGATGGTACATGCTTTTATGGAGCGTTTTACTAGAAATTCACCATAGAGGGAAACCGCGTCCTCAGTGGCAGCCCCCGCCCATGGAATTAGAGTGATCCGGAAAAACACTGCCGATCCGTATTCATAGCTGTCGTATTCATGAGGATTCTAGGTGTGGATGCCTCTGTCTGCCCCATTACAGCCTCTAGTGCGGTTCTGCACAAACATTTAAGCAAAATTATTGAAATAGTACACGTTTTTCGTTCTCATTGCGTATTCTACTGAGGGCATGAGAACGATTTGCTTTTGGAAATGGTCCTGCAGGTAGATTATACTCATGATTTCAATTTCAGGGCAGAACAGCATATTATGAAGAGGGAGACTTAGGATTTTCAAGCTTATTTAACCCCCAGCTGTATCTTCTCAGGCACTTTCTATACACTTTTAAGGGGACTTATGTATCTTATAGTCTCTTGTTCCGTAGAGCGTGAGACCCTCAGATCTTCTAATCAGAATCACGGAGAGGGCCTATGAAATGAGGTTCCTGGGGCCCACTCTACCTCTCCTGACTTCCTCGTGGAGGACTCTGGAATCTGTAGTCTTCCCTCCCCAGCATCGGCCTGATTCTTATCCCCCGAACATTTGAGAACTCACTTCTGTAGACAAGGGGAATCCTCCAAGAATTTGGAGAAATCAAGGGACAGAAGCCGATTTGGGGGCGAAAAACCCTTTAACGATGGGACTTGGATGGAAGGCTGAAAGAGCCTGGGAATCATGAACTCACAAGCTAGGGCCTGCTCTCGATGGAAAAAATTTGAGACCTAGCAAGGGTAGACACAGAAGAAGAAATTACTAAAGAACTAAAATGCTACAACATCCTCCCTATGGGGAATCAAAGGGATAGAGGATGATTAGAGTTTCTGGCTGGGTGGATGGTGGGATCACCACCTACTCCCTAGGGGGGAGTAGAACTTTAGTTCTTTAGTAGAACTTTCATTAAAGTATATGTAGGTGGACTCGCTTTCTCTTCCTGTTGTTTCTTTTTTCTTTTTTACTTCTTTTTTTCCTTTTTTCCTTTGTCTTTTTTCCTTTCCTTTTCTTTCTTTTCTTCTTCCTGTTTCTAAGCAAATATTCCGAAATCTTTGAGACTTAGGCATGCTGGTTTTGATGACTGAAGACAGAAGGACTTAACAAATCAGTTACATCTCTGAGGAAGCGTCCGTGGAGGGCAGTCAGCCTGCCTCCGGTTTTGCTGCGCAGCCCAGCCTTAGACCCCAGCATGTGTCTGACAGAGACGGGCCGGGTTTAGGATGTCGTCAGGAAGGTCACTGCAAAAGCCGCTGCCGGCCCGAGTCAGTGGGGTTGGAGGAATCGCATCTGTGAGAGCTGATCACTAAGACCCCCCCACATCCATGTTTTCTTTTTAACTCCGAATCTTTTCTCCTTTAATATACATGCTCATGCCTTTGAGATGACTACAGTTTGGACTGAAGTCTCTTCAGTCAGGAGACTCTAGCTCTAATGGCCATTTCCCATGCCGTTCTTTCCTTAGTACTCGTTCGTATTTGAGCTTGCAAATAAGATGTAAAATTAAACAGACCGATTTCTTTGTTTAGCCTCTGACCAAATGGTATGGTGTGAGGTCATTCCTTCCATGGCACCTGGGTACGTCTCTCCTCGTTTTGCTGACTTAATAACAGATCGAGCAAGGGCTTTCTACAGTGTTTCTTGGTCAACACTAAATGTCTTTCATGAGGAGTCCAGGATCTACAGTCCTTTCTGTGGTTTTCACTGCTGGGGTGTTTCACTTTCAGTGTTTAAAATCACCAAGTGCCAGGCTCTGGGGACAGACTTCTGGGGGAAGGCCCCCATATTTAAGTGCATTTTCACAGTGCCAGCTTGTGGCTTGTGTCTCGCCAGCGTTTCCATCCCCCCCAAGTCCCAGCATGCAAGGGCTCGTGACGAGACTTCAACTTCACCACAAACTGAAGCTTGGTATGCAGGCATCGAGCCTGAAGCAGACTTTTTCATTTGAAAAAATGCAGTTTCTCTGTAAAGCCACTAATAAAGAAGCAAAGCTAGTGATTACTGTTGTTGGTTTACTTAATCCCGCGGGGACGTTAGACCGTCATGTGAACCAGTCACCTCAAGAGTTTGGGCAAATGACCATGAATGTGATGTTGAATTTTGAAGCGTGTTTTCCTCTCAGTTTCAAGATAAGTTTCAAGGCTCGTTGGTCTAACTGTCCCGTGGGGGAAACAAATGCTCAGGACGTCGAGTGGGGCCCTGTCCTCCACCTAGGAGCAGGAGAAGGGACACCACTGTAGTTGGGGGGGGGTGGTTAATCTGGGTCCGCCATGGGGTCAGGATGGTCATGACTCAGGGATGTGCCCTCATTCCCAGGTAAATTTGATGCCGAAGGACCCTTGTAGGGAGAGCAGGTACCCAGAGCTCTCTCTCTCCTGCCATGGTGATGATGATGGCGACAGCAATGATGATGGATTTCCCCATACCGCCCCAGAGCTCTGGCGTCCCCTGTGCCTAGTTGGAAGCACAGGCAAAATGCTGGTTCAATTGACTGAGGCACAAAATCTATGGCCCTGGGACAGAGACCGTGTGATTCCCAGTTGGCTGAATCCTTGACTCTGGTCTAACCACTCCATGCTTCAATCACTGAAATTATGTTGCCCATGGCACGCTGAAGATGACCTCGTGTGGGCCCAGCCCTGCCAGTGTTGTCCCCTCTCCGCCATGTTGTCTGTAGACATTCATTACATTTTTCTTCTCTTTACCTCCCGTTGACTTAATTCTTTTCTCTCTTCATCTCCTCTTCTGGGTGGATCTTCTTCACTCTCGCTTCAAATAATTTAGACTCAGGAGCCATTCCTAGAGACCCTCCTCTGCACCGGGTGGGTGAGCTCAATGTCTTCACATATATTCATATGGTGGCCTCCAGTCTGCTGTTGAAGTGATATCCATCTATAGAATAGATGTATCCATGTTTTACAAGGTAAACGGAGGTTTGTTAAAACTGAGTTTGAGCAGACATTGATATGAATCCGGCAGCATCCAGTCGAGCAGATAGAAAGTTCTGAGGAGCTGTACACAAAGACTTTTATAAGCAGAAGGGAGTGGGAATAAGGAAGTTACACTCTGGGGGACGTGGGGGGAAGGGCAGGTTAGGTTTACAAGACTCCTTTCCTCAGGATGGCAGGGGTCTGTCAGGGAAGTTCCCTGACCAGGGCTGATCAGGCGATTCTTGACTGATTGGTTTAAGGTTATGTTGCTGGAAGAATCAAGACTGTAAGTTGAGTCTGATTTTAGCGACATGGGGCTTAGCGTGAGTGATTCCATTTTGGATCTGTTGTCTGAGGAAGTGTTTGTGTGTGTGTGTGTGTTTTAAATATGTCTATTTGTAATCTTCAGGTATCCCTGCAATGAAGTAACATACTCAGTTAGGCTGGTGCAGTTAAAGGGATGCAACCAACTTAAATGAATTGGGAAAACATGTCTCTCCTAGTTCCCGCTTGCGGTTGGTTGGTGACCGGGTGAGGGCTGACTGTGTGTCCTCACGCACCCGAGTCGGGCGTGTTCGCCTAGGACAGAGCATTCACAGTGGCCCTGAGAATGTCATTAATCGGTGCCATCCTCTTTCCAGTGTGTGTGTTTGTGTAAGTCATACAACACGACTCCGGTTTTAAGAAAGGTGTCACAAATACTCAAGGCACAACAAAGTACTGTTACTATAATGCAAAATTCTCTATGTATAGGAAGACGGACCTAAATTTTTAGATTGACTAGAATAGGCAGATGGTCTAAGGAATTATTTGTGCAGATCTTGCTATTCACAGGATAGTGCGGGGATTTGCAGGCAGGGATTCGCCAGGCGTCTGAATAGGACCTGGGGTTGTTTCTTCTTTCCTGTAGTAATGTAAAAGGTAGTTTCAAGCACAGACGTCTTGTTTTGTACTGAAGAGTTAGGTATTGTGAATGCCAGGTGGCCCCTTAGATTCCAAGTGTGCGATGGTTGCCAATTGGGATTATATGCCTGGACAAATAAGTATCTTAGTAAAAGTTTTATGTTTTCACAAAATTCATATCCTAGCCTCCCCACCAAACCCAGTGGCTTGGAGCTATAATTAGATGAAAGGTAAGAACGAATACCAGTGAACAGAGAAACCAGGAGTTATGCTTCTGTACATTGAACTTATCGACCTCCTGGATGCCTATTGGGAAATGGGCTTCTTGGGCCACCTGGGGAGCTGCGTTGGTTAAGTAGCCACCTTTGGCTCAGGTCATGATCCCGGGGTCCTGGAATCGAGCCCCGCGTTGGGCTCCCTGCTCAGCAGGGAGCCTGCTTCTCCCTCTGCCTGCTGCTCCCTCTGCTTGTGCTCTCTCTCTCTTTCTGACAAATAAACAAACAAAATCTTAAAAAAAAAGAAAAAAAAGAAAAAAAAGAAATGGGCTTCTTAACTCCTTTACCATGCATGGCCCTTTTCCATACCCATTCATTTTCTGTCTTCTGTGTGTGGAAAACATGACCTGTAACAATGTCTTCCTTTGTTCTCTTATGAATGTTCTCTACCTTCTGTGCAGACCTAGCCTGTGCAGGGGGAGTGGGAGAGAATGTGACTATGAATCTGAAGCTTCCAATAAAAGCTTATTTTTACACAGAAGCCAAATCCTGTACGTGGGGATGGGGACTATTTAGAATGCTTACCAGCACTGACTTAGGTCATTATCAGCAGAATGGGCGACTTGACTCTCTTGGACTGTATTGTTTCAGAACTAAAAGTTACCTCTTGAGTTCTTTTTCCTTTGAAAGTCGTAGGGGTAGTTCCTCAGCTCTGGTGATTCACTTCCTGTTTTGGGGGACAGGATGTTGGGGGGTAAATGGTGAGGCCCACAGACGTCATCTACTCCAGGAGCTTGGGCGAATGGATGGTTTCCATGGTTTCTCCAAGGAGCAGGGAGTCAAGTTGCCTCTTGTCAAACTGGACTCGTCTTAAAAACAGAAAGTGATGTTTTCGTGGCTTTTTTTTTTTTTTTAATCCACATAATCTATTTTATGACCTTGGCTTTACTTTTAAAAAATTGTCTTCCGGTTTATCTTCTCTCTATGTAAAAATGCCTAACTGATCCTGTGTGTAAGGAGTGATGTGTGTAGACTTGAAAATGCGCCACCCCCAAGTCGCCGATGCATCTGAGAATATCTCTTGAATGAGAAGAGATTTTTTCCCCCTAAAATCCCCAACCTGTCTTTGTCTGTTGTATACTTCAAGTGCGCAGTGGAAACAGTGCCCATCCTTAAAGTCCATGTTGATTTGTTCCCAACGGTATTTTGCCGTTGACGAGGATCATAGGAAATTTTGCCTGAGGGCAGGGGAGGAGAGAGGTATGATGACTGCTGTCTGTGCCTTGGTGCCATATTTTGGGAATACCCCTCCACGTACTTACTTTTTCTAAACTTCCTCTCATCAACTTCAGAATCAGATGCGATGCTTCTGCATTCCACAAAGGGACTGCATTAAAAAAATACAGCGTTGGATTGATTTGAAGGAAAAGACGAAGGCTAGATGAGATGAAGAGTGGAAGGATGAGGCAGCTTAAGTGCCAACTGCTGGGTAATACTGAGGAAAGAACTCAGGGTAAAGATGGCGGAAGGGGCAGATACTGTGATCAGCACACACGAAGGCTTTCTATAGTTTTGAAAAATGGAGTCTTGGCCTGGGTTCACCGGCGTCTACTGGATGACATCACTGGGCATTTGTTCTGCAAATATCCTTCTGGTTTATCACGTAACTTCAATGTGTAGCCTCTGGACTCCCAATTTGGAGGCCAGATTCCACCTGTCATTGCTGACTTTAGTAGCTGTGTTGTGAATATGTTGGATTTGAATTACAGGTTAAAGAATGAGCACGGAAAATCGAGTCAGGGGAGAGGTTATAAGGAAAGACATTGTTTTGGTGTATGATGTCCCAGTGCCTCTTACACCTGGCCGCACCTTTGGGCACACTCATCACTGGCAACTCTGGACCTCTGGATGTTTGCCAGCACTTGTACCCCTTCGCTGAGGCTAATTCTGTCAACATGATTAGCAATGTGTGGATGACTTATCTATGACAGTGAAACACAAAAATGAAAAGAACAAAAAAAACCTCCCCAAAAACAATTGGCTTTTTCCTGTTGCCAGCCAGTCCCTGTCTGTAGTTATTAGTTGGTTTTGTGCTGAGGGAATATAAAATTGAAAATTCTAAACTAAACATAATTAGGGAGGGAAATGGGTTGCCAACTTACCACCCCCATATAATACAACTAAACCCAAATGTAAATGATTTTCCGATGACCCAAATTAGTTTCCCCTTTTGCCGACTACATTGGAGCACCAAGATTAGAGAGTAGTAACAAGGCCTCCTAATAGGTTTTGGGAAGGATTCCATTTGTCTTAGGAAAGGGTATTGGGAAGAACGCCTTTTTGAAACATTTACTTAAATGTTTAATTTTGGGTTTATGATACTCGCATACTGCCTTTTGATTTGTTCCTTTTCTGAGTGTTCAGATTTTCATGTCTTGCTTTTGATTTTTGTCTTGGTGAATTTTTATAACTTTCAAAATGAGAACACCCATTGCTTAGCATATGGGACAAAAAGGAACTTTTTTCCCCCTTATGGGTTTCTTCTTCTTTCCTCCTCATCTTCTTTTTTTTAAATAAAGGATCGAAAACTTTTTCCACTTTTTCTTTTTCCCCCTTAAGCCTCAAATGACCTAAGGATTTAGAAGTCCGAGGTGAGATTCTTTGCTTCACACACATCGGTCTGTTCCTTCTATTGTGATCCCCCTGGTTCAAATAGGGATTCCCTGTGGCAGGGAGAATCTTTGTGGTGGCCTCAGTGGGTATGTATGTGTGGGGAGTTCGATGGTTCTGGTGCTGTGGCCCCTAAACAGGGAGGACCCCAAGTCCTCTTATCCCTTTGAATCTGAGTTTACCTTTGAAGCAAGTTAATTATGAAAAGGTACAGACTAATGACTCTGTGGCCATGTTGCTGGCATGGAGGGAGGTGAGTTCCAAGCCAAAGGAAGCTTGTAGACGTTGGACTTGCTTTGAGTAGAGTCCTTTTTCCCTCCCCCCTCCTTGTACATTGTTAAATCTGTAGGAAAGGAACATCGGCTTAAGATCTGTCATTCTGGCTCCTGGCCAGCACGCTAAATTCTGTCATCTTTGCTGCATGGCCAAGCATATTTTATTACATGTTATAATTCTGGGCTTGGGCTTGATCCAGCAATCCTGGTACAACATCAGATGGTGAGGGGTGTGGAAAAGGAAAAGCGCTATATTCATTTCTTGACGAGGTTTGGGAAGAAGTGTGAGAGCAGAGTGGATGTTGGGGTTGGACAGGGCAGGAGTTTTTCACGGGGGCCGTAAACCTCTGCTGTGTGCCTCCTGGAATTTTAATGGCGTCATCTCTTTCTGTTCATCCAGATAGTTGAGTTTTAGACAGAAGACAAATTTGGGCCGTGCTCCTGCTCTGGCCGCCGCATCTCCAGGTGGCTCCGCACTTAACCCCAACTTCGAGAACAGTGTCACCATCCCAGACATGCAGGATTAGTCCCCATGGCCCCATGCTCCTGGGGTCCGTGGTGAGGCTTAGCCTCCATTGCTCTTGGGGGTGACGAGGGGTGGGAAGCTGAATTCCTGAACTCTCAAGTCTGCACTGGCCAAGGATTAATGATTTCAGGATGAACATTTCTCATTCCTTTCTTAAAAATGGCTTCAGGTTGGAAGGTTGGAAGCGGTATGAGTAGATAAGAGTTTTAAAAAAAAAAAAAAATAGGTCAAAAGATTGTGTTTGTTTCTTGGGTCCAGAGAGCCTTTGGCCCTGTCGTTGGCAGTACGGTCCCTCGTGCTCTTAGGGGCTTTGCAGATGAACTTGGATTTGGGTTGTCGGTGAAGGTCGGTCCTATAGATCTAGGGTGTGTTCAGCTTTTGCAGGAAGCAGTGACCCAAGGTTCCAGCCACTGTCCCCCACCTTCCACTTACTGTTCGGGGAATGTCAGAAAACTGGCTGGGATGAGAAGGAAGAGCCACTGGGAGGGTTGTTTTTTTTTTTTGTTTTTTTTTTTTTTTGGCAGTTTGGCTGCTGAATGAAAGCAGGCACTTTATTTAGAAGTGAGTAGGGAGGGAAATGCAGCTTCGGGTTGACACCCTTCTGGTGCTTATCCATAAATATGAAATGGTGTTAGAACACCAGACACCGGAGGGCTTTCTGATTGGCTGTCGGTGACGTCATCTTGTCATTAATACTGTGCTCAGAAAATAAACTGATCTGCCTGTTTTCTTTCTTTCTCTCTTCTAAAGCTGAAATCTATGAAGTCCATTTTGTGATCCAAAATGAGGCACTTCAGTCAGAGCAGTGTGAAGGAATTCTGCCTCTCCTGGGTTCACAGTCAGTTTGGCTTCCACTTGAGCCCTGCGATAATCAGCCACAGGGATCCAGCCTGTCTTCCTGCCGGAAGTAAGGCAGGCGCTTTTCAACACCTGGGCACCAACAGTTGCTATTTACCTGTATGAAGTGCTAAGGTTGTAGACGGGAGTTGCTGTCAGCCTTTCCATGTCTTAGTACGCTCATGGTCAAGGTTGGCACTTTTGGGTACGGGAGGGATATGGATGGTGATGAAAAGTGCTTACTGTGTTTTCTTAAGTCCTAATTTTATTCCTCTACCTCTGATAACTCTGTAGTCAAATTGAAACCGGCCCGCTTTTCCACTTAATGCTCATTCTAATGTCATGATGGTGTTTCGGCAAGAGGATCACACTTGTGGCATGTCCACTCTCCGTGTGTGTGTGTGTGTGTGTGTGTGTGTAAAATCCAATAGCCATCTTGCTATGCAGGATTGATTGACATTCTCAGGAGGAAAGCCACTGCCCAGCAACTGGATGACCCCTGCATTGATCTGTGACCCCCAGAGGTCTGGGAAGGTCTGACCATCCTCCATTCCTCCGGGTTCACTCCAATCGAAGGAGGAGTACGGAGTTTCGATGAGCCGTTGGGAAATGTTTTGTGTCAATACAGCTCTCTGTGTTTTCTTTACATGTAATATAGGACTGTCCCTTTGAGGGAAAGCCGTGATTCCTCATTAGGAATTTTAGCTAGAATCATCTTCTTCTTTCCTAAGATATCTAGCTTAGTTTTTGTGTGTAGCTGTTTCATGCTACACCCCTTTGTTAATGTCATCTCAGGTAGAGTATCTTAATGTCATACCTAAGTGTGTCAATTCACCATCACCTTTTCCCACCTGAGGCTCTTTCTTACAGTGAAAGTGCATCTGAGGGTTTACCCCATCACTGATGAAACGGCTGTCAAAGTTACTTGATGAATGACACGGATGGATTCCTTGGATTAGCAAAATGCCTAGCAAGCAGGTGCAACTGATGGCTGCCCTGAAACCATATCTCTGGTCAGGGGGAGATGCCGCATTACCTTTCAGAGTTCCCCCTTGTTTTTTTTAGCAAGCTTAGAAACCATAGATTTCATGGCCTTTGGGGTCAGAGGGAAAAAAAAGAAGGGACAATGAGGCCCATTCATTCTTAAGGGCTCTAATGAGTCATAGAGATGGTCTATTTTCCAGGTTAGAGCTCTCTCTGACAGGCTTTAATTATCTGTGAGCTGAAACAAGAACAGATAAAAACATGCAAAAGCCTTTCAGGAACAGGTTTTTGAAGGAGACGAACCATCGAGTTCCGATGGTTCCGTGTCGGGCTCGGCCCCTTCGCGAGGGGCTGCCCGCCGCCACTCCCTGCACTGGCTCGCCCCTGGGCCCCGTGAGCGCCGTGCACCGACCGCAGCAGAGAAACAATCCTTCACTGGCAGGAAACCTAATCCTGGGCAGGTGCAGCGTGAGGAACGACCCCGGGCCCGAAGGTCGGCCTGGCTGCGCCGATCTAAGCTTTTGCAGATGGCGTGAGTGGGAGGGGCCGCTTCCTCCGCCGCCCCCCAGACCGAGCTCTCCTCTGGGATCCCCAGTTCTCCAGATACTGTTGAACTTTTGAACCCAAGTACAGTGCACACTTAGGATGTTTGTTTGAAGGGTTTCAGATAAAGCAGTGGCGGGTTTTAAGGAAACAGTAGACAGATCCATTTTCCTTTTCCTCCAGGGATGTGAGCGATCTAATTAGAAGTCAGTGTTTTAGGCGCTTCCTCTCTCTGTGTTTTGGGTTCTTTTTCTAAAAGACGCTTCTGGACCTGGACAAAAGCCGGACGTTGCATTAGAGCTTCTGAACCAGTGCTCCGCCTTTAGATTCGCCTCCAGTTAGCGGACCACGTTTGCCTCCCCACGGACCCAGTGAGGCCCCGTCAGGTGTTAGGACTTGTTGTTTCCTCAGTCAGGGCTGTTGCCTTCCCTCTTAATGGGTCCCCCTGCCATTTTATTTTACATCCATTACTAATGGCCACATCTTCTGTTGATTGAGACTGTTGCTTGGAACTGGTGGGGAAGCCAGGTGCAGGAGTGTGCCACGCCCAAGGGCTGGCGTAGTTGGAAAACCCTAACAGTAGTGAAGGACCGCAGTCACCCTTTGGAGGAAGGGGGAGGCACAAAAGTCCGGTGGGAACTGCGGAGAATATCAAATCCACAAATTTGTGGGGATAAGACTGGAACGTTTTCTCAGTTGCAGCCTGATTTCTTGAAATCCGATGTTGGGGAGAACACAGTATTTGCTAAACTAATCTGCTTCTCTGAATAGCTCCCTCATTTCTTGTGGCTTGGCGACTAAAACTTAGAAATCCACAATTATACCGTATAGATGAGCCTTGTTGTAAAATTAGTATATAATCTCCACACTCGGGCTACGTATGGCTGTGAGCACCCACTTAAGAGCTAAAAATGTGAAGTTACCACCCACTTGGTCCTGAATTGGAATCCTACATAATTGCTCCATGCTTTAAAAATCCTCCCTGGAGGAAGGAGTTCAAGATTAAGTTGTTAGTGGGCAATCCCTTCCATGAAGCCAAGAGTCCCTTTGAGCTCTTGGAAGAAGCTGAGTAAATACTTGTTGCTGAACAAATAGTACAAATGAAGGAGTAACATTCAAGGAAGAATTCATAGGTGTTGCTTAACAAATGTCCCGCACAGTGAGCCCGGGAGCTCTAGACTTACCTTAGAAATAAACACGCATCGGGGCGCCTGGGGGGCTCCGTGGGTTAGAGCCTCTTGCCTTCGGCTCGGGTCATGATCTCAGGGGTCTGGGATCGAGCCCCGCATCGGGCTCTCTGCTCAGCTGGGAGCCTGCTTCCCTCTCTCTCTCTGCCTGCCTCTCTGCCTACTTGTGATCTCTCTCTGTCAAATAAATAAAAAAATCTTTAAAAAAAAAAATAAACAGGATTTTTCACAGGATACGTGGAAGTGTGCTAACTGGTGGGCTAGGCTGCTAGAATGGGGGAAAATGGAACCTTTGGAAGGTCCAGTGGTTTCCAACTCTGGTTTTGCGTTGAAGTCCTATTGTGAACTCTGGGGGTTTGGAGGGCGGGGGGGGGGGGGGAGGGAGAAGCAAACAAAACTCACCCACTCCCAGACCTAACTTCCAGAAGTTGTGCACAGCCTGGGGAGCCACTGCCTTTGTCCACAGGGGGCGAATGCCCCGAATGAGAGGGAGACCCGCAGGGGGAGTGACTCAGTTGAGGGGACAAACCAGAGCAATGGCACGGCCAGTAGGGAGCAAAGAATCACCCGGTTTGGGGGCTTATTTTAAGATCGATTCAGCGCACACCGAGCGCGACACATGGCATCCCATCCTGGGATAGAAATAGACCCAGCAAAACTGCTTCCTGCGGACGGGATCCCGCAGACTCGAACAGAGTCCCAGTGGCCCTTGTCCCGCGGACTACGGGCCCCTGCCACAGTTGCTGTAAGGGAGGTGGATGGAAGGGTCGTATTTGAAGACGCCTTCCCGGAGAAGTGTTTACACTGGAGAGGACAGCCGTACGCGTTGGCAGTCACTTTGCTAGACTGAGGTGTTTGAGATTCTGTGCTGTAAACGACCCTTTTCCGCTCGGGAGGAGAGGGAGAGGTGCCTGGGTTTTGCCTCCAGCAGAATGCTTGCCCTCGGAGGGTGGGGAAACGTATTTTCCGAAGGTAGTTCTCATTCCCGGCAGGCTGCATGCAGTGGGTACCCACAGCTACTCTTTGGTTGACGGAAAGATGTTTGATATCTGCCTCATTAAGCAGAATAATCATTCCCTGAAAATGCTTAATGTGCCTTATTTTCGTTTTTGTTACGAACAAAAATTGGGATGAAAAAGAGGGGAAATCTGCTAGTTCGTGCTCCATGTTTTTGCTCCTGGGTGATTCTTGGATTTTCACACCTCACCTGTTGGAGGACTTCCTCCCTCACCAGTCTCGTCTGTTGGAAAAGTGAGCACCGCCCTCAGAGGCAGGAACATTTAGAACTAGTCTGTTTTTCTTCACACAGCTTCCAAGATAGAGCCGCAAAGATGTGGAAAAGGAAGGATTTTAAGCATTTGTGATGAGTGCCTGGTTCGTCTTTAACACCGAGGGGCCTCCACAGTCCTGGGAAGATGCAAAATGGTCGCTATCCACAGGCGAGAGGGGCTGTTTCTAAGAGGGCTCTTTGTGCTTCGTTTTATTGCTGGTTTGTTTGCATCTCCACAGAAAATATTCATGGGATAGAAAAAAAATGTGCTTTTTTTCTTTTCCCCCCCTCCAAGATGCCAAATCCAGGTGGGGAGTAATGATCTTGATGAATTCTAGCACTTGCCAATTTGAAAATGTTCAGGGAAGACAAATGAAAGAGGAAGGGTTTGTTTCCGTGCTGTCGTTCGGTGATTCCAAGCTGCAGACATCTCTTTCTCACTCCACTTTTGAAGTTGAGGGTTGGAAGTGAATAATAGACAACCTTCCAACATAAAGCATTATCAAGCTTGAGGGATTTTTTATTGTTTTTTTTTTTTTTTTTGATATTTCATTGTTTTCTAGCTTGCCTTGGTCTTTGATCACTTATTCCTCTGACAAAAATTTGGTCATGTTACTGCTTTTCTCTTTCCTCTAAGCCGATATTGCATGATGGGAGTTCTCTCTCTCTCTCTCTTTTTTTTCTTCCTTCCTTTCTTTTACTAATTTTGTTGGTTACAAATAAATTATTTATCTAGACCTAGAGAGTTCAGATACACGCATCCATTGTATATCCGCTTTTGTTTTTTCCTTCAAACAGTTTCAGTTTTCTCTTAAAATTTGTTCATAGTGAAGAATTTTAATGATCCAGTAAAACCTCGTAACTTCAAGTGTTGGGCTAAAGCTTATTTTGGTAAACCTTTATCAGTGCTTTGAATTAAAAGCTGAGTGATATTGTGGAGGATGTCGTGTGCTTAAAAATCTTAGAGTATAAACTATTTTCAAGTGTCCTAAAGTACTTCAAAAACTCCATTTCCATTCTAGCACTTGATATGGTAATGATGATTCTCCTGTGTTCCTTAGAATATGAGCCTACGACTCCACTGACCCTTTGTGAACTTCCCCATAGATTGGAAACTAGTAAGATTGTTTTGCTTTTCTGAAAAAACCTAAACCACTATACTTCAGTATTTTCACTAATCCAACTGAACTTTCTACTTTTTCCCAAGTTGGTAATGACAGGAATTACTTTTTTTTAAAAAAAGATTTTATTTATTTGAGAATGAGAGCATGAGGGGTAAAGGGAGAGGGAGAAGCAGACTCCCCACTGAGCAGGGAGCCTGACCCGGGGCTTGATCCCAGGACAACCGGAGCTGAAGGCAGGAGCTTAACCGACTGAGTCATCCAGTTGCCCCGAAAGGAATTACTTCTTAAATACCTTTGAGAAAATGAGGGTGGTCCAGCCACAGTAGGGAGGAGGAAGTGTGGGCTTACCTTGGAACGTCCTAAGAGACCCACCAGTCAGAGGCAAGGTGATCTCCTGCCTCTCATTTTCTTTAATCAGCCTCTGTCACTTGGTTTCCAGAAAAGATTTCTATTTTTTCCCTAAGAAAAAAAAGTAGCCATTATCTCAATAAGACAGTTATGTTAAGAATGGGGGTGGGATGGGGGAGGCAGTTTAAAAACATGGCCACAGGTTATATATACACAATGGAATAGTATGCAGCCATCAAAAAGGAAATCTTGCCATTTGCAACAACGTGGATGGAACTAGAGGGTATTATGCTAAGTGAAATAAGTCATTCAGAGAAAGATAGTTACTGTATGATCTCACTGATACGAGGAATTCGAGAAACAAGACATGATCATAGGGGAAGGAAGGGAAAAATGAAATAAGACAAAACCAGAGAGGGAGACAAACCATAAGAGACTCTCAGTCTCAGGAAACAAACTGAGGGTTGCTGGGGGTAGGGAGGTAGGGATAGGGTGGCTGGGTGATGGACACTGGGGAGGGTATGTGCTATGGTGAGTGCTGTGAATTGTGTAAGACTGATGATTCACAGACCTGTACTCCTGAAGCAAATAATACATTATATGTTAATAAAAAAATTTTAAAAATAATAAAAACACGTCCACATGATAGCCAAAAGGTGGAAGGAATCCCAGTGTCCATTGACAAAACGTGGTCTATACATAGGGTGGGATATTCAGACATCAAAACGAGAATCTGACACCTGATAAATATGGATGAACCTTGAGGATCTTATGCTTAGTGACATAAGCCAGTCACAAAAGAACAAATAATTGCGTGATTGATTCGTACGAGGTACCTGGAGTAGTTCAATTCCCAGGGACGATGGAATGCTGGGAGCCGGGGTTGGGGGTAGAGGAAATGGGATTTCATGTTTAATGGGTAGAACTTCAGTTTGGAAGAGTTACCATGGCCGGATTGTGTGGTAGTAACACAACAATGTGAATGTACATAAGGCCACAGAAATGTACGCTTAAAAATGGTTGAGGTGGTAAATTTCCATTACATTTCACCCCAATGAAAAGGAAATCTACAACAGAAGGGGAAAAGGAATTTTTAAAAATTTTTGTAACGTCTTTATTTTTTTTGGTCTTCCAAGATTCATCGTTCAGGTGCCACACCCAGGGCTCCTTGGGGAGCAGTCCGGGCCCCGCTCGCCCACTCCCCACCCCCCTCCCCTGCAACACCCTCAGTTGGTTTCTCACAGTCCACAGTCTCTCACGCTGCTTAAAAAACTTACAAGTTAATGCCAAACAAGTTGGCCATGTTGGCTGATTTTGAGTATTCATATATGTACACCAAATAATACCCGTTTAACGTTACAGCACCGTCTAAAATCACAAACGGACAAAAATCTTGATGACAAATAGTCTCCTTTAATGTAGAGCAACCTGACAAGTCTCCTCAGATTTCTCTGGTTTGTGGTGTTTGCCTCCTCCCGTACGTGTTGTCATTAGCATTCCTGGCGTCCAGTAAATACCGCGCTCGGAGTTTGAATTTGGGATTCCTGGAACACATGAGAACTGATACACGTTCTCAAGCAAAAGGGATTGACCGATGTGCTGCTTAAAGTTGAGAAGCGTGGAGCCCCTGGGGATTTAACACACGTGCTGTGACTTAGGGACCTGAGACTCTATCAGAGTCCAGCTTCAGATGGACTTTGAATGGGTGGGCTCTTTGCACTGCTAATGTTAGGATCCCTCTGAAGGTGTGCTCGGTGACTCACCTTTTCTCTTGGCACCTGGGGCTTCTGCAAGATCGAAGCGATTGTCATCCCAGCCCTCCTGACCTCGAGGATTTTGGCAATCTAAACCACCCGCACTGTAGTGGGGTGTTGCGTGAAAGGAAGGGGGGTCTAGTGCCCACCTTTAATAGGAAGACACTGATCCCTTTGATTTTTTATGGTGACGCGCTAGTCATTGGGGGATAGCCAACTAAGTTTAGTCTGATCATGAGCAATGATAAAATGATTGAAGCAGGAAAAATCACTCTGCCCTCAGTTGCAAGCAATAAAACGGATTCCTCTGAAAGTTCTTAATTGTGTCCATGCCATTCGATCATGGTAATTTCGGATAGAATTGTTTTTGTAGTTAGGCAGTGTTGGGAGGAAAGAACGTGGCCTCACAGCATTGTGGGGAAGGCAACATTCTCCTACAGCCCTCAAGATCCCCTCTCTGATCCTGCCTTGTGTACTCCATGTAATCCCTGGCACTTAATACGGAGTTTCAGTTGACCTTAAGATAGGGAGACAATCCCTGCGAGTCTGACTTAATCACATCAGATCTGTTAAAAGCAGAGAGTTTTGTCTTGGTGATTGAAGAAAGCCTAGGAGGGTTTGATGCACCCTTGCTGGCTTGAGACCTCTGTGCTCTAACTACAAAGAACTGGATTCTAATGATGAAAGTCAGCTTGGAAGTGGGTTTCCTCTCCCCACCCCCCCTCCAGCCTCCTGATGAAAACGGAGTCCAACCAACACCAGGTTTCAGCTTCACGATGTGCGGGTCTTCTGACCTGAAGAATTGTGCCCAAGACATGCATGTTGAAGCCACTAAACATACCGCAGTGTGTTCTGCAGGAAGAGGAGACCGGTACACACTGCATCTTGGTGTGTGAGTGCTTTTCAGGTGCACACCAGCTGAAGGAGTGTCTGGCTGGCTCAGTCGGTTACGCTCCTGCCTTCGGCTCAGGTCATGACCCTAGGTCCCCGTGGCGGGGGTCCCTGCTCAGCGGGGAGGCTGTTTCTCCCTCTCCCTCTCTCTGGCTCACACACTCTCTCTCTCTTTTTTTTCCCCTCTCTCAAATAAGTAAAATTAAAAAAACCACAACAACTATATAAGCTGTAATAGTAAAAAGCAAGCTAATGCTGCTTAGCCAGCTGGGCAAGGTAAGTCCATCTCCCTTACACACATGGCAATAAGAAAAAATATATCTCGAATACGTAAGAAGTCAGTGGAAAGAATGTGGATTTTGAGAGAAGAAACCTGAGTACGTCTTGGCTCTTTTACTTCCTAGCTGAGGCAAGTGGATCTTGCCTCTGGGCCTTATCTGTAAAACCAAGGCTGGCCAGTGCATCCCATCGTAACCACTGGTGGTTCTCGCCAGGTGGTGTACTCTGCCCCTCTCCGTATCTCTCCACGCAGCCTACCCCTCACCCACTAGATAGAGTAGGGGCGGTGTTTGCCGCATGTCTTTTTAGGGTAGTTTTCTGAAAGCAGTTGCAAATTTTCTGCATTTTTTTTTTTTAGGACCAGTTTAAACTGTTGCTATGTCACGAACATCAGTAATCTGATGTTTGCACCAAAAAGCTCCATCAAAACCTATTACTCAAGTAAGGTAAAATGTCTGAAATCTGCTCTCGTTCTAGAAAACGAATGTGCATCAATAGTTTTTATCTTTTTAAAAACCCAGAATTCCCTTCCCGTGTGTTTAAAATATAAAGGTAGTAAACGATCTTTAAGATCTTTTTGAAATCTAGGGTGATTTTAACTAGAAGTATTTCTCTGCCTAGAATGGCTCATCAAAATTCCTTCGCGGTGGGTTTTTGCAGGCCTTGTCCATCATGGTGCATGAGTCTGGTCCCTTTCTCTCAGTCGTATGTCTGTCCAGGTCTGTGCGTCTGAGTGCCGGAGTCTTAAAGGAAAGGGTTCCATGGGGCTCTCCACGCGGCTTGTCTTTTTTTTTCTGTGAGAGGACTCTTCCTTGGGCTTAAGGCTCTTACTCCCACTGTGACATAAAAAAATCTGCAGAAAATTAAGGATGCTTCACTGACAGTATCTCAGGAATGTGATACTTCAGAGGGAAAATGCTACTCACGGAGAGCTCTTGCCCTCAACACCTGGAGCTGTTTTCCCTCCTAGCAGCTTGCTGCTGAGATTCATAAATAGGACTGTGGGTTGGGGGGCGGGGCAGCATTGGAACCACCGTGGTAGAAAGGATTC
>CM052802.1:124848052-124887812 GCA_028533885.1 Nasua narica
CCCCCCCCCCCCCCCCCCCCCCCCCGAGCAGATGTGCGGCATGAGCGGTTTCCCCTCCCTCCGTCCCTTGTACTTCTGCCACGACTTACCATCCCCCTTTGGTGTTGGGCTTGTGAAAATAAGTTTCGTGGAGCTATTGTTTCTTCTGTCATTTTTCAAGAATATCTGAGGATGGCAGGGAGGGGAAAGGGAATCACAGCTCCCACACAAAGCAGATGCCTCTTGGAGAGTGTGCTAAAGGAGCGATATTCTGGGAAGAGCGGTCTCGTTTTTCTTGTCCATTCTTCCCTGTTGGTAGAAGTGACGTATTCTCTGACTGTGGTCAGGGACCGGAAACCTCAGGGTTCTCACGGTCGGGCACCTTGTGTGGAGCGCGCTGTCTTGCCGTGCATGCTGTGACGGTCATCGGCCATCGCCGCTATCCCATCCTAGGGGACACCACCTCAGTGCACCCTGCTCGTGGGGTTACAGCACAAATCCTTCTGCGGATTTGTAGCTTGGTAAGCGCTTTTCAGACGGTTAAACCTTAAGCAAATGATGCTTCAGTCATTCAACCATTTTATGGAGCATTTGGAGCTTACCTTTACATTCCTCATTCTTGCTGTCTGTGTTAGAAGACCAAGGGGCCAGAGATCAGTAGAAGTGGTTCGGTCTATTCTGGAATGCTCATGTATCTGTGCAAAATTGCCAATGACCCATTGTCAATGGAGGCGGCCAATCTCAAATTACAGGCTGCCTAGCTTTCTACGTTGCCGAATTCCAGAGTTTTAAAATGATGGCGACAGCCTTCCAAGCTGCAACATTGAACCAGCGTACAATCTTCAAAGGTTCTGGCCCCGCGAAGTGGTGTTTGATGGGAGGACGTACGGGGTATCTCCCTGACGTGATTGTGGATGCTTCCTTCCTCAGGCGGTGTTCATTTAGCAGAACTGGGATGTCACCTGAAGTCTTGGGTTTGAAGACTTGTTTTCTCCTCTCTCCGCAAATAATTTTCCTTCTGGGGGCTTCAGTTTCCCTGTAAGAGAAGTGGGTATAAAAGCTTCCTCATCAGGGCCTTGTGGTTGTTACATTGTAAAAAGAATTCCGGTTGGTACATTGTAAAAAGAATTGCCAGGGATCTGTCACAAAGCCCCCTGCTTAGTGCAGTAGCAGTTAACTCTGTTCCAGGTTTGCTCTTTTAACGTGAGACCTTATTTAATCCGTGTTAACGTACTCCCTTCTAGATAACCACAAAAATAACTCCAGTTATATTTCACGCGATGGCTGTAAGCGTCTAACTCGGAGCCTTGACTGTGCGGGAGCGCACACTGACAGGATGTCTCCCTTCTCTTCCCGGTAGTGTTTCTAGGAACGAATCGGGGTGACTCACAAAGGACAGACCCTAGGAGAGGCTCAGCCAAGGCACAGAGGAGCCCGTCAGGCCTCCCTGTGGGTCATTGTCTTCCTCTTAGGAGGATGAGGGGTGTCCCCTATGAGCTAGAGTTTTGACTTCCCTTGGCTTTTGCTTTGTGTGCGAAGCCACACAGAACGAACGAAGCTAATGAGGGAAACACCGTCTTCCCTTCTTCCTTCGAAACAGCAAAGATCCGCCTGCTCGTGGATCGCGGCCGGCAGTAGCTTGGGGAGTATCCTGGAGGTGCGGCCGTTTCGGCAGTGTGGTGTCCGCGTCGGTTTGCGTGCGGTCCCTCGCCCCAGCCTTCAGCTCAGCACCGCATGTGGCTCTGCGTGGGCTTCCTCCTCCGCCCGAGCTCTGCGCCGCCGGGGCCCCACTGCTGGCCGTGTGGGAGGGGTCCCTTTGAGGTCTCCAGGCAAGCGTGAGCGCTTCTCCTGCAGCCTACCCCGTGTCGTTGTTTCAGCTCTCCTCTTGCTGCTGGCCACTTCCTTTCCCTGTTCTTGTGTCGTCAGAGATGCACAGTCACTGGGTCCGTGCACTCTAAAGGCTCAAGATCTACTTTGACCAGCTGATCCTTCTCCTTGACTTCTTTTTGTTCTTGTGTCATCGGGTAAGAACTCAGACTGTAGAGAGTGAGAGATCTGTTGCATTGCAGGAGGGTATGGGACATCAGTGGGGCCCAGAGGGGTGAATGGGACATTGGTCGGGCCCATTGAGAGGAAATGTTCACTACAGAAGAAACTAGAAGACTCCCAAGTGCTCTGTGCCATTTTCTAATTAGAAGTCTTTTTTTTTTTAAAAGATTTTATTTATTTATTCGTTTATTTGACAGAGAGAGAGAGAGAGATCACAAGTAGGCAGAGAGGCAGGCAGAGAGAGAGAGGGAAGCAGGCTCCCTGCTGAGCAGAGAGCCCTATGCGGGGCTCGATCCCAGGACCCTGAGATCATGACCTGAGCCGAAGGCAGAGGCTTTAGCCCACTGAGCCACCCAGGCGCCCCTAATTGGAAGTCTTTTGACAAGCAACTTCTTTTAAGCTTTGATTTCCTCATCTTGGAATAGATGTAACGTCAGGGAGCCTGGGTGGGTCAGTCGATGGAGGCTCCGACCCTTGATAATGATCAGGTTATGATCTCCCGGTTGGGATTGTGAGCCCCGAGCTGGGCCCTGGGCTCAGTGGGGAGTCTGCTTGAGATTCTCTCTCCCTTTTCCTCTGGCTCTACCCCTCCCCCCAAAGCAATAAATAAATCTTTAAAAAAAAAATAGTCATTGCATCTATTTAATCTTCACTATGGGGCTGCTGGGAAAATCAAGTGAGATAAAATATGTGTCAGAAATTCGCAAGTTTTTTTCTTTTTTTTTTTTTTTTTTTTTTAAGATTTTGTTTATATATTTGACAGAGAGAGAGAGCTCAAGCAGACAGAGAAGCAGGCAGAAGGGGAGAGAGAAGCAGGCTCCCCGCTGAGCAGAGAGCCCGATGCGGGGCTGGATCCCAGGACCCTGGGATCATGACCTGAGCCGAAGGCAGAGGCTTAACCGACTGAGCCACGCAGGCGCCCCGGAACTTTGCAAGGTGTAAAATGAGTTAACTAACGCCCGTCCGGGGCAACGTGCTCTGTGCCATGGGAGAACTAGTCCAACTAGAATGTTGAAAAATGTGCAGGATTCAGGGTGAGAAGACCTGGCACTGAGGCTCAGGTGTGGAGCTTACTAGCAGCAAGAACTCGGGCAAGTTATTTAACCTCTTAGAGACGTGACTTTCATTTTGCCTTACATCATTATCTCTCTTAAAAAAATAACGTGATAGCATATTATCTAGAAGATTCTGGGAAATGCGCACGTTAGCTTTTTTATCATCCTCCAAAATTGTTTGGTGAGTCAAAGGCATAATTTTTGTATATATCCAAAAAAAAAAAAATCGCGTATTGTGGGATCGTGGGAAAGTAAGGAGTATACCTTGTGAGCCAGGTTGCCACTAACATAAAGGGGCTTATTTTGGAATCCAGAAGTTAATAGGATACCAGTCCAGTTCCTTCAGTTTCCACAGATATAATAGTTCTCTCAGCTAATTAGGCACATTCTTTCATTTTTGTAGGATCTTGGGATGAAGGAAAAGTTCCCTGTTTTATCCCTCTTTACATTTAACAAACCTGATTGAATCCTTATGATAACTTCAACAAAACAAAACCGTTTGGTATCGTAATGTTCCCAGCTTTAAAAGTAGATTAAAAACACATGTCTTAGTATGTGGGATTGTTGTAAAAGTAATGTGAGATGATTTACGGATAGGTTTTGGGAACTTAAAGGCTAACCAATACATTGTTACTATTGTTTTAATATGTTTAGAACCAAACATATACTTTCGTCCAAAATACCTTGTCTGGAACGCGCTAAAAAATACCTAAGCGAAGTAAGAATGAAACGGGATCACTCATTTAGAATTCATGTTAAAGATGGGTTTCATTATGGTAGCCTTGAATTTCATCGTTCACAATGATAGGAAGTACAACTGAAGTAATCTCTCTAAATAATAAATGCACACATTTTAGTACTAAAACATTATTGGGTTTAACAGAGGAAAACTGACATCGTCCTAACCAGAAACATACATAAAGGGATCAAACAGAACTGCAACTTTAGGGAGTGGGTTAAATACATACCTGTCTGAAAAAGTGAAATGGACAAAGATGCCAAATAAAGATGCTAAGGATCTGGTCAGTGTTAACAGCAATTAAGAATTAAGGGTTGGGGTGCCTGGGTGGCTCAGTGGGTTAAAGTCTCTGCCTTCGGCTCAGGTCACGATACCAGGATCTTGGGATCGAGCCCCATGTCGGGCTCTCTGCTCAACAGGGAGCCTGCTTCCCCTTCTCTCTCTGCCTACGAGTGATCTCTCTCTCTGTCAAATAAATAAATAAAATCTTTAAAAAACAAAAAGAATTAAGGGTTATATTGAATTTTGTGCCTCACTGAGATTGGACCTTATCACATAAGTAAGGTTTTTTTTTTCAAGAGTTCATATTATTGCTTCTATTTTCTTTTTTAAAGATTTTATTTATTTGCGAGAGAGAGCGAGCATGAGTGGGGGTGAGGGGCAGAAGGAGAAGGAGAAGCAGATTCCCCGCTGAACAGGGACCCTGACGAAGGGCTCCATCCCAGGACCCTGAGATCATGACCTGAGCTGAAGGCAGAGGCTTAACCAATTGAGCCACCCAGGCGCCCACTTCTAGTTTTAAATGTCTGAGTAATTGGGTGATGCTGTACTATTAACTTGTTGGTAGTAATTGTGAGACTTTGCTGTTTTACAATGGGTGCTTCTGGCTTCTGCTAAAACGGAAGGTTCGGAAGACCTCTGGTCTGATGAGAGCCATGCCTATCTGAGGCCAGACCCCTCCTCGGTGAGTTTAACAAGAGGAAACCAAACCTTCCCCTTTGCCAGCAGTTTCCACCCCCTTCCAGCACCCCCTGTTGTTTCTCTCTGTATAGAACATTGGGCAAGCGAGGAGCACGTTAACTTTGTATCAGAAGTGAGAGGGAAAATTCTGAGACATTCAGCCATAGCGATTGGGGGTGCCTGCAAGAATACAGAAAGGTCTGGGTTGAATGTCTGCTCAGACATGCCTGCCTCTCCCTGGGCCTATTTGGGTTGGGGAGGAGGAACTGAGAGGCCTGACAGGAGGAGGGGCGACCGGTGGAGCAGCTCACTTACTCTGTTTAGTTTGGCAGGGACATGGGAACCCTCCAAGTGTCACGCGAACCCTGCGAATGGTACATGGTCTCGGTCCATCTGGTGAGACTATCCCTACGAGGCGGTCTTCTGGTAATGGGAGCCAACGGGTGGGTGGGAGAGGTTGGGCCAGAGCTGGCTGGGGTCAGACCTACATCAGAGAAGCTCTGCAGTGAGGAGATCCTTCAGGAAAATTCACACACCACCCATTAGAGGAGTCATGGCCTGCTACGTAGGGAGACATTTGTCTTTCTCTCCCAGCCAGTTGCTTGCAGGAGTATGGACTCCTCAGAGCAGGGAGGAGAGTGAGAAAAGAGTAGGTCCCAGGAGCGCCTGGATGACTCAGTTGGTTGGGCATCCGACTTGTTTTCAGCTCAGACAGTGCTCTCATGGTTCGTGAGATGGAGCCCCGAGTTGGGCTCAATGCTCAGTGGGGAGTCTGCTTGAAGAGTCTCTCCCTCTGCTCCCCCCCACCCAACTTGAGGGTGTGCATGCGTGTGTGTGTGTGTGTGTGAGAGAGAGAGAGAGAGTGAGAGCACAAGCAGGGAAGAGCAAGGAGCTTATCCTGGGGCTCGATCCCAGGACTCCGAGATCATGACCTGACCCGAAGACAGCCGCCTAACTAACGGAGCCACAGAGGTGCCTCTCAAATAAATAAATTAAAAAAAAAAAAAAAAAAGAAAAGAAAAGAAAAGCAGATCCCAGCTCTGTTTATAGTGGGGCGGTCACAGGATTGCCTGGTGTCAGGTGGGGGCGTGCATAAACCACAGTTGAAATTGAGAATAGACAAATGAAATTGACCTAGCGTTTTACTAACTCAAAGTCATCCCCAAATTGTAGGATCTGCACGAGAGGCCATTGAAGATGGAAATGGCGTTGAAAAAATGATGTGAATAACGCCAAGCCATTCCTGTTAATTGCTTATGAGGCAGTAACACTCAGCAAATGCAATTTCACGGACTCTCCCTCTTTTGTTGTTTTGACACCAGATATTCATTCTGTATCCGAATCCGTGCCAGAATTGCTGGTGTTCCCCATCAGCCTCCAGGAGGAGTCGTGCTGTTGTTAAGCTCGTGGCCCTTCTTCACGTTGTATGCAGTGTGCGTCGTCTCTTAGGGTAAAGATGACTCGCGACTCTACATGTTTCCTTGAGTGAATTATTGGTGATAATTTGATGGCGTCATTGTGCGTGAATGGAAATGTCTTTTTAAGAATTGGACTTATCTTGTCAGTAGTGTATTGCGCAGATCCCTGAGACCTATAAAAGATACTAGATAAAATAGTAGAGGCAGATGTACAGAACGGTGAAGCCGAAGGAACCTCAGTGCGCCTTAATTTGCTCAAGGAAGACCGTGTGCGTTATAAGATCCCATGTCAACACAGCTTCATCAAAAGCTCCCTCATAAAGGGAGAGACAGATCCAGCGTGTCTCTCCTAATGTCTTCCAGAGAGTCTGTGAATGAATTGAGACGTGGATCCAGGATTTCATGTATCAGCACCATAGGTTTTTATCATTTCTATAATCCTTTTTTTTTTTTTCCCCCTGTTACTGTCAAGATTTTAAAGGGGGATTAGAGTTTGAGTTAAAGAGAGCAGGCCACGCAGGCATACCACACAAAGTTGTTAAATCTCAGAGGCCTGAGATTTCTTGGCTCCTTTTAAGTTTCGGAAGCCTAGCGCTCCTAGGGAATGCTATTAGGAATTGGCTTCGTGGAGAAAATGTAGCTTTTGGGCAGTCAGCTTTTGAAGCTGAGAGAGGATAATAGGTTGGCCACTGGGAGAGGGGAAGTTGCTTCAGGTTTAGAAAGTAAGGGGAGTGAGCAGGGTGACCGTGGTGTGCGACTCTTCCTGTAATATGTAATGGTTCTTTAGGAGGACCAAGTGCTTCTCCAGGTCGCGTTCCGTTTTCCACTGAGTGCATTTTCTGAGTTTTGACAAAGCCTGGGTACCCTCTTACCGAGTGTCTGGGTCTTTGTGGCCTGATTGCTAGGGCTGTGCTAGCCACTTGGCCAACTGCCCACTTCCTTCGGGTCTGAAAGGAATAGTTTAAATCAGATAGCATCGATTTAGGGCTTGGCCAAAAATATATGCAGTGGCGCTTTGCCTTCCTCTTCCTCACGCCTGTAGAGGTCCCGTACTCTGTGGACGCGATCCTCAGGCCTGAGGGTAGAAAGGGGGGCAGAGCTGTCCCATCCGTGCTGTCCTGAGGGGCACGTTCCAATCTCGGGCCTGGCTGAGTGAGACCCAGGTGAGGAGGAGGGGGAGTAGCACCAGGAATTATCTTCAGGAGGGTGTTTCACGACAGTGGGCCGCCCCTCTTAGGCTCTGTGCAGACGAATGTTTATTTTGCTTCACTGGCCTTGAGCCTGTCACCTCGTTAAATGTCACTCCTCTTGGGGAGAAGGACTTATTCCTGCCCCAGAGCTACTGGGAGCCTGGCTAGGTTAAGGCAGGGAACACGCGCGCGCATGCGCAGAGGCAGGCAGCCGCGCAGGCCCGCACGCAGGCGCACAGGTCCCCAAGCCGCTGCCGGACCGCGATGCTGTCATTCACGCCGAGCTTGCCGGGTGGAATGCAGGTGTCTTGCTGGGAGTCCTGTGCCGCGGGATTAAATGAGATGAGGGAGAATGTGAAATCCCTGTGACTGCAGCGCTCAGCGGCGATGTTCTGGGGGTTGTGGAGGGACAGGAGGGAGACCTGTTCCTTGACCTAGAAGAATAGGGAGCTCCAGGCTCTTCCCTCCCTGCGCTTTAGCATGCAGGGCGTTGCTTCTGGTGATAGGGTGTTGGTACCCTAAGAGTGCCCGGTAGCTTCATCGCTCATACCACTGTATTAAATCTTGGGAGCTTGTGAATGTTTGCTGGGACGTCGTGGAGGCCCCTCTGCCAGATGTAGGGGGCACAGGTACACGGCTCTGAGTTGCTCTTTCCATGTCAGCTGGAATTCTGCGCTAGGAGAGCTCATCTGCTCTGTATTTTACAGATGAGGAAATTCAGTCCCAGAGAGGGAGCGATTTGCCCCTTCCCCTGAGAGGAGCCGGCAGAGTCAGTATAAAAATCTAGGTCTCCTGATTCAGCCCAGTGCCTTTCCCCGAATGTCACACGGTTTCTCTCATTATCTTGAGATTTGCTAGAGCCGCAGGGCTACATGATGGTCGTGCATAGGTGGATTTTGGCGCTCCAGCTGAATTAACTCTTGTCAGTCTAAATCTTGAGCCGGTTTCTGCAAGTGGTGAATGGCCACTCTGTGTGGTCTCAGAATTGGGTGCCTGGACTGTATTCTCATCACCCGGGCTAGTCCTTTCTGCTGCGCCCCCTGTGCTCCTCTGCCTCTACTTGTCTTTTCCTCTTTGAGGCAGGGACACAAGGGGTGGAGCCCAGTAGGTCACATGTAAAGGCACGCACCCACGCTGAGCCGAATCGGAGCCCATCGAATGGCATTAATGTAGATGCCACAGATTCTTGAAAATCAGGACGTTAGTGTTTAGGTGGTTATAGTTCTCTTCTAGGAGCGCTTGCTTGACAGGCTCTGAGACCATGAAGGGGCACTGTCCATGCCACCAGGGACGAGGATTCCCTGTGCTTTCTCCAGATTAGAACTTCTCTTGAGAATGGGCTTTGCCCTGCAAACTCCTGACATCTCTTACCTCATTGGCCGGCAGATTCTGTGCAATGGATTTTACTGATAAGGTACTAAATTTAAGTCTTGCAGTTATACAGTGTGATTATTTAAAGGAACTTCACTGTTTCAGGCCAGGACTACGTGAAGTCCCAGGCTCTGTCGGATTTAGAATTTTTCAGTTGTGGTAAATGGCTCACCCTCCATATGTTCTGATTTTAATCCATAGTACAAAGTGTATCAAGACAATTAACTGGACTTAGGGATCCACATAGTGAGATGCCTTTTTTTTTGCGCGAGCTGCACTAGCCCCCTTTCGCTTGGGTTAAGCTAGCCTTATTCACAGCTCCTCTTATTTTTGTTCCCGGGGCCCATTCTTAGAGAAAGACTATTCCATTTCCTGTGTTTTCAAAGGGCCAACCAAAGTTGGCTTCAGTTGCTTGTTTGTATGTGTGCCTAATTTCTCACAGCCCTTTTCTCAGAGCACCCCACTCCGTTTGGGCCGCCCGAGACGTTTTAGCTTCACACACTGGTGGTGTTGATTTTCCTGTTCTGCCTTTTCTGATATGGCCTCTGGGGTTCCCTCCTTTCCTTCTCTACTTCCTTGGTCCCAGGTCCTGGATGCTCTTTTGGCTTCATTGCCTGTTGGAAATATGGCCAGGTGGGAATTATAAAGTTTTTGCTTCTGGTTCTTCTTCCCATTGAGGGCTGGTGTTAAAGAGGAGAACCCGGAAGGCAGAATGCTGGAGACCAGGAAGGAGAGGAGGCAGGGCAAGGCAAGCAAGAGTGGTGATCGCCCCTTCCTTCAGCCAGATGGTAAGCATGAGGAGAAGAGTAAATGAAAGCAGGCTTTCTCTCCGTCCCTACAAAGCCCCTTTCCTCCTTGTAACTGCCTTGACCCCTTAGCTAGTCTTTCCTTTTTGGGTTCTATAAATGACGAGCATTTGTTGCCTCAGGTACATGTAGAATTCAAAAACAAAAAGTCTCTGTAGGCCGGTCTGGAATCCTAATCCCTAATTATGATTACTGTTCCTATGAGAAGCTGTATTCTGAGTTGCAGATAAGTTACAAACATTCCTTAGAAGTATGAACCATCTGCAAGTTGAAGTAAGTAAAGACATCCTTTGTGGCTGGGTCTTTTTAAGTTTGTACTTCGTTTTAGAATCTAAAGTTGTGACAGGTAACTGTGAAAGTATCAGAATGGTCAAAAAGCCTATTCTTCTCTGGCATTAAATCTCCTTTGCTATCTCTGCAGTTTCTGTCTGCATTTTCCTTTCCCTGGGTATCTTACAGAGGATCATGTCTTGGTCTTTGGATAATTATGCTTTAAGAATATAGCATATAGCTGGGGACTTAGCTTTGAAAGTATTATACAGAGTTTTCTCATTTTAGAATACTTTTTTCCCCCCCTTGGCTGACTTTACTAAATATCGTAAATTCAAGAAGAGCTCCATGGTTGCAGATCTGGTATCGATTATCATTAATTCTTCCTTGTATGACTTTGCCACTTAAATACACATTTAGAAACAAACCAAATAAACATTAAATAGCATCACTGGATCTTTTTGACTTGGGTGGTCCAGTGAGTTTCAACATGTGCTTAAGCTTTGAAAGGTGGTTATGAAAACATGACATTTAACCGACCCATTAAATGATTGCGATAGATTTATTTTGAAATGTATTAATTCAGATATATTTAGAAAGAAACCTTGGATTATTTATAATTTATTGCTATACAAAATAGCTAAAAAGGCAAATTTTTGTCCATGGAAGTGTTGAGTTACTATATTTCACCTTGGCTGGTGTAACCTGGTTAGCTTCCACCTGTGTGCCATTGGGCACGTCACTCGACCGAGTTTTTCCTGTCTCATTAGTGACGAGGAAGATAAACTCCCAGGCTCTTCTGAAATGCTGGGAGTTGGCAATTCTGTGAACTTAAAAGTTGAGATTTAAAATAATCCCATGAAGCCAAAGTATGCTCTTTACTCCACAATATAGATGGAGAGATGGCACGTTCTGGGATGCATGATCAATAAGGGTCTAAAAATAGCATATAATTCTGAGCCTTCTTTAAAAAGTCGGTCTTTATTTATGGCCTTGTTTATTGAACCGCACACACGGTTGGGAAAATAGATGGGGCATCTGGAAAAAATACTAACAAAATATTTATGGGCAGAGACTATGCCTCAGCATCTTTAATTTGTATTATGGCATGTGGTGATGTTGCCATCCATTGCAAGGTCAGCTATGTGAACCAGCCCCATTAGACTAACTTTGGATGTGGTCCAATGGTATTCTGTTGGTTTCTGGATTGTGTATTAGAAGTTCTAAGTGTTTTCCTCCTTTGACTCTTACAGGTTGGTATTTTGCATGGATAAGAAGGAAGAACAAAGTACTCCTTTCTGGTTTTGCTTCGCTTTCACATCTTTTTTTTTTTTTTTTTAAAGATTATTTATTTATTTATTAGAGAGAGAGACTGAGAATGAGAGGGGAGAAGGTCAGAAGGAGAAGCAGACTTCCCGCAGAGCCGGGAGTCCCATATGGGACTCGATCCCGGGACTCCGGGATCATGACCTGAGCCGAAGGCAGTCGCTTAACCAACTGAGCCACCCAGGCACCCTCGCTTTCACATCTTTTTGTGAGCAGCTTTTCTCGTCTGTCTGGTGACTCATTCCCCCACATTACCGTGAGAGTTTTTTCCGAGGGTATTCTGTTGTCCTGAGTTACTTCTATAGGAAGGATTCTTAAGTGGTTTCCTGGAGGAAGAATTGGGGATTAGATCCTGATCTCCTAAGACCATTGTAGAAAAGGTGGTTATAGAAAGAACTATAGTCGGCCTTAGAAAAAGGCACTGTAATGTCCCATGTTTGCAAAATCAGGTGTGGTTCCTGCAAGCAGAGCCTGAGGCAAGCCGTTTTGATTTGTCACCGAGGCAGCCCTTGGGCAAATGCTAATGGCACATGAAGGAAGAGTGACCACAGTGTTTCATTGGGTTCCTTTGATCACTCTTACCTGGTTTTAATATTACACCAACATTTTATCAGAAACCAAAATACTTCTCAGCGTTCTAACCCTGGCAATTGTTTTTTCCCTCCCTCTCTGAACCCAGAAGAGAAGGTTGGTTGTTGTGTCAATATCTCTCATGCAAACACCTCTCTTAAGAAAAACTATAGCCACGAGGATTTCCGAGTGTTTGCTTCCCATTTGTCCCAGGATGCCGGGAGTGCACAGGTCATATCTGTGCACTCCCGGCACAGAACCCAGGACCCTACCCAGTGCCTGGCGTATGGTGGGGGCTTCCTGGTGGATTGGGTTTTTGAGGACCCTGCAGGAATCTTCCTTTAGAATCTTTTTTTTTTTTTTAAAGATTTTATTTATTTATTTGACACAGAGAGAGATCACAAGTAGGCAGAGAGAGAGGGGGAAGCAGGCTCCCCGCCGAGCAGAGAGCCCGCTGTGGGGCTCCATCCCAGAACCCTGAGATCATGACCTGAGCCAAAGGCAGAGGCTTAACCCACTGAGCCACCCAGGTGCCCCTTTCCTATAGAATCTTAATAAACCACAGAAAATCTAAGTGATCATAGAAGGCAGAGAATAAAATGAACCTCGTTCCTCTTGTCCTTCTGTTTATATTTTCAGCATGGAGGGCTTTTTCCCCCCTGACCAATAAGCGTAATCCTATAAACACCGAGTTAAAGTTGATGCTTTAATATCCACACTTCGTCGTAAGGGTGTTGATGATAAAAACAAAACTTAAATTCTACCTTTCAGCCATAGGCTAGTGAAGGACGATTACATCTTTAGAAACCGAGGAGGCAAAAGAGTGGGTAGGTGCTTTGACAGGGACGTGAGTTGCTTAAGCGGAAGAGGCTGCCCACATCTACTCTGGCTGCCCTTTTTGGGCATGACAGGGCTGTTGGAGACCCATGGATTTGTGACCATCTTTCCTTAGAACTTGGCTGTTGAGGTCTTTACTAGGAGCCCTGTGGCCATGTTTTTGCCATGACTTTGCCACCTTCTTGCTCGACTCGATACTTTCCGGCTTGCCAAGGATTTACCGCCCCACCATCTAAGCGCCCTGCCTTCTGATCATTCCACTCGCTGCTTACGTGCTGGTATTTATGCCGACGCACAGGTCCGTGCAGCTCTTTCTCGGCCCCGGTTCCTCCGGTGCTTAGAGGCAGAGCCGTTGGTGGTTTAGACAAGTTACAGGTAAAACATGACGAACGTCTCTGTCTAGATCCTTATCTCTCGCCCCAGCAGAAGCAGACAGGGAGGGAGGCATGAAGTGCAATGTCGGGCAGCCTTTGTTTAAACAAAGGAGATGCTGGTGTCTAGAACAATTCCAGCCCCCAAAACGGAACAGGGCCTGGAGGCGGAGGAAAGACCTCATAAAGCTTTACACCCAAAGCCTAAGGTTGAAGTTAGGGCTCGTAAAGTCGGTCCTGGAATGTGAAGGTGTTCATTTTATAAAGAGAATGAAATCTCCCGTGCCAGGTGGTCCCAGGACGGGTTGGTAAAGTTACAATGGAGAGGAAGCCTCTGGTTTTAAGGGTTTCCATTTGTTCTGTGTGTGCGGCTCGTTGTATAATATCCAGATAAGGAGTCGGAAGGCTGCGAGGAACAGGGCTGTGGTTAGATAGCAGTGCTGCTTTGATGTGGACTAGATAAAGGCTAAGTGCTGGTGTGACCGATGGGGAGATAAGGCAGAGCCACCCCCGAGAGGGGAGGAGCCCCGAGGAGCCGCTGCATTCCCAGCCCCGTGAGCCTGCAGTTACCCAGCGTGGCCTGAAATCTGGAAAAACTGGAGGGAGAGATGACTTGAAAGCTTATGGAACCTGCCCTTCAGATGATGCTGAGGTACCCACGGCAGGTCTGTGCCCCTCCCTGCCCACTTCCTCACAAGCCCAGACTCTTCCGAGGAAAACGATCGGGGTTAGAGGGATTATTCATTATATATTTGTAGCCCCGCAAATTCCTCCGTGGGATGACCTTTTTTAGCCCAGTGTAAGCTCTCTTAAGTGGAGTAACCGATATCTCAGAAAAGGAAGACGATGGGTCACTTATCTTAATTTCCTTAAACCTTTAATCATCGTAAATACAGATCCGGTTTCTTTGGAGCTTGAAGTGATGTCTTCGTTTTGTGGTGTTTCCTTGACTCTTAGCCGGTTGAGTCATCAGAGGACTTGAAGATCTAGGATAACATACCATCTGTAAAGAAACGATGACGGTAGCTGATCTTGACAGACTAAAAATTGTATTTACAAAATCATCGAACAGATCTTTTAGTCCCTGCACCACACCTGAAATAAATGTGAGCTCACCCGATGGGCATTTTGAAGGCCGGACTGACGTCCTGGGTTCAGGGGGCCCTCGGCCTCCTGTAGCCACTATCCCCATTACCCGGAGACAGAACTTAGAGAAGCACCAGGCAGTGTAAACGCTTGGCACACACAGTAGGCCTTTAGTAAGTGCCCGATCAGGAGCTGATGGCCGTTGGGAACCCTGGTGGGTGAATTCTGAAGTGGAGGGTGGGTGAGGCTATGTTCTTAAGCACCAGGCTCACACACTATGATCCTGATAGGATACTCGTAGGCATTTACTACCCTTTTGCAGATTTTCCTTGCAAGGAGGGGTGACTTTGCCGTAGAATTCGAATCTTTTTTTTTTTAAGGTTTTATTTATTTGAGAGAGAGAGAGTGAGAGAGAGCATGAGAGGAGAGAAGGTCAGAGGGAGAAGCAGACGCCCTGCGGAGCAGGGAGCCCGATGTGGGACTGGATCTGAGGGCTCTTGGGATCATGACCTGAGCTGCTTAACCAACTGAGCCACCCAGGCGTCCTAGAAGTTGCATCTTGACCTACATTGGCCTTCCCCTATGCTGCTGCTTGGACGGCTTTCCTTGTGGGAGGGGAGCGGTCCTTCCAGCCTTGTCACCCACTTTTGGCAGAAGATCAGCCCCTAAGCCAAGCCTCCTGCCCCGAAGATCTCCTACAACTAACTCGGCCCGTACCAGGACCCCGACTCCATGCAAGCGATCCCCACCCGAAGGGCCGGAAAATGAGATTTCTTTTTTCTTTGAAATTTAAAAGAAGAATAAAAATGTGCTTGCTTTTCAACATAGATTGATTAGCTGGCGTGGAGGAAGGCCGGCCTTTGAAATCTATAGGCATCCCGTTGCAGGCCTGACCCCGCCGACCCCGTAGATTAGTAATGGTCTACGCAGCCTGCTCTGTCAGCACATCTGGCCGGGCGGGCACAGATGGTGCCAGTTGGAGAAGATCACCGCGGGACGCTGCTCGGCTGCCTCGCCTTGGCCGTGCGGCCTCGGGAGGAGGAGTCCGGACAGGCTTGTTTACAGGCGCGTTTCTGCCTGGCGCTGGGGGACGGACCTGCGAGGGTGCCGGCCCGGGGTTAGGACGCATTTGCTGATTCTGACTGAAGTAATGCTTTCTTGTCCTAGCTCAGGCCTTCTGCACCATTGAGCAGCTGGGATTTTTACGGGGTCTGTGGCCTTGGGGTTGTTCTGGAAGGGAATTTGAAACTAGAACTGATCTCATTCCAGGGAGTCAAGCATAATGCAATACTTGTTTTCCTAGAGTCAATCAGCCTAAGGAAAATGCGAGTGGGCTGGCGGGGGGTGGGGGGTTGGGGAGAGGCAGGAGTCTTGAGAGTTTGAGTAATCAGCCCAGGAGAAAGAAGAATTTTATGATAGGAATAAGCTTCTGCCACCTCTGTCCTTCTATCTGCCATGGGCTCTGGGGTGTCGGGTGGTACCCCGAGTTTATGATCAACATTTCTCATGTGGGGTCAGTACCCCCCCTTTGTGTGGGGTCCGGAGAGCAGTGATTCTGCTCCCCAAAGATAGGAAGGAAAAGGACCTCATTCAGATGTAGCCACCGATGGGGGAATAGTCTTCTAACACCGTTGATCAGAGCCAAAACTGTAAGCCTGCCCTTTCGAGTTAGGCATTCTGTTCTTTGAAAATTCTAGCTGGAGTTGCACTGAAAGTCTGGGCTTAAGGAAATGTCTCCTCCTAACACGCCTCTGTCTGAGCTCTGCTGCAGCCGGCGGAGGCCAGGCTGAAAAATACCAACGTTGAGCAGCTGTGCAGATAGATGTCTCTTTGCAGGGGACCCTCCATCAATCTCAGCCAGGGACTTGCACCATTTGGGGCTTTATTTTGTATTCTTCTCTCCAAAACTTTCTTCTTTAAGCCTCCGTCCAGGTTAGTCTGGCTTTGCGACTTGTTACTGTTTAACTGACTCACTGGGTTTCTTTTGGGCTTTATGAAATACGTTGTTGCATTCTGGAATTTTCCTGGGAGACGCTGCTGCTGTGAGATGGGAACTGTTCTTTTAAGCTCTGACTTGAGAAGAGTTTACAGTGGCCTCACAAAGGCGATTAGTTTTTTCCTCCCAAAGATATAAGGAGGCGGGTCCTGTCTGATGCACACAAGCGCTTCTGAAATTGGGATATGGGTCACAGTCTGGAGGGTGATCCAAAGTAAAGAAAAAGGCCTTGTGCTCGCTGCACACAGTGGGTGCGCCCTCCACACGGCTTGCTGGAGCCCGGAAGAGGGGAGACTCGGGAAGCACACTTAAATCTGATGGAGGTTTACTTATTCTTGGTCAGTAGAGCATGGTGTAGGCAGGATGGCGACCTGGGAGAGTCAGGAGAACACTTAAAAGTCTGCTCCGGGGGCGCCTGGGTGGCTCAGTGGGTTAAAGCCTCTGCCTTCGGCTCAGGTCATGATCTCAGGGTCCTGGGATCGAGCCCCGCATCGGGCTCTCTGCTCAGCAGGAAGCCTGCTTCCCCGCCCCCCTGCCTGCCTCTCTGCCTGCTTGTCATCTCTCTCTCTGTCAAATAAAATAAATAAAATCTTAAAAAAAAAAAAAGGCCGTCTCCGATTCCCCTCCCACTCTGGTTCTCCGACCCCGACAGGCATTTACCTAGAGCAGGCGACTGACCCAAATCACTGAGTGATGGTTGGGGTCGTGCTTGCCATCTGTCCGGTAGGAAAATGCATCATCGTCTTGGGAAATGTGGAAACAAAGTCTTAAACGACCCCAACGTAGGGTTTTGGAGTGCTTGGTCCACGTCACAGGTGCTGCCGGGGTGTGGCAGAAGACAGCCGAGAGCCCGCAGCGCACCAGGCAGGCATCCGCTCGTCTGTGCGGGAGCGCGGAGCGCGTGGACCCGGGCGCCGCAGGAGCCAAGAATAAAACCTGGTCAAGAGGCCGCACCAGCCCCGCTTGGCAGACAGGCCTGGTGGCTTCGGTAATTACACTGGTGCCTGCTGTGTGTGTGCCTTTTCCATGGAGTTTAAAAAAGGCTTTCCTCTAACTACTGGGTCTCCCAGAAGTTGGGCCACTTCTGCCCTTGGTGGTTTTTTGATTTTTTTTCCCCCTTGTGGGATCTTTGCTGTGTCTGCTGACTCCACGACCAAACTCGGGGCCCAGCCGCTTCACACGGCTCCTGCCCGTGGCCTCCTCCCGCCAGAGCCCCTAGGAGCTTTGTGAGGACACGTCCTTCTGGACGAGCCCAGCAGAAACCACATGACTGCATGGCTAGACGGGCACACATGGACTTGACCAGAGCCTTTTCTTTTTCTATTTCTCTCTCTCTCCCTCCCTCCTGCTCCCTCTTTCTCTCTCAGGACTTTTGGCTTAAGTAATATGTAATTAAAATGATTAGAAATTTCGTGGCAAGGCGTATTACTGGTGGTGAGGACTTATTAGCACCGGAACTTCCTTTGGATTAATACTTTTATTTTGACTTCAGCTCCCTTTTACACCCACGTTCACCACCAGTTCTATTTTAAGTGTTCTAACTCTGGGAATGGCAGAGGAAGCATAGACTGAACCCTTTAGAGAAAAGAATCCAGAAAAATAATTCTGTAACTTTTCCTCTGTACGCGTCCATCATCTATAAAGTCCCAGAATAAATATCCAAGAGACTTGTTTTCATTCATCATTGGGGTGTTGCTTCTGTTGCTTTCTGGGTGAAGAGAACCATAAGCACTAGTTAATGTGTTTCATGTTATTCTTTAGAAGGAGACAGTACATCGAGACTAGGATGTGCTAAATATTTGCAGCTGGAAGACGGCGGGCATTTGTTGAATTTTCAGTTGTTTTAAAATTCCATTCTGTTGTACACAAATTTATTTTTTTATTTTTATTTTTTTGCCATTGTCAGTATGGTTTTTTTTTCTTTTTTAAATATTCAGCCACCTTTATATAAATATTAGGGGAACCTGGGTGGCTCAGTTGGTGGAGAATCTGGCTCCTGGCTTTAGCTCAGGTCGTGATCTCAGGGTCATGAGATTGAGCCCCGTGTCAGTGTGGAGCCTGCTTGAGATTTTTTCTCGCCTTCTACCCCTCCTTCCACTCCTCTCGCTCTCCCTCTAAAGTAAAATTAAAAATAAGTAATAAATAAAAATATTAGACGATGATAGACGTGAAGTCCAGCAGCCCCTCTCCCTCCCCCAGTTGTTTACTGGGCCCCGTGGTGCCTTTTGAATGGAGAGAAGTGCATGAAACGGTCTTGGCCTTCAAGGAGCTTGGGGTCCAGTGGTGGCGGGTGCCGAAGTAGATGGTTTAGGTTCGGCGGGGTAAGGGCTGTGGGAGTAGAATCCATTCCAGGGGGCACTTTTGGGGGAAAACCGTCTCATTGAATTGACCGCACCTCATTCTTTAAGATCCAGTCTAGCAAGAGGGGCATGTATTCCAATCAGAGGGGTGGTCTGGGTTTTAACCATCCCGGGACAGGCAGGCCACCGAGGTCGTCCAGCGTCGGCCAACTCTAAGATGGGCGGGGGAGGGCGGGAAGGCTGGAGAGCAGAGCCAAGGTCAGGCCTTGGACTAGAGTGCGTATTTCTGCTGACGAGCGTGTGCTAGTAGATAACTCACTCGGTCGGTCGAGCGGTGTGGAGAATGAGAGGAAGTGAGAAACGGGAGAACTGCAGTGGGGCATCCAGCCGGGATCCAGAAGGAAGGGGACGCTGAGCGTGGCCAGGAAGAGAAAGATGGAGGAAGTCTCTGGAGATGAAATTGGTGGGACGCCTTGGTGGTTACGGTGTGTGGTGTCTGTAGGGAGTGGTCGCTGGGAGTCAGGGGAGGGGGGCTCGCATCTTTTTAGCTGAAGCCAGTGGCTAGATAGCCCTGTTGGGCTTGTTGAACCCAACAGGAAGAAGAGGAAGAAGAATTAGGTGGGGAGACCGATTGTGAGTTTGTATCATTCGTCTGTTTCTTGAACATTTAACTTTTAAGCTACATGCCGGGTGCTGTTTTACACTTCTCCCTTATAAAAAGTTGAAGTGCGCGTTCAAATCCGGCCGCGGTGGTCTTGAAAATTTGGACCCGTAGGAATGGCTGTGCTATGGGGCCTCTATGTCTGGAGACACGAACTTAGGAGGATCGGAGCTGCCCGTTCTCGTACTTTCCAGCGCCCCAGGAGTAAGTGTCTTGGTCCCGGAGGGATTTCTGGATGGGCGACAACAACGTCCGCTACACCGTGTGGTCTCAGCACTCGTTCCTGCTCCCTCTGTGGCCTCCCTGACTCCCCTCCTTGGTTCACTGTGCCGGGGCCCCCATTGTCGGGGTCTCGCTTTGACCTGATAGACGCTTACTTGTTTTGGGCTGACGGGAACAGACGCTCCTTGTGGGGTAGGGACTGCTTCCCATGTGTGTGCTCTTCGCTTGTGTCTTTTGAAAGAGGTTCTTGGAAAAGAGAGCCTATAAAGTGCTCTTCCTTGGAAAAGGAGATAGAAATTTAGAAGGACGAAAGAGATGTCGTAGAGGTGGTCATTGGTGACTGCGGTCTGAGCCTTCTGGGACCCTTCAGATAGATGGATCAACTGAGAACATTTTGCCACGATGGGATTTATAAAAAAGACCTTATACACACCCTGGTTTTTGGTACTATGTCTCTTGTACACAGTCAGGTAAACCTACTGTACCTTTCAAGGCTGTGCAAGTTTGTCGTGGCGGTATAATTTTGCATTGGACAAGCTTCAACTGAAATAAATATTTATCCGAAGGCAGAAATTATGCTATTAATAATTCAGAAGAGTTTTCAATTAAGCATTAACAACATCATTGCCTCTGGCGGCAATCTGCTTGAGCTCATAATATGGAATTATTTTTCTCCATGAAGCTAAAATTAAACTTCAGATAACCAGAACGCACAAATCCCAACGCTTTAATCAACATGCACTCTCTTTTAGCATCTCGTAGGAGAAACACAGGATAGTAAAATAGATCAAGGATTTTTTTCTTTCTTTCTTTTTTTTAAAGTGTCCCTTCCCGGGCACATCCTGCGGTCTGTTTACATTTGGCTGCGTCTTCTCGGACAACGTCATCACGGGGTTACTGCATTTAAAATTCTGATTCAAAAGCAGGATCTCGACCTACTTGAAAATTTTTTACCATCAAAGAAGAATTATGTTTATCACATGGAAACATGAGCTAATTCATACATTTCCTGAAGATCTCAGTGGTAACTCCATAAAGGCCTTCTTCTACTGGATGGGAGATTGACTTGGGGCATCCTCACTGGTCCTACCTGCCTCGATCTCCCCACGCCCGTCTGAAGGCTACTTAGTCTTCAGGGCATCAGATGTTCTGGGTTTTTTTTTTTTTTTTTTTTTAAACCTCTTAATCTAATTTTATTTTTTTTTCAGTGTTCCAAGATTCATTGTAGATGTTCTGTTTATTAAAACCTCTCATTCGACCTGACATGCTGAGTGCATGCACTTTAGTTCAGAACATTTTTTAAAATTTGTGATCGTTGACTAGAGAATGAGCGTCTTTCCTTTCCTGAAGCAATAGTTGATGTTTCCGCATTGCAAGTAAACAGAAAGTGAGTCCTCAGGCTCCCAGAGGTGTTGAGGGCACTTGTATTACTTGGCATGCTTCCTTAGTGTGTGTGTGTGTGTGTGTGTGTGTGTGTGTACGTTAAAAACAAAACAATAAAAGTGGTATTCCATTCCGATTTTATCTACATGGAGTTTTTCTTTCTTTCTGTTTTTCGGGCTAGGATCTTATCTATTTGTATCCAGCATCCTTCCAAGTAGACTAGTATTTCTCTCCATACTTCCCTTCACTCCTAATTTTTTTTTTTAATAAAAAGGCACTTTCCCACCTCAGATGCTAATTATTAAAATTGCCTGATTTGCCAGACAAACATGACTCAGTAGTGGTATTTGAGCAACAAATCAATGAGCAAATATTGATGCCACACACATGCCACGTGATCACGACAGCATCTGGGGTTCTGTACGTGATTTATCCTGGAAGACAGCATCTCCGCCTTTAAGTGGCTCCAAATTAATTAATAGGAGACGGGAAAGAAGCCGCAGAAAAACGAACCAAAGATCTTAAACTCGTTTCCGCAGTCGCTCGCGTAGGGATGCCATTCATCCCTGCAGAGTTGGCCGATGACTTGCCCCTCGTCGGGAGATGCACCGAGGGCTGGGGTTAAATGGGGGAATGCGTGTGTGTCCTGGTCCTTCAGGAGACTGCAGACGGGGTTTACTGTGTCTGACCATATAGTTAGTGACACGGAAGGGTCACCATTAGTGATCCAGAAATGAGGGCAGTCATTACATAAACCACGTACGCCTCAGTTGTCAGGAAGGTTTAATGTCTGACTGCGGCAGAGAGAGTCCCCTTCGTCACTAGGGACTGGTGGGTTTGCCTGTGGGTCTCTAGATCATGGGAGTGTGCGTGCGTGTGCCTGTGTGTGTGTGTGTGTATAAATAAGGACGATTATGTTGGCCAGAGAATTGCGTAGAGTTTGGGTGTTCTGTATATTTCCAATGCCATTTTCCGCTCTCTCTCTCTCTCCATTTATTTTTTAAGCAGGCTCCTCCATGCCCAGTGTGGAGCCCAGTGCGGGGCTTGAACTCACGACCCTGAGATCAAGACCTGAGCTGAGATCAAGAGTCGGACGCTGAACCGACGGAGCCAGCCAGGGGCCCTCAGACGCCGTCATGCTCTTAGGGCATCACTGTTGCTGTGGGAGTCTGTAGTTCTGGGTTTAAGTCTGACTTTGCAGCTTAGCAGCTGTGTGAAATTAGGCAAGTGACATAAACTCCCTGAGCGTTCATTTGGGCGTCAGTAGAGGAGAGAGAAGCTCTGAACTCTCCCCCCTCCAGTGTAACGTGTAACGTGAAAGGAGTCTGAAGATTATGTTCTACGTGTAATAGTTGTTAGTACTGGACGACGGTGTGCAGGATTGGTCTCCCTCAAATGTACCTTCCCAACATGGTTTTCGGGTTGGGAGGATAATCGTGGGCTGCGTCCGAGGGATACGTTAGAGTTCGTGGGCTTAGTGGTGTGATGGAAACGTAAGGACTCCGTCTCCTGCCTTGGAGACTGATAAAGGGAAATTCATGGGTCAGGTGATAATTCCAGGCTTCTACATTTTCTTTACAGCCAGGCTCGGACTTTGACCATTCAAAGGAATTGTGTGAAAGCAGGCCTTAGGTATGTTTTCCCTTTCGTTCCGTTGAGTAACTTTCTGAGCCATCAAGAAGGAATGTTCTCTAGTGTTCATCTGTGCAAACGTGACTTGAGTGTAAGCCCGAGGAAGGCTGGCATTTTCGTGGATTCTATTCACTGCCATAACCACAGGGACTGGGGCAGGCCCCATCAGTAACAGATGCTCAGTGGGTTTTCCTTAAACTGTCGTTTCCTATAAACTATTGGCTAATTGTTTAAACTAATAGTTTCCTTAAACTATTGGCTTTACTGAGAACCAAGGCATTTGGTCATAGAGGGACTGTCATTTCAGAGTCCATGACCTTAAGGACCTCATCATCTAACAAAGGGAAAGAAAAATAAACAAGATGCAGTTTTTAACCAGGAAGACTGCCTGGAGGTGGCGGTGATAATCATGTTCTGTATAATGTGTTTTTCAGGAAGGTTCTGTCGGTCGGTGTGCTCAGTTCCAAATACAGGCAGTAAGAGGGTTGGGTCGTCCTCTTTAGAGAATTTAAGAACAATAATAAAACTGACTAAAAGTTGGTTGGTTGTTGGATTACTGCCCAGGGAGTCCTTCTAAAGTAAGACTGAGGTAAACTGTTCCTTCCCGCTGGGCTACTTGAGGCCTGCTCACCACCCTTCCCACACACCCCTTCCTGTGCTCCAGTGCTCTCTGGGTGGAGCTTATCCCTTTGAGATGCTTGAGCTTTAGAGACAATTGTCTCCTGGAGAGAAGAGCCTTCTGGCTTGGTAATGATGATTTTACACAAGTGTTCTATAAAAAACAAAACAAAACAAGACCCACACACACACACAAAAAAAAAAAATGGAAAAAGGCTAAATTCTGAATACACATGTAATTCAAGACAACCCTGGTAAAAAAGAAAATGTTTTCTATAACTCTCAGAAGTCTGGGAAGGAAGGCTTTTCTTTTCTTAATCTTTGAAAGCAGTGTGGTCCTTGGAAAAAAAAAAAATAAGGACCTTTTATTGGTCGAAAACTTTTCATAAAAATTGATTTTTGAATGCCATCATCTTCATTTTGAATGTCCAAAATGGATCTACCAGTTGGTTATTGTTATGTGTGAGGCTTTTTGTTTGTTTCTTAGATTTAAGAAAAAGGTTTAACCCTTCGCTTGGGCTAGCCAAAGCCCACAACTCAGTAATGACCATTCATTGTTGAATTTTTATCTTAATGTTTTGGCATAATTTGGGTGTTCATGCTTTAGGCTAATTAGGGATCTCGTCCCTCACTGTTTTTGGGGGGTGTATGAAATGAGGTGGGACATTAGTCTCAATATCTATAGCAAACAAACAAAAAAAAAACAATTTTAGAAAGCTCTGAATTCCCTGGGATGGCTTTTTGTTGCTTGAAGCAGCCACTTTTCAAATCTATTGCTGTGTGCATTGCCGTACCCACTGAGGAGCTTACCCAGCAAGGGCTACACCATGGCTTTTTGTGGAGTAAATCGTAACATTAACATTCCATTATGCCGAGCACGGAACTAATAGGAGAACACCTGTGAGGTCAGAGATCTGAAGTAGATTTCAGAACCTAATATCCAGAAAAAGGGTGAAATGGAAAACGTTTACTGAAATGGATAAAGCAAAGACTTGAAGAGAAGGTAACAAAGAACGAAACTGTTTCATTTTGTGACTTTCTAGTCATCGGGACATACGAAGACGGATTTAATCTACTGCTAACCTAACTTACTCTTCACCAAAATTTAGCAGACTTGAACGTGCGCACACCTTTGGAACTTCCTTGGATTTTCCCATCAGGGTTTCAGGTATTTAACTCAATTAATTAGAAGATGCAGGGAAGTTACTTGAATGTTGTAATCTCATTCAGTGCCTTTATTTCGGGGGAGACCCTCCGAGGGCAGGGATAGCGGTTGGGATATGAGAGTCAGGAAGGGACAGCGTCTTCCAGAAAAGCCTACAAAATACCCTGGGTCCCTCTAGACCAGGGAGCTGGCAGGGCTCTGAGAACAACACAGAAAGTGGAACAGAGATGTTTTCCTCCTGCTTTAGCTGTTAAGTGGAGTGTCTGTAGGACCCCTAAGTGGCACTGGAAGGAAGGGGGCCTTGGAATAGTTGGGCAACTTGGCAGCATATACTAGGGAAAGTGGTTTTGAATGTGAGAATTTAGCTATATTAAGATTAAATGAAATCTTCAGGTTTATTATGTGCCAAATACTGCACTAGGCATTTTGAGGTGTAAAGTAAGTGAAATTGAGTCCTATCTCTGAGTGACAACTCGGGGAGGACGGGCATCTGGAAGAGCCTGGAACCTGTTACAAGCCTCAAAAGAACCCTGTGGTCGTGTTAAATTAGCTACAGTTAATCTTACCTAACCGTTCATCTCGTTATCCATCAGCCATTGTTTTGGTGGAAATTGGGGAAGAACATCTACTTGCTAGGAATGTGATAAGGAAGGAGTGGTCAGACAAATAGGAGGAAACCTCTTCCAGAAAACTGAGGAGGAGATAATCTCCAGAAGGAAAGGGTGGGTCACAGGTATCCCGTGGAGAAGTTGAGAGAATCCCAGTAGGAGACCTCACAGGACAGCAGCGCTGTGGCGGTAACTGGGGGCTCTCAGGAGAGGAGCTTGATGGGAATGGGGTGGGGAAAGCCGGCTTACAGAAGCTGGAGAAGATTCTTTTGAAAGACAAAGGGGTGTGTGTGTGAGAGAGGGAGAGAGAGAGAGAGAGGGGAAGGGGGTGACCTACGAATTCAGCCCCATCCATACCATCCGTGTGTCATCGTGGGCTCGGACACGTTATTTCCTCCCTCGGTGCCTCAGTTTCCTTGTCTCTAAAGCCAGGTTGACCCTCGCAGCTACGGCTGGAATCAGACGAGTCTCCATTCACATTGTCGAGCAGCCAGCCTGCAGAAGTTCATCTTGCAGAACTGAAGCTCGCCACCTATTAAAACCATAACTCCCCGTCCCCACCCCTCCCGCCGTCCCCCCAGCTCCTGGCAGCTGCCATTCTGCTTCTGTTCCTACGAGCCGGGCTACTTGAGATAACTCCCGAGTGGACTCCTACACTGTTGGGCTTTTTGCGACTGAAATTTCCCTTCGGATAAGGCCCCTAAGGTTTCTGTGTACTCGGCTTGAATATTAACCGGTCCTCCAAAGGCGGGAAACCTCCTGGGGGCTGAACGCTATTTCATTGCATGGATTTTACCAGATTTTATTTATCCACTTGTCTGTTGACGGATATGGGGGTTGCTCCACCTTCGGGTTATTGTAAATTAATACTGCTACAAAGTTCTCTACTGCGTGTAGATAACTTTCTCTTTTTTAAACAAACAGTGTTGACTTTACGGCCTGCATGAGTCACGGCTGGTGCAAGGCCGGGGGTAAGAAAAGGGTCCGCACAGGAGATGGAGTAGCTCTCCAAAGTGTCTAGAAGTCCCCTAATGGAAGGAAGCAGAGCTCAAAGACAAAGGCATTTTTCCTTTAGAACTTAGGAAGTACTATTCCCGAGAGTGTTCATGCTTGTTGTGTTTTTCAGTAGAGAAGGGAAGGGTCCATTTTCAATTCCTTTTTCAACTTGAGTGGCTGGAAAACCTCAAGTGGGTCTCCCATTGTGTTGGGCTGTAAAAGCATTTTTCTTTACAATTTGTTTTTTCTCGTGCCGTGAAGGACAACGATAATACAGTAGCTTCTAGGCAGGTGAAGAGGACATGACAGAAATCCTGCAGCAAGTTCATGGCCAAGCTCGTTGGTGGCCGGCCGGGAGCGGGGGTCCCCAAGCCCCGCTGTGCCTAGTCCCTTATGGTGGTCTCCAGCCTCCTCTGTTGTAACCTCACTGCTTTTCTCCCCAAGAAATGACCTCAGAGCACACCTTGATGCTGTGTCTTGTGTGTTTTCACTGCATTTGTAAAAATGTTGCAGTCTTAAACTCGAAAGGTAATAAACTCCTAGACCTTTGCCTGATCCAGGGTAGAATCCTATTAGCCACTGAGTTGTTGAGGTTCTAGGAGATGCTTCAGGCTGAACAAAACTCCCAGGAAGCGTCATAATCCCGGAGTAAGGTCAAAATTTGTTCTTCAGCTTCGTCAAGGTTTTCTGAGTAAATTATCTCCGATTTTTCTTCAGTGGCTTGATGTTGACTAAGCTAATGTGGAGCCATGAACAGAGTAGACTGGTACTGTAATTTTGGGGTAAGAAGGAAGAATGAGGGAAAAAGTAGAAAAAAAACGTGAAAAACTCACTGTCGATGGCCTATTTAGCTCTGATGGGTGGGTTTTTCACCGAATGAGATGCTAGCTCTGTGACTTGCGTGTTTCCCTCCCCCATTTAAATTTGTGGCCAACGCCACCACGTTCTCCTGCTTCCAGCTGCTAAGGGTCTCCGGCCGCACGGCAGGTCCCCGTCCCCGGTTGCCTTCCGCTCCGAGCCCTCCCGCTCCTTGGAACTCGCACTTCACCCGGTTCCTGCTTCCTTTGCAGCTTTGGATGCGTGAAGTAGGTGATAGTCTAGCGGATCACAAAAGGCATCGGGCATCTCTGCGCCAACCGTGCGAGAGCTGAGGCCCAGCGGAGCCTCTGTCCCCTTCCCTGGGGGGAACCGAGGGCTCTCTGCTGGAGGGGAATTGCTTCGTGTGAGAACCGAATGTTCCTCTCAGGAGAGCTTGCCTGACTTACCGGACACAACTGCGTCAGCTTCAGGGCATGACTTAGGCTCTCATTTCAAACTGGGCACTAGTCTGCTGAGCTGCGGCCCAGGCTCTTGTAATTTTACCACGAAGATGGTCAGGGCTCCTTGGACACGCGGTCGGAGCGAGGCCGGCCCCGGCCCCGGATCTTCCAGGTCTGACTGGAGGTCATCCCACTCACAAAGCTCATACTTTAGTGTTTCTGTAGACGTTGAAATGTGGGTCTGCAAGCTGAACAGAGAAGGGACTTTGCCAGAATAACAACTGTGGGAACCAACTGGTTCTGGGGATAAAGCCTCGACTCAAAATCAGGAGATGAGGGCTTTTTTTTTTTTTTTTGGCTTAAAAGTCTCGGTGCTGAGTAAACAGAGTGACGCTTTTCTTCAGTGTAAACGGTTTTTTGGTGGATGGAGCTTCAGAAGGATGGTCCCTGCCTTTAGTTGGGTAGAGGATTTTAATTCTTATTCGTGAAATTTTATGAAAGGACAGGAGAAAAGAGTGAGAAAAGAGAGCAAATAGGAAGATGGGGAACTATCAGTGGTTCTGGGCAAAGGCTTGGCAGTTATCCCGGGCCCAGGGAGAGATGGGCAGAATTCCAGGCAAGACCAGCAAGCAAGATTTTGTTCCCTCTTTCTCTACCAAATACATACTGGTTTTACCTGCTGGATGGGGCAGATTATGAGGAAATAGATCTTGAGAATCCTATCTGTTGGAGGTAGCCAGTTCTCACCGTTGTGTGCTTCAACATGGACTAACGTTCTCTGTGTTCTAGTAGGCTCTCCTGCACTTCTTACTTCCTCAGTCCACCTACTGCCTTCGGTGGCCCAGTCCACACTGGCTATAAGCTTCTCTCCGTCAGTAAAACTTGTGTTCTGTTCTCTACCCGGACTGGTTTACCTCTTTAGCTGTTTCTGCCCTTTGGGTCTTGGTCCCTATATCCCTGTATGAAGCAAATTGATGCTAGGGGGTTAATAGGTATTTTATCCAGGGGATTTGATACCCAGGACACCAAGCCATGGGTGGAGATTTGGGTATTCTGACATGCAGCCTAGAAGAAAGTTCTAGAGCAGTAGGGCTTCTTGATGCTCCTAAAATCTTGTGTGTATCAGCTGATTGAGCCGCCATATTTAAATACACTCAACGTAGTAAGAATATCTTTTAAATGCATAGTTTTCTGTTACCAACGCCAGAGCTTTTCATTCAGTATTACAGCTGGAAAAGACCACCACTGGTCTCTTTCTAAAGATCACAAATTGATGGATATATGTAGGATTTGTTGCTCCCTCAGGGTGACAGAAGAGGGGTGGGGGCGGGCCCCTGAAGTTACGCTTCTCTCGAGCAAGGAAAGCTTGCCTAGTGAAGGGCTAGGATGAGTGAGAGTGGCCCTGTGTTTGGGTTCTCAGGTTAATTGTTTGTTTAGCTGGTGCTCATTTGGGGCTAAATACCTAAAGCTGTTTTACCCACAGTGCCTGACTTGAGTAGTAGTTGTGACTCTTTATTGAAACATTCTAGGAATCAACCTAGCTTTGATAAGAGGAAAGGATAAATAGAAGGGCTATGAGAATAATTGAAGAATGATATTTCTTGATCCTCCCACCCCTCCCAAAGAGAAATCAAGACTTCCTTTGTTCTTTTATCAAGACCTCGCCCAGCTAGCTGGCCAGGTTCTTTTTATGTGGCATCAGGCCTGGAGTTAGTGTGAGTCCACAAATGGGCAACAGCAAATGTCCAGCCATCTTACGGGTGTCAAGCCTAGCAAACTGGCAAATTATATGAATACACCAAATGTGTAAACAAGTTTGCGTGAGCCAAGTCTTCCAAATGGGGACAGCAGCTGCCGGTTCTGTTCTTAAGAATAGAAATGCCCCTCCTGATCTTTTAATCTGTTATTGCCCTAGGTTGGGAAATGTCAGCTGTAAGATTTATAGATTCAGGGCTCTGGGATAACAAGTTCCCTCTTTGAACTTTTCAGCTCCAAGAGCGGCTTGTTACCCAAGCAGACGGAGATAGACATGTTCATGCTTCCTTGTATAATTCTTGAGCCATTCACAGCATTAGAGGTGGGCTTAAATTTTTTTTTTTTTCCTTTTTTTAGGTAACTGATCCAAAAGTACTCATCAGTAAACCACGAAAACTTTCAGCAAAGTTTCCCTTCAGCTGGTAAACGCTATTCATACTGGTAACTGGAGTACAAACTTCTTAAATTCATACTTGTTTCTCTGTCTGAACTTAATTGAACCTAAGCGATATCCTCAGGGTAATGGAAAACTCGACCCTTCCTTCCTCTGTTCCTCCTTCACACACCTCTTTGGAGTCTCTACCTTCCTTCTTCACCCTCTTCCCCCCAAAAATGTCGACGTGAGAAAGATAAGGTTTTATTCCTTGGAAGATTGTTAGTGCCTCGTTGAAATTGACCTAGCCGGTCTCTGGCTGCGATCAACACAAATTGGTAGACCACTTGGTGTGGGGACCTTTTCTGTGCTGCTCTAGTGTCAGGAGAGTATTTCCATGGATGTTTATATAGAGAAACAAAACCGAAATCTCCAACCACCATTTATAAAAACCACGGAGTGCTGGGCTGTCTAAAGACAAGGCCCATTGGAGGGTCTAATTTAGTGACGTTTTGCTGAGCGCACCCCTCGCTCTACATGTCTCTTCCTGTATTTTACAATTTTAAATTTAGGGGGTCTGTTAGCTTACTTGAGACGGGCCTAACAATTTTGGGACTGTTTAAAAACCTACATCATCGCTCAGTCTATGTCTGATTAAGACATTAGCCCTTCTCGGTTCAACTGAGTACTATTTTGTGGACTGTGTATGAGTACGTGTATATTTCACACATGAGCCAACCGAATGCCATTAAATGAGTTGTCCTTATTTTGGCTTCTGCCCTACCCCAACTTTAAGTTTTCATATTGAAATCTAGCCTTTAACTACTACTTTAAAATCTCTGCCTTTTAATTTTGGATACCAAATATGGCAGAGTTATTCAGGTGGCCAAGTAGACTTTTTCTGACCTTGACTGTGGTTTACTGGTATTACATTAAAAAAAAAAAAAAAAAAGTCAGTATTTGCTGTTTTAGGATAGCATAAGCCTGTGAGATTTTCCAAAGATCATTTTAAAGTCTGACGTGCAGCTGCCTGACATCTACATTTTTAGCCAAAAGGCGTCTTCCTTGCATTCGGATTTAAGTGACCCTGGAATGCAAGGCAGGGATAGTTTGCAGTGGGTTAATCTTTGGACATTTCATATCTGACAGGCACCAGCATCTGTGGTTTTCTACTGCATTGTTCTTTAGGTCTAGAAATAACATTCCCCTAAACCTGATGGTAGTCAGGGGAATGTTTGCTAAGATTGGTTTTCTTCCATTTGCATGGTTTTAAAGCTGGAGGTAAAACATGACACAACTGTGATTTAAAAAAAAAAAATGTCATTCAAAAAATCATTCATTCATTCCTACAGTAAGGTTGAAATAATTCCAGGCACTCCTATTTTGGGGTGGAAGGGTCATCAAAAGATATATTCTTTTGTTAAGGAACGTATTGTGTCTCTGTTCTTTAATATGGATGCCAGGTATGTTAACATAGGCTTATTGGAGAGATGCATATACCTTCAGGGGAAGGCATTATTATTAGTGTTTTGCAGCAGCACGACCAAAAAGTCAAAGGAGATACTTTCGTTTTAATATAATGTTAATGGAGTGTGGATAAGAGAGTCCTTTGTTGAAAGTTGAGCTGACCACAATTCATTTAAATTCAGTCAAAGAGCTTTTGGCCCTACCGTGTAGGGCATATAATCTTGTTAGAAAGCTCTTTAAAATCAATAAAAAATAAAACAACCTTAAAAGTGTGGTAGCACTGAGTTCATCCTGTAAGAAATAAAATCTATTTTCAATTACAGGATTTGATTTTTTTTTTTAAGTGTACCACGGTGTTTTTATTTAAAAAAAAAAAACAAAACGCTTTTATCCTGTATATTTACTGCTGTTTAAAAAAAAAAAAAAGTGTCATTCTTTGTCCTACAAAACATTCCTGCCCTCATCCATTTCAGAGCTAATCCTTGAGGCGGCCATTTTGCTGAAAAGCGGTTAAAGAAAAGCTTTTTCTCAGCCTGGTCTGGTTCTTGCCGAGAGCAGGTGGCTAAGTGCATTTCTGAATGCCCAACGTGAGCTTTAGTTCCAAAATTTTGAATGAAATAAAATGAAGGTCAGAGAGTCAAATAAAAAAATCTTGCAGCCCGAGCCCTCATTAGCATCTACTTCTCATCCATCTCAAATCTAGGAGCTGATCCTCAGCTGATGGCCGGCCGCTGCGAAGGGCAGCTGATGATCCTGGTGCAAACTCAACAAAAAAGTGGAGTTAGGATCTGCAGGAGGTGTTTTCTGTCATTCGGCCTTGTTCTGTTGGCTGCTGGGTTTTGCTTGGCAGGAGGGAGGCATTGTTCTTACTCCCCAGCTAGAGAGATGTTAATGTGCCGAGAACTATTGACTATGCACTTCTGCTTGTGCCTCCCCAGTAGGACAAATAAACAGAAGCAACACCGGTGTATTAAGTGGGAAAACCCACCCAAACTTGCAAAATTCACAGAAACCTGAAAGGAGTTGCTTTTTCTTCTCTTTTTCTTTTTTCTTTTGAGTCAAAATAGAAGAAGTCTCTGACTACTGAATACATGTCTTCTTTCTCTTCAAGGTATAGTGACTCAATGGGCACCAGATTTTGGAAAGTGGGTTAACTTCAGATATTTTCTTTCCCCAGAATTGATAGTATATTTGGATTCTTCACCACTTCTGTGGAAAATGAAAGAGTTCTTTTATAAAATTAGGGAGCATCTTACGAACTTAGGGTTGGTCATGCTTCTGCCTGGACAAACTTAGGAGAGGAGAGTCCTACTAACAACAGGGCCGCTTGCGCTAATTAAAGTCATGCCCAAGTGGGTTAACATGATATAGATGTTTGCTTTTAATAAATCGGAGGGTACTGAGTCCTGAAATGTTCTGTTTGGAAAGCTTTGCTCTGTAAAATTTGCCTTTAACACGGCTGATGACTCTTAATTAGAATGATATACTTGCTGGGATGATGTCTTACTTGAGAAGAAACAACACTCGTTTGCCTAAGTATTCTTATTTTTAATGGATTAAAAATAAATACCTTTCTTTGGGCATGGCCTTTCCGAGTTACCCGTCTTCTCCGCTGTGTTTTAGGTGTGAATGATGGCGCCACAGTGAGAAGACAGATTTATTGCTTTGAGGGGTGTTCGTGTGTATGATTAAGGGTGGAAGTGTGGCACTCCAAGATTTACCTCCTTCCTGTTCCAACGGGGATAGTGCCGGCGGGGGAGTCATGGGACAGTTTATAATGCTGCACACCCTTCATCGAGAGACCTCTAGTCAAAACGGGAAGCTCCAACTCAAAGGTTTCAAATGGGAGGATACAGTTATTTGAAACTCTGCTGGACATATCCTTCTGTGCCCGCAGTAAAGTCCTCTGAATGTTCCCATCTTACTCTCTCCAGATTCCCATTAAAATGGGGGAGTGTATCAACGCTGGTTAAATTGTGTAGGTATTCTTAAATTTTGTATCTCTTCGGCCCGTGCTTTTATTTCTTGACGTTCTTAGGTTGTTGGGACATCAGAGGAGTGCAGTGGCCTCATTACAGAACTGCATTATTTTTGTGAGCTCTTCTGATCGAATGTTAGAAGTGTAATGACAAACTTAGCGGTGTTCTCATTTCTGGAGCTTACCGACAATTAGCCTGTTTCTTTGAATCTTTCATTTTTATTTATATGTGCTTCATTCCAGTTTTGAAGTGATGAAATGAGGGATTGGGGGGATAGAGTTTTTCCCAACTGTGTGTGTGTGTGTGTACGTGTGTGTGATATGTGTATTTAGGGCAAAAGGGTTTAGCTGGCCTTGGAGAGGGCTTTATCCACGGGATTTTTTTTTTTTTTTTTTTTTTAAACAAGCAATTGCAGAAGTAGAATGGGGCATCTGGTAACGTTCAAATGGTTTGTTTCATCACCAGTGGCTCTAGATACAGGCTTCTGTGCTTTGTTTATTTTCATGTTCTTTGCAAATCGCAGATACCACATTTAGAACAAAAATCACCCTCAAATTAAGGTATATCCTCTTTGGAGTTGCTTATTTCTGAAAGTTTGCAGGCATTATAAAATGTGATGAGATCTTTTGACTTGTTGGTGGCATTAAATTCATGAAAAGTGACTGCGATATTTTTATGTTAAAAATACTCATTTTACCCTTGACTTTGGAATGTGTTCGTGGTTGGCAGTGGGCTTCTTTTAAAGATGAAGGTAACATGGGAACGTTTCCAAGCTCTTCGCTTTCTCCTCTCTGCCCGAGGTGACTAAAACATTCCCATAAATAACTGGTACCCTTTTGAACTGACCTTCGGGTTCATGGGATATAAATATCTATGGCTTTGACAATCCTTGGTCTCTGCACAGTTCGAGAGGCTGAGTATGTCCAGATAGCTGAAAGCAGGTGAACAAGGGGGTGGACAGTTGTGGGCTCTCCCCGATCCCCATAATTCTGGGGGACCCTTGTGAGAACCTTGTTTCTGGGCTTTGTGCAGGACGAATGTCTTATAAGCAAAGGGATCCGCAAGTTCAGCGCTTCTAGTCATTTCTGTATCTAAAATCTCTCCGGTTTGGACCCGTGTTAGTCTGGCCTTAGAATAAGATGTTTTCTAGGACAAATAAGTGGGGACTTGAGTACTGCTACCAAGGTGATATTGAATAGCAGCTCAACTCTTCGGAGCTGGAGTTCTCCGACTCAACTTCTGGTCCTACTACTTACTAGAAATGCCATCCTGGGCAGGTTCTTTGACCTCTCTCTGCCTTCATTTCCTCGGCCATCAAATGGGGATAATAATGTATTAAATGTATTAAATGTATTAAAATTTAATGACAAGATACCCGGTTGGGATTTAGCATTTTCGTAAAGATGTCCTCAGTATGGGTCGTAAATGAGCTTCCAGGTATCCTGCCCCTATGGAGATTAGCCTGCGAAAGCTGAAAAGTCCTCCAATTGAAGAAAGATCTCTCTTTGGAGGTTTGCCCTCCTGGAGCATATATTTCATTCATGAAAACTATTTATTTAAAAAAAAAAAAAAGAGGATATAGTCCTGACGTTGCAAAAAATAGATTTAACAAGTTTGATGTTGCTACTGGTTTTAAAGTAATTTTTCTGGTTTTATGCACTGTGTGTATTAGAAACGGGAATATTAGAAAACTTGGTTCATTGTATTGTCAAGCATTATTGGGAGTCTTAATTTATGTAGCCATTGTGCTGCAATTTTAGTTGCAAACTACCCCCTGCAGGGATCATTACAGCACTTGAGGGGATGGAGTTACTGCACTCTGTTTTGGGTACTTTTTTCGCTAAGAAGTATAGGCACCATGAGATGGTACTTACCCATCTGTCGGTTGAAGCATTTGTATGTATATTACCTGAGCACTTAGGCGTGCCACCAAGAGAGGGGATCTAAAATGGAGAAGAAAGATGAAAAATCAAAAATAAAATAACAGGATGGGAAGAACAGAAGCCGCTTGCAAAGAATACCTAAACCGTTCTTAAAAACAGATTGAATGGCCAGTTGCAAAACCATTCACTATTGTCTTTAAGAAACAAAGCCCCATCTACCTAGTTGAAACTGAAGGGCAAATCTGGAAATTTTCCAGGGAAGTCAAGCCACGCAGGCTTCCATATCTCAAATTCAAGGGAGAAGAAAATCCAATTAACAAAGTAACTTCTTACATTGATTGCGTGCTGTCAGTGTTTGGGTAGACTCTGAGACATTAACTGATTAAATTCTTCCATATATGTGGTCATAATTATGGCCTCTCTGTTTGGAGCTTCTAAATGTGTGTTATTGACACAGAGGACATTCAGTAGATGAGGAGGAAAGAGCAGAGTGGAACATTTTGGCCCCAGCTTGATCTTTCCTAAAAAGAAAGAGTGGAGAGCTGTTCAATTCAATTGACATTATTTATGGGTTGCCTGTGCTTTGCCGCACCTAATAAACTGCCATAACATTCATTCATTCATTCATTCATTCATTCATTCATTTTAAAAGATTGTATTTATTTATTTGACAGAGAGGGATCACAAGTAGGCCGAGAGGGAGGAAGCAGGCTCCTTGCTGAGCAGAGAGCCCGATGCAGGGCTCGATCCCAGGACCCTGAGATCATGACCTGAAGCTAAGGCAGAGGTTTTAACCCCCTGAGCCACCCAGGTGCCCCGACTGTCATAACATTTAAAAACACTTGAAAATTACTTAGAATCAGTAGTGAACTAAAACTCGTTAAACCATTTTTGTAACGTCAGTGCTATATTCTCATTTTTTTCAGCATGTAAAAAAAACACTCCATCTGCCTAATTTTCCCTTTCCACTTACATCAGATACAAAAATACTCTGCGCTGGTGGAGAGGGAAGATTTCAGGTACCCCTGGGCTCCTTGCCAGCTCTTGTGCATTGTGCTGTGGGCCCTCCTTTTCAATTCCACTTGGGGGATAAGATATGAAATGTTTCTTTTCTTTGCTTTTTATCCCTCTCCCCTATTCAGTTGTCTTAATTTTTCCCCTAGGTGACCTCCACCCCTAAGGATGCAGCTCTTTCAGCCACACGGTAAGCCTGGGGTCTGGTCTCCCATGATTCTTTGCGTCTGTGTGTGGCGGGACCCTGTGGGCTCGCGACTGGGGAGGATTTTGGTGGTGCTGGGGCTGCAGAGATAGACTCCATTTTACAGATGGCAGAAGCAGAGGCCCGGAGAGCTGAAGAAATTGGTCGGAGATTATTCAACCAGCAACAGTCGGGACGATGTCTCAAATGAGGGCGATGGTGGCTTTCCCACTGAGGCACACTGGGAGAAAGGGACGCGCAGGGATGCTGGGCTCTGTCCAGGTTAATGGGCTGCGGCAGGCGGACTGAGGAGTGACAGGAAAAGGGCATAAAGGTAGAAGAAGAAAGAGACAGGGTTTGCTTGAGGTTCTACTGAGGGGACACCCTTGGGTGAGGAACCCATGAATTTTCTTGCTCTGATCTAGGAGGAGAAGAGGAGATCAAAACCTCCATGGAGATCAGATATTTTTAGCCACTCTTTACCCTCTCTTGAAACTGGGAGAAGGGACATTTGTTCCTCAAGGAATTTAGGGTGACGGTGTCTGGACAACTTGTGGTTCTACCTTCTCGCCTCCTTGGGTCCCTGCTACCTTCCGTTTTGCCTAAAGATAAAGCAAGTGGAACACTTTCCAGGTCTGATAGAGGCAGGGATCTGAAGCCAAACCTCTGGCTTCCACCCTCGGGGGAGGTCAGCCAGTCTCCTCTTAGCTGGATCTGTGTCACCATGTCTACCAAAATGCAAGGCGTGTTGCCGTGGTTCTTTTTCGGCCGTCTGTCTGACCGGTCAGCAGGAGGGTGTAGAGTCTATACTATCAGTCAGAAGCCTCGTCCATCCGTGCGCATGCGCATCTTTTCCTTTTCAATGGGTAGTTTTAAATGCATGTGGGAAAACTGACTTTTAGTTGTAACCAGTGGTATGGCCTTGGCCTGGTCTGTGCCTACTCATATTCTTAACCTCAGTCTTGTCTGGGCAAGTGTGGAGGCCTGGTGTTTTGGTTTCCAGGAGTCCGTTTTTGTCATCGTTTGAGGGACCTGTGGGAAAGACCTTGTTCTATGGGAAGACTTAGTGGACTTGGACAGGAAATACTGAACGGATAGGTAACCGTTGCTGGCGCCTTAGACAATCAAAGCAATAAGCTATGTTAAGTGTACGTATCTGAGAATAATGCTTATGATAACAAATAATGGTTAATGAGCCCTTACTATGTGCCGTGAACCGTTCCAAGTGCCTTACAAATCTCAGGACCGGAATCGTGAAATCGCTGCGTCTCCGAAGCCCGTCTGAAGGAGCTTGTAAACAGATGAAGGAGCGCGTGTGTAAACCCAACTTCAAAAGGTGTTGCTAGAGGGGAGGAGGCCTTCAAGGAGGGCGTGCTGACAACCCTTCGGGTTACTCTTCGGTTGAACGCCTCCTGGAATCATGCCGGAAACCTAGGGAGATCGGCCGGTGTTAAAAGTGAAACCGGAAAGTGAGGAGAACCGACTGGCCAACATCTGTGTGCCACATTGCGTGTGTGAAGTGACACCGGTAACTCCATCACGGACTGGGGTGGGTGGCAGTAAGAGTAGGTCGTGTGGACAGTAGGACGTGGGGCCAATGTCATGACCCTGAGATAAGGACCCGAGCTGAAATCAGTCGTTGGACACCCCGCAGATGGGGCCACCCTGGGACCCCGACATTGGTTCTCGTTGCCAGATAGCCCTGCATAGGACGGAGCAGAGGAGGAAGGTGGCGGATACCACGTGATGGATGGGGAGACGGTGTTCAGAGCTCACCTGTCATCTCCTGGGGAGCCCACGACACTTGCATGACGAGGGAGCACAGGATGGGAGGAAGGAGTATTGGTAATTAGAACGGAAATCCTTAGTAATCGTTCCGCACTTCGTTTTGGGCTGTGTTTGGGGACGTGAAGCCCAGAAACTCCCACTTAGCAGGTGTATCTCCTGGCACGCCGTTATGCCCCAATTCTATTAGAATACGGTGATCTAGAATTTACTAGAATTGACTTTTTTGGGTTCTGAAATAAGTTATTATAAGTTAGGGGCTCGCAGCGGTGGCCATTATCCACGTGCTAACTCTAATGATTAAGAAAGAATACTTGTCAGTTCTTTAAACAATAGGAGGCAGAAACCACCCTGCTAGCATGGGTGGAGGTTACCCCCGCCACCCTCCTCAAGGAACCTTATCTTATGGAGGAGTTAATTACTTTTGCGACTGTGTCTACGTCTTGACTCTTGATATCTAATGCCTATCTCTCCTTACCTTTCCAGCCCCAGCTTACGTTCGACTGACTCGTCTTCTGTAGCCTCATTCTCTGTAGCTCTGCTAGACAACCCGGGTGACTTTGAGTTTGTTTCTTGAATGTCTTGGTACATTAGCCTAAGCAATTTCCACCGTCTGAAGTCCCTTCCCCCTACCCCCAGTTTGCCTGTTGGAATGGCCCTCCTCTCTGCAAACTCTTCTTCCCTGCTCCAGCCCCTTGGTTCTGCCTCCACTGCCTCGATCCTGCGTCTCCTGGGTGCCTTTTGGAAACCTGTGTCACCTGCACGTTCCTCCACTAGATGGAAAGCTTCCTGGGAGACACTGATGTAAATGCACACATTTCAGACCCTGGGCACTACAGCTTACTGACTGAACGAATGATTATTTTTCCCGTGTCACTGGAAGCTCTTCTGAGACTGTGTGGATCGATTTTTTTTTTTTTTTCTGAGCTAGTTTCCTCATCTGTAAAATAGTTCACTTCTAAACACCCAGATCAGTTGTTAGCGTACAATAAGCGCTAAGCGTTGGATTATTAAGACTATAACTTTGAGGGGCCCCTGGGTGGCTCAGTGGGTCAGAGCCTCTGCCTTCGGCTCGGGTCATGATCTCGGGGTCCTGGGATCGAGCCCCACATTGGGCTCTCTGCTCAGCGGGGAGCCTGCTTCCCTTTCTCTCTCTCCCTGCCTCTCTGCCTAGCTGTGATCTCTCTCTCTCTCTGTCAAATAAATAAATAAAATTCAAAAAAAAGAATAGAACTTTGAGACACATGTTTTCAACACAGAGGTTGTTTTGATTATATGAGGGTAACGACGATGGCTGCTTTATAGGTTGTATTCTTCCTGCACGCCTCACCTTCCTTATTTATAAGAGGACTCCTCTCCACTCTGCCCAGACATACCTCCCTGGGGCCATTTACCTCCCACTAAAAAGCAAATGAAGCTAATCTCTTTGGTTTGAAATTGATTCTTTCTAGACTAGCGAGAACACGCTAATCACCTTTGCTAAGTGCTTTTTGGCCAAAGGTGTAAAAGCCTAATTTGATGGGGGGGGGGGGAGATTTCTGCCTTAAAATTTGGAATTGTGGAATTTGCCTTTTGGAAAGGCAGTAGTAACTCACACTTAATGATAGGCTCTTTGCCGTGGACAGAGCGTACATTTTTGGCCTTTTAGTCGAACCAAGTACAGCAAGCCATAGATTTCTGTGACACCGTATTTACTGTTGTTACATTCAATTTGATTTCTACAGAAAGAGTGCGAGTCCCCCTCCCCAATATCGGTGGCGTGTGTTTGTGGATGTTTAAAAGCCATTCATTTTCCAAAAGCACGGGCTGTTTTGTCGAGGAGCAGAACCCTAGCCACCTGCATACCTCCCCGGAGTGTTTGGCTGAATGGCTCTGAGCCTGTGAAGTACTTTGAATTTCTTGGATGAAAGGATCTCTAAGTACAGGTCTTAGGAAGGTATTATACGTGGGCTTTCTCAACTGCCGCACAGCCTGTTTTGCAAGAACGCTGATGCACTTCTGGGCTTAGAGTTGTAAAAAGAGGTGCGTTCAGAAGCCTCGGGCTGCTTCTTGTGAGGTTCCTGAGGCCTGTGTCACTGCTTGCTTACCTCTAGCATAAATTCTCCCCGCGCTGCAGGGAGCGACAAGCATGCACTTGCTCAGCAAACAGTGGGATGTAGAGTTGCCCACATCTGGCTCCCGTGGTGTTGGCCACGAGGAAGCGCAGGATGCCAAAGCGGGGTGGCCTCTGGGTTCCTGGTCCCGTGGCCTCCACTCTTGAGGGTTGATGTAATCACGACGGGGGCGAGAGAGAGCACGCACGGGTCCTTTGGAAGCGGAAGAGTCGTGGGGAGAGGGGTGGCTCTGGGAAGGGACACGGAGGGTGCAGAGAACTGGGTTTGAGTCCCGGTTCTCCCGGTTACCGACCCGGGCCCCTTACGTCGGCCAACTGCCCTGAGCTTGCTTTGGGGTGC